>CM055116.1:782919557-784130985 GCA_029206835.1 Rana muscosa | reverse complement strand
AAAAAAAAATTTTTTTCCTCAGTTTAGGCCGATACGTATTCTTCTACATATTTTTGGTAAAAAAAAAATCGCAATAAGCGTTTATTGATTGGTTTGCGCAAAAGTTATAGCGTCTACAAAATAGGGGATAGTTTTATGGCATTTTTATTAATAATTTTTTTTACTAGTAATAGCGGCGATCTGCAATTTTTATCATGACTGCGACATTATGGCGGACACATCGGACACTTTTGACACTATTTTGGGACCATTGTAATTTTTACAGCGATCAGTGCTATAAAAATGCACTGATTACTGTGAAAATGACACTGGCAGTGAAGGGGTTATCCTGTAGGGGGCGCTGAAGGGGTTAAGTGTGACCTAATGTTTGTTTCTTACTGTAGGGGGGCGTGGCTTGCCGTGTGACGTCACTTATCGTCGTTCCCTATGACAGGGAACAGACGATCAGTGACAGGCTCACTAGGAAGCACGGGGAGAGGTTTGTTTACACTTGCCTCTGTGACCCGATCGCGGGACACCGGTGGCGATCGGGTCCGCGGGTCCCACGGGTGCGGTCACGGAGCTCAGGACCGGGTCGACCAACGGCTGGGCTCTTAAAGGGCAACGTACCTGTACGTGGATGTGCCCAGCCGTGCCATTCTGCCGACATATATCGGCGTGAGGCGGTCCTTAAGTGGTTAAAGATATACCTCACAAAAAAAAATGCATGAAGCCCCCCAGGAAATCTATATTAGACTTTAAAAACCACTTCCCTACCGCTGGACGTCATATGACGTCCTTGACTTTTGGGGGGGGGGGGGATATCTGAATGATGGGTGCAGCTACAGGCATCATTCAGGTATCATTCTTTGCAGCCGGTGATTCTGTGCACGATAAGAATGATCATAGCGGCAGTTCCACCACTTGATCATTCTTATAGGCGACGGGAGGGGACGTGGGAGGGGACGTCCCCCCCTCCTCCCGCCGACATCCGGTGCTTCTCCGGGCTCTCCCGTGCCATCGGGGGCCCAGAGAACAAATCCGACAGCGCCGGATGACGACGATAGAGATTTCCGGTGACCAGATCTTCATTAGTCATCTCTAGGACTGGGCGCGACGTTATGACGTCACACCCGGGTACCTGGAAGTAAAACAAAGCCGCGATCGCGGCTGTCAGCATGAGATCAGTGAATTTTTTTTCCCAATCTCATGCTTTCCCGCCTGGAGGAGAGATGTGGGGTCTTATTGACCCCACATCTCTCCATAAAGAGGACCTGTCACAATAGATTCCTATTACAAGGGATGTTTACATTCCTTGTAATAGGAATAAAACTGATCAAAAAAAAAAAAAATAAAAGTGTAGAAATAAAAAAAAAAAGTAAAATAAAGAATAAGAAAAAAGTAAAACGCCCCTGTCCCCGGTAGCTCGCGCTCAGAAGCGAACACACATGTAAGTCCCGCCCACATATGTAAACGCCATTCAAACCACACATGTGAGGTATTGCCGCGTGCGTTAGAGCGCGTGCAACAATTCTAGCACTAGACCTCCTCTGTAACTCTAAACTGGTAACCTGTAAAAAAAATTAAAGCGTCGCCTATGGAGATTTTTAAGTACCGATGTTTGGGGCCATTCCCTGAGTGAGCGCAATTTTAAAGAAGCGTGACATGTTAGGTATCTATTTACTCGGCGTAACATCATCTTTCACATTATACAAAAAAATTGGGCTAACTTTACTGTTTTGTTATTTTCATAATTATTGAAACCGTTTATTTTTTTTCCAAAAAAAGGCGTTTGAAAAATGATTGCGCAAATACTGTGCGAAAATGCAATGACCGTCATTTTATTCCCTGGGGTATCTGCTGAAAAAACATATATAATGTTTGGGGGTTCTGAGTAACTTTCTAGCAAAAAAATTATGATTTTTACATGAAGGAGAGAAGTGCCAGAATAGGCCCGGTAGGGAAGTGGTTAAAGCGGTTGTAAAGTCATTTTTGTACTTTTACCTACAGGGAAGCCTATAATAAGGCTTACCTGTAGGTAAAAAAAAATCGCCTAAACCTTTACGGTTTAGGAGATATTCCCCTCGCAATGCGCCGCTGACAGCAGCGGCGCATGCACACAGGGGATTCTCGGGCTGAAGGCTCGGCAGACGCCGGAACGAAGTATCCCGCGCGCATGCGCGTGAGTGAGACATCGCGGCTCCAGCCACTCACAGCGCTGGAGCCGCGATACCCGGAAGACACGCCGAGGGAAGATGTCATCTCCCTCCGCGTGGACCAGGTGAGTTAACGATGCCTCGTTCTAAGGTAAGTATTTCATAATGAGTTAGTATGCGGTGCATACTAGCTCATTATGCCTTTCCCTTGCAGGTGACAGAAAAAAAAAATCAGTTTGTGACTGTACAACCGCTTTAATCTGAGCATGTGGCCTGGCTGACAGAGAAGGGCATGCGCCACCCTGAACCGTACCAGGTCACATGCCCTCAACATGAGCGGATGCCTTGTCGGGGGGAGCCCCTTGGCAAAGCACCTTGTGCCCATGTTGATGAGGACAGCCTCTTCCCTACAACCCTGGCCAGTGGTTGTGGGGGTCTGCCAGCAGGGGGCTTATCAGAATGTGGAAGCCCCCTTTATTCAATAAGAGGCCCTCCAGATACTGGCCCCCCCTTTGTGAATGAGTATGAGGTACATGGTACCCCTTCTCATTTAAAAAAAAAGGTGTAACCTAACAGTAAAGACACCCAAACGTTTGACAAGTCCTTTACGGCTCGATTCCCTGGTGCACACGACTGATCCTATGGGTATCACTAGCCTGAGCTGTCATCAGCTGTATAGGGGGAGGGGCAGGGATAGTGGTGACATCATTGCCTAAATGGCCAGTGGCCATATTTGGATGGTGATGACGCCGCTGTCCCTAACCCTTTGCTTATGTGGCGGGGGACAAGCACCTGCTGCTTCCTGAGGAATAGTGATGAGCCGAACACCCCCGGGTTCGGTTCGCACCAGAACCCGCGAACGGACCGGAAGTTCGAACGAACATTAGAACCCTATTAAATACAATGGATGCGAACGTTCGAATTCTAAAGTGCTAATTATAACAACTATTATGCATG
Source organism: Rana muscosa (assembly GCA_029206835.1). Classification (NCBI taxonomy): domain Eukaryota; kingdom Metazoa; phylum Chordata; class Amphibia; order Anura; family Ranidae; genus Rana; species Rana muscosa. Next base: position 784,127,893 of record CM055116.1, on the reverse strand, counting down.
TTATTGTCCTAAAAAGGGTTTGGGAACCCGGGTTCTGCACCAGGGGACATGTATCAATGCAAAAAGAAGTTTTAAAAACGGTCGTTTTTCGGGAGCAGTCATTTTAATGATGCATAAAGTGAAAAAAAAAAAGTCAAATATTCCTTTAAATATCGTACCTGGGGGGTGTCTAAAGTATGCCTGTGAAGTGCCACGTGTTTCCCGTGTTTAGAACTGTCCCTGCACAAAATGACACTTCTAAAGGAAAAAAAAGCCATTTAAAACTGCTTGCGGCTTTAATGTAATGTCTGGTCCCGGTAATATGGATGAAATTCTTTAAGAAAAATGGCATAGCTACCCCATGACCCCCCCCCCCCTACCCCAGCCCATTACCAGCCCCTTTGGGTCTTGTATGGATATTAAGGGGAACCCCGCACATAAAATAAAAAAGGCCCTATATACTCTGAACAGCCGTATACAGGCGGTGCATACAAGACAGGGACTGTAGGTTTGTTCTTATGTAGAATCTGTTTGTAATTTTGAACAGGTACATTGTTGAAGTGTAGCTCCAGCCCAAAAATCTATTTTTAAACTTTTTGGAAAACATAGGTAAGGGTTATCACCCCTGTAACATTTGTTTTGCTGTCTGTGCCCCTGTTCAGAACATTTCACCTCACTTTCCGTCCCAATGACAACTGTTTTTGAAATGTGGTGTTTTTCTTGAAACAAGGATTGCTGATAAAGCATCAGTACAGAGGAGACACCTTTCTCCCATATTTATTCTTACAGGAGAGAATTTTCCTTCCTAGTGGTAGATTTCCTCTCACTTCCTGTTGTCTTCTTGCGTTTGCAAGTAGGAGTCGTTTGTAAGTTGGATGTTTGAAAGTAGGGACCTGCCGTATATACTCTGCAGAAATAGGCCCCTTAGTTGTTGGTGTTGGCACAACACTGTAAGCACTCACAGTTACTCTTGGTTGGTGCTGGAACGCCCTGCTGTCAACTATTATATCAGGAATTTTAATTACATATAATTGTTGAACAGTGGTAGTAAAAATTGGGCCTTTGATGGTGGTGCTGGTGCCACAACACTGTAAGCCCTGACAGTTACTCTTGGTGGGTGCAGCAATGGGCCCTGCTGTGAATTATTAGATCAAGAATTGTAATTACATGCCCCTGTTGAACAGGGGCTGAAAAATTGGGCCTTAGGCACTGGTGGCACAACACTGCAACCCCTCACAGATACTGTACTTGGAGCACAGCAATGAGCCCTGTTGCAAAGTATTGCTTCAAAAATTGTAATGACACGCCCCTGTTAAACAGGGGCTGAAAAATTGGGCCTTAGGCACTGGTGGCACAACACTGCAACTCCTCACAGATACTGTACTTGGAGCACAGCAATGAGCCCTGTTGCAAAGTATTGCTTCAAAAATTGTAATTACACGCCCCTGTTAAACAGGGGCTGACAAATTGGGCGTTAGGCACTGGTGGCGGCACCCATAAACAAAAATGATCTTCCAAGCTATCATCATCAATCGTATCATTGAGGACTCGGAGGAGGAGGATAGGCAGTCAACATAACAGCACAGGCACTCAGCATCAGCATCAGTCTTGAAGGGATGTGACATTTTAAAATCAATTAGTCTGTTATATCAGCATCAGGTGTGTGGTAGCTGGTGGTGATCCAAGACTGGTTCATCTTGATGAAAGTCAGTCGATCAACCGAGTCGGTGGACAGGCGCACCCTGTGATCCGTGACAAATCCTCCAGCAGCACTGAATGTGCGTTCCGAAAGAACGCTGGATGCAGGACAGGCCAGTAGCTCAATTGCATACTGTGCAAGCTCTGGCCAGTGATCCATCCTCAAGACCCAGTAAGCCAGAGGATTTTCGGTGGGGAAGGTGTCCAAGTCTGACCTTGCCCCTAGATATTCCTGCACCATGTTTATCAGACGCTGGCGATGGTTGCTGGAACCAATCATACTTTGGGGCTGCGGACTAAAGAATTGTCTGAACGCATCGGTCAGACGGCCACCTTCCCCACCGCTCCTTCTTTGACTGGCCGAAGCCTCAGCAACTCGTTGTCCAGGACCAGGAGTTTGCAACCTCCCAGTCTCTGGGAACGCGTTGCACAGACCTTTCTGCAAGGCCTCCCGGAGTTGTCTCATCCTCTGCTCCCTCTGCGACGGTAACATAAGGTCCGCAACCTTACCCTTGTACCGTGGATCAAGGAGAGTGGCCAGCCAGTAATGGTCCCTCTCCTTGATCCGAAGAATACGAGGATCCTTCCGCAGACTTTGCAGGATCAGGGAGGCCATGCAGCGTAGGTTTGCTGAGGCATTCGCTCCGGAGTCCTCTGGGTCACTAAGGACGACATGATCCGCAGCCACCTCCTCCCAGCCACGTACAAGTCCACTGGTTTCTTGGGACTGTAAATCATCCCTAAAAGACTGCTGCTGATGATGCTGAGTGCCAGCCTCCACCTCCATGCTGACACAATCCTCCTCCTCCTCCTCCTCCTCCTCCTCTTCCTGTGCGATGGGTGGGACAGAAGGAACACTGTCTGGGTAAAGGGGGCCTTGAGAGGCAAGGAAGTCCTCCTCTTCCTGCCTCTGTTCTGCCTCAAGTGCCCTGTCCATTATTCCACGCAGCGTGTGCTCCAACAGGTGGACAAGAGGTACAGTGTCACTGATGCATGCACTGTCACTGCTCACCATCCTCGTGGCCTCCTCAAATGGTGCCAGGACAGTGCATGCATCCCTGATCATGCCCCACTGGCGTGGAGAAAAAAAACCAAGCTCCCCTGACCCTGTCCTGGTGCCGTAGTCGCACAGGTACTCATTGATGGCCCTCTGCTGCGTGTGCAGCCGCTGCAGCATGGCCAACGTTGAGTTCCACCTGGTGGGCATGTCACATATAAGGCGGTTCTTGGGCAGGTTCAACTCCTTTTGCAGCTCAGCCAGGCGAGCACTGGCATTATAAGATCTGCGGAAATGCACACAGACTTTCCTGGCCTGCCTCAGGACATCCTGTAAGCCCGGGTACCTGCCCAAGAACCGCTGCACCACCAGGTTAAGGACGTGAGCCACACAGGGCACATGGGTCAGTTGTCCCTGTCGGAGGGCGGAGAGGAGGTTGGTGCCATTGTCGCAAACCACCATTCCTGGCTTAAGCTGGCGTGGCGTCAACCACCTCTCGGCCTGGCCCTGCAGAGCAGACAGGACCTCTGCCCCAGTGTGGCTTCTGTCCCCCAAACACACCAGCGCAAGCACGGCATGGCATCTTTTTGCCTGCGTACTTGCGTAGCCCCGTGAACGGCTACGGAGCACCGCTGGTTCATAGGACAAACCACAGGAAGAGGCCATGGAGGAAGAAGAAGAGGAGGGGGTGGAGGAGAGAGGTGTGTCACAACCAGTAGTAGCATTTTGGAGGCGTGGCGGTGGGACAACCTCCAACACTACTGCACCTTGTCCTGAATCCTTCCCAGCTGCCAAAAGAGTGACCCAATGGGCCGTGAAAGAAAGGTAACGTCCCTGTCCATGCCTGCTGGACCATGAGTCAGCGGTAATATGCACCTTACCGCTGACCGCCCTGTCCAGCGAGGCCAAGACATTGCCTTCCACATGCCGGTAGAGAGCCGGAATAGCCTTCCGTGAGAAAAAGTGGCGTTTGGGAACCTGCCACTGAGGAACCGCACATTGCACAAACTCACGGAAGGGGGCCGAGTCTACCAACTGAAAAGGCAGCAGTTGAAGCGCTAGCAATTTAGCCAAGCTAGCATTCAACCGCTGGGCATGTGGATGGCTGGGAGTGAACTTCTTTCGACGGTCCAGCAGCTGGGGCAGGGAAATTTGCCTGCTAGAATCGGACGTCGGTGTACTGCTAGCAGAGTGGGCGCAAGTACTTGGCTGTGACACACCTAATTCTACACCTTCATTCCTCTCAGTGCATGTTTCAGAGAGGACTGAAGTTATAGTGGGGTTGGAGATCCCAGCTGATGCGGTGCAAGGAGAGGTCCGCTTTGTTCTTTGGTGTGGGTCTTTGAGGTAGGCTTGCCAACGAGCTGCATGGCAGGTCAACATATGTCTGGTCAGGCATGTGGTACCCAAGCGGCTGATGTTTTGGCCACGCGATATACGCTTGAGACATATGTTGCAAACAGCAGCTGTGCGATCTGATGCACTAGCCTCAAAAAAGGCCCACACCAAAGAACTTTTTGAATGACGGGCAGAGGCAGCGCCCTGCACAGGCGGAGCTCTGCGGTGTGATTCCGTCGGTGTACTGCCCTTACGCTGGCCACCAAAGGGCATCCTGCCTCGTTGGAGATGTGCCTCCTCCTCATCCTCCTCCTCCTCCTCTCTCCTATTAGGCACCCACGTGGAGTCATTGACCTCATCATCCCCTCCCTCCTCATCACTGGAGCCAATCTGGCAGTATGCTGCAGCTGCTGGAACATGACTGCCAGATTGGTGTCCTTCTTGAGCATCCCCTCTGTCTGCTCTCACGCTACTGCCTTCCTCTAGCTGGGTTTCATCATCAGACCCTTCGAAACGCTGGGCATCCTCCTGGAGCATGTACCCAACACTGTGCTGAAACAGTTCGGGGGACTCCTCAGGAGGAGGACATGGTGGGTCTAGGGAAGGAGTGACTGATGATTTGTCTGACATTGATACCAGGGAAGACGACGCTTTGGCAGCTGCTTTTCCAGTACCCTGAGCCTGGGTGAGAGAGGATGAGGAGGAGGAGGAGGGCTTGGTCATCCACTCTACCAAGTCTTCGGCATGATGTGGCTCAACATGTCCAGCTGCCGAAAAGAAGGACAAGCGTGTCCCATGGCCATGTGCTGATGACAATGCACCGCGTCCACGACCAGCACTGTTGCCCCCAGACACAGAGCCTGCTTGCCCTCTTTTATTGCCTCCTGACTGTCTGCCTCTCCTTGTTTGCCTTCCAGACATTCTAATAGATGGCCTGCAGGGAGATGGGAAAAAAGCAATAAGGGCTACCTTCAGGTGTCCTTCTCTGTCCCTGGAAACAAGGACTTGCAGAGTGAAAGAAAAAAAACACTCTCCCTACCTACAGTTTTCTGTCCCTAGAAAAAATGTTTTTTTTAATCACAATATAGCACAAGGAAAATTAACTCACTGTCCTTACAGGTCCCTGGAAACAAGGACTTGCAGAGTGAAAGAAAAAAAACACTCTCCCTACCTACAGTTTTCTGTCCCTAGAAAAAAATGTTTTTTTTAATCACAATATAGCAAAAGGACAATTCACTCACTGTCCTTCCAGGTCCCTGGAAACAAGGACTTGCAGAGTGAAAGAAACTGACACTGTCCCTACCTAGAGTTTTCTGTCCCTGGAATAAATGTTTTTTTCAGCACAATATAGCACAAGGACAATTAACTCACTGTCCTTACAGGTCCCTGGAAACAAGGACTTGCAGAGTGAAAGAAAAAAAATACTCTCCCTACCTACAGTTTTCTGTCCCTAGAAAAAAATGTTTTTTTTAATCACAATATAGCAAAAGGACAATTCACTCACTGTCCTTCCAGGTCCCTGGAAACAAGGACTTGCAGAGTGAAAGAAACTGACACTGTCCCTACCTAGAGTTTTCTGTCCCTAGAATAAATGTTTTTTTTAATCACAATATAGCAAAAGGACAATTCACTCACTGTCCTTCCAGGTCCCTGGAAACAAGGACTTGCAGAGTGAAAGAAACTGACACTGTCCCTACCTAGAGTTTTCTGTCCCTAGAATAAATGTTTTTTTTAATCACAATATAGCACAAGGAAAATTAACTCACTGTCCTTACAGGTCCCTGGAAACAAGGACTTGCAGAGTGAAAGAAAAAAAACACTCTCCCTACCTACAGTTTTCTGTCCCTAGAAAAAAATGTTTTTTTTAATCACAATATAGCAAAAGGACAATTCACTCACTGTCCTTCCAGGTCCCTGGAAACAAGGACTTGCAGAGTGAAAGAAACTGATACTGTCCCTACCTAGAGTTTTCTGTCCCTAGAATAAATGTTTTTTTTAATCACAATATAGCACAAGGAAAATTAACTCACTGTCCTTACAGGTCCCTGGAAACAAGGACTTGCAGAGTGAAAGAAAAAAAATACTCTCCCTACCTACAGTTTTCTGTCCCTAGAAAAAAATGTTTTTTTTAATCACAATATAGCAAAAGGACAATTCACTCACTGTCCTTCCAGGTCCCTGGAAACAAGGACTTGCAGAGTGAAAGAAACTGACACTGTCCCTACCTAGAGTTTTCTGTCCCTGGAATAAATGTTTTTTTCAGCACAATATAGCACAAGGACAATTAACTCACTGTCCTTACAGGTCCCTGGAAACAAGGACTTGCAGAGTGAAAGAAAAAAAATACTCTCCCTACCTACAGTTTTCTGTCCCTAGAAAAAAAATGTTTTTTTTAATCACAATATAGCAAAAGGACAATTCACTCACTGTCCTTCCAGGTCCCTGGAAACAAGGACTTGCAGAGTGAAAGAAACTGACACTGTCCCTACCTAGAGTTTTCTGTCCCTAGAATAAATGTTTTTTTTAATCACAATATAGCAAAAGGACAATTCACTCACTGTCCTTCCAGGTCCCTGGAAACAAGGACTTGCAGAGTGAAAGAAACTGACACTGTCCCTACCTAGAGTTTTCTGTCCCTAGAATAAATGTTTTTTTTAATCACAATATAGCACAAGGAAAATTAACTCACTGTCCTTACAGGTCCCTGGAAACAAGGACTTGCAGAGTGAAAGAAAAAAAACACTCTCCCTACCTACAGTTTTCTGTCCCTAGAAAAAAATGTTTTTTTTAATCACAATATAGCAAAAGGACAATTCACTCACTGTCCTTCCAGGTCCCTGGAAACAAGGACTTGCAGAGTGAAAGAAACTGACACTGTCCCTACCTAGAGTTTTCTGTCCCTGGAATAAATGTTTTTTTCAGCACAATATAGCACAAGGACAATTAACTCACTGTCCTTACAGGTCCCTGGAAACAAGGACTTGCAGAGTGAAAGAAAAAAAATACTCTCCCTACCTACAGTTTTCTGTCCCTAGAAAAAAAATGTTTTTTTTAATCACAATATAGCAAAAGGACAATTCACTCACTGTCCTTCCAGGTCCCTGGAAACAAGGACTTGCAGAGTGAAAGAAACTGACACTGTCCCTACCTAGAGTTTTCTGTCCCTAGAATAAATGTTTTTTTTAATCACAATATAGCAAAAGGACAATTCACTCACTGTCCTTCCAGGTCCCTGGAAACAAGGACTTGCAGAGTGAAAGAAACTGACACTGTCCCTACCTAGAGTTTTCTGTCCCTGGAATAAATGTTTTTTTCAGCACAATATAGCACAAGGACAATTAACTCACTGTCCTTACAGGTCCCTGGAAACAAGGACTTGCAGAGTGAAAGAAAAAAAATACTCTCCCTACCTACAGTTTTCTGTCCCTAGAAAAAAAATGTTTTTTTTAATCACAATATAGCAAAAGGACAATTCACTCACTGTCCTTCCAGGTCCCTGGAAACAAGGACTTGCAGAGTGAAAGAAACTGACACTGTCCCTACCTAGAGTTTTCTGTCCCTAGAATAAATGTTTTTTTTAATCACAATATAGCAAAAGGACAATTCACTCACTGTCCTTCCAGGTCCCTGGAAACAAGGACTTGCAGAGTGAAAGAAACTGACACTGTCCCTACCTAGAGTTTTCTGTCCCTAGAATAAATGTTTTTTTTAATCACAATATAGCACAAGGAAAATTAACTCACTGTCCTTACAGGTCCCTGGAAACAAGGACTTGCAGAGTGAAAGAAAAAAAACACTCTCCCTACCTACAGTTTTCTGTCCCTAGAAAAAAATGTTTTTTTTAATCACAATATAGCAAAAGGACAATTCACTCACTGTCCTTCCAGGTCCCTGGAAACAAGGACTTGCAGAGTGAAAGAAACTGACACTGTCCCTACCTAGAGTTTTCTGTCCCTGGAATAAATGTTTTTTTCAGCACAATATAGCACAAGGACAATTAACTCACTGTCCTTACAGGTCCCTGGAAACAAGGACTTGCAGAGTGAAAGAAACAAAATACTCTCCCTACCTACAGTTTTCTGTCCCTAGAAAAAAATGTTTTTTTTAATCACAATATAGCAAAAGGACAATTCACTCACTGTCCTTCCAGGTCCCTGGAAACAAGGACTTGCAGAGTGAAAGAAACTGACACTGTCCCTACCTAGAGTTTTCTGTCCCTAGAATAAATGTTTTTTTTAATCACAATATAGCAAAAGGACAATTCACTCACTGTCCTTCCAGGTCCCTGGAAACAAGGACTTGCAGAGTGAAAGAAAAAAAACACTCTCCCTACCTACAGTTTTCTGTCCCTAGAAAAAAATGTTTTTTTTAATCACAATATAGCAAAAGGACAATTCACTCACTGTCCTTCCAGGTCCCTGGAAACAAGGACTTGCAGAGTGAAAGAAACTGACACTGTCCCTACCTAGAGTTTTCTGTCCCTGGAATAAATGTTTTTTTCAGCACAATATAGCACAAGGACAATTAACTCACTGTCCTTACAGGTCCCTGGAAACAAGGACTTGCAGAGTGAAAGAAAAAAAATACTCTCCCTACCTACAGTTTTCTGTCCCTAGAAAAAAATGTTTTTTTTAATCACAATATAGCAAAAGGACAATTCACTCACTGTCCTTCCAGGTCCCTGGAAACAAGGACTTGCAGAGTGAAAGAAACTGACACTGTCCCTACCTAGAGTTTTCTGTCCCTAGAATAAATGTTTTTTTTAATCACAATATAGCAAAAGGACAATTCACTCACTGTCCTTCCAGGTCCCTGGAAACAAGGACTTGCAGAGTGAAAGAAAAAAAACACTCTCCCTACCTACAGTTTTCTGTCCCTAGAAAAAAATGTTTTTTTTTATCACAATATAGCAAAAGGACAATTCACTCACTGTCCTTCCAGGTCCCTGGAAACAAGGACTTGCAGAGTGAAAGAAACTGACACTGTCCCTACCTAGAGTTTTCTGTCCCTGGAATAAATGTTTTTTTCAGCACAATATAGCACAAGGACAATTAACTCACTGTCCTTACAGGTCCCTGGAAACAAGGACTTGCAGAGTGAAAGAAAAAAAATACTCTCCCTACCTACAGTTTTCTGTCCCTAGAAAAAAATGTTTTTTTTAATCACAATATAGCAAAAGGACAATTCACTCACTGTCCTTCCAGGTCCCTGGAAACAAGGACTTGCAGAGTGAAAGAAAAAAAATACTCTCCCTACCTACAGTTTTCTGTCCCTAGAAAAAAATGTTTTTTTTAATCACAATATAGCAAAAGGACAATTCACTCACTGTCCTTCCAGGTCCCTGGAAACAAGGACTTGCAGAGTGAAAGAAACTGACACTGTCCCTACCTAGAGTTTTCTGTCCCTGGAATAAATGTTTTTTTCAGCACAATATAGCACAAGGACAATTAACTCACTGTCCTTACAGGTCCCTGGAAACAAGGACTTGCAGAGTGAAAGAAAAAAAATACTCTCCCTACCTACAGTTTTCTGTCCCTAGAAAAAAATGTTTTTTTAAATCACAATATAGCAAAAGGACAATTCACTCACTGTCCTTCCAGGTCCCTGGAAACAAGGACTTGCAGAGTGAAAGAAACTGACACTGTCCCTACCTAGAGTTTTCTGTCCCTAGAATAAATGTTTTTTTTAATCACAATATAGCAAAAGGACAATTCACTCACTGTCCTTCCAGGTCCCTGGAAACAAGGACTTGCAGAGTGAAAGAAAAAAAACACTCTCCCTACCTACAGTTTTCTGTCCCTAGAAAAAAATGTTTTTTTTTATCACAATATAGCAAAAGGACAATTCACTCACTGTCCTTCCAGGTCCCTGGAAACAAGGACTTGCAGAGTGAAAGAAACTGACACTGTCCCTACCTAGAGTTTTCTGTCCCTAGAATAAATGTTTTTTTTAATCACAATATAGCAAAAGGACAATTCACTCACTGTCCTTCCAGGTCCCTGGAAACAAGGACTTGCAGAGTGAAAGAAACTGACACTGTCCCTACCTAGAGTTTTCTGTCCCTAGAATAAATGTTTTTTTTAATCACAATATAGCAAAAGGACAATTCACTCACTGTCCTTCCAGGTCCCTGGAAACAAGGACTTGCAGAGTGAAAGAAACTGACACTGTCCCTACCTAGAGTTTTCTGTCCCTAGAATAAATGTTTTTTTTTAAGCACACTATAGCAGAAGCACAAAACACACTGACACTCTCCCTACCTATCCTTCTCTTTCCCTAAACTAAAGGAATCCAGGTTAAGCAAGAAAGAAATAACAGTCACTGTCCCTGCCTATGCTACTCTATCCCTGCTCCGGAACACACTACACTAGGCCGCCGTGCTGGCGGCCTTTTATAGTGTGGGGCGTGTACTAAACACCCTCAGCAATAATTGGCCACAGGCATCCTGCCTGTGGCCAATCATTGCTCTCCTCGCTGCCGGCGCTGTGATTGGCCAAGCATGCGGGGTCACAGTGCATGCTTGGCCAATCACAGCGCCTGGATGACACTGCGATGGCGTAGTGCATTGTGGGCCGTTCGCGTCACTCGAATTTGGCGCGAACGGCCCAAATCGTTCGATCTTCGTCGAACGATCGAACAGCCAATGTTCGAGTCGAACGTATGTTCGACTCGAACACGAAGCTCATCCCTATTGTTCACATGCACTTTTTTGTACACTTAGGCATTTTGTTTTCGTGCACCACCGTGGATTAAAAAAAAAAAAAAAAAGAAAGCACCGAATAATCTTTCAGCAGTCCTAACCTTATTTTCCTGTTGACTATCATGCTATTCCATCCTCCTTTGTGTCTTCATCAAAAACCTCATCCCTATATTAAAGCAGAATGACATATTCACTAATATCTGTGTACATTTGGAACCAAATACATATTTATTTGTTATCTAAGCTTTTACTGGACACTGTTTGCTTATTCATCATCAGACTCATATCAGACTCAGTGGACTGCAATATTCAGTACAGCAGTTGTCAATTTTCTATCAGTACCACAAACAGTGTTTGCTAATTAAGGCTAGGTTCACACTGCTGTGAATTCTATTGCGAATTTGAGCCGTTGCGATTGCTCAAATTCGCAAGTCATTTAAATAACATTGTTTTACATTAGTGCAGTTCACATCAATGCGTTGCGAATCTAAGCTGCAGGGAAAAAAGGGTGGTCATGTGTGAGTTTGATCCGTGTGTGATGCGAATTCAGCTCTATAGACAGGCATTCCTGGAAATCGTTGTCCGCGAATCGCGGCAAAATCGCGGCCGCGAAATCGCTGTAAAATCACGCGATTTTGACGTTGCAGTAGTGTGAACCCAGCCCTAGTCCCCTTTCACACTTAGGCCCCTTTCACACGAACTTTCCGTATGTCCGTTTTTCATCCATCCGTTTTCGTATGAAAAACGGACAAACATGTATCCCTATGGGATAGCGGATGTCAGTGGATGAACATCCGCTGACATCTGACGACATCAGTCTCCGCTATGGTCCGTTTAGCATGACGGAGGAAAATCCTACTTTTCCATCCGTCATCGGATCGGATGAAAACGGACAGACAGTCCGTTTTCATCCGATCCCCCCATAGAGGAAAGCGGCGATCCGACCGGTCCGTTTCTGCACAGTGTGCAGAGACGGACAAGTTATCCGCCGGCTCAGCGGGGATCAACGGAGCGATCTCCGCTGAGCAAGCGGATATTCACGGGGCGGATCATGACGGGATCCGCCCGTGTAAAAGAGCCCTTATACAACTTGTACCACGATTTTGGACGGCAAAATCGCGTGACAAGTCATTTCCCATGATTTCCAATGACATCTATTCATACTAGTACGACTTCAAGTTGTTCTGACTTCAAAGTAGTTCCTGCACTACTTTTTTTCTGAAGTCGGATCAAAGTCGGATTCAGTATTAACAGATCAGACTTTGGCATGCGACTTGTACACGACTTGTGCATGAAGGGAAACTCCACGCCAATTAAAAAAAAAAAAAACGGCATGGGTTCCCCTTCATGAGCATACCGGGCCCATAGGTCTGGCATGGATTTTAAGGGGAACCCCCACGCCGAAAAAACGGCGTGGGGTCCCCCCCAAAATCCATACTAGACCCTTATCCGAGCACCAGCCCGGCCGGTCAGGAAAGGGGGTGGGGACGAGCAAGCGCCCCCCCTGAGCCGTACCAGGCCGCATGCCCTCAACATGGGGGGTGGGTGCTTTGGGGCAGGGGGGCCCTGTGCCCCCCCCACCCCAAAGCACCTTGCCCCCATGTTGATGAGGACAAGGGCCCCTTCCCGACAACCCTAACCGTTGGTTGTCGGGGTCTGCGGGCGGGGGGCTTATCCGAATCTGGAAGCCCCTTTAATAAGGGGGTCCCCAGATCCCGACCCCCCACCCTATGTGAATGAGTATGGGGTACATCGTATCCCTACCCATTCACCTGGAATAAAAAGTGTAAAAAAAAAACACACCAGACAGGTTTTTAAAGTAATTTATTAGGCAGCTCCGGGGGTCTTCTTCCAACTTCGGGGGTATTCTACCGACTTTGGGGGTCTCTTCCGACTCTCCGGCCTCTTCTCCCGATCTCCGGTGCCTTCTCCGCATTCTCTGGTTCTTCTTCCGCTCTCCGGTGCTTTCTGCCTTCTGCCGGGCACCTCCGCTATCTTCTGCCAGTTTTTTTGCTAGCAGGGGCTTGGTCTTCCCCATCGTCTTCCTCCCTCTTCTCTTGTCCAGATGTTGACACGCCGCTGTCTCCCTCTGTAATGCCGTGTGCGCGGCGCGCAACGACATATATAGGCATGGGGCGTGGTCACCGGGTGATGTCACCCGGTGACCCCGCCCCTTTATGACGTCGCAGACCCATCATGCCCCGGGACTGCGACGTCATAAGGGGGCGGGGTCACCGAGTGACATCACCCAGTGACCACGCCCCATTCATATATAAGTCATTGCGCGCACACGGCATTACAGCAGGAGACAGCGGCGTGTCAACATCAGGACAAGAGAAGAGGGAAGAAGACGACGGGGAAGACCGGGCCCCCCGCTAGCAAAAGAGCTGGCAGAAGATAGCGGAGGTGCCCGGCAGAAGGCAGAAAGCACCGGAGAGCGGAAAAAGAACCGGAGAGCGTGGAGAAGGCACCGGAGAGCGGGAGAAGAGGCCGGAGAGTCGGAAGAGACTACGAAGTCGGTAGAAGACCCCGAAGTGGGAAGAAGACCCCCGGAGCTGCCTAATAAATTACTTTAAAAACCTGTCTAGTGTGGGTTTTTTTTACACTTTTTTTTCCAGGTGAATGGGTAGGGGTACGATGTACCCCATACTCATTCACATAGGGTGGGGGGCCGGGATCTGGGGGCCCCCTTATTAAAGGAGGCTCCCAGATTCCGATAAGCCCCCCGCCCGCAGACCCCGACAACCAACGACCAGGGTTGTCGGGAAGGGGCCCTTGTCCTCATCAACATGGGGGCAAGGTGCTTTGGGGTGGGGGGCGCGTAAGGGACGGGAGGAGGGACTCATCCAAAGACCTGGTGCAGCAGATTACCAGTGCCGGATGAACCTCTGGAGACCGCCCGGAGAGGTATCTTCCCAAATAGGGGCCAAGTTCAGAGAGGAAGCGGATTCATGTTCTATGACCGGTGGCAGCGGTCCAGCTATTCAACTCCGGTCAGTGGCAGAGGCCTGCTATTAGGCCTGTGGCAGGGGCCTCAGCGGTTCACCCGGTCAGTGGCAGTGACCAAAACTCACGGTCGGTGGCAGAGACCGTGCGCCAGGCCTATTCGCTAGCAAAGGAATAGGAGAGTTCAGTTGTGCCTGGGCCTACTCGTATCCACACCCCTGTTGGTTCATAACTGAAAGTTCAACTGATTGTGTTCACCCTGCAAGAAAAGAAATAAAGGAGTGTTGGTCTTTCGATTGGTGTGGGGCTCTATGTTATTGGCAGACACATTTCCACAGAACAACTAAGGCTTCGTATGCAGTGAACAGACCCGGAGGTAATTCAAGTAACTCTGCTCAACCCTCATACACATACGAGGGGAGAGTTTGGCGTAGTGTTCCTGCATTCTCCTCTCTCAGATACCCCTAGACACAAGCCATTCACAATACGCTACACGTGGGGGCTCTGGTCCGGGATGTGTTCGTGCTACAATGGAACTGGAGTTGTTGGAATTTGAAAATGTCTGCCCGAAAGAGTTCCGAGTAGGTCGGCCATATTGGCCACTGCGCCACGAGGCACACCCTCCCTGCTCAGTTCGTGGGCGTGACCCAGGGAAGGAGAAAGCCCGCGAACTGAAGTACAAGAGGGGAGGAGTCCAATCGTGTGAAGGACTACACGTGGGGACTTGGGCGCCAACAAGGCAGTGCGCAATGGATCAGCAGAGAGTCGCTATGTTCACCAATGCATCGTGGATTCCTATTCACCCAACTACCACGAGTCTGACTACTGCTGCTCCGATAACGGATACGGGGATTCGGCTAAAGCCCCGGGGACGATTCGCCCTGTACTCATGCATGGACGTTGAGGCCCTGGGTTTGATTTGTCCTGGCTGTTCGGGACTGGTGTGTCAGCTGAAGCTGTTCGGGCGCTGCAAGGCCTGCGGAGAGTTCCTATTTGAGGTGGAACCACCCATTGAGAAACCCAGAACCATCCACCTCAACCGCGCAACGGGCCACACCACTCAAGAAGGAGGAATCTCTGCTTTTACAGTCATCCCTGTGCGCACTGCAGCGACCGCAGGGGAGGTCGCAGTCACTGAGGTACGGGAGAAATCCGAGGATGCTGACTCGGTCACCACTGTTTCCCAGCATCCACTGCCAAAGAGGAAGACTGGTTTGGTTGCCCTGTCCAGCGGTCGTGGTGGATCACCCTGCTCGCCTACTCCCGCCCCAGATGGATCCGGTCGGAAGAGTCCCGGACATCCCTTCGCTACTTTGGGCAGAGGTAAGCCGGGCGGAGGGACTTGGTGTTGGGGCGGAGGTGTCGGAGAGTCACGGCCCTGTGTGCCCGCGGGGGGTAGCAATGCAATACTACAGGCTACCTGCCCGCGGAGGAGTGTGACACCTCCGACCTAGAGTCGCTCTCTGATCCGGGAGACAATGTCATCATAGATGAACTTTTAGCTAAGAAGGGCTGGGACAAGATGACTCTCTCCTCGTCCCGCAAAGTCAGGGATCCACCCATGTCTACAGGGGATAGTACACCCAAGGTGGAGGCACCAGCGCCTGAGGAGGGATCCCGTCCCCAGTCTGCCCTTCTACCTTCGGTGCCTCTTGCATCTGGCACCGGGGAAAAGAGACTGTTGCTGCGGGCGCCAATGCCCAGAATGGAGGTGATCAAGGCACCTCGTCACCCGGACGCCATCGTCCAACTGGGTGAGGGGGACCGGGCCACTATGCCTCCGCTGGCGAGACTACAGCGCCTCTTTGGCCAAAAGGTTGCTAACGAGTACAGGTGGGAGTACCCGTACTTACCCAAGGAGCTTCTATACGAAGTGGAAGTCTGCCGGGAACGCTGGTACAACGATTTTGTGTGGACGCACCTTCAGGTCCCACATGCCCGCAGGTAACTCGCGTGTTCCCCCAAAGCCTCTCAATGGTTCAAGGAATGAAAGTCAGAATGGATGCTGGGTCGGCATATCCACGCAGACAAGGTGTTAATTCGACGCAAAGAAGGGGAGGATGTCGAATACCATGTACAGACAATGGACTAGCACTTGAAACCCCTTGTCTTGCCGCACTCAAAATTCTATTTGTAAAAAAAAAGATTAAAAAAAAGGGGACTCCGTCCTTGCTTTGCCTTGTTGCTGCTGAACTTTCCGGAGTTGTTTCCCGGGAAAACTCAGTGACTGTACCCGTGTCCATGGGTGTTTGTGCTCTCCGGAGGAATTGAAGGACTGTTGCAGTTGTTTGTTCTTCATTCTTCCATCCCACAAAGTGTTAATGGACTTTGGGGTAGTTAGAGCCACAAAGAAAAAGAAAAGAGAAGATCTTCAACCAGTGCAGTTACCGCGGCGCTGTCACCAGGTGGCAGTGTTGCGCACCGATATTCACTGTTCACACACACACTTATAGAAGGAAAGGGTTTCTCTGCGGAGAGGTTCTTTCGTTCTCATACGAACATATGTGTCAGGCATATGTGTGTGTAACGGGAAGGCCCGGGGAACTCAGAATCGCTTAGAAAGTATGAGATACCCTTGCTTCAGCTTCCCCAATGCCTCTTATGTGTCAACCACCCTGTGTCTCTATTAGGGGCACAGGGTGAATGAAACCCCCAATATGGTCTATGATAGCCATATTCAATGCTGCACATACATTGTATCTAGATTGTATGTGTACTGTGAGGGGGGGTTGTGTAATCATTGCTGTGAGGAGTTAAGGTGATTTGCATTCTATTGTATATTGTGGCTTGTGGGAATTAAGCCTATAATTATAGGTTGTGGAACTAGCAGCAGACAGGTTAATCACCTGCCTGCTTGTGTTGTGAATGAGTCTAGGAGGGTCTGGAGACCCTTTTGGTGTGAAAGGGATAGTTAACTCTATGCCTGTGTGCATTGTACTCGGCAGACGGACCGTCTACCAACCCTTTCATTATAAGATTTGTATTGAAGGTCGTTATGTTCTATTGTGTAAAGTCTTTTGAAGCCTAACAGACGTCAAAATAATGGGTATTGGGCCTTGTTATGTGTGGGTGGAGCTGGGCCATTGTTCATGTTAAACTAATGCAGTAGTAGATGTGTATAAAAGTTACAATATCTTCTTCAATAAAGAGACTCGATCCTGGAAGCTACAGAGTACGTCTCGATCTTCCAGAAGGATTAATTCCTAGGGGAAGTGGTCGGCTGGCTGTGGAGGATCGACAGCGAATGTGTGTCCAGGAGAGGGAACATCTTAAACGGCTTTAACCCCCCTTTATATTTGGGGTGCAGTTACAGTGTGTTTAACGTTTCCTTTTCCCCCTCTGCAGGAGAACATCTCATCAAGACCACTGAGAATGGGGTGGGTCTTAGTCAGGATGGGTGGGAAGGAATGTTGATGTGAACATGTGTTTCAAAGATGTTGATATGTGTTGTTTGTTTCCCTTCCCTCCCCTTTCATGTCAGGTTCAGGCACAGCTGTTTGGTTAGTTTGCAAAACTTTTGCATTTTTGAAATTGTTAGTCGGTTTCTGGATCAGGCTATGATGGCCCTTTTTGGGCATAGTTTGCTCCAGATACTGGGGAGCAGCATCCAATAACCGGGGGGTGAGTGTAGCGGGTATTACTTTTAAATTCTGGTGAGGACACCAGTGATGCATAGTTCCCTGCGGCCCAGCAGGTGGCGCTGTCACTTTGGGCCGGGGTTGAACCATAGATGCAGTGCCGTATCCTTTGTGGCCTCTCGCAGCGGTTGTACGGCGGGGCAGGGAACCCGCTGTGCATCCTGGGAGAGGGTATAAAGGCGGCGGACATCTTCGCCATGAGGTTCGAGTCCCAGGCACCGACAGCCTGTGGGCTGCTGTTCGCGGTCGGGGTCCAGGCGGTCTAGGCCTGGACACCTGGAGTTCGTGTTCCATCCCAGACACCTTCAGTCTGGGGTGAGGTACTCAGCCGGAGGCCTGGGGCCCAGTACCTTCCGCTAGGTCCCGCGAGGGAGGGATTGTCCTAGGGGGCCCCGGGAGTGGGGCACCCCAATCCAGTGGCGTAAGGGACCGGAGGAGGGACTCATCCGAAGACCTGGTGCAGCAGATTGCCAGTGCTGGATGAACATCTGGAGACCGCTCGGAGGGGTATCTTCCCAAATAGGGGCCAAGTTCAGAGAGGAAGCGGATTCATGTTCTATGACCAGTGGCAGCGGTCCAGCTATTCAACTCAGGTCAGTGGCAGAGGCCTGCTATTAGGCCTGTGGCAGGGGCCTCAACGGTTCACCCGGTCGGTGGCAGCGACCAAAACTCACGGTCGGTGGCAGAGACTGTGCGCCAGGCCTATTCGCTAGAAAAGGAATAGGAGAGTTCAGTTGTGCCTGGGCCTACTCGTATCCACGCCCCTGTTTGTTCATAACTGAAATTTCAACTGATTGTGTTCACACTGCAAGAAAATAAATAAAGGAGTGTTGGACTTTCGATTGGTGTGGGGCTATATGCAGGGCCGATCCTAGGGTCACAGGCGCCTGGGTGCAGAAATATTTCTGGCGCCCCCACGTGGGCGTGGTTATCTTACAAACTCCTCCCCTTACACATGTTTCTATGGCAACGACTCAAACACAGAGATGCTCCCCTAAGAAGTCGTCGTTACCCAGGGATCCTCCAATGATCCTTTAACAATAAAGAAAATACAGGAAGAGCGTACACTAATGAGACCTGGAGGGGAGTCTCTCTGATGCACACAGAGAGGGCTTCTGTTAGAGAGTCTGTTAGGAAGAGCCCCCAGACATAGTACAAGAGACGGTCAGAGAGTGCAGACATATTACAGGAGACAGAGAGTGCAGACATATTACAGGTGATGGTCAAAGAGTGCAGACATGATACAAGAGACGGTCAGAGAGTGCAGACATATTACAGGAGATGGTCAGAGAGTGCAGACATATTACAGGAGATGGTCAGAGAGTGCAGATATAGTACAGGAGACGGTCAGAGAGTGCAGACATATTACAGGAGATGGTCAGAGAGTGCAGACATATTACAGGAGATGGTCAGAGAGTGCAGACATATTACAGGAGATGGTCAGAGAGTGCAGACATATTACAGGAGATGGTCAGAGAGTGCAGACATATTACAGGAGATGGTCAGAGAGTGCAGACATATTACAGGAGATGGTCAGAGAGTGCAGACATATTACAGGAGACGGTCAGAGACTGCAGATTTAATACAGGAGACGGTCAGAGACTGCAGATATAATACAGGAGACGGTCAGAGACTGCAGATATAATACAGGAGACAGTCAGAGACTGCAGACATATTACAGGAGACAGTCAGAGACTGCAGACATATTACAGGAGATGGTCAGAGACTGCAGATATAGTACAGGAGATGGTCAGAGACTGCAAACATACTACAGGAGATGGTCAGAGACTGCAGACATATTACAGGAGATGGTCAGAGACTGCAGACATATTACAGGAGATGGTCAGAGACTGCATGGGGGAATCATGCAAGTTTCTTTCCTGCAATCTGTGGTTGCTGGAAAGAAATTTGTACTGTATATTACCAGCCTAAGTGAAAGTTAGTGAATGTCTTTGCAATTAATAAGCATGAAGGAGTTGGGGCAGTTTAAATTTCTTTTAAATTGTATTTTATTTATTTTATTACACAGAAAAACAAATCTTACACTGTATCTTTAATTTTTTTTTTTTCATTTTTGCTTTCACAAGAGATGAACAACATCCCTTGTGATAGCATGGGCCATGACATGTCCTCTTTATGGAGGGATCTGGGGTCTTTTAGACCCCATATCTGTCCTCTGGCCTCCAAAGCATAAGATCAAACCGAGATCAGTTTGATCAGATACTTGTTCAAGCCGGTAATGGTGTCATTAAATGAGCCCGAAACAGAAAGTGATAAAATCCTCATCACTTCCAGTTTCTGACATCACACGGTGGGCGGAATGACATCCATCCCTCTCACTGTGTCCCAGTAACCAGATGCTACTGGTCACATCTAGCAGTAAAGGTGGTGGTGGTGGAACCCCCTTCCACTGCCTGTAAAAGTAATACAGGGGCTTCTTAGCCACTAGGACTACTTTTACTTTGTGCAGAATTCCTGGTGTTAAAAAATGGTATCTTGATCATTGCTGTAGTGATGACCGAGATATCACCCTTCCAATCCAGCGACGTACTGATACGTCGCTGGACAGGAAGCAGTTAAAATGAAGTGTAAATTAGCATTACACCGTTTCTTATTATCATCAGCATTACAATTATCACACAGGCAGCACTGTAAGCAGGTGCTCTATCATGTCTCTAATATGTCTCTATGTCACATTGCTTTTGGGTGCTGACTTTGTTATGGTTGTTACATACAGTAAGTACAGCAATAAGTTAACAGCCATAACAAAGTCAGCACCCAAAAGCAATGTGACATAGAGACATGATAGAGACATGATAGAGCACCTGCTTACAGTGCTACTGCTTACAGTGTGATAATTGAAATGCTGATAACCTGCTGTGCTGTGAAATACATAATAGGACACAGTGAGCATTATATCCTCTAATCCCCACTCACTGTGTCCAGTGCAGCCACGCTGTCCTCCTGCTCTTCTCTGTCAGCCCTCAACTTCTTCACATCTTGTTAGGATTGCAGCCGGGAGCTGAACGGAGAATTGCAATATAACTCCGCCAGCCGGGACTAATAGAATAGTGGGGCGGCATGATGTTCATGTGCCCCGAAAATAAGAAAATAGTTCCTCCACTGCGCTCCCCTCCACACTCACTCACATTTCCAGGCTGGAAGCAGAAATCCTTCAGTCTCACAGAGGAATCTGCAGCTGCTGTTTTCATATTTCCCGCCCACACATCCTTCTCCAGATACAGCTGTACACCGGGGATAGTGTGGGCGGGGCGGGAAGTCACTGGAGGAGCAGAGGTGGGAGGAGCTGTATTCCTCACTGATCTCCCGTCAGTGAGGAGGAGGGGGGGGGGGGTGTGTTCGCTGGGCTGTGTAAGTGTCACTGTCACAGACACTTTACAGAGCTGCAGCCACCAGTCATCTCAGAATCTACAGACTGATTTCTCAGGTTACTGACATAGAGGGAGGTTTGTCCCCCCCCCCCTTTCTGGTGGAGCCCTTCCTGAAGTCGCTCTCCTCCCTGCCAATGAGGATGCAGGGGGAGGGAGCAGATTGGGTGGCCGTGGCAATGCGAGGCTCTCATATTATGCACAGAGGGAGGGGGAGAAATCCGCCCCCTCATACTCTCCGCCCAGGGCACCCGCTCCGATCTCCTCTGACAGGAGGATGGATGGGGGATGGGCTTGGGCGGGATGAAATAGCAGCGGTGAGCGACCTCTGAATACCAGCAAGAAGGAGGAGGAGGGAGGGGAGCACTCTGGCGCTTGAGCGCCCCCACGTCTGTGGCGCCTGGGTGAACTGCACCCCTCGCACCATATCTAGGATCGGCCCTGGCTATATGTTATTGGCAGACACATTTCCACAGAACAACTAAGGCTTCGTATGCAGTGAACAGACCCGGAGGTAATTCAAGTAACTCTGCTCAACCCTCATACACATACGAGGGGAGAGCTTGGCGTAGTGTTCCTGCACTCTCCTCTCTCAGATACCCCTAGACACAAGCCATTCACAATAGGCGAGAGGGAGAGTGAGGCTCCGCTACATATATATTTTTCAAGTAATAAAATCATGTTTCCTACCACACTTTTTCATCCATCTCCAACTCCTGCACATGTTGGCCCCTGTCATACCTTCTGCGCCTACTCCTGCACATACTGCCTGCGGTCAAACTCTTTGCATTTCTCTCCTACTCAGAATTCCAGCTGTCAAACCCTCTACTCTCCTCTTCTAAACATACAGTGCACTGGCATACCTTCTTCACTGTTCTCCAGGATATACCGAATGCCATCATAACCTCTGCAAATATTTCCTGCACATACTGGCCATTGCTCCACATTGCTATCCTGTACATACTGCCCATGATTATACAGTACTCAATGCACTCTTTTCATGAACATACTCCCCCACCATCATACCCTCTGCTGTCCTGTGAATACTAGTCCCTGTCATAATCTCAGCACTCCTCTCCTACACATACTGGTCCCTGTCATAACCTTTGCGCTCCTCTCCTTTACATACTTGTCCCTGTCATAACTTCAGCACTCCTCACCTGCATATACTGGCCCATGTCATAACCTGGACACTCTGCTTCTGCACATACCACTCCCTGTCATAACCTCGCCACTCCTCTCCTGCAAATACTGGTCCCTCTCATACGCTTGCCACTCCTCTCTGCACATACCGATTCCTGTCATAACCTGAAAACTCCCCTTCTGCACACACTGGTCCCTGTCATACCCTTTGTACTCCACTGCTGCACATACTGGCCTCTGTCATAACCCAGACACTCCTCCCCATCCTTGTCATAAGATGAACACTCCGCTTCTGCACACACTGGTCCCTGTCATACCCTCAGTACTCCACTGCTGCACATACTGGCCTCTGTCATAGCCCGGACACTCCTCCCCTTCCCTGACATAAGCTGAACAGTCTGCTTCTGCACACACTGGTCCCTAGCATATATTCAGTACTCCACTGCTACACATACTGGCCTCTGCCATGACCCATGATATACTGAATGCCATCATAACCTCTGCAAATATTTCCTGCACATACTGCCCATTATCACACCCTCCGCATTGCTATCCTGTACATACTGCCCATGATTATACAGTACTCAATGCACTCTTCTCATTAACATACTCCCCCACCATCATACGCTCTGCTGTCCTGTGAATACTAGTCCCTGTCATAACCTTGGTACTCCTCCCCTACATATAATGGTCCCTATCATAACCTCAGCGCTCCAGTACTGCACCTTCTAGTCCCTGTCATAACCTCAACATTCCCCTCTTACACATACTGGATCCTGTCATAATCTAGGCACTCCTCTCCTGAATATACTTGCCCCTGTCATAACCTTGGCACTCCTCTCCTGTGCACACTGGCCTCTGTCATAACCTGGACATACCTCCCTCGCACATACTGGCCCCTGTCATAACCTGGACATTCCTCTCCCACACATACTGGCCCCTGTCATAACCTGGACATTCCTCTCCCACACATACTGGCCCCTGTCATAACCTGGACATTCCTCTCCCACACATACTGGTCCATGTCATAACCTGGACATTCCTCTCCCACACATACTGGCCCCTGTCATAACCTGGACATTCCTCTCCCACACATACTGGCCCATGTCATAACCTGGACATTCCTCTCCCACACATACTGCCCCCTGTCATAACCTGGACATTCCTCTCCCACACATACTGGCCCATGTCATAACCTGGACATTCCTCTCCCACACATACTGGCCCATGTCATAACCTGGACATTCCTCTCCCACACATACTGGCCCCTGTCATAACCTGGACATTCCTCTCCCACACATACTAGCCCATGTCATAACCTGGACATTCCTCTCCCACACATACTGGCCCCTGTCATAACCTGGGCATTCCTCTCCCACACATACTGGCCCCTGTCATAACATGGACATTCCTCTCCCGCATATACTGGCCCCTGTCATAACCTGGACTTTCCTCGCCCGCACATACTGGCCCCTGTCATAACCTGGACATTACTCTACCGCACATAGTGGCCCCTGTCATAACCTAGACATTCCTCTCCTGCAAATGCTGGTCCCTGTCATACCCTCGCCACTCCTATCCTGCAAATGCTGGTCCCTGTCATACCTTCGCCACTCCTCTCCTGTACATACTGGTCCTTGCAGGGCCGGCCCTACCATGGGACCCAATGGGACCGTGGTACCAGGCGGCATTTAGGAGGGGGCGGCAGTCCGGCCGGCAAAATATTTTCATCAGAGTGACTGTAATGAGTCAGTGTGACATTCAGTCCGTGCAGAGAGCAGAGCGGATGCTGGTCGGCGCCGCCCGCGGTGCGCTGCCTGTGCGGTGCCGCTGCTTTCTCCTGCACTGTCTGTCTGGTTGCTAAAATTTCCTGCTGAGTCCCGACCGTCGCCTAGCAACCAGTGACGTCAGGAGGCCGCGGCCGCCCCAGCATCCACAGCGCTCAGCCTCCGCGCCAATCGATATTGCTCCGCCCACACACCTCATCCACCACCCACCTCATCCATCCATCTTCCATCTCCTGCGTGAGGGTTGGGAATGGGATTCAGTGTGGGACTCTGAGGAATTAATTCTGCTGTGGCTGTGCCCTGGACAGTGACCGTGTGAGCTGAGCCTGTCTGCCTCTCTGCCTCTCTGATAAAAAGGGTGAGTTAGGTGGGATTTTTAATGTGGCTGATGAATGATGATCCTTGTATTGTAGATAATTGTACCCATGTTTTCCCTGTAATTAGAGCAAAACTTTATTCTTTTAACCACTTTGCGCCCGCGCTATAGACAAAAGACGTCTACAGCGTGGCGCTCAATTGCCGGGAGGGTGTACATGGACGTCCTCCTGTTTACTTCCGCGATGCGCGCCGCCGCGGGCGCGCATCGGGGAAAAGCTGTGCCTGCCGTGTCACGCGGGTGCCGATGCGCGTGCCTGGCGGCCGCGATGTCCGCCAGGTACCCACGATCGGCTGTCACAGAGCCAGGGACGTGGATCTCTGTGTGTGTAAACACAGAGATCCACGTCCTGTCAGGGAGAGGAGACCTCCCCCAGTCAGTCCCCTTCCCCCCACAGTAAGAATCACATAGCAGGGAACATATTTAACCCCTTCCTCGCCCCCTAGTATTAACCCCTTCCCTGCCAGTCACATTTATACAGTAATCAGTGCATATTTATAGCACTGTTCGCTGTATAAATGTGAATGGTCCCAAAAATGTGTCAAAAGTGTCCGATCTGTCCACCGTAATGTCATAGTCCCAATAAAAATCACAGATAACCGCCATTACTAGGAAGAAAAAAAAATTATAAAAAAAATGTCATAATTCCATCCCCTATTTTGTAGGCGCTATAACTTTTGTGCAAACCAATCATTATACGCTTATTTCGTTTTTTTTTTTTTACCTAAAAAATGTAGAAAAATACGTATCGGCCTAAACTGAGAAAAAATATATATATATTTTTTTAAAATTGGGATATTATAGCAAAAATTAAAAAATAGTGTTTTTTTCATAATTGACGCTCTTTTTTTGTTTATAGCGCAAAAAAAAAAAAAAACCCTGCAGAAATGATCAAATACCACCAAAAGAAAGCTCTATTTGTGGGGGAAAAGGACGTCAATTTTGTTTGGGAGCCACGTCGCACGACCGCGCAATTGTTATTCAAAGCGTGACAGCGCTGAAAGCTGAAATTTCGCCTGGGCAGGAAGGGGGTTATGTGCCCAGTAAGCAAGTGGTTAAAAAAATGCAAACTATAAAATGATTTGTATTGTTTTCTTGGTTTCTAATCAAGATGCAATGGTCGTGTCATGAATTTTATTGGGAACAGGCATAAAAGAGGTTACTGCTGTGTTTCAACTCCCTCTCTGTGCAGGATAGATCATTGTCAGTAGAGGTGACATATGGCACATGTTCTTCTCAGGATGCCATTGCCTGCCCTGTATGTACAGCACAGAAATACAATTTAAAAAAAACATTAAAGCCCCATACACACTATCAGTTTTCTTGCAGGTTTTTCTCTTCAGGTTTACCAAAACCATGTAGTGCAAGGGCCTGCCGGATTGCATACAAATTGAAACTCTTAAGGTTTGACCTCATATTAGATGGTTTTGGTAAACCTGAAGAGAAAAACCTGCAAGAAAACTGATAGTGTGTATGGGGCTTAAGGCTGCTTTCACACGGGGCGGGTGGGAGTTGACGGTAAAACACTGCTAGTTTTAGCGGCGCTTTACCGTTGTTTTAGCGGCGCTATTCGGTCGCTAGTGGGGCGCATTTAAGCCCCGCTAGTGGCTGAAGAAAGGGTTAAATGTGCCCGTGTAGCGCTGCTGCCGAAGCACTTTGCAGGTGCTTTAGCAACGCTACCCATTAATTTCAATGGGCAGGAGTGGTGTATACACCGCTCCTCCACCGCCCTATAGATGCAGCCTGCAGGACTTTTTTTTTAACGTCCTGCCAGCGCATCATCCCAGTGTGAAAGCACTCAGGCTTTCTCACTGGGACTGCAGGGGAGGCGCTTTACAGGTGCTATTTTAAGCCCAAAAGCGCCTGAAAAACAAATCCAGTGTGAAAGGGGTCTACAGGCATTTTAGCGCTAAGAAGCTTTCACACTGGGGCGCTGCGTTTGCAGGATGTTAAAAAAAAAGTACTGTAAGCAGCATCTTTGGGTCACTTTAGGAGCGCTGTATACACCACTCCTCCACTCCTTGCGGGCGATTTTAACCCTTTCTCGGCCACTAGCGGGGGTTAAAAGCGCCCCACTAGTGGGTGAAATGTGCTGCAAATCCGACGGTAAAATTGCGGTATTTTACTGATATTTTACCGCCAATGCTATGGGCGTGTGAAAGGGGTCTCAAGGTTTCTTACCTTAATGCATTCTATGCATTAAGGTAAAAAACCTCCTGTGATGCAGCAGCCTCCCTTTTACTTACCTGAGCCTGTTTTTTCCCGCGACGGGGACGAGCACACCAGCTCCACAGCCTGTCTCGGGTCCTGATTGGATAGAATGATAGCAGCGCAGCCATTGGCTCCGCTGCTGTCAATAAAACCCAATGATGCAAGAGCCGGCTGGCGTGACAGAGTCTTACTGTCTGTGGCAGGATCGCCTGTCTGCACCCTGCTATATTTCTGTGGCTCCAGTGTTTACCGTGTTAGAAGGCAAGACCTTGTCATTACCACAATAAAACCATCTCCTGTATCATTGTCTGCACACAGTCTCTGACCATCTCCTGTATCATTGTCTGCACACAGTCTCTGACCATCTCCTGTATCATTGTCTGCACACAGTCTCTGACCATCTCCTGTATCATAGTCTGCACACAGTCTCTGACCATCTCCTGTATCATAGTCTTAACACAGTCTCTGACCATCTCCTGTATCATTGTCTGCACACAGCATTTGACCATCTCCTGTATATTTGTGGCGGGATCGTCTGTCTGCACCCTGCTGCCTGTCTGCGACTCCAGTGTTTGTTACCGTGTTAGCAGGTAAGAGCTTGTCATTACTGTCGTTTGACAAACATTTACTAGCCTGTCATCTAACTGTAGCACTGCCCTCGTAGGAGCTGCTAGTTTAGTTTTGGGCCTGCACTCTGCCTGTCAACCCCCAGAATTTGTCTCAATCCCCTTTGGCACAAATGGGCAATAATGTGATTGAGGACCCCAATTGGCTGTTAGGGACCTCAACAGTGGCGGTGCGTCCATAGAGGGCGCCGGAGCGCCGCCCCCTCTCGCTCCCGCACCGCCACTGAAAGACAATACACAGATTCATGCATTGCACGAATCTATGTATTGTCCGCGCTGCCCACTATACATATGGCCGGCCTCCTGGTGAGTGCCGGCCATATGAATTAGAGCGGCGGCCGGCGGTGGGTGTGACTTGGAAGTGCCTATCAGAGCCAGCGGCTCTGATAGGCTTTCCGAATACAGCTCTCACGCTGTATTCGGCTTCCAAAAACTCCTCCCAGGTACGCACGGGGGTGCGTTCCTGGAAGAAGACTGTGTGGAGGTTTCAGCCAATTTGGTTCACCGGATCTGGTTACCGGTAACCTGATTGGCTGAAGCGACATCGAGGGCGGGAGAACACATCGAGGACGGCGCGGACCGAGGAAGGTAAGTGCAGGGCTGGGGGGGGGACAGGCTGCATTTGTGGGACAAACTGGCTGAATATGGGGCACAAACTGGCTGAATATGGGGCACAAACTGGCTGAATATGGGGCACAAACTGGCTGAATATGGGGGACAAACTGGCTGAATATGGGGGACAAACTGGCTGAATATTGGGGGAACTGGCTGTATATGGGGGACACGCTGGCTGCATTTGGGGGGAACTGGCTGTATATGGGGGACAAACTGGCTGCATTTGGGGGGAACTGGCTGTATATGGGGGGGGGGGACTGGCTGTATATGGGGACACACTGGCTATATATATGGGGACACACTGGCTGTATATGGGGGCACACTGGCTATATATATGGGGACAAACTGGCTGTATATGGGGGCACACTGGCTATATATATATATATATATATATATATATGGGGGCACACTGGCTGTATATGGGGGCACACTTGCTGTATATGGGGGCACACTGGCTGTATATATATGGGGGCACACTGGCTGTATATGGAAACAAACTGGTTGTATTTGAGGGGGAAAACTGGTGGCGTTTGGGCACAGTGGCTGCGTTTAATGGGCACAGTGGCGGCAATTGATTTTTTTTTTTTTCAGTTTGTTTGCGCCCCCCCAAAAATTTTGAGCACCAGCCGCCACTGGACCTCAATGGTGTATACACAACAATATAGGCATTAAAAGTAAATGTTACCTTGGTGTTGTTCACCTGCCACTCAGCTGCAAAGACAGAGTTCCACACAAATTGTAGCTTAACCAAAAGTGATATGTTTACTTGGTAAAGAAATGAGATAATGATTATACAACAGGCATTCAATGCATACAGCTCCCTGTAAAAATCAATGAAGGAAATACCATTGGTTCAAAATACCTCTGAGATCCGATCCCGCTAACATAGACTGAGGGCCAGATCTGAGCGAGGGTTTGGTGGAGGAATCTCCCAGTGTGGTAACATCAACACTGGGGCACCTCTCTACCAAGTCTCGCACAATGCAACAGGAATACAAAATGACACAAACAGCTATTATTAAAGTGGTTGTAAACCCACTTTCTAAGCAAACACCTACAGGTAAGCCTAGATTAAGGCTTACCTGTAGGTGCATGAAATATCTCCTTAACCTACACGGTTAAGGAGATATTTGCATTTAAATGCGGCGACGGTGCCATTCACAAATTCGGCTAGGTCGCAGTTTGACGACGTAGCCGAATTCGACGGGTCATGCGCGCATGCGCAGAATCACGTCTTCGCCGCTCCGGCCAATCACAGCGCCGGAGCGGCGCTGTGATTGGCTGGTGCGGCGATACCCGGAACTAACATTCCGGCTATCGCCGCAGCGATGGATGCAGCTAGATGGAGGGACGCGGACTGCTTCGGGGGCCCCGATCTAAGGTAAGTGGTACATAATGAGCTAATATGCTAGTCATACTAGCTCATTATGCATTTCTCTTGCAGGTGGGGGAAAAAAAAACAAAAACGAAAAGTGGGTTTACAACCACTTTAATATGCAAAATCACAGTTCTATTGGCTCCCCCTAGTGGATAGTTAAATTAATGCATGTCCTATAGCAACCACTTGTAAGGGTAGGAAACCAGATGACTATCCCTTTAAGAGCCAGGTAATCTTCAGCTAGTCACGTTGGTGTACATAAAGATTTGTAATCCAAAAGATAGGGTGCAGAAAGAACTGTTACTTGAAACACACGGACTGACAGTACAAGGGGTACTAGTTTCCCCAAGGTGTTGAGTTCCTACGTGCAGAGATGTAAGCACCCGCAATATAAGTGAAGCTTGTCACACTCCTGGCAGTCAGTTAACTAAGTTGATGGGCAAGTGCCCGCTCACCAGATGAGGCCTTGTCTTGCTGCTTTTCCTCTCAGTCCGGAACCCTCCGTCAATGGTCTGTGTCTCGGTGTCACGAGGCCCCTGGTCCTTCACCCGGCCGCCCTCTGGATAGCGGTGGACAAAAGGCTCTGGATGCTGCGAGCTGCAGACCGATCTCCCTCCGGTTGATCTACGAGACTGTTCTGCAGGGATCCCTCTTTGGCTATGCGATCCGCTCTCAGTCTCCATAGGCCCAGGCTTCTCTGGCCTAGGTATACTCACAGCAGGCCTTAACACAGGCCTCCTGCCGGCTTGAAGATGGCGTCCAGAAAGAGCGTGCTATACGGTGCGCTGGCTTTAAAAAGGTCCTCCCATCAGGCTCTGCGCGGCACACTCCCCTCTGGTAGCACAGTGGCCTTGTGGGCAATGTAGTCTCTGTGCTACTTACTGCAACGGAGTCTTTTTCTCTCAATAACTGAACCAAACAAGTTGTAACCAATTAACATGAGATAAACACTAAAGGGAGCCAAGCTCATATTTACAGCACAGACTGCAGTCCTTAACGATGCTTTCAATCGTACCACCTTGCTACATAACATTTGTTATCGTAAAATTGGACAACAATTTTCAAAAGGAGAGTACTAGCGGTAAGAATTTCATACAACAGTCTGTCAACGGACAATCAATCCCCTTCCGAACATCGAACCGTGTGTACGAGGCTTAAGAGATTAGAACATAATTTTGCATCAGTGGTAAGACTGCATCTGGAATATGCAGTGTAATTTTATGCACCAGTAGAAAAGAAGGACATACTGGAAATAGAAGAGGTTCAGTCACTGGTTATCACAAGTACATAGGCAAAATAGCAAGTGATTTGGGGGGTAATGTAGCATGTGATTTGTCCTCCTGATACGCAGTGGCATAGTCCTTTTTTGTTTTTCTATTTTTTTTGGGCAGCAGTATACAGCAGCCATGTCTGATGGAAAGAAACGCATACGTCTTTCTGGTGCACAATATGCAAAGGTTCGAGCAAAAAAGGAGGCTTTTTTACTAAAGCAGAAAGGAGCCATGCTGAAATTTATTAAGCCAGGGAGTCAAGACAAATCTCCTATGGAGCAGGAGCTTCCATCTGAGGAGCCAACTGTTAACCCAGATAGTGAGACCCCTGGTGAAATGAGTCCTACTGCATCCACATCAGCACCTCAAAATGCTGAAGCTGTACATGTTCTGCAAGAGGAAAGTCCAACGGATGTGAGCATGGTGGAGGAGCTGGTTCCTGGTGACTCTGATTTCAGTTCTTCCTTTCTAGAAGACCCAGGGCTTTGGCCAAATATGACCAATAAACTGAGGGACTTCCTGGTAAAATACGGCCCACACCAGGTGAAAAGTTTCAACTTTCCAAAAGACAAGTCTGAACGCAAAAGAAGCTTTCACCGGATGCATTATTGGCGGACACTACCTAATATGGAGAAAGTGGAGAGACCGTGGCTGATGTACTCAAGGAGCAAGAATGCTGCATATTGCTTTTGCTGCAAGGTTTTCCAAAATGAACTCATTGCATCTGCTTTAAGTTCTAAAGGAACAAATAACTGGCAACATCTGTGTAGGAATTTGACATGTCATGAGAAGACCCTATCTCACGAGAGAGCATTCCATAGCTGGCTAGAACTGCGTACAAGACTACAGTTAAAGTCTACCATAGATGCAAAACATCAAGAGAAGATAGAAGCGGACACTAAGCACTGGGAAAATGTACTAAAAAGGCTCATTGCCATTATTCGAGTCCTCGCTACTCAAAACCTAGCACTGCGTGGTACATCAGATAAGCTGTTTGTGCCAAACAATGGTAATTATCTTAAAATTGTGGAGTTGATGGGAGAATTTGAGCCAGTACTTAAAGAACATCTCAGAAGAGTAACCAGCAAAGAAACCCACATTCACTATCTTGGCAAAACTGTTCAGAATGAAATCATCCAGTTACTAGCAGGACAAATCAGACAGACAATTGTGGGAAACCTGAATGCTGCAAAATATTACTCTGTAATTCTTGACTGTACACCGGATATAAGCCATTCTGAACAAATGACTTTAATGGTGCGTTTTTTAACAGCAACAGACTCAGGTGTAAATGTCAGAGAACATTTCTTGGGGTTCATCGACATAGATGATACTACAGGATCTGGGATGACAAAGATACTTCTTGAGAAGCTTGAAGAAATGGGAATTGATCTTAAGGATATGAGAGGACAAGGATATGACAATGGAGCCAATATGAAGGGAAAAAACAGTGGTGTACAAACACGAGTGCGAGAGTTAAATCCCAGAGCCTTTTTTGTCCCGTGCAGTTCCCATTCTTTGAACTTGGTCATCAGCGATGCTGCCTCGGCATGTTCTGAAGCTTCTGAATTCTTTAATGTAATACAAAGTGTATATGCATTCTTCTCTGCATCTACCCATCGTTGGCAAATCCTAAAAGAACACCTTGGACATTCACAAATTACAGTGAAACCACTGAGCACCACACGATGGGAGAGTCGCATGGAAGCAGTGAAAGCTATCCGTAACCAGATTGGAAAAATTTATGATGCCATAACTGCTGTTATGGAGGGTGGTACTTCAACAGGAGCAGCTCGTGGCAAAACACAGGCAGAGTGCAGAGGAATTACAAGGAATTTATGTGATTTTAAATTTCTTTGTGGTCTAGTGTTGTGGCATGATGTACTCTTCCATGTGAATATTGTGAGCAAAAGACTGCAAGAGATTGATGTTGATATTTCTGGAGCAGTTCAACAACTTCAGATGACAAAATCCTTCCTCCAGACTTATCGATCAGATGAGGAATTTGAAAAGGTTTTGAAAAGTGCAGAAAAGATGGCAGAGGAACTTGACATTGAGCCGGTTTTTCACTCTGCAGACGTTCGAAATCGCCGCAGAAGAACCCATTTTGACTATGAGGCAGAGGATGAAAGCATCAGTGATCCTAAACAACAGATGAAAGTACATTTTTTTTTCCAAGTTCTAGACTCTGCTATCCAGTCACTGGAAGAACGTTTTTTACAGCTCCATGAACACAGCAATGTCTTTGGGGTGCTCTATAACATTCCCAAACTCAAGGATGCAATACCTGAAGACCTACTCCAGCAGTGCAAAAAATTGGAAAGCGTTTTGTCCCATGATAACATGCGGGATATAGATTCAAATGATCTTAACGATGAACTGAAAGCTCTGTCAAAATATGTCCCTACAGACTTGTCGCCAAAGGGCGTGCTGGAGTATATCTGCACAAACAATCTGACTACCCTCTTTCCAAATGCCTTCATTGCTCTGCGTATACTGTTAACACTCCCTGTGACCGTTGCTAGTGGAGAGCGAAGCTTCTCAAAGCTGAAGCTAATAAAAACATACCTGCGCTCCACAATGACACAAGAAAGGTTGGTGGGTTTGGCGACCATATCAATTGAACATGAACTAGCCCAAACTATAGACCTGAAGGAAGCAGTGTCTTTATTTGCAGCCAAGAAGGCACGGAAAGCACCATTTTGATTCAATCTGTGGTTGATTACAATATAGTTGATGTTGTCTGTCCATGACAAACTGTTTTGCCATATAATAGAACAGGGGTAGGCAACCTTTTAGTAGTACTGTTCCAAAACAAGATTTTGAAGTCCCATGCAGACTCACCAGAGCCCATGAGATGCAGTCTCACCAGAACCTATGCAGTCTCATCAGTGCCTATGCAGTCTCACCAGAGCCCATAAAGTCTCACCAGAGCCCATGATATGCAGTCTTATCAGTTTCTATGCAGTCTTATCAGTTTCTATGCAGTCTCACCAGAGCCCATGCAGTCTCACCAGAGCCCATGCAGTCTCACCAGAGCCCATGAAGTCTCACCAGTGCCCATGAAGTCTCACTAGTGCCCATGCAGTCTCACCAGTGCCCATGCAGTCTCACCAGTGCCCATGCAGTCTCACCAGTGCCCATGCAGTCTCACCAGTGCCCATGCAGTCTCACCAGTGCCCATGCAGTCTCACCAGTACCCATGCAGTCTCACCAGTGCCCATGCAGTCTCACCAGTGCCCATGCAGTCTCACCAGTGCCCATGCAGTCTCACCAGTGCCCATGCAGTCTCACCAGTGCCCATGAAGTCTCACCAGTGCCCATGAAGTCTCACCAGTGCCCATGAAGTCTCACCAGAGCCCATGAAGTCTCACCAGAGCCCATGAAGTCTCACCAGAGCCCATGATATGCAGTCTCACCAGAGCCTATGCAGTCTCATCAGTGCCCATGAGATGCAGTCTCACCAGTGCCCATGCGGTCTCACCAGTGCCCATAAACTATATAACGCTCTGTAAAGCACTGTCTATATTTACAGCCAAGATGGCACATAAAGCACTGATAGTCAATTGATATATAGTTGAGTGCAATATTGTTGTTGTTCTTGTCTGTTGTTTATGACAAGCAGTTTTGCAATATCTTTTCACCATTTAAGCTATTTATATAAATAAAGATTTATATATATATATATATATATATAAAACAAAATAACACTGGAGTTTGTGGTTTGGATTTGAACGTAATGGTATGTTATGTAATTTTGCATATGGTGCTGTTGCATGTAACTCTGCTTTTCTGATAAATTAAATTTTACTTATCATGATATAAAATATAAATAAAATTTGGGGGGGGGGGCAGCATTTCATTCTTGGTCCCAGGCAGCACCATGTCTTGGGCCGGCGCTGGGTCCTTGTCATAGCCTCAGCACTCTACACATGCACATACTGGCCCCTGTAATAACCTTAGCCCTCCTCTCTGCATATACTGGTCCCTATCATACCCTCAGTACTCCACTGCTGCACATACTGGCCTCTGTCATAATCCGGACACTCCTCCCCTTCGCATACTGGCCCCTGTCATAACCTGGACATTCCTCTCTTCTTTCCCTTTCTTGCTGTTTCTTGGTCACATGCCCTCTATTTTGGTTACGAATAAACATTTTTTATTATGTGCAGCTACAATTTTAACAATTTTAACACTTTTTGGATCTGCACTTCATGGAAACATGGCCTGCCCTGTTGTCTTGTGGTCTGTGCAGGTTACCTTGCCACAGTCCCTGGGATAGATGTCCTCCTGCATCTCCCGCTCATTGGCTGTTGGGACTATTTTTCTTAGCTGACCTTTAATAAGGCTATATGCCCAATCTAACTCCCTTTCCCCATTTCTCCCTCTTTTTGGGAGTTATTCACCTACTATACAGTATTATTATATTTTTTTACTTTTTAGATCATTTTCTTCCATCTACTCATGAGGAAGTGGACAGGGATCTACGAAATGCATAGAGTTATAGGATGTCAACAATCTTTTGGTCACCATACCCTATGCAATCATGTAATTTTATCTATGTTATAACATCATGCATGCGATTATTGGGAACATTTATGAATTCATACTGTTTATATCTTAATTTATTATAGATCATTATCTTTTTTATGGTTGGAATTATGTTATGTTCAATTACTGTAAATACAAAATGTATTACTACGCAATAAATTTGCAATCATGTTGACTATTGTGATTTGCCTCATGTAAAGACCCATGACCACTGTATCTTTCATTGTACCTGCAAACACTGGCCCCTATCATACCTTTAGTACTCCTCTCCTGCACATACTTGTCCCTGTTATAACCTTGACATTTCTCTTCTGAACATACTGGTCTCTGTCATGCACTTGGCACTCCTCTCCAGCACATACTGGTCCCTGTTATAACCTGGACACTCCTGTCCTGCACATACTGGTCCCTCTCATACCCTTGGCAATACTCTCCTGAAAATACTGGTCCCTGTCATACCCTTAGCACTCCTTTTCTGCAATTACTAACCCATGTCACCCTGAACACGCCTCTCTTGCACATACTGGCCCCTTGCATAACCTGGACACTCCTCTCCTGCACATACTGGCCCCTTTCATAACCTGGACACTCCTCTCCAGCACATACCAAACCACTGACCGGAATGGGTATACAGTATAGCTCTAGACAGCTGTCAATACAAACCATGGTTGTGTAATATCCCAAAGGGTCAGTTTGTCAGGCTGCGTAGGAATTTTTGTACAGAGGAGGAATATCTTATACAAAGTGAGAACTTTGGGAAGAAATTAATTCAAAAAGGCTATAGTGAAGATGTGATCCAAAGGGAAATAGAAGAGAAGGAAGGATCGTATTAAGGATAAAGAGACTACCTCAGAAACAGGTTTTAAAGGGGAGGAGATTCGGATATTTATGGATTACTGTGTGCAAAGCAAAAAAGTGGAAAGCCCCATACCTGAGAAATAAATTAGCGCCAGGGACACTAGATCCACCTATCAATAGGTGCCAATGCTAGCAGGGTTTTATGGATGTAAAAAATGCTTAGCATGTAGGACATCCAAGGTGAATGGTAGAAAAACTAAAGAATTTGTAGCTACATCTATAGGGAATAAATATCCCATCAAAGATTTCATTTCATGCACCATTATGGGAGTAGTATATATGCTGGAGATATGTGGGTCGCACCTCTAGGAAACAAACTAGGGTGCGAGAGCACATGAATAATATTTAAAAAAGGCAGGACTGACCATAGTTCATCCAGGCATTTTAAGAAGGCCCATAACAGGGTCTTTGGGGGGTGGAAAAAATTCAGGAACATTGGAGGGGGGTAATTTTGTTAAGTCAGCGTGTCAGGGAAATGGCCGAAGAAGGACTGGCAATTAAACCCATAACAATCATGGCCACCACGGTGCACAGTGTGACTGATGTGGGCAGTACTTCCTGGTCTATTTAAGCCTGCTGTTGGAGCCGCCCCTTGCTGGATTATCGTCAGCCCCCCCAGTGTTTCCTGTGCTCCTGTGTTTCCGTGATTCTGTTCCTTGTTACCGCTTGTTTGACTTCTGCTTCTGATCGGCTCCTGATTACCCTCTGGCTTGCACCACCGACTACGCTCCAGTCTGCTCCCTCATCTGTGCTACGTCTCTGGCATTTCTGGACTGATCTGTCATGTTGACCCTGGCTTTTCTTCAGTTCCTGCTACCGGTTTGCCTCTACTAGCGACTTCTGCCCAGCACCCCGCACTCAGTGGCTCTGCGGGTCATCCCAGCAACTATGAGGGTTCTGTCCCTTTTTGTTTTATATTTTTATAAATTTCTGTTTGAATATTTAGTTCATATGTTATTTACATGTAGATTATGTTTTATCATGTTTTAGAGTATTTTAATTTGTATTTTTGATGGGGGTCTCCTGGTTGGTTCGCATTAGGGCGAATAGCGATTTGGATATTAGGATCAGTTGCTCTTTAGATGTGAATCGTGGATGAATTGTTCACAGCACTCCTCGCTGTCTATCATGTTGTCCTGATGCAAACTTCCTGATTGTGGAGGCTGTTTACATGCCCCCATGGCAGCGGGAGGGAGGGGTATTTAGGAGCTCATTTGGATCAGCTCCCTGCCTACTGAGGAAGCCCAATCACAAGGGCACAAGGGCGCAACGCATATAGGGAGGAGCCAAGCCCATGACGTCAAGCTGTGCACCCACCTGGGAATTGAGCCGACGTTAGACTGACGATACTGGACGCTTTTGTAAAGCTCTATTTTTATTAAGTGCATGTCTTTATATGCGGGAATAAAAGTTTTAAGCAGGAGTACACTATGTCTGTGCCTCTTATCTTCCATAATGCCTGCGGGGAAGTCAGACTCATGCTGGTGGAGCTGGAGGATAGAGCCATTGGGAGTGCAGTAAAGAGGATTAAAAAGCTGGTCTCTGCAGACTTGTACCTGAAACATAGTATAACACAGGCAATTTATTTTATGTTTGAGGTGAGCAGGTTATTCACCTGGTGAAGGATGAGCACCATAGGATGAAATATATCTGAAAACATATTTCACTTGATCTATCTTGCTAAGGATTATTGGACTTTGTAGATCATTCTATATTGGACTATTATGCAATTTTGAATGAGCTGTGATATTTTTACTTTGCACTGTATTGCACTATTGCACTTTATGTTATAAGCAAATGTTTACTAACTTAATTATTGCCCTGTATGAAATATATATTGTAACGGCACCCCAAGTATGAAAGGGGTTAACGCCGTTTAGGATATTCCCACTCCGAACACACATCCGCTACCGACACTCCACAGTCAGGCAACCGACCCATAGGAATAAGTCTTCCAGAAATACAAGAAAAAAACTCTGTATGAGGTTTCCAACTGGTCTGACACTTTATTGAGAAAAGTACAGGCCTTTATATACACTAAACGAATACTGTAGTCCAAATGGACAACTCCACCCACAACATCACACAATGGTTACATAACGAGCTCCCAATACACATCTGACATCTCTTAGCAGACAACAGGTGAGTTCATTAGCTAATCCCTTTACATCTTAAATGACTATGCATAACCTTTATGTTCCCCAGACTGTCTGTCTGCTAATTTACAATACCCACAATTACAGAGTTAATTATCACTCTTCACAATGAAAGGATCTGTAGCAGCTAGCCGGGACTCTCATTTACATTACACAGGCAGCCAGGTGGCACATCAGCATCTCTCAATTAACTTGTTGAGTTCAGAATCAAACAACCAGTACATATTGTGGATTAATATTACTATCCCATTTTAGGTAGTCCAAGATATATTTCCTCAGTCACCCTATGCCCAAAGTGACCCCTGTCACATATATATTTGCTGATAAGTTGCGCTACACTATATTATTTAATTTCCTGTCATAACCTGTATCCTTTTCTGCACATACTGGTCCCTGACATAACCTCAGCACTCCTTTCTTGCAAATACGGGTCTCTGTCATAACTTTGGCACTACTCTCCTACACATACTGGCCCCTGTCATACCCTCTGCACTTTTCTCCTCAACAGACTACCCAAAGTCATACTATTCTCGCCCCTCTCCTGCAGACACTGCCTGCTATCAAATATGCCACATTCCTATCCTGAACATATTATTATTTTAAATATTTTTCTAATTTATACAGTATGTATTATTTTAGTGTGCATGCAGAAATATTCACGTTCAGAAAATCCTTCTATGGTTGTGCTGTATGTATATATTTTTTTAAATCTAAAGTACAAAAATTGGCCAGCATGTCTGTAAATTTTCTCTTTCTCTGGCTGTGTGGCAAACTGCAAACTAAGAAAGGATGTTTATATATAAGACTATCTTGTTGGGATTTCTTATCTAGAGTCTCTTTTGTCTCATGACATAGGAGTGTTCCTTTCCTCACATACAGTATATATTTAAACTTTCGGGGCTCCTTTGACAAGAAATATAATTCCCGCAGTATTGTTCATGCAGTAAGCTTCATTATCTTGGGTAAATACCTTCCATTCAAGCTAAATTAAATGGAATTTAAATGGGCATATTTACAGTATATTTGAAGTTAATTTTATTTTGTTGGTGAACAAACATTGACTGTGTTGTGCGCTATTCTTCACAAAGTTCTGAAAGAAAAGTAAAGTATTACAATATTTTTCTCACATATTTTGAGTGATTTTTCAGGACACGTGACAACAAAAACATTACTCTTGGAGTATTGATTATGCAGCAAGTGTTCAGTATCTCTCTCTGTCTCTCCCAGGCACTCAATATCCAACACATGCTGGGTCAAGTAACATTAAAAAAACACAAATCCTGTTAATTAACTGATGTTATCTGTCTACTAACACTAACTGTGTTTTTTTAAGAGTTCTGACACAAAAGTAAAGTATACAGTGGGTCTAGAAAAGAATAACCCCCCTTTAAAATAATCACATTTTGTTGCTTTGCAGCCTGAAATGAAGACAGACACAGTTTTTGTTTTATCCAGATGTATTTATTCCAAGTGAATAGAGTACATCCAAGTGAAAGATATAACCAACATGTCAGAAAAAAAACATTCAAAAACAGAATCACTGAGTTGGAAAAAAGATCAACCCCTTGTGTCAGTATTTTGTTTAACCACCTTTTGCTTTAATTACAGCCTTTAGTCTGTAGGGATATTTCTCTACTAACTTTGCACACCTAGACTTTGCAATATTTGCTCATTCTTCTTTGCAGGACTGCTCAAGGTCAGTTAAATTCAAGTCATTCCACAGATTTTGAATGGGGTTTAAGTCTGGGCTCTGATTAGGCCATGCAAGGACATTCACCCTTTTCTCCTTCAATTTGTGATATTGCTGTCACATGCACACAATGACCACTCTTTGTCATATATTCCTGCAACTGCTTTGGGGTTGCTGTAGACCTCTTGGTAGCCATCCTGACCAATTTTCTTCTGACTCTTTCATCCAGTTTAGAGCGACAACCTGATCCAGGGAGGGTCTGTGTTGTACCAAATACCTTCTATTCCTTAAAAATAGAATTCACTGTGCTTCTAGGCATTGAAATTTCTTTGTATCCATCTCCTGACTTGTGCCTTGCCACCCATGGTTGATTGTTTGCTTCAGTTGCACTGCCAGGGACTGAAATGCTCCAGAAAAGCTCTTTTCATGCTGAGCTAATCAAAATGACAAGAGTTAATCACAGTTGAAAGTCAAATGGCTTTGTGTGCCATTGAGAAGGGGATTAGCTACACCTGATTGAGTTTACAAGTAATTTTTAAGGGGGGGGGGTGATCCCTTTCCAACTCAGTGATTCTGTTTTTTTATTATTATTTGTTTCTGACAGGTCGGTGTTATATCTTTCACTTGGATGTTATAAGTTGCACTAAGTAAATACAGCTGGATAAAGCAAAAATTGTGTATGTCATAATTTCAGGCTGCAGAGCAACATAATGCGATTTTTTTAAAGGGGGGTGATTCTTTTCTATACCCACTGTATACACACACACACACAGTGTACTGTGTATATATATATATATATATATATATATATATATATATATATATATATATATAAATGAATTAATTAATTAATTTATATATCTAATTGAGGAACTTTCATGTTACTAAAAAATATACTTTAAATATAATTTTATCATTCCCTGCTAAGCATGACAAATTTCCTGGTATGCTATACATTATAAAAGATATATGTAGCCGTGCAGAAGGTGATATAGACCCCCAAAATGTGTTGGATTTCCATTAGGACTTACCAGATTGTGTCTTTCTTTAGTGGTAAAGCAACCTGATACATTCATACAAGTTTTGGTTTCCACTGCTTTGTGCCACGCTGTTACTCCACCAACTTTGTCAGCAACGGTAACACTACAATTCGAGTAACATAATTGAAATTGGTTTCCAATTTGTTTCTGGCTCCTTTGCCACTTTAGTCACCTAACCAATACCCTAATGCCACGTACACACGACCGTTATTCATGTCATGCAAAAAACAAAGTTTTTCTCGTCGTGATTCCTCTCAAGCCTACATACACACGTTCATGAAAAAAAACGCTTGAGCAAAGCGCAGTGATGTACAACACGTACGACGGCACTATAAAGGGGAAATTCCGTTCGAATGACGCCACCCTTTGGGCTGCATTTGCTGATCCTCGTGTTAATAAAGTTTGGTGAGAGACGATTCGCGCTTTTCAGTCTTCGTGCTTTCCAGTTCGTTACAGCGTGATGAATGTGCTATCTCCATTACGAACGCTAGTTTTACCAGAACGAGGGCTCCCGTCTCATACTTGATTCTGAGCATGCACGTTTTTTTTCCCCTCATAAAAGCGTACACACGACCGTTTTTCACAACGTTAAAAAGAACAACGTGAAAAACGCAGAGAAAAAATAGAGCGGGTTCTAAAAAAAAATTTGGGCAGTTTTCTCGTCGAGAAAACTGCTATGGAGCATACACACCACTGTTTTTCACGACCAATCTAAAAAATGGCAGTTTTCTCGTCATGAAAAACGGTTGTGTGTACGTGGCATAAGCCTTAATCATCTCTGTTCTGTTAAACAGAACAAACTACTTTACACCATGTACTCCTGGTGTGAAATCTGCACCAATAAACTGCCTTGGCTAAGTTTGTCATCCAGGAGCTTTCTCTCTCTACCCTAAAGTGTCCTATGAGAAAGAGAATTTAGCATTTGAAGTGTCCTCGTCATCTTAAATATATGCTAGTTAGCCTTCAAGCCAGTGGCTGCTGTTGCATTGTGTTTTGCCCTTACACTTTAGGAGTTTCCTAAAAATAAAAAATCCAGATCTTTCCCGTTGCTTGCAGCTTTCAGGTCTCGCCATAATATGAAACTGCAGTTGCATCATTGCAACTTAATCATTTAATTATTGTTATTCTTTTCTAGAAACCCCCTTTAAATCAGCCCTGAAATAAAAATGCAGTCCAAGTTTACTGCACAATTTTCTATCACAAATAAAAGAGTTCTTTTGTACATCCCAAGTTGCTATACTGATATTTTTGCAGTTCTCCAAATTTGTGGGCTTATTATTGTTTTATTTCTTCTCTGTTGATCTCTGCTGAAGAATATAAATGTGTGATTATATTCCCTTAAAATATGTATAATGCTGCAATGTGTGACTTATTCAGTTTCACATCACAAGCCTCTCTATTTCCCATGCAGATAAATCTCACTCCCAGAGTATGCTCAGCTCCAGTAAATTTGTTTGATAGGAACAATTGCATCGTTTTAGTTAGGTACAGATAGTTTAGTATCATCAGCATACTTTCCAAAGTTTGTAACATTAACAATGAATTATCTTTTTTTTTTCGAGAGTTTATGCTTTTTTGGAGAAAAAGTGCTCAGATAATAGAAATCAGCTTTTCCTTATGCAGCTCTTTCTCGAATGGGAATGTGCAGACCACTGTTCATTTTAATTAAGCTATAAATACTTTGCATACAGGAAATTTATGCTGAGTATAAATACAACATTAAAGACAATAGCTTCTAGGCTCAGCTTCTAATAAACACATACGGTAGATGTTATTGCTATCATTTTATTTCTAGAAAATTGGATAAGATTATCGAGGTGTGTTTTTAGAGCCAGGCAGAACTACATTTTATGTACATACAAAAGAAGACATGACTAATGTGGCGTATTTTGGAGAACTAGTTTCTTTTTAAATGCAACCAAATGTGTTCATTCTTAAACAACAGGAATGTAGGAAAGAGTGTCGTACAGATGAAAGTAATGAAAGTAATGAAAAAAAAAAAAGAAACGGTTCTTTCAGCATTAACATATAGGCCTAAAGATATGAAGTTTATGTTAAAAATTCAATAGATAATCTATGTAAATATTGATTATTCCGATGATGTGAAGTCTATTTGTTCTGGATTGTGTACGATTTACATCTAATTGAGTGATCAGTGTAATGCCCCGTACACACGATCTGGCTTTTGCTCGGCAAAAAGCACATCGGAATTCCAACGGAATTCCATCAGAGTAAAATAGACCATGTTCTATATTTAAACTCCAATGGAATTCATCGAAATTCTCCGATGGGCACACACACGGTAGGAATTTCCGATGGAAAAAGTCAGACGGAAATTCCTATCGTGTGTACAAGGCATTAGATGCAGAAACTCAGTTTGAATAATTATTTTATCCCTTTTGATCACTTTCTCCTAACTTTTTTTAAATTTTTTATTTATTACAGGGACTCATATAACGCTGTCAATTTATGAAGTGCTTCACATATACATTATATTGTACATTCACATCAGTCCCTGCCTCTTTATCTATCTGCTTCAGCTATACTCCATGCTCATTTGATGGCAGTTTATTTTGAACTTGAGGTTTTTGTGTAGATTTACAGATTTCCACCCTTGGCGGGTGGAAGGCTTATACTGTTGCAGTCACTCCATTATGCAGAAGTATATCTTATATTGAAAATGCCTTAGTAATTATGTAGAAAGTGCCTTGCACAGTACACTATGATACTGACCAAACCATTAATACATTTGTGTAATAAGCTCTAAGAATATCTTAAACATGTACTGTGGTTTTTCAGCATCAAAGACATAATTGGCAGGATAATATGAGTAAGGGTACATACGTGCAAGATTTGGATAAATATGCATGGTGAATTTATACTATCTCAGATTTAAATTCCATCATTTTAGAAAGAACATACTTATTTAATTATGTAGACATGCTTTGCCTTTAAATAGTATTGCATGCACCAGGCACTTAGCATATTGAGTATAACAGGGATATCACCTAGTAACTTAATTTAACCACATTTATCTACATAAGCATTCATTTATCTACTTGCTTGTACAATGTGCAGGCATTACAGGCACACTCAAAATCCCATATGACCTAATATTCTAAGAGTTTTACTTTACAACACACACTATATTACCAAAAGTATTGGGACACCTGCCTATACACACACAAATGAACTTTAATGGCATCCCTGTCTTAGTCCACAGGGTTCAATATTGAGTTGGCCCACGCTTTGCAGCTGTAAAAGCTTCAATTCTTCTGGGAAGGCTGTCCACAAGGTTTAGAAGTTTTTCTAAGGGAATGTTTGACCATTCTTCCAGAAGCGCATTTGTGAGGTCAGGCACTGATGTGGACGAGAAGGCCTGGCCTGCAGTAAATTTCCTCCACACCAAATTCGCTCATCCATGCCTTTATGGACCTTGTTTTGTGCACTGGTGCGCAGTCATGTTGGAAAAGGAAGGGACCATCCCCAAACTGTTCCCACAAAGTTAGGAGCATAAAATTGTCCAAAATGTCTTGTGACGCCTTAAAAGGTTCCCTTCACTGGAACTAAGGGGCCAAGCCCAACCTTTGAGAAACAACCCCACATCATTATCCCCCCTTCACCAATTGATTTGGACCAGTGCACAAAACCATGGATGAGAGAATTTGGGGTGGAGGAATTTTCCCTTAGTTTATGAATGTGGTGCAAATTAACTTTTGAATGTACAAGGCAAATAAAAAAACTGTATTTTTTCTTGCACAGGATCACATGATTGGTTGATATGTTTCTAGATCTATCTACAGTATACAAATAAATATATATACTATATTGACAAATGTATTGGGACACCTGCCTTTACATGCACATGAACTTTAATGGCATCCCAGTCTTAGTCCATAGGGTTCAATATTGAGCAAGGTCCATAAAGACATGGATGAGCGAGTTTGGGGTGGAGAAACTTTACTGGCCTGTACAGAGTCCTGACCTCAACCCGATAGAACACCTTTGGAATGAATTAGAGACTGCGAGCCAGGCCTTCTCGTCCGACATCAGTGCTTGACCTCCAAAATGTGCTTCTGGAAGAATGGTCAAACATTCTCATAGACACACGCCTAAACCTTGTGGACAGCCTTCCCAGAAGAGTTGAAGCTGTTATA
The DNA here is from genome assembly GCA_029206835.1 of Rana muscosa. NCBI lineage: Eukaryota > Metazoa > Chordata > Amphibia > Anura > Ranidae > Rana > Rana muscosa. The sequence goes on along the minus strand of CM055116.1, from coordinate 784,083,349 downwards.
GCTGCAAAGGGTGGACCAACTCAATATTGAACCCTACGAACTGACCGGGATGCCATTAAAGTTCATGCGTGTGTAAAGGCAGGTGTCCCAATACTTTTGATAATATTGTGTACTTCAAAGGAAAATGGTGGGCTATAACCAAAAGCAATCAACTACTTTTTTTTTCTGAAATAAAAAAAAATAAAAAAAAGATCTACTGTATTTATTGGCGTATAACACTCACTTTTTACCCTGAAAATAGAGGGTAAACTGTGCCTGCGTGTTATACACAGGGGGCTGTGGAAAGTTTTTTTCCTGAAACTTCCCTCTTAAAGTTAGGGTGCGTGTTATACGCCTGTGCATGTTATACGCCGATAAATACAGTAATTTGTTGTTCTGCAGCATAGCATATCACTGCTGTTTTTGCACACTGCTATTTAATTAGCCCGTTTAACTGTAGTTTTCTAGTACATTTTACAAACATCGTTTTTTTTTACTTTGGTCTATATGACATTAGGTCCATGTATAATTTTCACTTACACATGCTATGCCACTTCACCACTCTTATTCAGTGCAAGCACAATGCTTATATTGACAAAAAACATGGGAATACCGGTAATCATATTTCAGTATACAGTCATGAGATCAGTAAAAAAATAATTGATTGGATGCTATGCTTCACACATAATCACTGTATTTTTCATTACCTTGTTAAAATTAGCCTACTTTTGCCTATGTTGATTTAGTCCTTGAAAGTCATTTTGTCCTAAAAATGCCGGGATCATTACCATAAGCAGCCAGAGCTGAAAAAGCCTCTCTTCTTTCTGACCACACTCTCGCATTCTCTGGCATGCGCTATTTGAAATAATAAGAGAGTGTAAAAATTGTGCCACTTCAAACCCTGAAGGCTTATATATCTTTATATAGTTAATAGGAAAATAAAAGTGATGCCCGCCACTACTTCTTCAAGACATTTCAAACCACTTTCATAATTAAACTTTCTATAATGCAATAGGACTGTGCAATGGCCTCTTTGCAATGTTTTACAATTTTCTGAAAATCTACTGAGCACCACTGAGCAGTGAAAAATCCATTTATTTAGAATCTGAAAAATATGGAAATATGTTCTTCTTTTACAATAAATCTTCAAGTCACATTTTGATTCCCTCACTTTATTGTGCTGGCACCCAAGTACGGTTATTCATGGGTTGTAAACATACAAATGACAGCTGTGTTCAACAATAAGAAGCCCATATAAGTGACCACATAAAAATAAAAGTGATTCTGATTGAAGCCATCCATCTTTGCTTATGTTTGAACTTCTTGACAAGAATTTCCTCTCATATGAACAGTTCCATATACCTGAGTCACACAACACTGCTTTTCTCTTCTATTGTACACAAATATACATAAATTCTCTTTTCGATACAGTTTCCCTTTTTCTTCTCTTCTACTCTGTGCTTGAACATTTTAAGGGAATATATATATATATATTATTATTATTATTAATATACAGGATTTATATAGCGCCAACAGTTTGCACAGCGCTTTACAACATCAGGGAAGATAGTACAGTTACAATACAATTCAATACAAAGGGATCAGAGGGCCCTGCTCATTAGAGCTTACAGTCTAGATGGAGCTCTTATTTAGGTGAGCAACATTTTCTTATATAACTAGGTGTATAATGAACAATTTAGGCAGACTTTAAATCCACAGGTCTAAGGTAAAGCAATAAGGGCATATCATTTATATATAAAACAAAAATATTGTTTGATGTCCCAATGATCCCAAAGTAATAGTAGTAGGCATTACTTGTCCTATGTAGTCTTGAGGCTCAGGTACAGTGGCAACCCTAATGATCCCTAATGAATAGATTGGTATGAGAACTTGCCACTTCACATCAAGATTAACAAAAAAATTACTAATCCGCAATTCTGGAATTTTGTGGCATTTTGGTGAATGCGCTTATGCCCTGTACACACGATCGGAATTTCCAATGAAAAAAGTCAGATGGACTTGTTTAATCGGAAATTCCGATCGTGTGTGGGCCCCATCGGACTTTTTTCCATCGGTGTAAAAAAATAGAACTTGTTTTACATTTTTCCGATGGAAAAAAAAACGATAGGAAATTCCGATCATCTGTGTGGAACTCCATCGGAGAAAAATCCACGCATGCTCAGACTAAATTAGGAGACGGGAGCGCTCGTTCTGGTAAAACTAGCGTTCGTAATGGAGATAGCACATTCGTCATGCTGCAAATTATTGCATCATTAAATGTAGAGCATTCTTTTCTTCTTTCTAATGCTAGAACAAGTTTTATTTTTCGCTGCAGATATTCACACCGAGTTCTGACAAACTAATTTCTTTGTTTCTTGTGATCTCATGAATCTTCGTATTTTAATTTAAAGCCAGGTCTCCAAAATATCTTAATATTTATTTTAAGCGCGAATCAGCTAACACCAAACTTTTACTAACAGGCGGTAACACAAAATCAGCAAAAGCAGCCCAAAGGGTGGCGCCGTTGGATTTGAACTTCCTCTTTATAGTGACGTTGTACGTGTTGTACGTACGTCTTGGACGGTCGGAATTTGGTCTGATGGTGTTTATGCAAGACAGCTTTGAACGGAATTCCGACTAAAAATTCCATCGGATTTTAGCCCATCGGAATTCCGATCGTGTGTACAGGGCATAATAATCCCTAACCTCCGAGCAAAAAAACAACTTGTCCACCATCTAAAACAGCCAGTCAGGAAGAAAAAAAAAAGCAATATTTTGGACTTTTTACTATAATAAATATCCCCAAAAATATATTTAAAAAAAACTTTTTTTTTTTCCTCAGTTTAGGCCGATATGTATTCTTCTACATATTTTTGGTAAAAAAAAAACGCAATAAGCGTATATTGATTGGTTTGCGCAAAAGTTATAGCATCTACAAAATAGGGGATAGATTTATGGCATTTTTATTAATATTTTTTTTTTTTTGTTTCAATCATTTTTATTGAAAATTTTATGAAGACAACAGAAGGAAAAAAAAGGGTGTAATGACAGGCAAGTGAACAATACATTTCAACACCTGAGTATACAGCAGGGCGCGCGCCCCCACTAGGCAGCAAATTGAAAGGGACGTACAGGTACGCCCATTTGCCTGCCTGTGCCATTCTGCCAATGTATATCGGCGTGCAGCGATCGGGAAGCGGTTAAAGTGTGTCTAAATGCAACAAAAAGAGCAAAACCCAACAAAAAGAACAAGAATAAAATATATTGCAGTTTACCAGTCATCAGATGTGGTGGCTGCATTAATTTTCTTTTTTTTACCATTGTCTTGTATTTTCACCTGTTAATCCTGTCAGTAACCTGCTTCCTTATCCTAGGGAGACAACACTCATCATTACCCTGGGAAAGAAAGTTTTTCTAGCATCTCCCATTTGTCTCTTCTCCATAACATGGGGAGGGTGTTCTGTAGACCACAGAGAGAGCTGACAACAATGCTAACTGATAACAGTCAGATGAGGCAGAAAGTACAGGAAGTATTTTTAGCTTAAAGTATGTCTGGCAGGATAAACATGCATGTGTTTGAAATTATCAAACAGATATAACAAAACCTAGAGCAGTTGAATGCCTCGTAGACACCATCAGTTTTTTTTTGTTTAACCCAGCGGGCTGAATGAAAAAAAGCTGGGGAGCTCAGGAGGAGCCGCTGTCCTAACAATCCAATGTAGTGAACTCCCTGCTGAGCTATTGTGTTCTGACAGGGGGCCCCCTGCCAGAACACACCGGTTGTCAATTGGCTGCCAGTGCTCGTCAGATGCGATTGGATGTGGATTTTCCAGAATGCCTGTTTGACAGAAGCCGGTTGTTCGGCTGGTTGCTGTAAACATGGCTGAATGTCGGCTGGTTTCTGTTGAACCGGACGATACCTGGCGATATTCGGCCTATGTGTAACAGGCTTAAAACTGTCAGTAGAATCTTTGCATACATACAATAGTCTATCAGTCTACCACATGGGTAGTTGGTTAGCCCACAAGTTTTTTTAACTCCTTCAGTAACTGTGATTATGAGATCACTGTCGATCTTTCATAACCCTTATAAAAAAAAGTTCACTTTCCCTGATGGATTAACTTAATATCATGTAAAATACAGCAGGAAGAGTCAGATTCTAAGCAGATTGAAATGATTGTAAATTACCTTGTTGGGTCCTTTGTAATTCCTTAGGTGTGTTTCCCAAAGTTCCCAAGAGAGGTATAAAAAAGATGGGCGTTAATGAGAAACTGACAGCTGTATTATCAGACACCCATGAAAAATTCCTTTGGGTTTGGCAACCTTGGATTTCTCACGTTCAGCCCTCTAGATTCGACAATACCCTTCTGTCGATTTAATGATCCTCCATCTTGAACCCCCTGGGACTCTTCTTTCCTCTCCCCCTCTCTGTCTATTCTTTTTTTCTTCTGTTTCTACTTTTCCGTTCCTTCTGACCTCTGGCCACCAGGCGTTACCCAGGTCTGGATGGTTGCAATGTATATACTTTTTTCGCCTCTGTTTGTAAAGAAAGCCCTCAGCTTACTCTATTAGTAGGGTCCTGCATATATGCATCTTGCCGTAAGGTCAGATGTTTCTCCAATGGTCATTTCTATGCTAAGGCATGAACCCAGAATGCCTCGCCCATTTATTTTGCTTTGTATTCCCCCCTCCTTTTTTTTCATATGTATACAACGCCTCACAATATTTGGAACTGTATATATATATATATATATATATATATATATATATATATATAGTTCCAAACATTGTGAGGCATTGTACTTTGATTATGTACCTCTTTCCGGTCTGTACACAAATATTCTGCATTGTAGCTAATTGTTGCCTTTGTTTGCCTGAATGAACATTAATAAAAAATGTTGTAAAAAGATGGGTGGTTAATTTACTATCCTATGCTGTAGTTATATGCTTTAAAATCACTATATAGAAAACTGTATATACAACGTGTAGTAAAATAATCAGTTTGTGTGTATAGATTTCTGCTATAGCTTTATGCATGTAACACTACTGTTGGATGTATGTTAAAGTTTGCCACTGTCTTGACCAAATAATGGAAGACCTGTCACTTGGTATATATCAGTGGATCTACAACAATTCATAGACTGTAGCCCACTCTGCTTTCCAATTATTCTTCTCTTCTTCACAATTCTCTTCCTTGAGTTGAAATATTCATACAGCTTTGTGCCACGTAGCTTATAACTATTAATCATGCAGCAACTGTGTTGGCAGAATCAAAAATGGACTGGACGCTGCACATGGAAAGTAGTGAAGACAGAAAGAACAGATCTTTGACGGGTGAAGATTGAGGAGGGTGATGGATTAACAGAATCTAGATTTGTTTATTTTGCAGTTAAACAGGTTTTGAATTTGTGACATTCTGTTCTAGCGAAAGCAATAAATCAGGTGAGGAGAACATGTAATAGTCCCACAGGGTGGAAAAGCTACAAGTGCATGTTAGTGCTGTCCTGATTCTAATCATGATGTATTCATCCATGCACGCCAAACTTAGCAATGTCACCACTAACATAATTCATCATTTTCCCACAATCTTACAACTTTCCAGCAAACATTTGTATAATTTACTCCAGATTGAATTCATTACTATCCTATACTTACAGATTGAATGGGAAAAAAATGACTTATCAGTTTAGTTGTAAAACTCTAATTACTGTGTCCTCCTATCCCATTAAAGTGAATCTGACATCAAGCTAAATACCTTTCTAACAGAAGCTGCCATTTTCTAAATCACAATCTGCATTTTAATTCCAAAGCAGTCAAGCACCTTCAGCACCTCAGCATCACCGCCAGTAAGCTGATGGCCTTGGAACTAAAATGCATCTTGTCCAACAATGGCAGCTTCTAGCAGACAAGTCTTATGCTTAATGACAGATTCAGCTTTTTGAAATGAATAAAAGTGTAGACAAGGCTCCAGCTGTGAGAATGTCAGTGCTATAAGCACAGTGAATGTATGAAGGTAACAGCTGCTGCATTAGGCTTTTGATAGGTTCATTTTAAGGGCCCATTTACTTCTTTGTGGTGATACATTATCATGTATTGTGCTAACACAGCCAATTTATTTCAATACACTCTAAAGTCCTAAAAATTGTACCTGGCCCTTTTTTTCTAATGTAATGCACCACCATGCATTACTTTGTACTGACACATGCTAAAACTTAGGTGTGTTAAGCTGGCCAAACATTATACAATTTTCTTATTCAATTTCTTAATTAGATTTACCGTCAACTATGTAGTGAAAATGCCTGCCTTATTGCATACAAATTGCAAGTGTTTAGGTTTGACCTCATATTAGATGGTCTTGATAAATCAAAAGGAATTTTTTTAGAATATATACTGTATATACTGTATATATGTGTAGAATTTATGGCCAGCCTAACTATAGTGTGTTAGGGTGTCATTGATATGCTTTTTATGTGTAGACTCCATTCGCATAGGTGAACTGATCCGTTTGCCAATTTGAAGGACTGACTTCTGCTGCCTGAGATGTATACGTTTTCCATGCAAGGGCGTGCAGGCAGCCTGCTGAAATCAATGGCATAAGACTGGCTGCATGGACTTGCACAGGCCTCCATGCGCATCCCAGAGTGTACAGCTCTGCGGGTCTATGTGAGTCTATCAGGACACAGATAGAGTGCTTTCTGATCCATACAGTGGATCCTCACGGATATGCACTCCAGAATGCACATGGAGGTCCATACAGGTCTGTGCAACCAGCCACTTGCCATTGATTTCAACAGGCTGCCTTGTACTGAACACCTGTACATCTCAGGCAGCCAAAGATAGCCCTTTGCACCTCCATGCAGATCATGTGAATGAGTTCTACACATAAAAAGCACATGAATGACACCCGAACATACTAAGGTAATGCCTTTAAAGAGGAACTCCACTTTTGTTGAGAAAAAACATTTCATCTGGGTGATCTATGTATATTGCAGGGATTTTAACAAACTTTGTTGCAGATTCCTACCTTTTGTTATTTTGAAGAAATCCCATGTGGAAAGTATATCTAATGGGAGTGATTTCATAATTATAAATCAGCTGTGCACCTGTAGGGCTCTAATGAGGAAAATGGCAGGGTCTAGACGTGATTTCCTATTGGGAGTATCTCACCAAAAATTACATTATTGTTGAAGGGGATGCTGGAAATCTGACTTGTATCTTAGTGTAGACTTCTGGGAAAATCAGTGAGCCAATCACACAAGCAGGAAATTATGTTTCTGGGGGGTGTTCTGTACACCCCCTCCAGGTAGCCATATTTCACATTATAGAAAATGACATTGCTGCAGATTGAAAAGGAAAGTTAACTTTTAATAACATTTAACTACAATATGACTTGAGGCGCAAATGTATATGCTATATAATTTGTTTTTTAATTGCAATTTTTTTCCCCTCGAAAGTGGAGTTAACCTTTAAGTTTTAGCACATGCCAGCACTTGGTAATACATGGTAGTGCATTACATTAGAAAAATATGTCAGGAACAATTTTTTAGGACTTTAGAGTGTTTTGAAATTAATAGGCTGCATCCCAGGTGTAATCCACAGATCAGTACATCCATGTGAATGAGGCCTTAAAGTGTAAATGGGTCCTTGGAGGTCCAAACTAATATTTTAGTTCTGGGTAGATTCTGGAGAGCTAAATCACCGACCAACTTTTTACGATTATAGTTGACTCCTGTAGAAAAACCTTTGCACTTTTGTTTTCTGATATATACCTGAAGGAGCGGATTCTCACTTACTATGGGATTTTATTTTTTGCCTTGTTAGTAGATTGTAGCTGTCAGAGAAAAACTCTTTTTGCTGCAACAGAATATAGAGTTTATGACTGGGGAGGTAGCACATCCCCAAACTTCAGCAGCTGAGGAATCATAACAGAAACAGAATCATTCAGTGGATTAGTCAAGCCACAACCAATGTTTTTGTAGCAATAGGTGTACTGGCTGTTTAAAGCTGAACTTCAAGCGCAAAAACTTTCACTGAAAGTGAATCCACTTTGTCTCCACTACCGTTCTCACCTTGTAAGTGTAGCAGGAACATCATCACTGTGCTGTATATAGCATGTGCAGAAAGGACAGTTGTGGGAGCAGCCAAGCAGGCTCCACCTATTTCAGGCTGCCTGTAGAAAACTACAGGAGTGGGTGGAGACAAGACCGATTACCCTACACAAGCAGCAGTGACCGGTCTTTATTACAGGAAGCTCCTGCACAGGGGCAAATTTTTACACTAGATTACTGCACAGATCTAAAAGAAATACACAAAGCACACCAAGATTCAAGTAAGAGTACACATGACAAATGAATTTAGACAATATTCGCCTATCCTGGAGTTCAACTTTAAATATTTTCTTTTGTTTCATATGTAGCTTTATTGGTATGACTTCCTTTACAATCACCATGAATGTTTTATGTGCGGTTGTGTCTCTCTTGTCCCATAGTAACAGCAGTTTTTCAGAATAGCTAACAAATTTTGAAGCCACAAGAGGAGACATAGCCGAAGGCAACAGACACAAACAAATCCTTATTGCAGGTTCATTTGTAATTCCCCGGAGTGTTGGGCTGTCTTTATTTACCAAACAACTGTTGTGCTCATTACATAACCAAACTTTGCATTTTCATAATCTGCGTGTTAGGCATGGTTCATTTACTGGAACTACTGGACCAAAGAAAAATAATGAAAACAAAACAACTGTGGTTGTGAATGAAGACAGCGGGATCTGATGGCAAAACATTTAACTGTACTAGATGCATAGATTTAAGAGCTTTACTATGAGAAAAAGATGCCTGATTTCCCCACATCCAATGCCCCTCTATAATCTATTCCATATCAACAATCTCTCTTCCTGCCTCCAAAGAATGGCCTTTACATATATCAACCTCTTAAATTGATACTCAGATTTGATTTATGCAGTTAATGAGTTATCATCTTCTTTATCTTTTAATCCTTGCCTATGTCCCAGTTTATAACAAACACTATGGGGGTTATTTACGAAAGGCAAATCCACTTTGCACTACAAGTGCAAACTACAAGTGCAAATTGCACTTGAAATTGCACTGAAAGTGCACTTGGAAGTGCAGTCGCTGTAGATCCGAGGGGGACATGCAAAGAAAATAAAAAACAGCATTTTAGCTTGCACATGATTGAATGATAAAATCAGCAGAGCTTCCCCTCATTTCAGATCTACCCCTCAGATTTACAGTGACTGCACTCCCAAGTGCACTTTTAGTGCAATCTCAAGTGCAATTTGCCTTTCGTAAATAACCCCCAGTGTATCAACTGGTGATAAATAAATAGTTCAATAAACAAGTGTCCATGTGTATCAAAAATTATTCCATTGGTATTCCACCAACTAGATGTGCTATCCAACGTTCCCAGTGGTAATAAAGAATAACAATCCAAATGAAAATTAAATTGGCCTCTTATCAACTCCCGATGACCTCTAGATTATATGAAATCATCATACACATGAGGTAAGTAAATTCCCGATGCCTGGCCACATGCTCTGTGTGTCTCCTTGACCTCCGAGATGGATGGATGGATCGACAGCTCCCGGCTCAGCGTTCCAACACCTCTCACTCTGGACCCTGACTCCACACTTAAAGTGTACTCCACAGCGTCCCAGCACAGCTTGCCTCACTCAGGATGATCATACGATTCACTCAGGTGTGTGTGCAGGATAAGGGAACACATACAAAAGGCTCATTGCATAGAATGTAAAAACAGGGGGTTTATTTAAGCTAAAATATGCACCTACAACAGAGATAATATTAGGCAGTAGAGAGAGGATGATCCAGCATGGAGATCACCCACAAATCTGGATGCACATCATGTGTCAGCTCCCGTCTCCTTCCAACCCGTTTCCCCCTAACAGGCTATGTCCTCCATTCCCAGACGTAGCCTGTTAAGGGGAAATGCGTTGGAAGGAGACGGGAAGTGTGACAAGAAGAGCATTCAGATTTGTTGGTGATCTCCATGCTGGATCATCCTCTCTCTACTGCCTAATATTATTATCTCTGTTGTAAGTGCATATGTTAGCTTAAATAAATAAATAAATAAATAAACCCCCTGTTTTTACATACTATGCAGACCTACACTACCACTGCTCAAAATGTGGGGCTCCTGTCATCTATAGTTCTGGAGATACGGGGCTCCTTGCACAGCCTGTCAGAAGACTGAGAGGATGAGCTCACAGGTTCTCTCACTTCTTGTCAGAGGCACTGAGCTCAATGGACAGCTTGGAGCATGCACCTGTCAAACTCGCCTACTGATTTCAATGAGGCCACTCTGCAACTGCAAGCCAAACTCGCTCACAGTAGCAGCATAGACCAACCATGTAAAAATGCCCTCCACACTCCTCTTCTGTAAATACTGCCAACTGTCATACCCTCCACAATCCTCTCCTGTGCATACCACCCACTGTCATATCCTCCACACTCCTCTCCTGTACATACCGCCCACTGTCTTACCCTCCACACTTTTCTCCTATACAAAGTGCCCACTGTCATACCATTCACACTCCTCTCCTGTACATACTGCCAACTGTAATACCCTCCACACTCCTCTCCTTCTGATTACAAAAAACTTTCCTTCAATCAGTGAGCATAACCTCTGTTTTCATACCACAGTGGGAACATTAATTCTTTAAAAGTGTTAATTCTCTTAAAGACTCTATTATACCCCAATAAATTCTTGTAAACGTACCATAATAGAAACGTTTTTTAAATCCTTTAGATAGGTCATTAATTTAATTTACCGTTGGACAAAAACAATTGAGTACTGTCTGTGATATTTTTTTTTATACTTGCACTAACATCAAAATTTTCAGAACAAGCTTTCCGAGTGTACCCCCTTCTTCAAGGTCCCAGCAGTACTAATCATAAAAAGTATCACTGATAGTACTCAATTGTTTTATCACTTCAAGCATTTACCATTGGAACACAAATGAAGTGAATTTTACATAGTCAGTCTTTATATTATAAAAACAAACAAACAAAAAAAAACGGATGTAAAGTTATAGCAGAGGGATTCACCTGCAATAAATGATAACCAAAACTTGATAACCAAAAACTTCCAAAGAATGATGTGGGACCTAAAGAGGTACTCGACCCTTGCTATCAAAAATAAAAATTTATATACTATATTTATTGGCGTATAGCACTCACTTTTTTACCCTGAAAATAGAGGGTAAACTGTATCTGCGTATAACTACTTTACCGATCGTTTACAATCACTTTAAGTCTTTCAATTAAGAAAAAGGTAAATAGAAGAAGAGCAATGTTTGTGTAGCAGCTAGGAGGATGGGTAGAGAGAAGTGAAGATTGTTTTAAGGGTGAAGATCCACTTTGAGAATATGTAAATACTGTATATTTATCGGAGTATAACACTCACTTTTATACCCTGAAAATAGAGGGTAAACTGTGCCTGCGTGTTATACGCAGGGGGCTGTGGAAAGTTTTTTTCCTGAAACTTCCCTCTTAAAGTTATGGTGCGTGTTATTTGCCTGTGCGTGTTATACGCCGATAAATACGGTACATAAAATTTGTCATTACATAAAAATAAAAAATACATACCTACTAATCTATAAAGTCCAGCATTGTCTTGCTTGCAGGCATAGATCTCCCTACAATGCTCTTCTCCGGTGTCATAATCTTAAAACAAGATTCGACACATGCTCGAAACTCGCACTGCAGGGATGTTTGCCAGGGCTATGTGATCTGGCAGAGCCCGTGGCATATTTGTGCATGCAATGGATCCTGAAAACTGCCTTTGGAGATGCTAGATGTAGAAAGTCCTGTACGCAGTTTGTAGGATCTCGTGCATGCAAAAAAATCTTCAGGGGATCGTGAAGAGACCCACGTTATGTCTATGCACGCTCCGGATCCAGATGCGTCATCTTTGCCTAGACGAGGTTTGAGGACATGAATTTCAAATTTATTAAAAAAAAGATATTGACTTATTTAAGAAAAAAATAATTGTGTAAGGAGGGGGAAGAACACTTATAGACAGACCTCAAAGTGACACTAAACTCTAGTTTAAAAAAATATATATCCAAGTATATAATCTTATTTGAAAATTAAGCCTCTTCTATTGCTCTTAGCCTCCTCCAAATCTTCAAATTCCTTCTTTTTTTTTTTTGCTGCTGTGATCGAACTTCCTGTTAGAGGTGGACTTTATTCATGGGACAGCAGGCAGGACCTTAAAACCTCTATAATTAAAATAAATCAACATAAATCAACATACCAAGTATTGGATAAATAAGGCCGTGGCTGCTTTATTATTGGATTTCAATAAAATTATGAACTTCTCATAAATAAATTAACTTTAAACAGTTTAGCCACTACGGCTCAAGCTTATATAATATTTAAAACTTCAAATTATCCATACAATAAAAACTAAATATATTCAAAACATCTGTCCACCTATGTAATTAACAACAAAGGTGACCTTACCACATAATAAGCAACCACGACAATTAATTTCTATATAAGGGGTAGGGGAACACCACAGATCCTGTCTTCTGAGGCGACTGATTTATAAAACAGAACCCCCTTTATATAGCCCTAATAAGAACCTGATTAGACCGGTACTGACTAGCCCAGTACCACTTTAGCCCTAAAAAACCCGGGAAACAGCACGAGCCTACTGCGTGATCACCAGGTGATCAGCTAAAGCCCAGGAAAGTCATATTTACTTTCCCTATGCCATATGAAAACCCCCCAGCTGTTCCCTCTGCTAATCCTATCATGCCTATTTAAGGGGATCTTAAAACTGTTTGCCCTGCCGCTTTCCCATGAGAAAAGGGGGGTTGAAACTGTCTCCCCCTTTTCTATCATTCTCCATGGATTCACTGTATGTAGGAATGTAGCCACCCTATCTTGCTGGCTCCCAAGATGGACTATGGACTGTGGACAATGGGATTTGTAGCATGCATAAAGCAGTGCATATGAATCAGTATGCACTGCTAAACGAATGGGTGTGTTGTGGAAAAGAGAGGTTCAGGTGAAGGTGTGCTTTAAGGGATATACTTGGAAATGCTGGATTTTGTGGGAATTAAGCTATCTAGTTTTATACCACCATGATTTGTACTGTACTTTGGAAATGTGATCCCCCAAGGTCCTAAGACACCAATGATAGTTTAAGATGTGTAAATTTGCAGCTAAATACAAAAGCTTTACTGATGTCTACTGATGATGCTCTTAAAAAACATCACAACGATGCATTAGATGTTAAAAAAACAGTAAAAGCTGTTCACTTAGAAAAGTAAATACGCACTTTGCAAGGTGAACTCTCACTTACTTTAGTAATTAAGGGGAACTCCATTCACTCTGAATGGCAAATCAAATGCAAGAGGGAAAAAAGCATTTTTTCTAGCACATGATTTGATGACTGAGGTAAACGCAGCTTCAACTAATTAACTAAGCTAAGTAAACTTTCAATTTCAATTCAAAGTGTACAGTCTTATCCCTTTAATAAACCAAGCCCACAGAACAGAACTCTATTTTAATAATGTACGATAACTAAAATGTCGTATTTGAACATGTCTGCATCCCAAAATGTATAAAATGAAAATTAGGACATTTAAATTCATTCCCATCCTGACAATATTTTATTCATAGTTTGGACAGTTCACACATTAAGCCTTGTCCCTCTGAACATCCATTATCCCTTTATAACGGTACCGTCAAAATAAGGTCAGCAGTGTTCACATTCATGTATAACTGTACAAAAACATAAAAGGAAAATCTAGAATCGCAGAATAAAACCAATGAGCGGCTATTCAGTTTTGTCATCTCAAAGGGTGGCTTTATTATAAATGCAATAAATGAAATAATTTCCAGATAAAGATGATTCAAAAAAACAAGGTACTCATAAGATTCATAACTATGAAAGATTCCAATCGGAATTTGGCTTAGCAGAACTGTCACTTGAAACATACATACAAAACTGTAGCTAACCAGTATCAGTAGTTGGTTTCTTAAAATGAACCTGTGCGCAGGCTATGGGCAATTAAATATTTACATCATGTTAACAAAAGTAAATCAGCTTTCAAACAAGCCCTCACAGACCTTTGTAGCTGCAGGCATTGTGCAATCATCTTGAAAATTCACAACAAAGGCACTGGAACCTGCCAAAACACTGCCAGCCTTCTAATGTTAACAAACAGTAGATGTTTCTAAGCTGTTATAAATCAACTGAAAGTGGACTACAGAGATCCTGAACCTTTTGTGAAAAAAACACAGCAGCACCAAAGCCACATAGTGCTATGCATTTCACGGCATGGGAAAATACACCACAGTTTTTAATGTGTGGGGGTGCGTGGACCATGTTTTTGCTGTGGGTGAAGGAATGCATGCGATTTACACACAGTCCTGTACCCACATAGATTTGAACCGAGCCTTAGAGTTTCTATTGAGATCTGTGAGGATATTTGCGAATGAATTGCTTCATAGTATCTGCAGCTAGAGGGGTCAGTGATGGCTTGTTTAAAAAACATTTATTTTAAACCCCTGCTTTCCTTGGTTGTGGGTTCTGAAAAGTTCACATCACCACCCAGCAGATCCAGCATTGCCCTGTAATGCGACTGATCGGGTCCTACGCCACCATTTTTTCGTTTTTGTGTTCCAATTCTTTTGGGTTCCGCTGGTAGGCCTCCCGATGAGGTGCCGTTAGGCACACCCCCTCATCCTTTTCTGAAGGAAAGGTTATGCCTCTTAAATATGTGACATGCATATCCCAGAAGGCACATGGAGCACAAAGCACATCCTTTACCTAGGTGAGTAACATGCATGGGAGTGTGTTGGGGTAAGTGTTTGTTACCCCAACACTTCATATTCCTGATATGTGCCTGCTGTACCATGTACTGGTTTGAGGAAGTATCCTGTTCTCTTTATATCGCTTCCTTTGTTTGAAATATCTGGTGTTCCTGTTAGTCCCTCTGCTGTCCTATTAAAAACTGACCACACTAAGCAGGAGAGCACGCTGTAGTCAGTTTTCTAGCAATTCTGGGAATTTAGCCTGCTCTCCTCCAATGATCAGACCGGTCCTGACACGCCCCTGCTGCACAGCCATTCACTTGGGAAGCTCAGTGTGCTGCCATTCACTTGGGAAGCTCAGTGTACTGCTGCTTCACCTCCCCTCAGCTCTTATGCAGCTGAGAACAGAGGGAATGTGATATATAAAATGTTTTTTTTTTTTATCTATACTTCTATCATTTCTTTTTAAACTGAATGGGTTGTTTTACAAGGCGATCGTTTACAATGGTGGAAAAAAATCAAGAGATGGTGTTGCGCTCCAATAGCATAGAATGGTGTAAATGGTAAAATGTATAAATAACCAAAATAGTATAATTGATAAATGAATGTGCAAATATGCAAATAGACTGACTGAAAGATAAAATCGCTATAAATGCTAAGATAAGGTCAGTCTATTTGCATATTTGCACATTCATTTATCAATTATACTATTTTGGTTATTTATAAATTTTACCATTTACACCATTCTATGCTATTGGAGCGCAACACCATCTCTTGATTTTTTCCATGTCTCACTGTGGGTAGTGGTTGGCCCATACAGTAGTTGCCGCACCTTTACCCTCTGCACACATAGTTTCCACTGTAGCGCAGGAATAACTACTTTACCGATCGTTTACAATCACGTTAAGTCTTTCAATTAAGAAAAAGGTAAATAAAAGAAGAGCAATGTTTGTGTAGCAGCTAGGAGGATGGGTAGAGAGAAGTGAAGATTGTTTTAAGGGTGAAGATCCACTTTGAGAATATGTAAATACTGTATTTATTGGTGTATAACACTCACTTTTTTACCCTGAAAATAGAGGGTAAACTGTGCCTGCGTGTTATACGCAGGGGGCTGTGGAAAGTTTGTGGAAAGTTTTTTTCCGGAAACGTCCCTCTTATGCCGCGTACACACGACCGTTTTTAATGATGAGGAAAAATGCCATTTTTTAAAATGGTCATAAAAATTGATCGTGTGTGGACTTCAGAGCATTTTTCACGACGATGAAAAAAAACCGCTGTGTGTAGGCTTTAACGACGTGAAAAAAAATGCGCATGCTCAGAATCAAGTATGAGACAGGAGCGCTCGTTCTGGTAAAACTAGCGTTCGTAATGGAGATAGCACATTCGTCACGCTGTAACGGACTGAAAAGCACGAGGCTGAAAAGCGCGAATCGTCTCTCAACAAACTTTACTAACATGAAGGGTGGCGCCATCCGAATGGAACTTCCCCTTTATAGTGCCGTCATACGTGTTGTACGTCACCGCGCTTTACTCGAGCATTTTTTTCAACGATAGTGTGTAGGCAAGGCAGGCTTGAGAAGAATCACTTCGAGAAAAATGCTGTTTTAATCAATGACATTAAAAACGGTCGTGTGTACACGGTATTAAAGTTAGGGTGCGTGTTATACGCCTGTACGTGTTATACGCCGATAAATACGGGTACTTGAATGTTGATAGCGTAGCCAGAGGTGCACCTTGACTGCAAACCTAAAGGGAGCAACTTCAGTACTGCATAAGGAGCTCTCCAAAGTCCTCTAACCCTGCCCTATCCTGTATATTCAAGTCCTAAATTTTTACATAATGCTTATTATGTAGACTAGTTGAAACGACAATGACGTACAACAACTTGTATCAACCAATCAGAACAGTTTACTAATCTTAGATCTGTGAAAGATAAAATTTGGATTATTGCTAAAAATAACTGCATTTACACAATGTATGTTTTTTATCCCTTGAATAAACCTAAAGGCCTGATAGCTTTGACATTGTGGTGTTCTTCACCCTCAGTAAATCTGCACTGATAGCCTATAGCAGCAGGAACTGTTAACTGTTAATCTTTAAGAAGCCCCTGTTCTGAATGAGTTAAGGGACCAATAAGCTGGTACAAATTATATAACAGCTCATTTCACAGCAACTGGAAAAACCTCACTACTGTGCTAAGTGGATCATGTATTTTTTTTCTATTCTATGCTGGCTCATTATCATATATAAAATCTCTGTGGCCGCAGTACTCACTGACAGGCTCCCTCATAACAACAATATTGAAAGGCGGTGAATGGCTGCAGACACAGAGAATGAGATGAGCTTGGTTATCATGCCTCCCTCCAAAATTCAGTTGAGTGTATAATGTGTGAAGCCTGTACACCCAGCGGATATGTGCTTGTGTCTCCCCTAGTGAGCTTTTTAATCAACAGAAGTCTACTGCTAAGCATATTGATATGCCTTTGTTAGCCATGGATTGGGTTTGATTTATTCCTATGCAGTACAACATATGTTGCTTCTGCTGCAGTAAATGATGTTTCCAATTTGAAATTAGTGTTTCAATTTTTTTGGCTTTGTGCCGCTTCTAAATCCTGCTCACAGTTTGTCTAGCTCGAGGGACTTAATTCAACTTTAACATTGCAATACCTTTTTGCATCCAATTTTTCCTAAAAGCAGCATATGGAGCACAAAAGTCAAATTTCAGCATTCAGTAACATTGTAAAAAAAATAGATAGATAGATAGATAGATGGATAGATAGATAGATAGATAGATAGATAGATAGATAGATAGATAGATAGATAGATAGATAGATAGATAGATAGATTAGATAGATAGATGAAAATCGCACTAAAAACCAATCAAGTCAGTACTTTTGTGCTAATGATGTAAACGTAGATCAGAAAAGTATCTGAACACCCAGATAGTCTGCATTATTAGGCATTCTTATCCTCTAATGCAACATTTTTCAGGCACTACCTGATCCCTAAAGCTCAACACATGTAAGTAAGCAGGTTGAAAATAGGCCAGTTAGATGCTGTTTCGGGGTGGGAGGGTAAAAAAGTTAATGTGTTTCTTGGTTCTTTGGTTTTGCCAAGTTATCTTTAGGTCCGACCCACTGGTCCTGTGATATAAAGGAGGGACAGTGGTCCAGAACAGGTAGCCCCCTGACTAGAGGCCTAGTGCCCACCAGTGAACCCACATAAGGGAGAAGATAGGAATGCCCCACTCGGAAAGAGCAAAGGAATGTTGCTTGAAATTGCTGTAATGTAGAGGGTCACCAAGACCTGGGGTTCAACCACAAAGATTCACTGGGAAATGCCAATAATGGATCCCATTATGCCAAACATAATGGAATCCAAAGATTCACTGGGAAATGCCAAACATGGACTCTACCTTTGCAGGTATGCCATGGCAGTACATAGCCTGAGTTAGGAGTAGGGATACAGGAAAACCCTGTTCTTGAATGCTGGACTTGGAGATGTTTATTTTGCACTTTTCTAAGAAAAGCTTTGAAACTGTTTTACTGCCTGGTTTGAAGTTACTCAAGGGGTGTATTTCAAGTAGCCGGAACACATGGTCTGTATTTAAGGTCATTGAACACACAGGGGTATGAAGACATCAGTACCAGAGTTAGTGCAGTGTTCAGATACAAGTGTTTACCTATGGTAACAGAAGTCTACCAAACAGCCTATCGTTAGGCATGTGCTTGGGGTAGGTGGAATACCCTCTTGCAGGAGCAAGTAGTTTCTGTCGGCACGCTCTTTGTGAGTGGTCTGTCTCCCATCAAAAAGGAGCAGACGTGCACCACAGAGGCCCCCAGCCTGTACTCAGGTACAAAACAGTTAATTGAAGTTAGGTGCATGCATGGAGTCCACTCTGGGTGCATGGTAGGACCTCTTACTGTTATTGGGAGTGAGGTAGCGGTGTTACGCTAGACTGGTGGGTGTGGACAGGGATAGGCATGTCCCTCCTAAATTCAAGTTACCGAGAAGGTGTACAATGTCATGGGGACCTGAAAATTAACTGGAGAATAGTTACAGCACAAGTGTACACAGTGTTCATTCATCTCTAAAAAGAGAGGCCGCCTTAAGATTGAGTATCCCCCTACAGCAGCCTCAGGTTTGTCCCAGGGCATTGATGAAATGACACAGAGTAATGGTACCCTAGGTGTAATACAGAGGCCCTACTCCAAGTGTAGCCCAGAATTACCCACCCCAGAGGTAGTCCTCTCATGTGACCCAGACTTGGTGCCCAAAGAGTTAATGGGAAAACATGGAGGAAAGGTTCATCTTCTGCCATACCTGGCCTACACACATGGTAATCTCCTTTAGATATACCAACAAGTAGGTAGTGCAAGGGCCTACGTGAATGGATGAAGGTTGATTGGATAGTTAGGTAGGTCCTTTTATCACACAGTTTTGGTAAATCTAAGGTTGATGGTGCAATGA
Organism: Rana muscosa; assembly: GCA_029206835.1. NCBI lineage: Eukaryota > Metazoa > Chordata > Amphibia > Anura > Ranidae > Rana > Rana muscosa. The sequence goes on along the minus strand of CM055116.1, from coordinate 784,064,096 downwards.
TTTTACTATCAGATTGTAATTTGTATTAGTGACCCTATGGTCACCCAATCAACCTCAAGCATCAACATGAACACTGTGTTCCTGAGTAGGTCATGTTCCTTTTCATGTGAATTGAAAGGAAGTAGTATTAGAGTGGAACAGGTTGACACTGCTGGGGTTGCATATCTCAAGGGGAACAATAGCAATCAGGACAGGTTTTTAAACCTGAATTATCAACTATTCTCCCAAAAAGTGATCAACTGGCAGCTTAATGGACATGAAATCTCCATCTTATCTGGCCAAAAGTGGCCAGATTGAGCCAGTGTCATCTCATGTATATGGTGTACCCTAAATGAAACATAATGAAGGATATATTTTTAATGTATTGTATGCAAGAGTTAAATACATTTTATAAAGATCACAGCACTCCTCCTAACCATAATTTTAGTTAGCTTTTTCCCCAAAAGGCGGATCCATCTTTTTTCAGACATCACCCAGGATAAGTAGATATTTCCAAGACCAAGGTGCTTCCATGATTAAGAAGCTGGTCCAGGGATGACACAATAATATAAAAGCCTGTATATGAGCTGTAGCATTTTTGTTTCTTGGTTTGTATATGCACATGAAGGCCAGTGTTAGTGAACCCTCCAGTAAATTGTGGAGCACGATACTGCTTTTCCTAATTAGCAGGGCTAGGAGGTGGTACAGTGATTGTAGGATCCCTAAATAATTTCCTTCTTCTCTGGTAAAAAAACAGTCAAAAGACCAGTGTCGTTAACTATTGGGAGTTAGACATGAGAATGGCTAAGGACCTATGCCATGGACTCCAGACACCATCTTGGGAGAGTCTAAAGGCCCATATACACGGTCTGACTTTTTGACAACAAACTTCACCAATGCCAGAAGTCTGCCAAGCAAAATAGGTGAGTTGGAAGCTCTGGTGCATGAGGAGAGCTATGATGTAATCGGTATTGCTGAAACTTGGCTTTATTCCTCACATGACTGGGCTATTAATATTCCTGGCTTTGCACTCTTTCGGAAAGACAGGGTAAAAAGGTAAGGTGGATGGGTCTGTCTCTATGTGAGAAGTGATCTCAAAGCGAGTGTGAAAGAGGACCTGGTGGATGGAGAGTGGGGTGAGTCTGAAGCATTATGGGTGGAACTGCATACAGATGTGCGTAGTTCAAAGCTAATCATTGGAGTTTGTTATAGACCACCCAATGTTAATGAGGAGGTGGAGACTCAGCTCATTGTACAGATGGAAAGGGCTGCAAGGGCTGGGATGGTGATAATAATGGGGGATTTTAACTACCCAAAAATTTAATGGAGGAATGGAACTGCTGGGACAGTTAAAGGGCAAAAATTTATAAACCTATTGCAGGACAATTTTATGGTCCAGTTTATTGAGGCCCCAACTAGGAATGATGCTCTGTTGGACCTGGTAATCTCAAACCATGCAGAGCGTATTACTAATGTTCAGATAAAGGAACACCTGGGTAGCAGTGACCATTACATGATTTCATTTGATGTTAGTTGTAAGCAAAAATCACATACAGGAAAGATAAAAACCCCTAATTTCAAGAGAGAAAATTTTCCAAGGATGAGCGCTGCTCTCCAGGACTTAGACTGGGAGGGAATATTGGCATCAATGGGAACAGAACAGAAATGGGAATTCTTCAAAAAGACTGTTTGTGAACTCACTGCAAAGTATATTCCCATGGGCAATAAGTTTAAAAGGCTAAAAATAAAACCTATGTGGCTCACTGCCAAAGTTAAAAAAGCTATAAACTATAAGAAAAGAGCTTTTAAAAAATATAAAAATGAGGGAACACTAGTGTCATTTAAATGTTACAAAGAATATAACAGGATATGTAAAAAGGAAATCAAGGATGCAAAAATTCAAAATGAACGACAGACTGCAAAAGATAGTAGGACAAACCCCAAAAAATTCTTCAAATATATTAATAGTAAAAGGTCAAGTCTGAGCATGTAGGCCCTTTACAAAATAATCTAGAGTGGGTGACTGGGGACAAAGAGAAGGCTAATTTATTAAATACTTTCTTCAGTTCTGTGTATACAAAGGAGCATGGGGGAGCTCATGTCCAAAATGGGGGTGGTAGTGACACAGCCCCAAATCCACAATGGCTCAAAAGTGATATGGTCCAGAAATATTTAGATGGAATAAAGGTGGATAAAGCACCTGGACCAGATGGCATACACCCACGGATCCTAAAAGAATTGAGCTCTGTCATTTCAAAGCCATTGTATTTAATTTTTAGGGACTCATTAATGACAGGAATAGTACCACTGGATTGGCGCAGGGCCAATGTGGTGCCTATATTTAAAAAGGGAATTAAGTCTTTACCAAGTAACTATAGACCTGTTAGTTTAACTTCCATAGTTGGGAAGATACTGGAGAGATTAATAAAAGACCACATAGATGAGTTCTTTCTGGAAAAAAAACAATTTAAGCAACAGACAGCATGGATTCATGAAAGACAGAAGTTGTCAGGCAAACCTGATTTCTTTTTATGAAGAGGTAAGTAAAACCTTGGACAGAGGAGTGGATGTGGACGTGGTATACTTGGATTTTGCAAAAGCGTTCGATACAGTTCCCCACACACGGCTCATGTGTAAGGTAAAGTCTACAGGATTGGAAATATCAGTTTGTAAATGGATAGAAAACTGGCTAAAAGACAGAATTCAGAGAGTAGTGGTTAATGATTCTTACTCTGAATGGTCCAAGGTTATCAGTGGTGTACCCCAAGGTTCAGTGCTGGGACCCTTACTTTTTAATATCTTCATAAATGATATTGGGTCTGAGATCAAAAGTAACATTTCTGTCTTTGCAGATGACACCAAGCTATGCAGTGGAATAACGTCCTTACAGGATGTCGCCAATTTACAAGCCGACCTCAATGCTCTGTCTAATTGGGCGACTATGTGGCCGATGAGGTTTAATGTTGATAAATGTAAAGTTATGCACTTGGGGGCTAAGAATATGAATGCATCATACATACTAGGGGGAGTACAACTGGGGGGATCTGTAGTGGAGAAGGATCTGGGGGTTTTGGTAGATCATAAGCTCAATAATGGCATGCAATGCCAAGCTGTGGTTTCCAAAGCGAGCAAAGTCCTTTCTTGTATTAAGAGAAGTATGGTCTCCAGAGAGAGAGATATCATTTTGCCCTTGTTCAAATCATTAGTAAGACCTCATCTGGAATATGCAGTTCAGTTTTGGGCCCCAGTTCTCAAAAAGGATATTGGGGAACTGGAGAAAGTGCAGAGAAGGGCAACCAAACTGATAAGAGGCATGGAGGAGCTCAGCTATGAGGAAAGATTAGAGGAACGGAATTTATTCACTCTTGAGAAGAGGAGATTAAGGAGGAATATGATCAACATGTACAAATATAATAGGGGTCCATATAGTGAACTTGGTGTTGAATTATTCACTTTACGGTCAACACAAAGGACAAGGGGGCACTATTTGCGTCTAGAGGAAAATAGATTTCACCTCCAAATACGGAAAGGTTTCTTCACAGTAAGAGCTGTGAAAATGTGGAATAGACTCCCTGCAGAGGTGGTTCTGGCCAGCTCAGTAGATTGCTTTAAGAAGGGCCTGGATTCTTTCTTAAATGTACATAATATAACTGGGTACTGACATTTATAGGTAAAGTTGATCCGGGGAATATCCGATCACCTCTCGGGGGATCAGGAAGGAATTTTTTCCCCTGCTGTAGCAAATTGGATAGTGCTCTGCTGGGGTTTTTTGCCTTCCTCTGGATCAACTGTGGGTATAGAATTGGGTATATGGGATTGTACGATATATATTTTTTTTTTTTATGGTTGAACTGGATGGACTTGTGTCTTTTTTCAACCTGACTAACTATGTAACTATGTAACTATGTAACTTCGAAATGACCAGGTTTTTCATATCCGACCGTGTTTACGCTCCATCGGACAAACTTTTTCGGTTTTCATGGGACAAATGTTTGCTCTGCAAACAGACAAACTTTTTGGCAACAAAAGTCCTATGGTGCAAAGGCCTGCCGTGTGTACAGAAATCCATCGGACTTAAGTCCAAAGTACAAACACGCATGCTCAGAACCAATGCAAAAAATCAGACAACAATATAGAAGTTGACCAAAGGGTGGGGGTAAAGAGCTGAAAAACCACGTGATTTTGGGAAAGTTTCCTCAAAAAGTCCTGTGGTGTGTATGCATACCAAGTTCAAGGCCAACGCCCTTCAAACAAAAATCCACGGAAAAGTTTGTTTGAAGTCCGACCGTGTGTATGAGGCTTTAGACCAGGGGTGGGTGGCAGCCCACTCTACTCTATAGAACCCACTCTACTCTCTTTTTTTTGCGGATCGGATTGGAGGTAGGCATTTGTAAACGGACACAAGTCCATTTACATCTGCCACTCCTTAGAGGTGAATGGAGGGTCCGGTTGGGTCGGACTGACTGGGTGAAAGGGGCCTAAGGCTGCTTTCACTCTGATGCACTGATGTCTACCCGCACCATGGGTGCAGCACAGTTCACCTGTGGCTTTCCTGCAGGTTAGCTGCACTTTGCCATCGACTTCTATTTAATTCTATAGGTGTGGTGCACTTTCAGAAAGCACACCAAACTCACAGGTAATAGAAGTCTATGGCTCAGTGCAGGTAACCCACATGTGCACTGCCCTGCACCTGTGGATCAGTTTAACAGCAGCCCAGTAACCAATGCAGAACAGATATGCCCATATATGTGATTTTAGTAATAAACTCACCTTTAATAACAGTATTCTATTCTATTCTATTCTATTCTATTCTATTCCATCCCAGAGCAGGAGGTCACGGGCCACATCAGAGTGCTCCGCGGGCCACATGTGGCCCCCGGGCCACTGGTTGGGAGCCCCTGCTTTAGACTCACTGGATGCAGAACTCTATCAAGATTTGGGGTCCATCTTGGACTTTTAAGGTTACATTTATAATCCCTACTGGGTCGCTTGGGTGTAGCACACAGTGTGGGAAGTTACAGTCAGGGACAGAAATATGCTTGTCAAGGAGAAGAAGTCCTAGCATTAACAACAGTTTCCTATGAAGTAGGTACAGCATAGGGACACTTATGGAGTTGACTCTGCATCTACGGAAGGTCATCAAAAGCCTTTCCAGCTTTCTTATCTGGGGCAGCCCTATGCACAACACTGGCTATGAAAGCACCTTTTCAGGGAAGCCACCTCTGGGAAGCCAGTATAAAAAACCATTACATTAACACAGCTCAGTCTTATTACCATCTCTTACCTCACACAGATAGCTGTTGCTTACATTAAGTCATCACCAAGGAAGGGTAAGGATACTGAGGATGTGTTTCCTTCTTTCTGCAGCAAACTTAAATTACATCAAATCAGGCAGATTTTGATTTACTTTGCTTAGGCATAATCAATTAAAGTGTTTTTAAACCCATTGCATAAAAATGAACACTTGATATTAAATGCGTGCTCTTTGCAGTCACTTCCTTATTTTACAGGAATTTATTTTTAATATCCCCTAACTACACTTCCTTTGCTGAAGCAGTGACTCCCATCACTAGGGGTGTTTCTATGGAGCTGCACTGTGCTTATTCTCTACCTTAGGGCTACAGAACTACATCATCAGGCTGCACAGGGAGGTGATGTGACTAACAGGAAGGTCATTGACTAAGAGAGGTTCATGAGTGGTAATGGTATTTGTAGTTCCATCAGCAGCCATGCAAGTGATAGAGGATGTGCATGCTAATGGAGGTGAGGAAAGCGATCCCCAGAGTCAAATAAAAAGAAAATAGCTGCTTTAAAAAAATTGCTTTAATAATGATTCTTGAAAATATTGATAAATTGTTAATATACAGTGCCTTGAAAAAGTATTCATACCCCTTGAAATGTTACACATTTTGTCATGTTGCAACCAAAAACTTAAATGTATTTAATTGAGATTTTATGTGATAGACCAACACAGTGGCAGATACAGTAAGAGCCCATTCACACAGGGACGACTTTGGATCCGACTTCAAGTCACCCCAAGTCGCCCCTAGTGGCCTCAAGTCGCGCTGCATGAGAAAATCAATATAAGTGAATGGAGCCGTCTTAATGCACACTACTGCAGTCGCTCCGACTTCAAAAAAGGTTCCTGTACTACTTGAATCCGACTTCTAGGCGACTTGTAGGCAACTTGTACCCATTGATTTCAATGGAAGTCGCCTCAGAAGTCGGATCACTGTCTTAACAGAAGCAACTTTCCAGGAAGAGAACATACATTTCTCAGGCAAACCCCTCCCTCCCCCTCCCTCCCACAGAGCTGATTCTTGTTTGATTGGCCACTGGAAAGCCTCCTGTCCTGGAGGCGACTTCAGTCGTGTTGTAAGTCGCCCCAAGTCGCGCTGAAGTCGCCCCAAGTCGCACTGTGATTCAAACTCAAGTCGTGTCCAAGTTGCCTCCCAAAGTCATGCTGGAAGTCGTGTTGCCCCTGTGTAAATGGGGTCTTATTGTGAAGTGAAAGGAAAATGGTAAATGGTTTTCAAAATCTTTTACAAATAAATATGTGAAAAGTGTGCATTTGCGCATTTGTATTCAGCCCCCTGAGTTAATACTTTGTAGAACCACCTTTCACTGCAATTACAGCTGCAAGTCTTGTTGGGGATGTCTCTACCAGCTTTGCACATCTAGAGAGTGACATTTTTGTCCATTCTTCTGCAAAATAGCTTAAGCTCTGTTAGATTGGATGGAGAACGTCTGTGAACAGCAATTTTAAAGTCTTGTCACAGATTCTCAATTGGATTTAGGTCTGGACATTGACTGGGCCATTGTAACACATGAATATGCTTTGATCTAAACCATTCCATTGCAGCTCTGGCTGTATGTTTAGGGTCGTTGTCCCATTGGAAGGTGAACCTCTGCCCCAGTCTCAAGTCTTTTGCAGACTCTAGCAGGTTTTCTTCTAAAATTGCCCTGTATTTGGCTCCATCCATCTTCCCATCAACTCTGACCAGCTTCCCTGTCCCTGCTGAAAAAAGGCATCCCCACAACATGATGCTGCCACCACCATGTTTCACGGTGGGGATGGTGTGTTCAAAATGATGTGCAGTGTTAGTTTTCTGCCACACATAGCGTTTTGCTTTTATGCCAAAAAGTTCAATTTTGGTCTCATCTGACCAGAGCACCTCCACATGTTTGCTGTATTCCCCACAAGGCTTCTCGCAAACTGCAAACTGAACTTCTTATGGATTTCTTTCAACAATGGCTTTCTTCTAGCCACTCTTCCATAAAGGCCAGATTTATTGAATGCACGACTAGTAGTTGTCCTGTGGACAGATTCTCCCACCTGAGCTGTGGATCTCTGCAGCTCCTCCAGAGTTACCACGGGCCCTTTGGCTGCTTCTCTGATTAATGGTCTCCTTGCCCGGCCTGTCAGTTTAGGTGGACGGCCATGTCTTGGTAGGTTTGCAGTTGTGCCATACTCTTTCCATTTTCGGATGATGGATTGAACAGTGCTCCGTGAGATGTTCAAAGCTTGGAATATTTTTTTATAACCTAACCCTACTTTATACTTCTCCACAACTTTATCCCTGACCTGTCTGGTGTGTTCCTTGGCCTTCATGATGCTGTTTGTTCACTAAGGTTCTCTAACAAACCTCCGAGAGATTCACAGGACAGCTGTATTTATACTGAGATTAAACTACAAACAGGTGGACTCTATTTACTAATTAGGTGACTTCCAAAGACTTCCGAAGGCAATTGGCTCCACTAGATTTTAGTTAGGGGTTTCAGAGTAAAGGGGGCTTAATACAAATGCACGCCACACTTTTCACATTTATTTGTAAAAAAGAAAAAAACATTTATCATTTTCCTTTCACTTCACAATTATGTAACACTTTGTGTTGGTCTATCACATAAAATTGCAATAAAATATATTTACGTTTTTGTTTGTAACATAACAAAATGTGGAAAATGTCAAGGGGTACGAATACTTTTTCAAGGCACTGTAGAGCATGCTTTTAATACTACTTTAAGTGTATCTCAGGGACTGTTTTTTAATGGTAAAATGTATCTTTTCAATGATGTGGTTGCTGTATATTGTGACATGTAAGCAATTTATTTACGCAGACTTGTAAAAGCTCTGCTTTAATGAAGATTGTGTAGTGAATCATCTTGTACCAGGCTTATAGAATACTGCTTTCTACCTTGGTGTTCTGCTTCTTTTCAGATTTATTCAAACCTTCACTTTAAGTGGCCCCAGCTGGCTGAACAATCATTGCATCTATCTGACACAGATGCCTGACTGCAAAGTCTATTCTAGTTACAATACTGAGAAATTATTTTAATAATTATTTTTTGTATCACTATCGCTGGGTAGCCAAGGCTTGAAAAATTATGTCATCAAGAATATTTGTACATCATATCAAGAAAATACATTTCAGCATGTGATGTGCAATATATTTGCATTGCCATAAACCATATCCCTACAAGGATACTGTATTCTAATATTTTATAAAAAAATCTGTAAGAAAAAAATCGAGGTTACATTCAGACACATGGTATGTATTAAAGTGGTTGTAAACCCTTTTATCTTTTTTTTTTTTTTTTACTAACCTGCAAGACAAAGCTATAATGAGCTAGTATGACTAGCATACTAGCTCATTATGTACCACTTACCTTCGATCGGGGCCCCCGAAGTCGTCCGTGTCCCTCCTCTAGCCGCATCCATCGCTGCGGCGATAGCCGGAATGTTACTTCCGGGTATCGCCGCTGCAGCCAATCACAGCGCCGCTCCGGCGCTGTGATTGGCCGGAGCGGCGAAGACGTGACTCCGCGCATGCACGCGTGAGCTGTCGAATTCGGCTACGTCGTCGAATGTTGCGACCTAGCCGAATTTGTGAATGGGGTGACGTCAGCGTCGCCGCATTTACATACAAATATCTCCTTAACCGTGTAGGTTAAGGAGATATTTCTTGTACCTACAGGTAAGCCTTAATCTAGGCTTACAGTACCTGTAGGTCTTTGTTTAAAAAGTGGGTTTACAACTACTTTAATGTGTATTGAGGTAAGTCATCCTATTTATTTCATAATGGTGGCCAACACATCACAGCAAAGGTTTTGCCTAGGTGCACTGAGATGCCATTAAAAATGAATGGCAATACTGTAACGCAATATATAGTAATGCAAACATGCATTTTACCCATATTGATGGAATGGTCTAAATTAACCCCAACTTAAGGAAAAAAAATACTGCTTTAAAGCTGAACTCTTGGCAGATATAAAACACACAAATTAATGTATCTCTGAAAAATAAAAGCCTAAGTTTAGTTAAAATAAAATAAAATATATTTAAAAAAAACAGTACAAGGGATGGTACTTACTTTCAATCCAAGGCATTCCTTGTGCTGCTGGGAGCTCTCTTAGTTGAAATCCAAAGGCCTCTGCAGCACCCTATCCCCCCCCCCCGCCCCCCATACCCCTGCAGTGGTTATCTTCCAGTGCTGCAGGGGTTATTTCTTGTCCCCCTCCCTTAATTCATAGAAGCTGTACTAGAGTTTCCATGAATAAAAAGCAATGAATAGAGGAGGCAGACCTTTCATTCACCCATCTGTAGGAAGGTGCAGTCTATTTTCTCTACTGCAGGTGGCGGTCAACTGCAGGGGCAATGCAGATGAGGAAGGAAGTTGAGAGGAACTTGGTTTCTCTATGGTCTCCTCGGTCACAGGGAGGCAACTATCCAATTGGATTCTGGCACCCTGTGTAACTCTGGCAGTTATCATGGGTCAATATTTAAGACCCTGGCTCCCGAGCTTAGCGCGCTTTATGTGAATTGACAGGTTAGGGACAAGTTCCCCATCTGAAAGGGACAGTGACAGCAATAGGCAAACCACAAAGGTTCCAGTTGAGTGTAGAGGGAGCGCAAGGACTACGTCTACGTCTTCAAGAAGATTACCTTTTTGGTCAGATGGGCCAGGCCGCACTTCGCTACCTGTGGCAGATGCTGTCGGTATCCCTGAGTCTTCTATTCGCTGTCAATCCGCTGCAAAGTTGTAAGTGGTACCAGACAGGTGAGCTTCCTGCCGGGCCTGTTTGTGCTGTTAACCTGCTGTTTCAATACAACGTTCTTTGCAAATCGGTATTCATACTCCATTCATAGAGCACATTTAATTGATGAAAGCTATAGTACAGCTTCTATGAATGGAGGAGAGAAGCAGAACAAGCAGGCATAGTCCATGTAACGACAGGGGTTAACGTTGTTTAAATATATTCCATTAGCGAACACACGCCAGCTACCAGACACTCCAACCAGCGGAATAAGACCCCATACAAATATTTCTCCCCGCACAAACGAGACAACGCTCTGTGTTGAAGTTCCAAAAACAGGGAAAGAATCTTAATTACAAGCACATGGGAACACACTTCCCTTCAAAACACTTCCCTCCCATCCTTGGGGAACAGGGCGGGTTAAACTGTCCAAAGACAATGGTGATACAGGTCAGGTATGTTCAAACTTCTCCTTCAATAAACAGTCTTAGCAGGAGGGGTTGCTGGAGTGATTCCCCCCCCCCCCTTTCCTCACAGCAAGACACTTAAACATCCCATAATAGGCAGCCAGACGGTCTACCAGCTCCAATCCACATCACCACAAACAACAATGAAAAGGTCTTTGGAAGCTAGTCTGGATTTAATCTACATTACACAGGCAGCCAGGTGGTTAGAGTTGAACACATCAGCATCTCTCAATTAACCTGTTGAGTTCAGAATCAAACAACCAGTAAATAGTCCTTTACAGATATCCTGGGAAATACCGTGGATTAATATTACAGACCCATTTCAAAGTAATCCAAGACATATTCTCAATGTCCATTATTTTCTGGCTCATACTTTCTAAGAACTTCTGGGTTCCACGGGCCCTCCCGTTACAGTCCACACTCTTGACAAGTGTCTGTGACAGGCCTAGCGCTCTTATTAATCCCAGAAGATTATGGCTGCGGGGATATGAGGGGGCAGAGGACTTCAGATTTCAATTAAGAGAGCAACCAGGAGCACAATGGGCACTTCACATTTAATGTAAGTACCGTCACTTCTGCTGTTTTTTTTCAAATGTTATTTAAAGTGTTACTAAACCCACAACAGTAACATCAGTCTGTATATGCACTAAAGCATGCTTGTTATATTCACTGTGGAACCCCAAGTTAATCTTCTGCATTGTACAAAAAGGTTGCTTGATCTTGTCTTCTCTGTTCCTCCCCTTCTTCCACTGTGCCCAGTCCATCTGCTGATGGAACAGAGGCTAGGGGACAAGCTGCAAATACTCAGTTTGGTGTGTATTGCTAGAGAGTTTTTTTCTTCTTGCAAGAGTGCATGTGATCAGCACAGGTCCAATCTGCACTGTCCGAACAGAGGGTCAGGGGTCCTGCAGCCTTATTGGACAGTCAGAGCAGAATGAAAACTCCTCCTACAAGCTTTACCAGACACTGACAGAAGTCACAAGACTGACATATACTGCTGAGTATTTAGCAGTTTCTATTTACTAAAATAATTGCATTTCCATGTTCTGTGTACTGTGGGAGACCAGATATAGTGAATGCAGGGTCCTGGGTTTAGAAACATTTTAACTTAGACTTTAATGCATCTATAGCTGTACCCCCCTGGGGCTGCTAAATAATGTGGCCCACCTGTCACCCTGCCTAGTCCGGCATTCATTTCCAGACACTCCAAGACAATGAAATATCTGTCAGCTTTGTTTTTGTATTTTATTGAGGGAATTGAACTTGGATGGGGTATAGGAAATATGGGATGACCAGTGGAAATAATAGCAATTTGCTTGGGACAACAACGGTATGTACAGACCAGTAGGTTCACTCCATTTCTCCTCCGGCAAATGGCTTCCTCTCTAAGGTTCGCTCCATTCTCCTTCTACACATCGCTTCCTCTCTAAGGTTCCAGGCACAGCTAGCACAATGGTGTTAGGCCTGACTCTGACTCAGCCAGGCCTTTAGCAACAGCCTTTTGCAGGCAGGGACCACGGGCCCCTATAGTATAGCAGATAGAAAGTATCTGGTGCTAGCTGTCCTATCTCTGGTTACTAAGCCCAGTAACCCGTCTTCAGGCCCTGCCAGCCCTCCTGGCTGCAGCTGCCCTTCTCCACTGCCCTTGACAACATCGTCTACTCCACTGGCTCTGCACCCATCCCAGACTGCATGCTCCCAGTCCTCTCTTCCTAGCATGCATCCCCAGTCCTCCTGACTGCGCTTGTCACTCACCAGTCCTCCTGGCTGTGACCTGTCGTTCCCCTCCTTGAAGACTTGCCCGGCAATGCTCTCTCCTGCTGTCCTCTTTGCTGCTCCTGTGCTTCCTGCCCAAGACGCCTTCATGGTTTCTTGAAGGGCCTCATCTACACCCAAGCCCTGGGCCCAAGGTCACCCCCCCCCCAGACCGGGGAGCTCCCTCAAAGGCCCTGACAGCCTAGCATTCCATCTTCAAGCTCTGAACAACCCCAAATTCTCCCCAGCTGGGCTGACCCTGGGTACTTAAGGAGGCCTGCCCCCTGCCTATCCAAGTTGGGGATTAGTCAGGGCTCCTTAGAGTACCCCAGGCAGCTCCACCTCTCCTCTTCTCTTTCCAGTACCTTCCAGAGAGCTCTAGAAAGAAGAGGGAGGTCTTAGTGATGCTATCTCTGAGTCACCAGCTGCTATCCTGAGCCACTCCCAGCCCAGAGCAAAAAAAAAACAGGCCTGGCTGCCAGAGAGACCTGCCTAAATTTGCCTACCCTAAAACAAAAAAAATCCCACTCTAGCTCCTACCTACCTACACATAATTTAATGCAAGCAGTGTTAATACCTGAATGTAACCTGGTATCAGCCTCTTGCAATACATGTACATTAGATCCATGTACATTAGACCTAGAGGGGTGAGAAGAAGAAGCATTACAAGAAGCTAATCAGTTCATATGCTGACAAGAAGCATGCTGATAGGAAGAGAAATCAACGTGAAAGAGAGATGCACTCATCATTGTGCTGCTTCCCCTTTTACTATCCAGTCGCAGGATAGAGGGGTCCAAGATGAACTAGGCTCAGAAGAAGTGGGTTGAATGATGCTGGCCATCAGTGTTCTGTATATCAGGTAGCCATGACTGTTGCATTTGATTTCATTACAGAATGTATCTTCGCGCTGACATCTAGTGGTAATCCTGTGCAACCACAATTTGTTAGTTTGTTAGACCACCCCCCTCCCTCCTTTTCATGTTCCCTCAGCAGGAAACTAGCCTTCATTGTAAGCATTAGGCTTAGAAGATTACTGTGTCTTTACACCTCAAATGACCGGTGAACATCCCATGCACTGCATTTTAACAAGTAAACTACGTTGGATTAAACTGCCATGTCATATTGGAGAGTTAAGCTGTCTGTGAAGGATGCTTTTCCAGCAGGTGACCATACTGGCGGGATGGGCCGAGGTCTAAAGAAGGTAAGTCAATGCATTGGGCGGGGCTTGCATTAAAACAATCTGACTGAGGACTTCTGGACGCAGAAGTAAAGTCCTGCTGGGGAAATCTGTGGATTGAAGGTGAATATTGCAGCAAGAATCTGCTTTTGTTATTTATTTTTTTGTTGTATTTTTGGCTTCAGTACTGCTTTAAAATGTTCTAGATTTATGTAAACAGTTCTAAGGCATACTAACGTAAAGCAGGTGCAAGCATTCAATTGCTCTCCAGCCGCTGCTTAACCATACTTCCCAGCATGCTCTAGCAACCACTGTTTGCTCGCCTGTGATACGAAGTGTATATTAGGCTGTTTCCACTGGCATATGGAGATTTTGATTTGCTACTCAGCATGTTAATGCATTGTCACATGCAACACAAATTTAATCAAAGCAAACATATTGAAATGGCTTTGAAAAACAGGAACTCATGTGGATGCACAGATGTTTACCGCTTCACTCATATCTCTGAACAATTAAAGTAGATTAGATTGTTGTATATATGCAATGTTATATCCCTTTCTATCCAGTATTTAAACCCCAAAACTACTTTAGCTGTACAAAGTTCCAACATGACTGACTGCTGATAAAATAGGCTAGTAAATGAGATAGGTCCTAAAGAGAGCTCACAGTAACTATGTGCATTTGGATTAATGTTACAGGCACGGTATATTACTGTCAATTTTCATGCTAGAAAGCCTCTGCTAATGGATATTTAACTTCTGCAAATAAGGAAATGTCATGTTAACATGTGGAATAGGCAGATAAAAACATGGCACAGCTTAACTATATATACATTTAAAGTATAAGTTTATTCCTGTTTACAGTTCTGACATGAATGTCCAAATGGAAGTTCCATATATATCATACCTCCTAACTTTTTGAGATGGGAATGAGGGACACCTATCAGCAAAATGATGCAGGCATAGGATACACCCCTTGCCACGCCCCCCTTAATGGAGAATTGTACAAAAAACAAGATTGGTTAAACCCACAAGTGCTATATTGGCTTTTGGAATTTACAAATGCAGCAATTTAGAAATAAAATGAAAGGTTTAGCTCTGGGAAACACTTTTTGATAAATAAAAAGTGCATTTTATATACATCTATAGAGATCAGACCAAAATGAGGGACAAATGAGGAGAAAAGAGGGACAGAGGGACATTGCTCCAAATCAGGGACAGTCCCTCGAAATCAGGGACAGTTGGGAGCTATATATATATATATATCAATTAAGAAGATATATAGGGATATAATGAGAATGCTTTGCAGAGAGGAGAATAAGAAGTCCTCAGCACAGAACTGAGAAAAATCAAAAGCATCAGTAAAAACCTGACAAATGATCTGCACCTTTTCTATTTTATACAATACAAAAACAAGTGCCACTTCAGCATTTTCCTGTGCTAGGTATGTTGCTAGTCTAACACACGGGCTGAATATCGCCTGAAATCAGCCAGTACAGTAGATACCGGCCGATATTCAGCAAGTGTGCACAGGTCTTGTTTAACAGAAGCCAATCTCATGGCCGGCTTCTGTCAAACAAGCTTGCTGAAAAAAACAGCTGGACTGAACGAAAACATACTTAATGTGTGTACCAGGCTCCCCCAGATTTCCCCATTCACACATTTGAGGAGAATTGAGGAGAATCACTCCCACTGAGATATTGTGTTCTGACAGCGGGGAGACTTTCCCACCCTCAGAATACACTGATCAGCGCTGCTGGTAATAGCTGGCTATAGCTGGCGGTGCTGATTGTGCGTGAATTTTCCAACAAGCTGGTTGTACAGAAGTCGATCGGTAATCATGTATGGCTGACTTTATCCAACAGAGGGAGAGACATCAGACATTTATTGGCATGATCTAACACGAGGCCACCGGGTATGGAGGTGCAACTATTTCACATTCTAAAACACAGAAATTGCTACTAGCCATATAGCAATCCCAACAGGTTTTAGGCATTGTCTAGGAGATACCTATACTAAGCAATACTAATCTGTACTCTGGCACTGATACAGAGACCTCAGTGATAACAGACAAGAAAGAAAAGCTTCTAAAAAACTGTGCAAAATAAAAATTATATATATATACACACATGAACTTTAATGGCATCCCAGTCTTAGTCCGTAGGGTTCAATATTGAGTTTGCCTGCCCTTTGCAGCTATAACAGCTTCAACTCTTCTGGGAAGGCTGTCCATAAGGTTTTGGAGTGTGTCTATGGGAATGTTTGACCGTTCTTCAAGAAGCATTGGTGAGGTCAGACACCGATGTTGGACAGCCTGGCTCGCAGTCTCCGCTCGAATTCATCCCAAAAGTGTTCTATCAGGTTGAGATCAGGCCAGTGAAATTTCTCCACCCCAAACTCGCTCATCCATGTCTTTATGGACCTTGCTCAATCTTGAACCCTACGGACTAAGACTGGGATGCCATTAAAGTTCACGTGCTTGTAAAGGCATGTGACCCAATACTTTTGTCAATATAGTGTGTATATATGTATATATATATATATATATATAAAATATATGTAATATATATTTATATGTATAGATAGATATAGAAACATAGTATCCAATCATGCGATCATGTGCAAGCAAAAATACTGTTTTTTTATTTGCCTTGTACATGATTGAGTATTCGTTCAAAAGTAAATTTGCACCACATTCGTAAACTGAGGCCTCGTACACACGACCGTTTTTCTCGTCCAAAACAGTCAAGAAAAGTGCTGCAAGAGTTTTTTTGTCTAGAAAAATGTTCGTGTGTATGGTTTTACGACGAGAAAATTGCAGAGAATCTCGACGAGAAAATAGAGAACCTGCTCTCTATTTTCTCGTCAGGATTCCAGATTTCCTCGTCGTGTTTCTCGTCGGCCTGTTTTGTGACGAGAAAATGGTTCGTGTGTATGCTTTTACGACTCTTCCAAAAGCGCGCATGCTCACAAGCAACTATGAGACGGGAGCGCATCTTCTGGTAAAACAAGCCTTCATAATGGAGAGAGCATATTCGTCACGCTCAAAAATATTTCATCGTTTAAATGTTCTGCATTGAAATCTTCGTTAGAATGTTACATTAATCAAAACGAGTGACCTTCTTTTGCTGCTGATATTCACACAGAGTTATGCCTTAGGCCTCATGCCCACGGGCGTTTTTTCAGCCGCGTTTTTGAGCGTTTTTTACAGCTTAAAAACGCCTATCCATGTTAGTCTATAGCTTCATGTCCACCTAGGCGTTTTTGAGCTGTAAAGAGCATAGGCGTTTGTAAGCTGTAAAAAAAACCCAGGGCCAGTGCGTTCCTCAGCGTCAGAATTAGGCAGTAAAAAACGCGAGCGTCAAAAAACGCGCAAAAACGCGCACTAACGCGTACTAACGCGCAAAAAACGCGCACTAACGCGCGGTCGCGTTTTTAGCTCCGACGTTTTTTTTTTTTTTTTTTTTTTTTTTTTTTTAAATATTTACAATAACATGGACAGGCGTTTTTAAGCTGCAAAAAACGCAGCTGTAAAAACGCCAGTGGGCATGAGGCCTTATTTTTAACCTTTTTCATGCTGCTCTTTATAAGATTTATGTGTATTATATCGTGCAAGTTTTTAGGAATAATTTAAATGGTTAGATTTTTCAAAATGATGTTAATTCTAATTTCTCAATAATTTGATAGCGATCTCCCATTTAATTTTGGAATCTATATTATTTAAATTTCACACCATGTTTTTGTGCTAATCAGATTTAGTTATTCTTTTGGGGGGGTGATATCTGTGCCTTTTATTGTCAGTCAAATGTATCTGCTTACTCCAAAGCTTGATTTTGTTTATTTAAAAATACACATAGTCAAGTATGAACTTAAACAAAAAACACATTTATTCATGTTTATAAATTAAATAAAGAGAAGGCAGCGCTGGAGAAGCTGCTGCCATTTGTGCATCCCAGGGACCCCAGAGCACACAGCAACCCTGTGTGGACACTAAAATTGGGAGCTTGAGAAGGCCCACATTTCTGAACACAATCTGATGCTGGCCTCCCAGAGGTCAGGAACAGCAGCAGGTGAGATATATGTCCCAAGTGTGTGGTACTACAACAGGCTGCCTTCTGTCCGACCACAATGAAGCAAGGCCATCACTTCCTCTTCTTCCTGGCAACCTTCCCTGCAGCCTTTCCTGAAGCCTTCCTTCTTCGTTTGGCTGGAGGCTGGCCCACTGGAGGGGTACTCCTGTCAGGAGGTGGAGGTGTAGCAGAAGGGGGTGGGGCAGAAGAAGAAGGTGGAGGTGTAGCAGAAGGGGGTGGGGCAGAAGAAGGTGGAGGTGTAGCAGAAGGGGGTGGGGCAGAAGGTGGAGGTGGAGGTGTAGCAGAAGGGGGTGGGGCAGAAGGTGGAGGTGTAGCAGAAGGGGGTGGGGCAGAAGGTGGAGGTGTAGCAGAAGGAGGTGGGGCAGAAGGTGGAGGTGTAGCAGAAGGGGGTGGGGCAGAAGGTGGAGGTGTAGCATAAGGGGGTGGGGCAGAAGGTGGAGGTGTAGCAGAAGGGGGTGGAGCAGAAGGTGGAGGTGTAGCAGAAGGGGGTGGGGCAGAAGAGGAAGGTGGAGGTGGAGGTTGAGGTTGGGTCAGTTGGGCCACCTCACATATGGCGGTTTTGGGTGTAATTTTCTCCATCACCCCCTTGTTGAGCAAGGTGATGAGCAGGGGCTCGCATAGGAGGCGTTGCTCCATGCTCATCACCTTGAACTTAGCCTCCACTAGGCCGGCAATGGCCTCTTCAGGGGATGTGGGCTCCTTGAGGGTGGCATGGGCCTCTTTAATAAGGGCCATTGCTGCCTCACTGGTGGTCCTGTCCCTCCTGCCTCTTTTGTGAAGCCGGATGGGAAGCACCTGGGATCTGGTGCTTCTCCTTTGCCCTGCCACCTCCTGTCTGCCACTGGGCCCTGCCACCTCCTGTCTGCCACTGGGCCCTGCCACCTCCTGGCTGCCACTGGGCCCTGCCACCTCCTGGCTGCCACTGGGCCCTTCCTCCTCCTGCCTGACAGTTTCCAGACCCTCCTCCTGGCTGATTTCATCCTGTGTATGAAAAAGGAACATAGTTTAATATGTTGGTTTAATCTTTGCATCAAACTTTGTAATCCTGATGGAAGCAATTAGAATGTAAATGCATAAATCCTTGCTTTAAATTTACCACTACATCAGCTTGACTATTTACCACACAATTAAGTGCAGAATAATGTCTACAGATCTTGATTTCACTTGTGGAATACAAAATAATGTATGTTTCTCATCCTGACATATTTGTCAAACATTAATTTTATCCCAATACATTTTCAGTTAATACTATACCTGGCTCCAGATGGCCAAATCAGGATCATCCAGGATGGCTGCCTCCTCTTGCTCCAGAGAAGGCTCAGGTTGGCTGCAGGGAAGTCTGGGGGGAAGAGTGGAGAGTGATGACCTTGTCTCAATGTGGTCATCCAGGAAGGACATCCTGTTGTAGTACCACAAAATCGGGACATAAACATCATCTGCTGCTGCTCCTGACCTCTGAGAAGCCAGCACCTTAGAGCGTTCAGTCCTGTAGGTACCTCTCAAGCTCCCAATTTTAGTGTCCACTTGTTTTGCTGTGGCTGTGGGCACCTTGGTATGCACAAATGGGAGCAGCTTCTCCAGCGCTGCTTTTCTCACCCCTTTTTTTTTATGGATGGGGTTTTTCGTCTCCCACAGAGCCGGCAGCTCCCTTACCCGGTCAATAAATTCCGCCAGGAACTCTTTGTCGCTAATAAAGACATTCATATTGTATCTGCAAGTAAAATAAATTATATTTAAATAATGTGAGGCAAACAGTCTAACCTCCTTAACATCCTAGTCACCATATATATCCTCCAACAATCTCAAGACAGTATAGGCCAACAATTTTTACAAGTCACAAAATCACATACCTTCGTTCGCACGTCCGTCACTTGAACTCCTCTCTCCGCACACCGAACGTACTATAGTCACATGTGTGTTTGCTATATACACACCACGCATGCGTCAAAATTCGAACACGTCGTTCCGCACACGTCGCCCGCCCATGACGTTCTAACTTACATCTTTTCCCCGCCCCTTCTCTTTCAGCGCGCAGACAGATATGGCAGAGTTACAGCAGGTGTCTGATAATTCCGCAACTAGCGAGGAGACAAGCCCGGAGACCGAGGACACGTCACGATCAAGGAGGAGATTCAAGGCATCGAATATGTCTTTGGCGGAGATGGCGGAGATGGTGGACATCTTGGTCAAGGCTGATTATGATGCCAAGCATGGGCCGTATAGCAAACCAAATAGAAGGAAGGCCAAAATCCTCACTAAAGTTGTGAAGAGTCTGAGGGCGAAGTTCGGGGTGAAACGCTCAAATGAGCAGCTCAGAAAGAGGTGGTCAGACCTCAAACTGAAAGAGCCAGACCAGTTGAGGATCATAAAGAGGATGCTCGCTAAAAGTAAGTAAAATGACGACGTTTCTGCTATTAATATTTTTATAAACTGACATGTTTTTTTTTTTTTATCATATTGGACTCCCTTCCAAAATGTAATATTTTGAACTAGGTTGGGCACAGTAATCGTTCGTTACGTTACCGACACTTCGTTCGGCCACTATCCGCGGTTTTGGCTTATTTAAGAGCCACAAAAGTAATTAGACATCTGGCATTTTTGATCAAGTATTGTGGATAATTTTTAAGTCTAGATGATGTGTTTGTAAAGAGAATGAAATGCAAACTTTAATCAGTGTAAAGGAGAGGACACTCAGCAGCTGCTTCCACATCTGTACTTTGGAGCACTATAGTGTGGGCCAACAGACCCGCCTTTTTTGGGTGTCCCACACAGGTGCATCAGAGAATTTTTGTGGTGCCTACATGTCCAAAAAATTACATCCAAATGTGAATACTAAACATATTTGGGGTCATAAATAATGCATTCTTCTTTAAATTCCGCACAAACACACACTTGTACCCCACTTCCAAACAATTTAGCCTGTTTTTAGTTTAACAAGGAGATTTACAGTGTGATAAATAGACCTTTGGTTTTATTCTCATAGGGGAGAGAAGACTGGGAGGAGGACACTCCAGGGAGCACATGCACCCCACAACTTCCAAACAACACCAAACTCCCAAAGACCCACAACCGAAAGATGTGCAGGAAGTTGAGGTGGAGGAAGGAGAAGTGCAGGAAGGAGAGGTGGATGACGTTGTGGATCTGGTCACCACAACAGGTCAGTATCTGACACCACAGCTTAAGGTAAGCGAGGTAGGCCTGCAGAGTTTTATTATTTATTTTTTTTGGTTTTTAGGGGATGTAAATGTTGTGAAGGATAGCACACGGTTCTCTGCTGACAGTGCCCTCCGCCTCATCCAGCAAGTGATGGAATGTAGCACGGAACTGGACCTAATTAAACAAAGAATCCATGTGATGGAACAAACATTTAAAGACATTCTCGATGTTTTGGGGAGAATTCAATAAGCCATCCAAACACATTTGTTTTTACATGTTTGTTTTTATAATTTTTTCTAATTTTTTGAGTAACAAACCAGGCAAAAATTGAATATGCACACAGTGTGTGAACATGTGCTATCTGCCATCAGGGGATATCCATGTACGTCTTTTGTGGGTGCAACCCCTTCCTCGTATCAAAAGTCGGTGAACTGAGGAAGGGGATGCACCCCCAAAACACGTCCATTGATCACCCCTGATGGCAGATAGCACATGTTGACAATAGGGATCAGGATTGTAAACTTCCTATATGAAAAAAATAAAAAATGTGTGCATATTCAATTTTTGGCTGGGCAAGGGGTGGCAGGACCCCATATTAGGATGGGCACATAGAGACATAGTTTGTGTAAGTGAATGTCTCCGATTGCTCAGAGGTATCCAATGTTGTAATTTTTGAAATGCAACTGATATTTTTGTATTTTCATAAGCCAAAAATTGCCGGGTTGTGGCCAGGCCAACCCCAAAGTAAAAAAAAGAAAAAATAAATTAAAGAGAATGTGCACAGAGTAAAATATTTGACCACAAACAACGTGTAGCTTCTTTTTATAATACCCTCTAAGCTTATTTGGTTCTTTTGTAAGGTAACATAGTGAAATGGTTGTTATTTACTAAAGTAAAATACACTTGCCACTACAAATGCACAAAGACAAACTAGGAGACAGGAAATAACAAATAATTAAAGGTTTCAACAAGATTTTTATTGGGATACTTAGACATAGGCTGGCATAGGAATTGCCCCCCTACCCGTGAAATACTCCATGTATTTGTCCTGAACCACACGGGCATTTTGGGGGGGCAAGCCAAGACGGGCAGATTTCAGGCCCGGAAGGGGATTTGCAGGGGAAAGTCCAGCCTCTGGCAAAACTGAGGCCATATAGGAATTTGATTTTTGGCTCAGAAAGTTGTGTAGCACACAGCAGCATAACACTACATAGTTTATTTTGTAGTCCGCCAAGTGGATGGAAGTCATAAAAAGGCGGAACCGGCTGGCCATTATGCCAAAGGCATTTTCAACGACTCTTCGGCCCCTGGCCAGCCGGTAATTGAACACCCTCTTCTCTGGGGTCAGGGTCCTCTGTGGAAATGGCCTCATAAGATGCCGTCCGAGTCCGAAGGCTTCATCAGCCAAGAAAACAAAGGGGAGTCCTTCAATATTCCCTGCATCCGGTGGCAATGCAAGGTCGTCACTCTGGAGACGGAGGGCAAACTCTGTCTGGATGAAGGATCCCCCATCGGACATCCGGCCATTCTTCCCTACATCAACATAGAGGAATTCATACCGTGCTGACACCACCGCCATCAGCACAATGCTATGAAACCCCTTGTAGTTGTAGTAGTAGGACCCAGAACGGGGTGGCGGCACGATGCGGACGTGCTTCCCATCTATGGCACCACCGCAGTTAGGGAAGTCCCACCGCGTGGCAAACTCCGATGCCACAGTCTGCCATTCCTGTGGCGTGGAAGGAAGCTGTGGAGTGAAACAAGATGAAATAATATTAGAAAACCAAAGTCATACATTACAAGGAAATTCTATCCCAAAAAATTAGAGACCAACATCAATCTAATTATACGTTTATTAAGGTGTGTAAAAAAAGAATAATGGAAGGCTCATTTATCATATTCATCACCCCCTCTGATGGGCCATTACTAAATTATTTTGGGGGGGGGGAGATGTGTTTGGCCACAGGATAGCATTGCAGTGGCGGTGCGTCCAGAGTGGGCGCTGGAGCACTGCCCCCTCTCTCCTGTGCCCATCACTCAGAACAATACATAGGCTCATGCGTTGCATGAACCTATGTATTGTCTATGCCGCACACTATTCAGGTGGATGGCCTCTTGTAAAGCGACCGACATATGAATCATTGCGGCATTTAGGGGGTTAAAATTGCAGAGCAGAAACAGGTAGTAAAATAGTCTTGCAAATTACAACCTGAGGGATGTAATTGGCTTCCTATAAGAAAAATCGGGGACGCAGGGAGGGGGGCATTCCTTGGGTAAACACTGACAGGCTGCTCTGCCAATCATGTTCACCAAGTCTGTTTAATGGTAACATGATTGGCTGATGCAACATGAAGGGAAGGAGAAGACATCAAGGACAGAAGAAGGATGGCGCTGACCACAAGAAGGTAAGTGCAGGGCTGGGGGGAAACTGGCTGCATTAGAGGGGACTAAATGGCTGCATTTGAGGGAACAAAATGGCTGCATTGGAGGGGACAACTGGGGGCGTTTATTAGGCAACAGAGCAAAAAAGGAGGAAGTTTATTTCCTAAATTGGGGTTTGAACCCCCCAACATTTGGAGCAACAGGCGCCCCTGCTGGAAAAGTAAGTGAAGGGAAATATTTATGGAGGAGAAAAAAGGGGCAATCTAAAGCTTCCAACATGCATGGGGACAAAGGGGACATTCTCAGCATATTACAATCATGGTAATTAGGGAAGGATGAAAGAAATACAATACATTAGCATACATGTAATACCTAAAATGTGATGTTAAGGGAGCAAACTTACCCTAATATAGTCCTCCTGCAGGACTTGGATGATGGCAGAACAGGTGTCTGGGATTATGAGGCCCAGAGCCTGGGGGGAGATGCCTGTGGTGAACTTCAAGTCCTGAAGACTTCTCCCTGTCGCCAGGTAACGCAACGTGGCGATGAGCCTCTGCTCAGCACTGATGGCTTCCCGCATAACGGTGTCCTTCCTGGTAATATAGGGGGACACCAAAGCCAACAGTTCCTGAAAAACGGGGTCAGACATCCTCAGAAAATTCCTGTAGTCCTCAGGATTATTCTCGACGATCTCCCGCAGCAGAGGCATGTGGCAGAATTGGTCCCGCTGGAGCAACCAATTCTTGGTCCATGAACTCCTCCTCACACCATTCATGGACTGGTCTTGGTCCAAAACAAGCAGACCAACACCAAGCGCATGCACAGCACGAACTCGACGATGAGAACGTCCAGGCGACATGGCTAGGAAACGGTCGTCTAATCAGAACGTACAGAACAGAACGCACTTTAGAACAGCAAGGCCTATGAATAACGAACTGAAAATCAGAAACGAACAGGCAAGAACGCACTGTAAAACAGATACGACCTGCCTAGACACCCTGAAAGTCAAGATACGAACCCACAAGCACAAACTGAACGGCAGAAAACGATCTGAAAAGTACGAAGACTGAAAAGCGCGAATCGTCTCTTCCCAAACTTTTACTTCACACGCGGTAACACGAGATCAGCAAAAGCAGCCCAAGGGGTGGCGCCAAGAAAAAAGATCTTCCCCTTTATAGTGCTGTCGTACGTGCTGGACGTGAGCGCGGAGAACAACGAGGAAATTGGGAAATGACAGTGTGTACGCATAGAAAGCTTGACGAGAAAATCGACAAGCTTAACAAGAATCTCGTCGAAAAAAACGACGTGTTTTTTACGACGAGAAACTCGGTCGTGTGTACGAGGCCTCAGGGGAAATTTCCTTGCAAACTGAACAGCATTTTTGCCTTTAGTAAATCAACCCCAAATGTGTTTGTTTTTCAGTCCTGAAAGCTCAGTATTGCAATTCACAGAGCAGAGCTTTTAGCAATAAAAACAAATAAATGAATGTGTCCCTAACCCTAAAAGATTCTGAATTATAAAGCACATTCTAACACTTAACCATATCCTATCATAACCTTTAACACCTAAAGCAGAATTCCAGCAATCCTAACAGTGATCAAATTACTGTATGGGGTTCCCTCTAAAGGCCCGAACCCTTATAGAAGCACCTGAAGTTTGGGACCAAAGTATGTAAGTGTTAGTTTGTCTTGGAATATGTGGCCAGAGGTTCCTTAAAAACATTTAAAATGTATGAGAACCCAAAATAACAAATAAGCTTTGGAAAGTTAACCACCTCGCGCCCGCCGTACGAGTATATACGGCCGCAAGGTGGTTGTCAAATGCCGGGAGGCTGTTATTATACGGCCTCCTCTATTTGGCCACTGGGGGGCGCGCGAGCGCCGCCAGCGGCGCGCGCACGTGCCCGGCGCTTCACTGCAATGCCAATGCGCGTGCCTGGCGGCCGCGATGTCCCCCAGGCACCCGCGATCGGCGGTTACAGAGACAAGGACATGGATCTCTGTGTGTAAACACAGAGATCCATGTCCTGTCAGGGAGAGGGGACCGATGCTGTGTCCCTTGTACATAGGGACACAGATCGGTCTCCTCCCCCAGTCAGTCCCCTCCCCCCACAGTAAAAATCACTAATAGGGAACACATTTAACCCCTTCCTCGCCCCCTAGTGTTAACCCCTTCCCTGCCAGTCACATTTATACAGTAATCAGTGCATATTTATAGCACTGTTCGCTGTATAAATGTGAATGGTCCCAAATTAGTGTCAAAAGTGTCCGATGTGTCCGCCATAATGTCGCAGTCACAAAAAAAAATCACTGATCGCCGCCATTACTAATAAAAAAAAAAAATTATAAAAATGCCATAAAACTACCCCTATTTTGTAAACGCTATAACTTTTGCGCAAACCAATCAATAAACGCTGATTGCGATTTTTTTTACCAAAAATATGTAGAAGAATACGTATCGGCCTAAACTGAGGAAAAAAATATAAAAAAAATTTAAAAATTGGGATATTTATTATAGCAAAGTGTAAGAAATATTGCTTTTTTTTCAAAATTGTCGCTCTATTTTTGTTTATAGCGCAAAAAATAAAAAACCGCCGAGGTGATCAAATACCACCAAAAGAAAGCTCTATTTGTGCGAAAAAAAGGACGTCAATTTTGTTTGGGAGCCACGTCGCACGACCGCGCAATTGTCATTCAAAGCGTGACAGTGCTGAAAGCTGAAATTTCGCCTGGGCAGGAAGGGGGTATATGTGCCCAGTAAGGAAGTGGTTAACCTCCTGCTGACTGTCCAATGGCAGCAGAACAAGTAGGCACCTAAAGGGATTATAAAGGAAAATAGCAAACATATCTATACTTACCTGCTCTGTGCAATGGAATTGCACAGCACAGAGCATCCCCGAACCTTCTCTTTTCGGGTTCCCCATCGGTGCTCCTGGGCCCTCATCCCTGTCCAGTGCCCACGTCAATCAATGCCAGTGAGACACGGAAGTAAGAGAAGAGAAGGAATGCATTAAGGTAAAAAATGTTTAGGCTTTACAACCACTTAAATGTCCACAGGCCACACATATGCATGAGCTAAGCTATTCTGTTCTGAGCCGCCTGCGCTCACTGTGCACTCCCAGCAGACTGAGTTGTCACAGATAGTTACTGTTAAACATGATCAGGAACTCCATCTCCGATTTCCGTTGTTCAAAACAGCTTAACCACTTACGGACCGCCCGTGGCACTTTGAAGTGGAATACCGTTGCTAGCTGCCATAACCCCGGTATCTACTTCTTCAGCGGGCGGTCCGCTTCAAGATAAAAGTGGTCTCAGCGGCGGATTCGCCGCAAGATCACTTTTATTGGGATAGAGCCACCCCCTCCCGCCGCTCTCCGGTGCCCTCCGCTGCTTACTGGAGCTGCCGATCGCATCCTCTCCCCTGCTTGGCATAGAGCTGAGTGAGGGGAAGATGGCCCCCGCTCGGCTCCATACAATTGCAGGGCGGAAGCAACGTCAAAACATTACTTCCACCCATAGCTCTTAAAGGGACATTTTTTTTTTTAAACAATTCAAACGACTTTTTTAGTAATAAAAGTGACACAATTTATTTATTTTTTAACCATTTAAGCCCCGACCATTTTGGCTGGTTAAGGACCAGGCCACTTTTTGCCATTCGACACTGCGTCGCTTTAACTGGCAATTGCGCGGTCGTGCGACGTGGCTCCCAAACAAAATTGACGTCCTTTTTTTCCCACAAATAGAGCTTTCTTTTGGTGGTATTTGATCACCTCTGCGGTTTTTATTTTTTGCGCTATAAACAAAAATAGAGCGACAATTTTGAAAAAAATTCAATATTTTTCACTTTTTGCTATAATAAATATCCCCCAAAAATATATAAAAAAACACTTTTTTTCCTCAGTTTAGGCCGATACATATTCTTCTACATATTTTTGGTAAAAAAATCGCAATAAGCGTTTATTGATTGGTTTGCGCAAAAGTTATAGCGTCTACAAAATAGGGGGTAGTTTTATAGCATTTTTATTAATATATTTTTTTACTAGTAATGGCGGCGATCAGCGATTTTTATTGTGACTGCGACATTATGGCAGACACATCGGACACTTTTGACACCATTTTGAGACCATTGTCATTTTTACAGCGATCAGTGCTATAAAAATGCACTGGTTACTGTAAAAATGACACTGGCAGTGAAGGGGTTAACCACTAGGGCCGCTGAAGGGGTGTGCCTAAGGGAGTGATCCTAACTGAGGGGGGTCGTGGCTACATGGCTACACAGAGCGGAGATCAGTGACAGTGTCAGTAGGCGAGCGGGGAGATGTTGTGTTTACACTACCATCTCCCCCCGCTCCATCCCTCCGTGAGATGATCGTGGGGATCCCCGCGGCGATCGAGTCTGCGAGACCTGCGGTCCGACTCACGGGGATGGCGGCAGGGCCGCCGCGCGCGACCACACGGCAGGCAGTTAAAGGGGACGTACAGATACGTGATTATGCCTGTACGTGCCATTCTGCTGACGTATATATGCTGTGGCCGGTCCTTAAATGGTTAAAGAACAGTGTAAAAATTACAAATAAAAAGTTAAATTAATAAGAAAAAATAAATAAAACGTTTAACGCGCCCTGTCCCGCCGAGCTCACGTTCAGAAGCGAACGCATACTTGAGTAGCGCCTGCATATGAAAATGGTGTTCAAACCACATATGTGAGGTATCACCGTGATCATTAGAGTGAGAGCAATATTTCTAGCCCTAGACCTCCTCTGTAACTAAAAACATGCAACCTGTAGAATTTTTTAAAAGTTGCTAATGGAGATTTTTAAGGATAAAAGTTTGTCGCCATTCCACGAGCGGGCGCAATTTTGAAGCGTGACATGTTGGGTATCAATTTACTCGGCGTAACTTCTTCTATCTTTCACAATATAAAAAAATTGTGCTTGTAAGACTTCTGCGCAAATACAGTGTGACAGAAAGCATTGCAACGGCTGCTATTTTATTCTCTAGGGTGCTATATGTATATATATAATGTTTGGAGGTTCTAAGTAATTTTCTAGCAAAAAAAATATATTTTCAAGTTTGAAAAATAGGCCCGGTCTTAAAGTGGTTAAAGAGCTGTCTGGAGATGGCAGAAAGGGGTTACAATAATTGTAAAAGTAATTTTCATTATTTCTAATCTGCAGCTTTTCATACAATAATAGCTGTTCATCCTGTCATTAAGATGCTTGTTCAGGAATTTCCTGTTATAGGGTAACAGCACTGTGTCCTTGTCTCCCAATTGTCCTCCTGTATTGTTTCTCTGTCACATGACCTTCCAATGGAAACTACAGTACAAGTATCTGTTTCAACACACAGCCAATTAGGGTTTACATCTAACCTTTCCCCCTTCATGACCAGGGTATTTTTTGCTATTCAGCACTGTGCTATTTTAACTGGCAATTGTGCAGTCATGCAACACTGTACCCAAATGAAATTGATATAATTTTTTTAAAGTGATTGTAATAGCAGAAGGTTTTTTTATCTTAATGCATTCTATGCATTAAGATAAATAGCCTTCTATGTGTAGCAGCCCCCATCAGCCCCCCTAACACTTACCTGAGGTCCCTCTCTGTCCACGAGTGTCTCAGCCGTCCGAGATTCTCCCTCCTGATTGGCTGAGACACAGCAGTGGCGCCATTGGCTGCCGCTGCTGTCAATCAAAGTCAGCTAACCAATCAAGGGAGAGAGGGGGTGGGGCCGGGTCAGGGCTCCATGTCTGAATGGACACAGAGAACTGTGACTCGGCTTGGGTGCCCCCATAGCAGGCTGTTTGCTGTGGGGTCACTGAACAGGCGGGAGTGGCCAGGATCACAGAAGAGGGACCCGAGAAGAGGAGGATCTGGGATTCTCTGTGCAAATCCACTGTACAGGGCTGGTAAGTATAGCATGTTCGTTATTTTTATAGGAAAAAAAACAAGACTTTACAATCACTTTAAATTATTTATTTTTTTAAATAAAAAGAGTAAGACATTTTTGAAAAAATACAATATTTTTCATTTTCTGCTATAAGTATATCCAATACAAATAAAAAATATCGAATTTCTTCATAAATGAAGGCCAAAATGTATTCTGCTACATCTTTGGTAAAAAAAAAAAATCCCAATAAGTGTATATTGATTGGTGAAAGTTATAGTGTCTATAAATGTCTATAAATGATGGTATATCTATTTGAATTTTTATTTATTTATTGTATACTAGTAATGGCGGTGATCAGCGACATATAGTGGACCTGTGATAGTGCAACAGGAAATCTGACACTAACTTACACTGGGTGGGAAATGACTAACTGACACTGGCATCATCAGTGACACTAAGACAGTGATCAGTGATAATACTATTCACTGTCACTGTACTAATGACACTGGCTGGGAAGGGGTTAACATCTGGGGGACTCAAGAGGTTAACTGTCTGCCTAACAATGTCAAATGTGTATAATGTGTGCTGCTTTTACTAATTTAATGTGGTTGTTTTTTCTCCCAGCTTTTCAGGGAGAAAAAAAACACACACATCGCTGTTCCGTGTACAGAGCCCTGTGTTGTTAGTAAATGCAGGGCTCTGTACTGTGATTCGCTAAGCCGATCAGCAGGTCCCGGCCATAAATCATTGGTCAGGACCTGCTGGCTGACTTGTGCTACACCAAATCACAGCACAGATAGGGCAGTCCCTTACCCAGAAATGCCGGGTCACAGTAAGTCCCCTACATACGCGATCCACCACAGAGTGGCTGCCCTGTCACAGTATTTTTGCACAAAATGTGCATTTGGGTCCAGGTACATCAACTAGAGTCAGGGTCAGTCAAGGTGTGTCCCTAGTTGAGGACTACTTGGTGGTAAGGACTGCAATGCCAAGATGGTGGTAATAATCCATCCTTAAACTTTGACACCAGGTTCTGTATTGGCCATGGCAATATTACAATATATTCTGGTGGAACATCTAATGTTACTGGATGGGAGATACTGGTCGCCGTTGGTAGAGTTTTGGTGGTGATATTGGTCCTTCTACAGATGGCAGATTAATTCATAAAGTCTTCATGACTCTTTCTATGTAAAGGGTGCACATATTCTGGTAAGAGTGCTGTTTTTCTAAGGTGGGGGTACACCTGGATGTTGAGAACTTTGGATTAGGAAGAAGAGATCCCTTCATATCCTATTTTTTCACAGATTTTGACTTATTTTGGACTATTACAGTAATTCCCCTACATACGAACCTTCGAGTTGTGTGAACTTTCAAAGATGCAAACATGTGTTTGCACAGTTTTTTTCATTCAACCCAGTGGGCTGGATGAAAAAAAACCAGACAAATCGTCTCCCCCCCCCCCCCCCCCCCCCGGCCACAACACACTGATCAGCGATCTCAGCCTTTGCCTGCAAGCACTGATCTTTGTTGGACTTACGAACAAGTAGGATTAGTAAACGAGCTCCCGGACCGAAACTCATTCATAAGTAGAGGACTTAGGCTGGCCATACATGGTCGAATTTCGAAATAATTTTCCTTTGAAAATCTGAAAATTTGTGTGTTTTGTGATCCGATGGTGCCACCATTGATTTCAAAATTCGACCAACCAAGCCTTCAATTTCACCTCATTTTCCTACAGAAAAGAATTTTCGTGTCTGGGAATCTTCTTTTCTTTCCCGGAATTTTCTTTTCTTGCACATGCGCATTTCTTTTTCGATTACATTTCTCGCACGATTCTCCCATCATTGATTAGAAAATCGTTTGTTTTTCAAAAAATTTCCAACATGTCCGATTACTGAAATTCGATGGCCGCATGAAAATCGGCTGTTGCTGCAGCCCACCAATGGTGCAAAATACAAACGAAAATTCTTAGATAAGATTTTCGAAAGAAAATAATTTTTCAAAATTCGACCCATGTATGTCTTACTGTACTTTTTTATTTTAAATTTTCACTTTTTATTTATTTATACTTGTTTTGGTTAACACTAGTCACTTTTAGCGTGACAATATACGGTAGCTTTATATCCATGTTTAAAATTGGTCTGATTATTTTCGCCAGCTCGCTATTTTTTGATCTGTCGTCGCGATATCTGTTTACAACCTGATCGGAATTTGGCTTATCCCTGCTGAACCACCCAAATCTTAATACATATGGCCAGCTTTACTCGTATCCTAATACCTATCCTAATACCTAACGTGTTATAGCATTCAGCCCAAACAGTAACACAAAAAAATTATGATCCTTAGAAATTGCTCGTATTATACTGCGACTGGTGACATAAATCTGACATACTGTCGTGTAATGTCAGATTTATTTTATCTGCCCTGCCATGATAAGACGAGGAGATGTTTTTCTGATTTGTTTACATTTTAGCCAATACAACGTACAAAACAATGTAGCGTCTGCTGGTAAAATGTGACAAATATCACTCAATAGATGTGTTACTATTGTTGTGGCTAACATGGTATCTATTGAATGACAAGCAAAGGTGCCAAATTGTGTTTGGTTAACTACACCTGACTGCTTTGTTTTTGTTTTTTCCTGTCATACATATCAAATCTAATTGCAGCATCTCTACATTCCTACTAATGTGCTCTCTTCAGCATGCCGGATTTACCTGACAGGGAGCTCAAAATGACAAAAATACATTAGATTGACTCCAGATCAATAAGACTCAGGAGCAGTCTGTAGTAACTGACAGACCTGCGGCGATGCCTCACAAATTGTTACTGACCCTTCCTGGCCAGCACTGATGGAGTTAATGAACCTTTGTCAGCCGCCTATTGATTTTTATGCCTGAGAGTTCTCAGTGAATATTGCAGTCATTCCACAAGCTCCTTTTATTATATGTCTTGTGTGTCACTTACTTACTTCCCTTGGTTGAACACTCTGAACCGAACGGTGATTATTTCAGTCATTTAGTTGAAAATATTATCTATAACAATACTGCCAATGTTCCTGTCAATGCAATTTTTAGAAAATGAATCCTGTCCATGTAGTTTTATGCTAGTTTTCTGCAGGTGAAGTGCTGTCTGTGCGGTAATATTTAACCGTGGCAGGAAAGTTCAATCTAAAAAGGAACCAAGACAGAAGGAGCTTAGAGTGAAAGAGGCACGAGAAGTATAGTATAATTCATTTTTGATATAGACATACATATAGATATATATATTTAGACAGGGAATATCACTATAGATATAGACATACAATAGATATAGATTTAAACATAAAACAGCCTTTTTCAACCTTTTTTCTCAAGAAGAACCCTTAAAAAAGAAGTATGAGAATTTTTGTTCTTGGGAATCATACTTACCTAGATGGATGCAGCATTGGTCCAATACTGCATCTGTCGTCCGCCAGCTCTAACACCGAGAACCGAGCGATCAAAAATCACTGATTGCTCGGTTCTCAGAGCTCCCTGAGCAGAGAGCCGGTGACTATCAGTCACTTGCCACCATCACCTGCCACCGAATGCAGCGTATCACTTGCCGCCGTCTCCTGCCACCGGATGCAGTGTATCACTTGCCACCGTCACCTGCCACCGAATGCAGCGTATCACTTGCCACCGTCACCTGCCACCGGATGCAGTGTATCACTTGCCACTGTCACCGGATGCAGTGTATCACTTGCCACCGTCACCTGCCACCGGATGTAGCATGTCACTTGCCACCGTCACCTGCCACCAGATGTAGCGTCTCACTTGTCAACGTCACCTGCCACCAGATGCAGCGTGTCACTTGCCACCATCACCTGTCACCGGATGCAGCTTGTCACTTGCCACCATCACCTGCCACTAGATGCAGCGTGTCACTTGTCACAATTACCTGCCACCGGATGCAGCGTGTCACTTGCCACCATCACCTACCACCAGATGCAGCAACACTTTCCACCATCACCTGCCACCGGATGCAGCATGTCACCTGCCACCGTCACCTGCCACCAGATGTAGCATGTCACTTGCCACGTCACCTGCCACCGGATGCAGCGTGACACTTGCCACCAGATGCAGCTTGTCACTTGCCACCATCACCTGCCACTAGATGCAGTGTGTCAATTGCCCCCGTCACCTGTCACTGAATGCAGCGTGTCACTTGCCACCGTCAGCTGTGACCGGTGGCAGCTTGTCACTTGCCAACGTCACCTGCCACTAGATGCAGCGTGTCATTTGCCACCATTACCTGCCACCAGATGCAGCGTGTTGCTTGCCACTGTCACCTGCCACCGGATGTAGCGTGTCACTTGCCCCCATCACCTGTCACCAGCTGTAGCGTCACTTGCCACAATCACCTGCCACCGGCTGTAGCGTGTCACTTACCACCGTCACCTGCCACCAGATGCAGCATCACTTGCCACCGGATGCAGCGTGTCACTTTCCACCGTCACCTGTCACCAGATGCAGTATCACTTGCCACCGTCACCTGCCACCAGATGCAGCGTGTCACTTGCCACCTATTGCATGGCTCTCTCTCCCTCCCCTTTAGCTTGGCATGCTGGGTGAAGGAATGGATTGCATGTGGTATCATGCAAATTGCATCAAATCATACACTTTCTGTGATGTGCACAGGCTAAAATGTCCCTACCAGCCCAGAAGCAAAGAAGACAGCCAGCAGTGCCAAGCAAGCCACCATGACAATCAGAAGCAAAAAGATGATCAGAGGGTGCTGCTGGCTCATGCAGTAATAGGACTCATATAGTCAGTCCCTGGGCTTCTGATGACTTGCTGGACTAAGCACATTACCTGTCCTGTCCAGAAAATTAAGACTTGTTTCCATATAGAGCTGGAAAAGTACAAGGCGTGTTCCTCAGGAGAAAGAAGCAACAGCTCTTTTTAGTCACTTTATATCACCAGCGGGGCTGCAGGATCCCCCTTAAGATTGCAATTCTCGGGACTACATGTGCCATGATCCTCCTTTCCCCTAGCCAATCAGAAGGAGAGGGAAGAAAGGACGAGAGGAGGAGAGGGAGGAGGAAAGAAGAGCCCCCATCTGCTCTCTCTCTCTTCACACAAACACACAGAAGCAGGGAGGGGGATGGGCAGGATACAGAGAGCCCTCTATACCACTTAAGAGAAGGACACAGGGGGACATATAGGGCGATCGTTGCGGGCACTTCCAGGCACCCATCCCCCTGTATAACGCAGCTGACAGCCACCCGAATGGGAGGATGAGAAGTGGAAAGGAGGAGGAGCTTGTCCTCCTATCCCTTTAGCACAGGGATCTCCAAACTATGGTCCTCCAGTTGTTCAGGAACTAAAATTCCTATCATGCCTAGTCATGTCTGTGAATGACAGAGTTTTACAATGCCTCATGGGACGTGTAGTTTAGCAACAGCTGGAGGGTCGTAGTTTGGAGATCCCTGCTCTAGCGTTATACAGGGGTATCGGTGTCTGGAACTGTCCGCCAGGGAGGGCTCATCCATAGGGGCAGGGTGGGTCAGAGCACCCCCCCGCTCAGGGTACACCTATGGATGATACCAGCTCACATAAACTCTCAGTCCACTACTTTCCTAATGCCATCCGATGATATGCATCCTACTACTCCAGAGACAACACGACTGCGCAGCTGCTACCAGCCCAGACGCTGCGACGTCAGTGTGCGCCTTTATCCTCAGCAAGTAGAGCACGTACCTAGGAGCGACACCAACCTGGTTACTAGGCAACGGGCACGATGTGCGGGGGCGTAGGAGGAGCAGAGACACGCGCTGTGTCAGGTGGGAGGGGCCAGGTCTGCCCATAGAGAACTGTCAGTATGGTAGAGAAATAGAGGTGTGGCTTGTGTGCAGTCTATAGGCAGAACAGCCAATCCCTGTGACGGACTGATGGAGGACTTAGAGAAAATGTAACGTAAATTGTGCATGTGCCATGCGTTCCAACATGGCCTTTATGTTATGCATTTCAATAGGATTCCTAATGTGACAGAACACACAGGCGGCAGCGGATATCTTCTTACACCCAGGCAAGTCTTCAATTTCACACTTATTTTAGCAATAAACTCACCTTATATCCTAAAATAGACTATTTTACCGCCACAGAGTGAAATTGACTATTTCAGTATATAATCAGATTGGCGCTGAGCAGTGCAGGGTGTACCAAGATGGCCGTCTCCAGCTTCTACCTGCTTGCCTGGGTGTAAGAAGATGTCCGTTGCCGCCTTTGTGTTCTGTCAGATCAGGAAACCTATTGAAACACATAGCGGCCATGTTGGAACGCATGGCGCATGCGCAGTAAGCATTTTTTGCTCAGAACGTCACTTTCGTTACATTTTCTAATGGGTATTCTGACAGGACACCGAGACAGCAATGTACCCTGATGGTGACAGGTGGCAACACATCCTGACAGGTTCAAATCCTTCCTCCAACTGTGAGGGAAGAATGTTATTGTACTTCAAGTGACACTAAAGTCTCCTTTTTGTTTCAGTAAAAAATAATAAACCTGTCATACTTACCTGCTCTGTGTAGTGGTTTTGCACAGAGCAGCCCAGATCCTCCTCTTCTCGGGTCCCTCTTTGGCTATTCTGGCCCCTCCCTCCTGTTGAGTGCCCCCACAGCAAGCAGCTTGCTGTGGGGGCACCGAGCCAAGTCACAGCTCTGTGTGTCCATTCAGACACAGATTTTTGGTCTGGCTCCTCCCCATTTCTCTCCTCATTGGCTCACTGACTTTGATTGACAGCAGCGGGAGCCCATGGTGCCACTCTGCTGTCTTAGGCAATGAGAACGGAGAGTCCTGGACAGCCGAGTCTCTCGTGCAACATCGCTGGATCTAGATGAACCTCAGGTAAGAATTAGGGGGGCTGAAGGAGGCTGCTGCACACAAAAGGCTTTTTATCTATAAGATATATATATATAAGATATAAAACCTTCTGACTTTACGACAACTTTCAGCCTGCAGTAAATGGCACATGCACACTGACAGCCCAGTCCGGACTGTCAGTCCGCCAGTCTGCAGCGCTGGATTCAATGTGAGCAGCAGTCATTGGTTACTAGTGATGCCAGTGTGCTAGCAACCATTGATTTCAAACGTGTGCCTCTTCCTGCAGCACACTCCACCACACGCCCCTTCCTGCCAGCCTATAGGAACACATGGGTCAGGTACAATGGGCACTCTGATGGGCTCTACAGACCTATAAGGACACTGTGATGGGGGCACCTGATGTAAGGAGGAATTCTGATGCAGAACTTGACGTTTAGAGGCACTCGAATGGGGACACATTATGTAAGGGGACACTCTAATGGGGCAACCAATATATGAGGGTATTTTAAAACATGGAGGGTGTATGGGACTTTAAATGAAGCAAGGCCTGCTGCGGTCCTGTGCCTCCATCCCTAATCAGTAGAAAAAAAAATATTGATGAAGAATATATGAGGGTATTCTGATTGGGGTTTCTGATTTATGGTGGTATTCTGATGAGGGCACCTGCTGTAATGAGGTACTCTGATTGGGGCATCTGATGTAATTAGGTACTTTCTGATCTGGACACCCAAAGTATGGGGGCGCTCTGATGGGGACACCTTATGTAAGGCGGCACTCTAATGGGGGCAATCATTATATGAGGGTATTCAGATTTATTAGGGGTACTCCGATGAAGGTACCTGATGTAATGAGGTACTCTGATTGGGGCACTTGATGAAAGGGGGCACTCTGATGGGGACACCAAATGTATGGGGGCTCTTTTATGGGGACACCTTATGTAAGGGTGCATTGATGAGGACATTTGATGTAAGGGGACAATCTTTTGGGGCACCTGATGTAACACGTCACTCTGATGGGAACACCAGATGTAAGTGGGCGCTGATGAGGACACCTAATATACTGGAGTATATAGGGGAATGAGGGGGGAGCTGTACGCAGAAGGTTTTTTACCTTCATGCATAGAATGCATGAAGGTAAAAGACATTGACCCTTTAGAACCACTTTAAAGGATAGGTTCACTTTTCATATAATGTTACAGCCATGTAACGGCTAGGTCTGTCACAACCCATATACAGGGTGTAACATGTTATGAATGTACCAAATCCCCCGGACCCCTCCCATCCCCGCTGTGACAGCAGACTCTCCCCGTGTCTGCCACAATTCAAAAAAGACGCAGCCATGTGGGGGCTCTGCCCACCCAGCCGCATCACTCATTCACAGTCCTCTGTGAATGGAAAAACTACAATTTCCGGCAGTCTTTGCGGCTGTCAGCTTGTAGTTTTCAATGAACTACCATGGTGCTGTGGTAGTTCATTGAGTCTTCCTGTCAGAATGTATCGGCTTCCTCATATGAGGTACGGGCACACAGATACACTGACAGATCTGCAGGAGACCTGCATGGCACCAGCGATCTGCTGATGTATGGGGGCACTTTGATGGGGGTACTTAATGTTTGGCGACACTCTAATGGGGATGCCGATTAGAGTGTCAGCACTCTAGTGGGGGAAATCAATATATGAGGGTATTCTGATTTATTTGGGGTATTCTGATGAAGGTACCTGATGTAATGAGGTACTTTGATTGGGGCACTTGATGTAAGGGGGCACTCTGATGGGGACACCCAATGTATGGGGGCACTCTGATGGGGACACCTTATGTAAGGGTGCATTGATGGGGAAATTTGATGTAAGGAGGCAATCTGTTGGGGCACCTGATGTAACGGGTTACTCTAATGGGAACACCAGATGTAAGTGGGTGCTGATGAGGACACCTAATGTACTGGAGTATAAGGGGGCTGAGTGGGGAGCTGCACCCATAAGGTTTTTTCACCTTATTGAATAGAATGCATTAAGGTAAAAAAACATTGAGGCTTTAGAACCACTCTAAAGGATAAGTTCATCTTTCGTAACATGTTAGGCCCCTTTCACACATGGGGACCGTATGTCCGCTTTTTCATCCATCCGTTTACGGATGAAAAAGGGACATACATTGGTCCCTATGAGATAGCGGGTGTCAGCGGATGAACATCCGCTGACACCCGATCTCATCAGGGTCTGCAATCCTCCGATTCTGCAGATAGAGGAAAATCCTATTTTTCTATCCGTCTGCAGAGCGGATCGGATGAACAAGGACAGACGGTCCGTGTTCATCCGATCCCCCCATAGAGGAGAACGGAGATTTGACAGGGCGGTCCCTGCACAGTGTGCAGGGACCGCCCTGTCATCCGCCGGCTCAGCAGGGATCAGTGGAGCGATCCCCGCTGAGCAAGCGCAGGTTCGCGGGGCGGATAATCACAGATCCGTCCCGTGTGAAAGGGGCCTTACAGCCATATTCAGGGTGTAACATGTAATGAATGCACCAGACCCCCCCCCCCGATCCCCGCTGTGACATCAGACTGGGGATTTGCATTTTTTTGCTGTACATTCACGGTCTATAACTGATTGCTAAGGAGGGGGCCGGACACTTTGTCCTTAACAACCGATGATTCATCAGCTGTCAGCGGGCTTCCCTGCTGACAGCTGAATGAAAAAAAAGAACTGCAGACAAAAAAAAATCATGAAAAAAAACGGCGTGGAGTCCCCCCCCCCCAAGTCCATACCAGTCCCTTCGGTCTAGCATGGATTCAGAGGGGCCCCCCAAAATCGATACCAGACCCTTATCCGAGCATGCAGGCCCCCCTCCTGACTAGGGATGAGCTTTATGTTCGAGTCGAACATGAGTTTGACTCGAACATTGGCTGTTTGCCCGTTCGGCGAACAGCGAACAATTTGGGGTGTTCACGGCAAATTCGAAAAGCCGCGGAACACCCTTTAAAAGTCTATGGGAGAAATCAAAAGTGTTAATTTTAAAGGTTAATATGCAAGTTATTGTCATAAAAAGTGTTTGGGGGCCCGGGTCCTGCCCCAGGGGACATGTATCAATGCAAAAAAAGTTTTAAAAACGGCCGTTTTTTCGGGAGCAGTGATTTTAATAATGCTTAAAGTGAAACAATAAAAGTGAAATATTCCTTTAAATTTCGTACCTGGGGGGTGTCTAAAGTATGCATGTAAAGTAGCGCATGTTTCCCGTGTTTACAACTGTCTCTGCACAAAGTGTCATTTCTGAAGGAAAAAAAGTAATTTAAAACTACTCCGGCTATTCATGAATTGTCGGTCCCGGCAATACAGAGAAAAGTAATTGAAAAAAATGACAGGGGTCCCCCCCCCCCAGTCCATTACCAGATCCTTTGGGTCTGGTATGAATATTAAAGGGAACCCCTGCCATTTTTTTCAATGACTTTTATCTGTATTGCCAGGACCCGACAATTCATTACCAGTGCGAATAGTTTTGAATGACTTTTTTTCCTTCAAAAATGACATTTTGTGCAGGGAACCAAAATAAAAAAAAAAAATGTGTGGGGGTCCCCCCAAATTCCATATCAGGCCCTTCAGGGGCCCTTTAAGGGGAACTCCGTGCCAAAATTGAAAAAAAAATAACGTGGGGGGTTCCCCCAAAAATCCATACCAGACCCGTATCCGAGCACGCAACCTGGCAGGCCACAGGAAAAGAGGTGGGGACGAGAGAGTGCCCCCCCCTCCTGAACCATACCAGGCCACATGCCCTCAACATGGGGAGGGGGCTTTGGGGCCTCATCCCCACAACCCTTGCTCTGTGGTTGTGGGGGTCTGCGGGCGGGGGGCTTATCGTAATCTGGAAGCCCCGTTTAACAAAGGGGACCCCCAGATTCCGGCCCCCCCATGTGAATTGGTAAAGGGTACATTGTATCTCTACCATTTCACAAAAAAAGTGTCAAAAAAGGTAAAAAAAACCACACAGACAGCTTGGGACAAGTCCTTTAATAAAAAAATAATAAAAAATTCCAGCTACCCACCGCTACGAACGATACAGCCTCCTCCTCCGGGCGAATGACGCGTGAGCCGTGTGACATTTCTTTTATTACCGAGGGCGGGGCCACCCGTGACGTGGACGAGTGACCCCGCCCCGTTCTGACGTAACAGGGGTTTCCGGCGGCTTCCCCGTGGTGTCACGGGTGACCCCGCCCCCTCTTCGCGTCACGAGGTTTCAATGACTTTTTCCTCTGTATTGCCGGGACCGACAATTCATGAATAGCCGGAGTAGTTTTAAATGACTTGTTTTCCTTCAGAAATGACACTTTGTGCAGAGACAGTTGTAAACACGGGAAACATGCGCTACTTTACATGCATTCCCCCCCAGGTACGAAATTTAAAGGAATATTTCACTTTTATTGTTTCACTTTAAGCATTATTAAAATCACTTCTCCCTAAAAAACATCAGTTTTTAAAACTTTATTTTGCATTGATACATGTCCCCTGGGGCAGGACGCGGGTCCCCAAACACTTTTTATGACAATAACTTGCATATTAACCTTCAAAATGAGCACTTTTGATTTTTCATGTTCGTGTCCCATAGACTTTAACGGTGTTCGCGTGTTCGAACTAATTTTTTTGCCCCGGGGGGTGTTCGGCTCATCCCTACTCCTGACCCGTACCAGGCCACATGCCCTCAACATGGGGGGTGGGTGCTGTGGGCCAGGGGGGCTCTGCGCCCACCCCAAAGCACCTTGCCCCCATGTTGATGGAGACAAGGGCCTATTCCCATCAACCCTTGCCCGGTGGTTGTCGGGGTCTGCGGGCGGGGGCTTATCAGAATCTGGAAGCCCGCTTTAACAAGAGGACCCCCAGAACATTGTGCCCATACCCATTCACCAAAAAAAAGTAGTGTAGTGTGAAAAAAATACAGTAGACAGTTTTGACAAGTCTTTTATTAAAAATATCTTCTTCCTCGCTTCTTCCTTCGGTTTTCCTCCATCTTCTCCCACATCTTCCTCCTCCGGGCTTCTCCTTCTTCTTTCTCTTGTCTTCTTTGTCCGATGTTCTTCTTCCTCTGCCTCCTCTGCCGCTGACGACCCTCCTCTGATGCTGAGTCCAGCTGATCTGTCCGCGCTGATGTCAAGCATTTATTAGATAACGATGATGTTACCCAGAGTATCTTAAAGCAGAGTTCCACCCACATTTTTCACTCCTCACCATGCAGCACTAATGTGCATCCTTAAAATGAATTGGCAATTTCTTAATTTTTTTTGTTTGTTCACTTACTTGATTTATGCCTATATCTAATTTCACTTCCTCTTCTAGGGGGCCGCGGCCCCGTGCGTCATTTCCGGTTTTGCATTGGCTCCTGGGAGATCTTGGTCAGCTTGGCATAACGTATATGGAAATTCTTGGCCAGCTTAGCATTGCACGGCTCCAGTAACATTTCACATTGGCGTCTATGGAAAATCATGGTCAGCTTGGCATGGCTTTGCCATGCCAAGCTGACCCAAATTGCACCGCACTGCACATGCACCAAATCGGCAGGTGCATGCTGGGTAGCCAGCATGCACGCAATCCAGGAAGAAGGACACTGTGGCTTCAGATGCCCACACTGGAGATCCGCGCTGT
Organism: Rana muscosa; assembly: GCA_029206835.1. Taxonomy (NCBI): domain Eukaryota; kingdom Metazoa; phylum Chordata; class Amphibia; order Anura; family Ranidae; genus Rana; species Rana muscosa. The sequence goes on along the minus strand of CM055116.1, from coordinate 784,022,701 downwards.
GCAGAAACTTCACGAAGTAAGAAAACAATGCTGCACAAATAGAAAACTGGGCAAAGTTTACAGCATACCTTTGTTACATTGCAGGAGGCATGAGTATTCTAGGGTTATTTTTATCTTAAAAGTCATATTTCGGCCAGAACTCCGCTTTAAGGTGCTCTTAAGATTATAATAAATATTCATTATCTCAAAAGAGAAAGAGAGAGAAAAAAAACATTTAAAAAAAAGGACCTTGTCCGTAACATATAGACATCAAACTAAATTTGAAAGATTTTTCTTTCACATACCCAGTCCTCTCTATGTATAACTACTTTGTCAAGTAGTAAAATCTCTGCAACAGATCGAGCCCCCGCTGAGCAAGCGGAGTCCCTCAAAACAGATGTGCCCTGTGTGAAATGGGCCTAAACGCAGCCAATGTGCTTCCATGGCTGGAGCTTTGCTGGTCAGCCAGTTAGTATACGGCCATTGCAGTGTTGTGTCCAGAGGCGGCATTTAGCCACTTCTAAACACAACAAACTATCCATACCCCATCGCCTATGTGTCATACAGCTGTCTCTGCGGTGTGGCATTGGACCTAGAACTATGCAGGCACCATCATATAGGAGGTAAATCAGCCACAGTTCAAGGAACTTCTAGCAAGAACTTGGAACTCTGGTTGAGAATGGCTGGTATAAAATATAGATGTAGATAAGTAGTGATGTGAGTATGGCTACAGGAACCCAATCACTTGCACTTACATGATTCTTCTCTATGTCTCTTTCTTGTGACTTTTATCAAGTGCTAATACAAAGTAACACTTAACAGATGCAAATGTCATTGAAATAACAACTGATTGTAAAAGCAAGTACATGTCAAAATAACCATGTCATGTGGACAGTTCATCACGTCATAATAATAAATATTCACTAAAGCTCCTTTGGTTGGAATAATTAATAGTATTAAAGTACATTGTAATCATTGAGAGCTGACAGATACTTCTAACTGAGATAATAGGAAAGAATTGTAATAACAATGGCGTAAAAATTCATAGACACACGGATCCAAGGATTAACTGTTAAAACTTAACGTGACAATTAGCCCTGGTTCACACCAGTGTGGCTTTAAAGTCGTGCTCCTTCAGCGCGACTTCAAAACCGATTGTCAGTGCAATTTCATATGTGGCTTGCTGACATCTGTGTGACTTCATTTAACAGATGTCAGTGCAAGTCGCACAGAAATAGCACAGGAACCTTTTTTAAAGTCATTGTGACTTGAGTCATAGCGATTTGAATGGTTCCATTGCCGCAAATGGGCTGTGACTTGTTATGCGACGTTGAACTGCCAGGTCGCATGACAAGTCGCACTGATGTGAACCAGGACTTAACCACAGTTTATGTTTTTTTTTTTATATTAAACAGACAGATATATTATCTTTTAGATTGTAAGCTCTAACAAGCAGGGCCCTCCTGTATTGAATTGTATTGTAACTGTACTGTCTGCCCTCACGTTGTAAAGCTCTGCGCAAACAGTTGGCGCTATATAAATCCTGTATATTAATAATAATTATTATTATAATGTGTTTTAGGCCCTAGACTGGCTCCACGCCTTTGTGTTGTGGCAACATAGATTAAAACCCAAGTTTTAGAAATGGTTATTGCAACATGCAGTAATACCAGATTTATTTGATGCACCTATACATTAGAATTGTGCTTTGTAGGGTACAGCTTGCTAAAAAATTGTGCAAGTATCGTTTTTTCCTGTGCTAAAGTGTATTGAGAGCCCATTCAGAATCGATTGGGTTGCCTCAACCCAATAAGCCTCAATGCAAGAAAATGTAGGAGGGAACCAATAGGGTTTAGTACTGAAAAGTATTCTAACCACAACCCTTCTTCAATGCTGATATGTGTTTTGAAATTTCACATTTTAGCCGACTATAGAATTGACCCTTGTGTACAAAATGTTGGCAGACTGAAGGATCCCTGAGCTTTTCTAAAGAAATTATTATATATCTTCTAGGAGTTAATTCTGTTTATATTAAGCCACACAGCTTTTCAAACTAGATCAATGCACTCAGTAATACAAGTTAACCACTTAAGCCCCGGACCATTTGGTAGCTAAAGGACCAGAGGTGAATTCAGAATTTTGCACTGCGCTGCTTTAACTGTAAATTGTGCGGACATGCAATGTTGTACCCAAACGAAATTTGCGTCCTTTTCTTCCCACAAATAGAGCTTTCTTTTAATGGTATTTGATTGCCTCTGCGATTTTTATTTTTTGCGATATAAATGGAAAAAGACCGAAAATTTTGAAAAAAAATGATATTTTCTACTTTTTGTTATAAGAAAAATCGAATAAACTCAATTTTAGTCATACATTTAGGCCAAAATGTATTCAGCCACATGTCTTTAGTAAAAAAAATGTCAATAAGCGTATATTTATTGGTTTGCGCAAAAGTTATAGTGTTTACAAACTAGGGTACATTTTCTGGAATTTACACAGCTTTAAATTTATGACTGCCTATCTCATTTCTTGAGGTGCTAAAATGGCAGGGCAGTACAAACCCCCCCCCCCAATGACCCCATTTTGGAAAGTAGACACCCCAAGGAAATTGCTGAGAGGCATGTTGAGGCCATTGAATATTTTTTTTTTGTCCCAAGTGATTGAATAATGACAAAAAAAAAAAATATATACAAAAAGTTGTCACTAAATGATATATTGCTCACACATGCCATGGTTATATGTGGAATTGCACCCCAAAATACATTCTGCTGCTTCTCCTGAGTATGGGGATACCACATGTGTGGGACTTTTTAGGAGCCTAGCCACGTACGGGACCCCGGAAACCAAGCACCGCCTTCAGGATTTCTAAGGGCGCAAATTTTTGATTTCACTCCTCACTACCTATCACAGTTTTGAAGGCCATAAAATGCCAAAATAGCACAAAACCCCCCCAAATGACCCCATTTTAGAAAGTAGACACCCCAAGGAAATTGCTGAGAGGCCTGTTGAGCCCATTGAATATTTTTTTTTTGTCCCAAGTGATTGAATAATGACAAAAAAAAAAAAATTACAAAAAGTTGTCACTAAATGATATATTGCTCACACATGCCATGGTTATATGTGGAATTGCACCCCAAAATACATTTTGCTGCTTCTCCTGAGTACGGGGATACCACGTGTGTGGGACTTTTTAAGAGCCTAGCCGCGTACGGGACCCCGAAAACCAAGCACCGCCTTCAGGATTTCTAGGCACACATTTTTGATTTGACTCCTCACTACCTATCACAGTTTCGAAGGCCATAAAATGCCAAAATAGCACAAAACCCCCCCAAATTACCCCATTTTGGAAAGTAGACACCCCAAGCTGTTTGCTGAGAGGCATGGTGAGTATTTTACAGCTCTCATTTGTTTTTGAAAATGAAGAAAGAAAAATTTTTTTTTTTTTTTTTTTTTTTTAAATTTTCAAAACTTTGTGACAAAAAGCGAGATCTGCAAAATACTCACAATACCTCTCAGCAAATAGCTTGGGGTGTCTACTTTCCAAAATGGGGTCATTTGGGGGGGTTTTGTGCCATCTGGGCATTCCATGGCCTCCGAAACTGTGATAGGCAGTGAGAAGTGAAATCAAAAATTTACACCCTTAGAAAGCCTGAAGGCGGTGATTGATTTTTGGGGTCCCGTACACGGCTAGGCTCCCAAAAAGTCTCACACATGTGGTATCCCCGTACTCAGGAGAAGCAACAGAATGTATTTTGGGGTGTAATTCCACATATGCACATGGCATGTTTGAGCAATATATCATTTAGTGACAACTTTGTGCAAAAAATTTTTTTATTTTTTCCGCAACTTGTGTCAACATATAAAATATTCCATGGACTCGACATGCCTCTCAGTATATAGCTTGGGGTGTCTACTTTCCAAAATGGGGTCATTTGGGGGGGGTTTTGAACTGTTCTGGCATTTTATACACAACATTAGGAAGCTTACATCCACTCTTCTAACCACTTGAAGACAAAGCCCTTTTTGACACTTTTTGTTTACATGAAAACATATTTTTTTTTGCAAGAAAATTATGTTGAACCCCCAAACATTATATATATTTTTAAAGCAAAGGCCCTACAGAATAAAATGGTGGGTGTTGTATTTATTTTTTCTACATAGTATTTGCGCAGCGATTTTTCAAACGCATTTTTTGCGGAAAAAATACACTTTTTTTAATTTTAATGCACTAAAACACACTATATTGCCCAAATGTTTGATGAAATAAAAAAGATGATCTTAGGCCGAGTACATAGATACCAAACACGACATGCTTTAAAATTTCGCACAAACGCGCATTGGCGACAAACTACATACATTTTTAAAAGCCTTTACAGGTTACCCCGTTAGATTTACAGAGGAGGTCAACTGCTAAAATTACTGCCCTCAATCTTACCTTCGCGGTGATACCTCACATGCATGGTGCAATTGCTGTTTACATATGACGCCAGACCGATGCTTGCGTTCGCCATTGGGCAAGAGCAGGGCAGGACAGGGGTGCTTTTTTTTTTTTTTTTTTTTTTTTTATTATTAATTTTGCTTTTTTATTTTATTTTTAAATAGTTCCTTCCATATTTTATTTTTTTTATCATTTTTATTGTTATCTCAGGGAATGTAAATATCCCCTATGATAGCAATAGGTAGTGACAGGTACTCTTTTTTTGAAAAAACTGGGGTCTAGACCCTAGATCTTTTCTCTGCCCTCAAAGCATCTGACCACACCAAGATCGGTGTGATAAAATGCTTTCCCAATTTCCCAATGGCGCTTTTTATATCCGGGGGGGACATTCCCTCCCACTGCTTGTAAAAGCAGTCCAGAGGCTAATTAGCCACTAGGATTGCTTTTACATGAAAGCCGGCCGCTGGCTGAAGAGAATGATACCAAGATGATACCTAAACCCGCAGGCATCAATCTGGTATAACCATTCAAAGTCCAGCAACATACCAGTACGTTGCTGGTCCTTGTTGGACATGTATTGTAATCTTTTTTTTTCATGCAGCCAGGTGGCTGAACGAAAAAAGAGATTGATCGGTGGGTATGCCCACCATTAGAATACCGCCCTTCATCCACCCACTTCTAATGATGGGCATACATGCACCATTTATATATGCCGAAGCATGGGGGCATCCTCCCGCAAAAAAGTTATGCCGCACACACATCGTCGGACTTTTCCACGGGCAAGCCTCCGTCGGAATTTCAACCGTATGTACGCGGCATTAGGAGCAAAATCACTCCTCCGCCCCTGCTGCCCCAATGATTCGGCATATTTGCTTTTTTTTTTTTAACTGTGGTGGTGAAATCACCTCCTACAGCACTGGAGTCGCAGGGATCAGGCCTGTCTCTGCGAACGCTGCAGTTATGTGTGTTGTGTTTTGTAAGTGACAGTGATCGATCAATACTGCACTTGGGTGGCCTGGGCTGGACGGAGGGGCAAAACGCAGGTGCTAGCAGGTATCTGGGCTGATCCCGCTAACACTGCGTTTTTGGGAACCCTAAACTGCTGGGGACGCTAGTATAGATCTGATCAGATCAGATATTGATCTGTTCAGATACTATACCACTAAGGGAGGTGTATGCTTCACGCATGGGTGTTAGCGTTACTGGCACTAACCTGACGCTGCCTGGGGTGTGACGCAGACCCTCTCTGATGCTAAAACCTAATTGATATCACCCGCCGGGCGATCAGGGGGTTAAACCTTTATTGGGTTATATACGGCGGGTGCCCTGACACTATAAAAAGCAAACTAACTAACCAGCGTCACCCGTAACACTTATATGATGATCACTGGTGAAAGGGTTAACTAGGGGCAATTAGGGGGTTAAAACCTTTATTAGATAATATATGGGGGTACCTGACGCTATAAAAACCTGCGGCGAACCTAAAAAAAATTACTGGCTACCGATCTGCATCACCGACGCTAAGACAGCGATCAGAAAAATGATCGCTTAGCGACAGTGGTGATAGGGGGTGAAAGGGTTACCTGGGGGCAATCAAGGGGGTTAAACCTTTATTAGATAATTTATGGGGGTACCTGACGCTATAAAAACCTGCAGCGAACCTAAAAAAAAAATACTGGCTACTGATCTGCATCACCGACGCTAAGACAGCGATCAGAAAAATGATCGCTTAGCGACAGTGGTGATAGGGGTGAAAGGGTAACCTGGGGGGGCGATCAAGGGGGTTAAACCTTTATTCAATAATTTATGGGGGTACCTGACGCTATAAAAACCTGCGGCGAACCTCAAAAAATGTACTGGCTACCGATCTGCATCACCGACGCTAAGACAGCGATCAGAAAAATGAGCGCTTAGCGACAGTGGTGATAGGGGGTGAAAGGGTTACCTGGGGGGCGATCAAGGGGGTTAAACCTTTATTAGATAATTTATGGGGGTACCTGACGCTATAAAAACCTGCGGCGAACCTAAAAAAAGAATACTGGCTACCGATCTGCATTACCGACGCTAAGACATTGATCAGAAAAATGATCGCTTAGCGACAGTGGTGATAGGGGGTGAAAGGGTTACCTGGGGGGCGATCAAGGGGGTTAAACCTTTATTAGATAATTTATGGGGGTACCTGACGCTATAAAAACCTGCGGCGAACCTAAAAAAAATTACTGGCTACCGATCTGCATCACCGACGCTAAGACAGCGATCAGAAAAATGATCGCTTAGCGACGGCGGTGCTAGGGGGTGAAAGGGTTATCTGGGGGGTGATCAAGGGGTTAAACCTTTATTAGGGGGGGGTTAGGGGGCTGGACCTAAAACTAAACTGTAGTGACACTTTTACAGTCACAAATGTCACTGATTGCAGTGATCAGTAAATAAATGGTCACTGCAATCAGTGACACTGTGACTGGGGGCTGGGGGGTGATCTGGGGGGGCCTGGGGGGCGATTTATGTGCCTATGTGTGCTGGTGTTAGTGTAGTGTTTGTGCACTAACCTTGATGTCTTCTCTTGTACGGCGCTCGGTATATGTGAGCGCCGCACAAGAGATGACATCACTTCCTCCTGCTTCCTCTGCCTGTGTGTACATTACACAGACAGAGGGGGCATTTCCATTCGCCGGGAGCGATCGCGGGGGGGTGGCCGGAATCGAACGGCCGTCCCCTCATGTCGGATCGTTCCCCAACGAATACCGACCGCTCACTGTACAGAAGGGGGGTCCGATTGGACCCCCCAACTGTACAAAGGCAATCACGTACACTGTACGTGATTGTGCCTGTCGGTGCCATTGTGCCGACGTATATATACAGTGAGCGGTCGTTAAGTGGTTAAAGCTGGGCTCCGAGCACAGAAGTGTCATTGAAATATATTCTTCAATAGCAACAAAGGATAAATATCCACTCTGTGTGCACAAAATGCCTTTGCAAGCCCAGTTATTACCTTAGGAATGTAGCTGTGACATAGTCACTGTGCCAGCAGGCTCCACCCAATGCAGGTTTCCTGCAGAAAACTACAGGAGTAGGCGAAGACAAGACCAGTCATCCTGTACAAGGAGAAAGAGCAGCAGTGACCGGTCTTTATTACAGGAAGCTCCTGCGCACAAGGGAAAGTTTCACACTGGATTACTACATAGATCAGGAAGAAACACACATTCATTTTGTATCACGTTTTCACCATACTTTCAGAATTTCCCCCACCATCAAGTACACTTCAGCACATAAGCACACTCACTTTTATCATTTGAACATCAACAACCCCCCTCTTTATATTATACCAAATTCATCCAATTCACGCAAAATCCAAATTAACTAAACTATAAACTATCCAAACTAATGGTAAAATTATGCAATCAAACCCATAGGTTCAACCAGGGCCGGCCCTACCATGGGACCTGATGGTACCATTGTACCAGGCGGCACTTTCAGGGGGGAGGAAAATTCTGCCCTGGGCGCAATGTGGGAGGGGGCGCAAGGCTGTGAGCAGAAAAATCTGTCCACAAAATGTAGCTGTAAAACTTGTATGCCCCTGTTGCCTGCCTAAATCAAGGATTATGCGCTCCTGCTCACTGCTCTGCGGCAGAAGATGCACCCCTTTCTAGGCTCCCTTCTTGAGTTCCTATGAGTCGCTCCCCACCCCCCTGGATCGGAGCTGGTACAGTCCCAGCGAAAGTGCATGTGGGTGGAGCAGAAAGAGAACCTCACACTGCAGCATCGATCTTTGGTTCCCGCCCAGCACACAGCAAAGCGCTCCTCCCAGAGCAGAGTGAAGGTGTGTAAATCACGGATGACAGGCTGGATCCTCTTCTACTGTGAGTCCCGACTGCTCTACATTCCATACTGTGATTATAAACGCGCCCTGTACTTTTCAGTGCGGGTTTATTGAAAGTTAAAGTAAAATTCTTGAACAGGTTAGGAATTAGTGTGACATTTCAGGTGCTACATATATGTAATCCACATACACATTATATCTTCTAAAAAGAATGATTTTTAATAAGATATAATGTGTATGTGGATTACATCTACAGTATGTAGCACCTGAAATGTCACACTAATCCCTAACCTGTTCAAGAATATAAGCATTACACAGCAAAGGATGTGTATTTTGATAGGGGAGAGTCCCTGCTGTCAGAATACAATGTCCTAGTAAGGGGAATTCCCACATCCACCCAACTTGTGTGGATGGAGGAATCTGTCAGCCACTTGCTTCAGCCCCATCTCGATCCAGCAATGTGCACAAGATCACTTGCTCTCTAGTGCAGGGGTCTCCAAACTCTCTAAAGAAAGGGCCAGTTTACTGTCTTTCAGACTTCAGGGGGGCCGAACTGTGCCCAGTGGGAGTTTAACAATGTCCGATCTGGTGTCGTTGGGAGGAATAGTGCCCCTTTTTTTTGTCAGTGGAAGGAATTATGCCCCATCATTGGTGTCATTGGAAGGAACAGTGCCCCAATGTTGGTGTCATTGGCAGGAATAATGCCTCAAGGGCCAGATAAAGGCAAGCAAAGAGCCACATCCCGCCCCAGGGCCACAGTTTGGAGACCACTGCTCTAGTGGACTGTTTGTTTATAGTGCACTTTAATAGTACTTTGCACTGTGTGTTTGATTTGCAGCACTGGGAGTTTGGTAGTAACTCCAAAACCAAATTGTGTACAAATGAACCATAAGAATTTGACTAGAGTTATTTGAATATTTGGGAGTTATTCACATTATATGTTATAGTATTTAAAAAAAATTATTTACAGTTCCCTCACAAAATGTTTTTGTAGCACAGGGATTTTGGTCCCACATACATGTGATGTGTAATTGAATATTTATGAGTTGTTCGCATTATATGTTTTGTGATTCGCCCCCTCACAATTTTGTTTGCAGCACTGGTATTTTGGTTCCATATTCATGTGCTATATAATTCACTTGGTCATATTTGATAATGACACATACACTAAATTTGATATAATTTATAGGGGTACTGCTATGCACTAGGGGGTGTATATACTCCTGGTCTCTGTACTCTGCAGTTTACCGCTCTTGACTTCTGCACATTGTATATTACTGTACATACTCTACCTCTGCACACTGTACACACTGCTCCTGATCCTTGTACTTTGTAATCTATCCAATTCTGACCTCTGCACTATATATATATATATATATATATATATATATATATATATATATAATGTATTTGTGTGTGTGTGTAAGATAATTGGTCATGGGTGGGCGCAGCTTGGCATGTTCGCCCTGGGTGCTGGTTGACTTTGTCCCGGCACTGCCCCCTTCACTGTGAGGCAAATTGGCGCACGCCATCCTGTTCCGCCCGCTCCACTCCCCGCTGCACTGAGAGGCAAATTGCTGCCCGCCAGCCCGATCCACCCGCTCCACCTTCCGCTGCACTGTGAGGCAAATTGTCGCCAACCCGTTCCGCGCTCCACTGTGAGGCAAATTGACAGCCCCCCCCCCCCGCCAGCCCGCTCCGTTTCCAGCACGCTCCATTCACCTGGGCGTCGGGCCCAGGTGAATGGAGCGTGCGGGCAGAGCAGGTGAACAGTCAGCGGGCGGGACAGTCAGCAGGTGAGCGGGCTTGCTGGCCAATCAGTGGGCGGGGGAGCAGAGAGATGACATCATCTCTCACTGCCCGCCCTACATCACTGCAGTTCCACCTCCACTGTGCGGGCAGCAGAGAGATTACATTAAATCTCTGCTGCCTGCCTTTACTCTGGGACACAGCAAGTGGCAATCCGCTACATGTAGCAGGTGACGTTGCAAGTGACAATCCGCTACGTGTCGCAGGTGACGTGGCAAGTGACAATCCGCTACGTGTGGCAGGTGACGTGGCAAGTGACAATCCGCTACGTGTGGCAGGTGACGTGGCAAGTGACAATCCGCTACGTGTGGCAAGTAACAATCTGCAATGTGTGGCAGGTGGCAAGTGACAATCTGCAATGTGTGGCAGGTGGCAAGTGACAATCTGCAATGTGTGGCAGGTGGCAAGTGACAATCCGCAATGTTTGGCAGGTGATAATCCGCATCTGGGGACAGGTGACGCGGCAAGTGACACGCTCGGGGCTCCCACTGATTCTGCAATATGGTTGAACTATTTTATTTTATATAACAATGTAATAATATAAATGATGCACTTCAAGCATTTTTATTGTTAATTTTTTTACTAGTAATGGAAGTGATCTGTAAATTTTTTGCGAGACTGCGACATTACGGTGGACAGGTCGGACACTTTTGACACATTTTTGGGACCATTGATATCTATACAGCGATCTGTGCTATAAAACTGCACTGTTTACTGTGTAAATGTCACTGTCGGGGAAGGGGTTAAATGTGTTCCCTGGGAGGTGTTTCTAACTGGGGGGGATGGGACTGACCGGAGGTGGAGAGAGATTTATGTTCCTAATCACTAGGAACAGCAGATCTGTCTCTCCTCCCCTGTCAGAATGGGGATCTGTCTGTTTACATTGACAGATGCCCGTTCTGGCTCTCTGTGAAGCGATCGTGGGTGGCATCGCGGCCGCTGGCCACGCACAGGTCCTTTTATACTCCTATATACATGTATAGAGCCATGACAGGTTCTCTTTATACATGTATAGAGCCATGACAGGTCCACTTTAGTTATCATAATATAAAATAATGGATGTGGGGGCATTTTGGTGGGCGTGATTTTTTTGGGGGGAGGGGGCAGCATTTCATTCTTGGTACCAGGCAGCACAATGTCTTGGGTGGGCACTGGGTTCAACCAATATGAATAAGTATCTAACTCAATATGTGCCAGTTCACAGTCATAAAAAATTACATAAAAAATTCATATATATATCTATACTTGACCAAGTTCTCTCCATGTCCAGTTGCAGGTGCCTTGCACACACCCCCCCCCCCCCCCATCATCCCCTGTAGCTCCAAGTGCTTGGCTCCTTGCAAGTCCGATGGACTGTGGATCCCCCTGGTGGGTGCGGAGGGGACATGCGGGGCTGGTGGGTTTATCGAGCACGAATGGTTTAAGCTATCTGGTCTGTGTGATGCATCTCCACTCTTGTATTTGTTTAATGGTAACTACACCTCCATGTATATGGAGATACATGTTTTTGCACAACTTTAAATGATACAATGATATTTTTGTGTACTGTCAAATGGTTTGTATTAAATCTTATTCTTTGATATATTTGCCTAGAGCCTTAAACCCCCTGAAGAAGATCAGAATGGGTCGAAATGCATTGGGGTGTTCATTTGGATATTAATGTCGCAATATAATTGACCAGTCATGTTCTCCTGGAGGCCTCTTTGTCGTGAATGATGTTTTGTGCTGTTGATTAGTGATGAGCCGAACACCCCCGGGTTCGGTTCGCACCAGAACCCGCGAACGGACCGGAAGTTCGAACGAACATTAGAACCCTATTAAATACAATGGATGCGAACGTTCGAATTCTAAAGTGCTAATTATAACAACTATTATGCATGTTATTGTCCTAAAAAGGGTTTGGGAACCCGGGTTCTGCACCAGGGGACATGTATCAATGCAAAAAGAAGTTTTAAAAACGGTCGTTTTTCGGGAGCAGTCATTTTAATGATGCATAAAGTGAAAAAAAAAAAGTCAAATATTCCTTTAAATATCGTACCTGGGGGGTGTCTAAAGTATGCCTGTGAAGTGCCACGTGTTTCCCGTGTTTAGAACTGTCCCTGCACAAAATGACACTTCTAAAGGAAAAAAAAGCCATTTAAAACTGCTTGCGGCTTTAATGTAATGTCTGGTCCCGGTAATATGGATGAAATTCTTTAAGAAAAATGGCATAGCTACCCCATGACCCCCCCCCCCCCCTACCCCAGCCCATTACCAGCCCCTTTGGGTCTTGTATGGATATTAAGGGGAACCCCGCACATAAAATAAAAAAGGCCCTATATACTCTGAACAGCCGTATACAGGCGGTGCATACAAGACAGGGACTGTAGGTTTGTTCTTATGTAGAATCTGTTTGTAATTTTGAACAGGTACATTGTTGAAGTGTAGCTCCAGCCCAAAAATCTATTTTTAAACTTTTTGGAAAACATAGGTAAGGGTTATCACCCCTGTAACATTTGTTTTGCTGTCTGTGCCCCTGTTCAGAACATTTCACCTCACTTTCCGTCCCAATGACAACTGTTTTTGAAATGTGGTGTTTTTCTTGAAACAAGGATTGCTGATAAAGCATCAGTACAGAGGAGACACCTTTCTCCCATATTTATTCTTACAGGAGAGAATTTTCCTTCCTAGTGGTAGATTTCCTCTCACTTCCTGTTGTCTTCTTGCGTTTGCAAGTAGGAGTCGTTTGTAAGTTGGATGTTTGAAAGTAGGGACCTGCCGTATATACTCTGCAGAAATAGGCCCCTTAGTTGTTGGTGTTGGCACAACACTGTAAGCACTCACAGTTACTCTTGGTTGGTGCTGGAACGCCCTGCTGTCAACTATTATATCAGGAATTTTAATTACATATAATTGTTGAACAGTGGTAGTAAAAATTGGGCCTTTGATGGTGGTGCTGGTGCCACAACACTGTAAGCCCTGACAGTTACTCTTGGTGGGTGCAGCAATGGGCCCTGCTGTGAATTATTAGATCAAGAATTGTAATTACATGCCCCTGTTGAACAGGGGCTGAAAAATTGGGCCTTAGGCACTGGTGGCACAACACTGCAACCCCTCACAGATACTGTACTTGGAGCACAGCAATGAGCCCTGTTGCAAAGTATTGCTTCAAAAATTGTAATGACACGCCCCTGTTAAACAGGGGCTGAAAAATTGGGCCTTAGGCACTGGTGGCACAACACTGCAACTCCTCACAGATACTGTACTTGGAGCACAGCAATGAGCCCTGTTGCAAAGTATTGCTTCAAAAATTGTAATTACACGCCCCTGTTAAACAGGGGCTGAAAAATTGGGCGTTAGGCACTGGTGGCGGCACCCATAAACAAAAATGATCTTCCAAGCTATCATCATCAATCGTATCATTGAGGACTCGGAGGAGGAGGATAGGCAGTCAACATAACAGCACAGGCACTCAGCATCAGCATCAGTCTTGAAGGGATGTGACATTTTAAAATCAATTAGTCTGTTATATCAGCATCAGGTGTGTGGTAGCTGGTGGTGATCCAAGACTGGTTCATCTTGATGAAAGTCAGTCGATCAACCGAGTCGGTGGACAGGCGCACCCTGTGATCCGTGACAAATCCTCCAGCAGCACTGAATGTGCGTTCCGAAAGAACGCTGGATGCAGGACAGGCCAGTAGCTCAATTGCATACTGTGCAAGCTCTGGCCAGTGATCCATCCTCAAGACCCAGTAAGCCAGAGGATTTTCGGTGGGGAAGGTGTCCAAGTCTGACCTTGCCCCTAGATATTCCTGCACCATGTTTATCAGACGCTGGCGATGGTTGCTGGAACCAATCATACTTTGGGGCTGCGGACTAAAGAATTGTCTGAACGCATCGGTCAGACGGCCACCTTCCCCACCGCTCCTTCTTTGACTGGCCGAAGCCTCAGCAACTCGTTGTCCAGGACCAGGAGTTTGCAACCTCCCAGTCTCTGGGAACGCGTTGCACAGACCTTTCTGCAAGGCCTCCCGGAGTTGTCTCATCCTCTGCTCCCTCTGCGACGGTAACATAAGGTCCGCAACCTTACCCTTGTACCGTGGATCAAGGAGAGTGGCCAGCCAGTAATGGTCCCTCTCCTTGATCCGAAGAATACGAGGATCCTTCCGCAGACTTTGCAGGATCAGGGAGGCCATGCAGCGTAGGTTTGCTGAGGCATTCGCTCCGGAGTCCTCTGGGTCACTAAGGACGACATGATCCGCAGCCACCTCCTCCCAGCCACGTACAAGTCCACTGGTTTCTTGGGACTGTAAATCATCCCTAAAAGACTGCTGCTGATGATGCTGAGTGCCAGCCTCCACCTCCATGCTGACACAATCCTCCTCCTCCTCCTCCTCTTCCTGTGCGATGGGTGGGACAGAAGGAACACTGTCTGGGTAAAGGGGGCCTTGAGAGGCAAGGAAGTCCTCCTCTTCCTGCCTCTGTTCTGCCTCAAGTGCCCTGTCCATTATTCCACGCAGCGTGTGCTCCAACAGGTGGACAAGAGGTACAGTGTCACTGATGCATGCACTGTCACTGCTCACCATCCTCGTGGCCTCCTCAAATGGTGCCAGGACAGTGCATGCATCCCTGATCATGCCCCACTGGCGTGGAGAAAAAAAACCAAGCTCCCCTGACCCTGTCCTGGTGCCGTAGTCGCACAGGTACTCATTGATGGCCCTCTGCTGCGTGTGCAGCCGCTGCAGCATGGCCAACGTTGAGTTCCACCTGGTGGGCATGTCACATATAAGGCGGTTCTTGGGCAGGTTCAACTCCTTTTGCAGCTCAGCCAGGCGAGCACTGGCATTATAAGATCTGCGGAAATGCACACAGACTTTCCTGGCCTGCCTCAGGACATCCTGTAAGCCCGGGTACCTGCCCAAGAACCGCTGCACCACCAGGTTAAGGACGTGAGCCACACAGGGCACATGGGTCAGTTGTCCCTGTCGGAGGGCGGAGAGGAGGTTGGTGCCATTGTCGCAAACCACCATTCCTGGCTTAAGCTGGCGTGGCGTCAACCACCTCTCGGCCTGGCCCTGCAGAGCAGACAGGACCTCTGCCCCAGTGTGGCTTCTGTCCCCCAAACACACCAGCGCAAGCACGGCATGGCATCTTTTTGCCTGCGTACTTGCGTAGCCCCGTGAACGGCTACGGAGCACCGCTGGTTCATAGGACAAACCACAGGAAGAGGCCATGGAGGAAGAAGAAGAGGAGGGGGTGGAGGAGAGAGGTGTGTCACAACCAGTAGTAGCATTTTGGAGGCGTGGCGGTGGGACAACCTCCAACACTACTGCACCTTGTCCTGAATCCTTCCCAGCTGCCAAAAGAGTGACCCAATGGGCCGTGAAAGAAAGGTAACGTCCCTGTCCATGCCTGCTGGACCATGAGTCAGCGGTAATATGCACCTTACCGCTGACCGCCCTGTCCAGCGAGGCCAAGACATTGCCTTCCACATGCCGGTAGAGAGCCGGAATAGCCTTCCGTGAGAAAAAGTGGCGTTTGGGAACCTGCCACTGAGGAACCGCACATTGCACAAACTCACGGAAGGGGGCCGAGTCTACCAACTGAAAAGGCAGCAGTTGAAGCGCTAGCAATTTAGCCAAGCTAGCATTCAACCGCTGGGCATGTGGATGGCTGGGAGTGAACTTCTTTCGACGGTCCAGCAGCTGGGGCAGGGAAATTTGCCTGCTAGAATCGGACGTCGGTGTACTGCTAGCAGAGTGGGCGCAAGTACTTGGCTGTGACACACCTAATTCTACACCTTCATTCCTCTCAGTGCATGTTTCAGAGAGGACTGAAGTTATAGTGGGGTTGGAGATCCCAGCTGATGCGGTGCAAGGAGAGGTCCGCTTTGTTCTTTGGTGTGGGTCTTTGAGGTAGGCTTGCCAACGAGCTGCATGGCAGGTCAACATATGTCTGGTCAGGCATGTGGTACCCAAGCGGCTGATGTTTTGGCCACGCGATATACGCTTGAGACATATGTTGCAAACAGCAGCTGTGCGATCTGATGCACTAGCCTCAAAAAAGGCCCACACCAAAGAACTTTTTGAATGACGGGCAGAGGCAGCGCCCTGCACAGGCGGAGCTCTGCGGTGTGATTCCGTCGGTGTACTGCCCTTACGCTGGCCACCAAAGGGCATCCTGCCTCGTTGGAGATGTGCCTCCTCCTCATCCTCCTCCTCCTCTCTCCTATTAGGCACCCACGTGGAGTCATTGACCTCATCATCCCCTCCCTCCTCATCACTGGAGCCAATCTGGCAGTATGCTGCAGCTGCTGGAACATGACTGCCAGATTGGTGTCCTTCTTGAGCATCCCCTCTGTCTGCTCTCACGCTACTGCCTTCCTCTAGCTGGGTTTCATCATCAGACCCTTCGAAACGCTGGGCATCCTCCTGGAGCATGTACCCAACACTGTGCTGAAACAGTTCGGGGGACTCCTCAGGAGGAGGACATGGTGGGTCTAGGGAAGGAGTGACTGATGATTTGTCTGACATTGATACCAGGGAAGACGACGCTTTGGCAGCTGCTTTTCCAGTACCCTGAGCCTGGGTGAGAGAGGATGAGGAGGAGGAGGAGGGCTTGGTCATCCACTCTACCAAGTCTTCGGCATGATGTGGCTCAACATGTCCAGCTGCCGAAAAGAAGGACAAGCGTGTCCCATGGCCATGTGCTGATGACAATGCACCGCGTCCACGACCAGCACTGTTGCCCCCAGACACAGAGCCTGCTTGCCCTCTTTTATTGCCTCCTGACTGTCTGCCTCTCCTTGTTTGCCTTCCAGACATTCTAATAGATGGCCTGCAGGGAGATGGGAAAAAAGCAATAAGGGCTACCTTCAGGTGTCCTTCTCTGTCCCTGGAAACAAGGACTTGCAGAGTGAAAGAAAAAAAACACTCTCCCTACCTACAGTTTTCTGTCCCTAGAAAAAATGTTTTTTTTAATCACAATATAGCACAAGGAAAATTAACTCACTGTCCTTACAGGTCCCTGGAAACAAGGACTTGCAGAGTGAAAGAAAAAAAACACTCTCCCTACCTACAGTTTTCTGTCCCTAGAAAAAAATGTTTTTTTTAATCACAATATAGCAAAAGGACAATTCACTCACTGTCCTTCCAGGTCCCTGGAAACAAGGACTTGCAGAGTGAAAGAAACTGATACTGTCCCTACCTAGAGTTTTCTGTCCCTAGAATAAATGTTTTTTTTAATCACAATATAGCACAAGGAAAATTAACTCACTGTCCTTACAGGTCCCTGGAAACAAGGACTTGCAGAGTGAAAGAAAAAAAATACTCTCCCTACCTACAGTTTTCTGTCCCTAGAAAAAAATGTTTTTTTTAATCACAATATAGCAAAAGGACAATTCACTCACTGTCCTTCCAGGTCCCTGGAAACAAGGACTTGCAGAGTGAAAGAAAAAAAATACTCTCCCTACCTACAGTTTTCTGTCCCTAGAAAAAAATGTTTTTTTTAATCACAATATAGCAAAAGGACAATTCACTCACTGTCCTTCCAGGTCCCTGGAAACAAGGACTTGCAGAGTGAAAGAAACTGACACTGTCCCTACCTAGAGTTTTCTGTCCCTAGAATAAATGTTTTTTTTAATCACAATATAGCAAAAGGACAATTCACTCACTGTCCTTCCAGGTCCCTGGAAACAAGGACTTGCAGAGTGAAAGAAAAAAAACACTCTCCCTACCTACAGTTTTCTGTCCCTAGAAAAAAATGTTTTTTTTTATCACAATATAGCAAAAGGACAATTCACTCACTGTCCTTCCAGGTCCCTGGAAACAAGGACTTGCAGAGTGAAAGAAACTGACACTGTCCCTACCTAGAGTTTTCTGTCCCTATAATAAATGTTTTTTTTAATCACAATATAGCAAAAGGACAATTCACTCACTGTCCTTCCAGGTCCCTGGAAACAAGGACTTGCAGAGTGAAAGAAACTGACACTGTCCCTACCTAGAGTTTTCTGTCCCTGGAATAAATGTTTTTTTCAGCACAATATAGCACAAGGACAATTAACTCACTGTCCTTACAGGTCCCTGGAAACAAGGACTTGCAGAGTGAAAGAAAAAAAATACTCTCCCTACCTACAGTTTTCTGTCCCTAGAAAAAATGTTTTTTTTAATCACAATATAGCAAAAGGACAATTCACTCACTGTCCTTCCAGGTCCCTGGAAACAAGGACTTGCAGAGTGAAAGAAACTGACACTGTCCCTACCTAGAGTTTTCTGTCCCTAGAATAAATGTTTTTTTTAATCACAATATAGCAAAAGGACAATTCACTCACTGTCCTTCCAGGTCCCTGGAAACAAGGACTTGCAGAGTGAAAGAAAAAAAACACTCTCCCTACCTACAGTTTTCTGTCCCTAGAAAAAAATGTTTTTTTTTATCACAATATAGCAAAAGGACAATTCACTCACTGTCCTTCCAGGTCCCTGGAAACAAGGACTTGCAGAGTGAAAGAAACTGACACTGTCCCTACCTAGAGTTTTCTGTCCCTAGAATAAATGTTTTTTTTAATCACAATATAGCAAAAGGACAATTCACTCACTGTCCTTCCAGGTCCCTGGAAACAAGGACTTGCAGAGTGAAAGAAACTGACACTGTCCCTACCTAGAGTTTTCTGTCCCTGGAATAAATGTTTTTTTCAGCACAATATAGCACAAGGACAATTAACTCACTGTCCTTACAGGTCCCTGGAAACAAGGACTTGCAGAGTGAAAGAAAAAAAATACTCTCCCTACCTACAGTTTTCTGTCCCTAGAAAAAATGTTTTTTTTAATCACAATATAGCAAAAGGACAATTCACTCACTGTCCTTCCAGGTCCCTGGAAACAAGGACTTGCAGAGTGAAAGAAACTGACACTGTCCCTACCTAGAGTTTTCTGTCCCTAGAATAAATGTTTTTTTTAATCACAATATAGCAAAAGGACAATTCACTCACTGTCCTTCCAGGTCCCTGGAAACAAGGACTTGCAGAGTGAAAGAAACTGACACTGTCCCTACCTAGAGTTTTCTGTCCCTGGAATAAATGTTTTTTTTAATCACAATATAGCACAAGGAAAATTAACTCACTGTCCTTACAGGTCCCTGGAAACAAGGACTTGCAGAGTGAAAGAAAAAAAACACTCTCCCTACCTACAGTTTTCTGTCCCTAGAAAAAAATGTTTTTTTTAATCACAATATAGCAAAAGGACAATTCACTCACTGTCCTTCCAGGTCCCTGGAAACAAGGACTTGCAGAGTGAAAGAAACTGACACTGTCCCTACCTAGAGTTTTCTGTCCCTAGAATAAATGTTTTTTTTAATCACAATATAGCAAAAGGACAATTCACTCACTGTCCTTCCAGGTCCCTGGAAACAAGGACTTGCAGAGTGAAAGAAACTGACACTGTCCCTACCTAGAGTTTTCTGTCCCTAGAATAAATGTTTTTTTTAATCACAATATAGCACAAGGAAAATTAACTCACTGTCCTTACAGGTCCCTGGAAACAAGGACTTGCAGAGTGAAAGAAAAAAAACACTCTCCCTACCTACAGTTTTCTGTCCCTAGAAAAAAATGTTTTTTTTAATCACAATATAGCAAAAGGACAATTCACTCACTGTCCTTCCAGGTCCCTGGAAACAAGGACTTGCAGAGTGAAAGAAACTGACACTGTCCCTACCTAGAGTTTTCTGTCCCTGGAATAAATGTTTTTTTCAGCACAATATAGCACAAGGACAATTAACTCACTGTCCTTACAGGTCCCTGGAAACAAGGACTTGCAGAGTGAAAGAAAAAAAATACTCTCCCTACCTACAGTTTTCTGTCCCTAGAAAAAAATGTTTTTTTTAATCACAATATAGCAAAAGGACAATTCACTCACTGTCCTTCCAGGTCCCTGGAAACAAGGACTTGCAGAGTGAAAGAAACTGACACTGTCCCTACCTAGAGTTTTCTGTCCCTAGAATAAATGTTTTTTTTAATCACAATATAGCAAAAGGACAATTCACTCACTGTCCTTCCAGGTCCCTGGAAACAAGGACTTGCAGAGTGAAAGAAACTGACACTGTCCCTACCTAGAGTTTTCTGTCCCTAGAATAAATGTTTTTTTTAATCACAATATAGCACAAGGAAAATTAACTCACTGTCCTTACAGGTCCCTGGAAACAAGGACTTGCAGAGTGAAAGAAAAAAAACACTCTCCCTACCTACAGTTTTCTGTCCCTAGAAAAAAATGTTTTTTTTAATCACAATATAGCAAAAGGACAATTCACTCACTGTCCTTCCAGGTCCCTGGAAACAAGGACTTGCAGAGTGAAAGAAACTGACACTGTCCCTACCTAGAGTTTTCTGTCCCTGGAATAAATGTTTTTTTCAGCACAATATAGCACAAGGACAATTAACTCACTGTCCTTACAGGTCCCTGGAAACAAGGACTTGCAGAGTGAAAGAAAAAAAATACTCTCCCTACCTACAGTTTTCTGTCCCTAGAAAAAAATGTTTTTTTTAATCACAATATAGCAAAAGGACAATTCACTCACTGTCCTTCCAGGTCCCTGGAAACAAGGACTTGCAGAGTGAAAGAAACTGACACTGTCCCTACCTAGAGTTTTCTGTCCCTAGAATAAATGTTTTTTTTAATCACAATATAGCAAAAGGACAATTCACTCACTGTCCTTCCAGGTCCCTGGAAACAAGGACTTGCAGAGTGAAAGAAACTGACACTGTCCCTACCTAGAGTTTTCTGTCCCTGGAATAAATGTTTTTTTCAGCACAATATAGCACAAGGACAATTAACTCACTGTCCTTACAGGTCCCTGGAAACAAGGACTTGCAGAGTGAAAGAAAAAAAATACTCTCCCTACCTACAGTTTTCTGTCCCTAGAAAAAAATGTTTTTTTTAATCACAATATAGCAAAAGGACAATTCACTCACTGTCCTTCCAGGTCCCTGGAAACAAGGACTTGCAGAGTGAAAGAAAAAAAATACTCTCCCTACCTACAGTTTTCTGTCCCTAGAAAAAAATGGTTTTTTTAATCACAATATAGCAAAAGGACAATTCACTCACTGTCCTTCCAGGTCCCTGGAAACAAGGACTTGCAGAGTGAAAGAAACTGACACTGTCCCTACCTAGAGTTTTTTGTCCCTAGAATAAATGTTTTTTTTAATCACAATATAGCAAAAGGACAATTCACTCACTGTCCTTCCAGGTCCCTGGAAACAAGGACTTGCAGAGTGAAAGAAAAAAAACACTCTCCCTACCTACAGTTTTCTGTCCCTAGAAAAAAATGTTTTTTTTTATCACAATATAGCAAAAGGACAATTCACTCACTGTCCTTCCAGGTCCCTGGAAACAAGGACTTGCAGAGTGAAAGAAACTGACACTGTCCCTACCTAGAGTTTTCTGTCCCTAGAATAAATGTTTTTTTTAATCACAATATAGCAAAAGGACAATTCACTCACTGTCCTTCCAGGTCCCTGGAAACAAGGACTTGCAGAGTGAAAGAAACTGACACTGTCCCTACCTAGAGTTTTCTGTCCCTAGAATAAATGTTTTTTTTAATCACAATATAGCAAAAGGACAATTCACTCACTGTCCTTCCAGGTCCCTGGAAACAAGGACTTGCAGAGTGAAAGAAACTGACACTGTCCCTACCTAGAGTTTTCTGTCCCTAGAATAAATGTTTTTTTTTAAGCACACTATAGCAGAAGCACAAAACACACTGACACTCTCCCTACCTATCCTTCTCTTTCCCTAAACTAAAGGAATCCAGGTTAAGCAAGAAAGAAATAACAGTCACTGTCCCTGCCTATGCTACTCTATCCCTGCTCCGGAACACACTACACTAGGCCGCCGTGCTGGCGGCCTTTTATAGTGTGGGGCGTGTACTAAACACCCTCAGCAATAATTGGCCACAGGCATCCTGCCTGTGGCCAATCATTGCTCTCCTCGCTGCCGGCGCTGTGATTGGCCAAGCATGCGGGGTCACAGTGCATGCTTGGCCAATCACAGCGCCTGGATGACACTGCGATGGCGTAGTGCATTGTGGGCCGTTCGCGTCACTCGAATTTGGCGCGAACGGCCCAAATCGTTCGATCTTCGTCGAACGATCGAACAGCCAATGTTCGAGTCGAACGTATGTTCGACTCGAACACGAAGCTCATCCCTACTGTTGATTGTACCATGAACCAGAGCTTGCATTTTAATAAATTTATTCATTTTATTCCCAATTTCTTTATTTAAATTATTCAACATATTTATATAATCTCTCTAATGTTTTGCTGCTTAAAAAAACCCCATGGGAAATCTTCCTTTGTTGTGTACAGGAAGAAACACACAAAGCACACCAAGATTCAAGTAAGAAGACACATGACTTGTATTTTTTAAGTAGCCCTTTCCAACCTTAATATATAGGGACCCTTGAAATTACTTTCTGGGCTCATAGAGCCCCTGATAATAATTACTATATTTGCAGCTCACAGTACATTACTGTGATTGTCATGACTGAACCCTAAAAATTCAATTCATTGAGGTTCCATTTTAAAGTACATAAAGTGAATAAAAAGGGCATTTGAGTGGATATGTCACTTGTTGCACTAGGGGAGTATGTGTCTTTTTGCACTTGGTAGATATGTGTATTTTGTGCATTGGGTGTGTAGCGCACCAACCCCAGACTTTACCTGCTTTTCTTCTGCTTGGCTCCTCCGCAGGAAAAGAATGAGGCACACCGCACCATAAGCCCGTACCCTCATGAATAGGGAGGTTGAGCGGTGTTAGTTTCTCGGGCCTGCTTGCAGCCAGTGTAAAAAAACCTCCAGTGCTGACCATGTTACTGCGGTAGTCAGAAACAAGTCCTTAGTTCTCCCCAGTAAGCAACTGTCCACACCAACTGAAAGGTCCAACTTTTATTTATTATTTTTAGCACAATAAACAGTCTCTTTGAGAGAAGACGGGTTGGGACAAGACACAGGTCAGATAAGGTGGGAGAAGGTCCAGGCACAAACTCGAATTTGGGTTTTCTTCTGCTCTGATTAGAATGAACAGGTTTGGCACACGGTCTCTGCCACAGACCATGAAGTTGGTCACTGCCACTGACCAGGTGAAAAAGATGAAAGTCACTGCCACTGACCTTGGGTGCGTAGTATCACTGCCACTGTGACCTAAAGAACACTCACTTCCTTCCGTTAGTAAACTAGCCCTTTATAGGACAAGAACATCCCTCCGGAGAGTTACCAGAGGCCCCATCTGTCACCACGACTCTGCGCTGGGTCTTCAGAAAGGGTCACCTCCCTGGCTTCCTCGTCCTGGATACGGGTCCCCTCGCAAGGCAGATCCCTGGGAGTCTCGGTCCCCGGCGGATCCCAGCCGAAGGCTGCTGGGCTCCGGGCCTTTCTCCAAAGTACCTCACCCCAGACTGAAGGTGTCTGAGATGGAACAGCAGCTCCGTCTCTGGGCCTAGGGCACCCAGAGACAGCCCGACCAGGCCTCCGGGCCTAGGGCACCCGGAGGCGACACACACGCACCCAGGCCTAAGGTGCCTGAGCGCGGAACCGACCCCTCTGGAAAATGGCCGCCCCCTTTTATATCCTCTCCCGACAGGCACAGCAGGTTCCCCGCCCCGCCGTACTGCTGCCGAGAGGGGACAAGAAAAGGCACAACCCTGTACTGCGGTTCAACCTGAGCCCATGGCAACAGCGCCACCTATAGGCCCCAGGGAACTTACACACCAGTACCATCTCCCAGGGATAGAAATGGTCCATGAGACCTAAAAATTGTGCATCTGAGCCTAGTTACCACTCAGATGCTTCCCCCTAAATGTAACCACCCGCTACAGGTGGATACGTCACTTTTTTTGTACTTTTTTTTTGTACTGTGGGTATGTCTTTTTTCACTGGGTGGATGTGTCTCTTTGCTCTGCGAATATACTGTATGCCTCTTTTTCTGCACTTAGTAGGTATGTCCCTTTATGCACTCAGTAGATATAGTATTTTTTTTTCTTTTTTTTTTGTACCCGGTGGATATGTTTTTTTTGCACTGGGTAGACAGGCTTTTGTTTTGTTTTTTGTTTTTTTTTACTTGGTGGATATGTCTCTTTTTGCACTTGGTAGATATGGTGTGGTTTTTTTTGTTTTGTTTTTTGTACTTTGTACATATATCTCTTTATTTCTCTCGGTAGTTATGTTTTTTTTTTGTACTTGGTAGATATGTCTCTTTTTGTTCTTTATTTTTTTTTTTTTTTTACTTGGTAAATATATCTCTTTTTGCACTTGGTATATATGTCTCTTTTTGTATCCTGTGGATATGTCTCTTTTTTGCTATTTTTTTTGCACATTTTTGCACTTTTTGTTAGCACTTTTCAATTATGCACTGGAATAAATGGAACCTCGATAATTTGTATTTTTGAGGTTCACCCGTATAGCTTTCCATAAGACTGAGCAATAATATAGTATCACCGTTGATCATGCACCCCTAAAAGAGCTTGAAGGGTATGGTGCTATGTGGATTGGACTGATTTGGGTAACCTTTGTTGACCAGAAAACCTTCTGGTATGGCAGAAATCACATAACACTGCTCAGGCTTTACTAATGTCTGTGAATTGCATCTATACCTTTGTATATTGCTATCTAGTCTGGATGCTATGTAACCATTGTAACATCACTCACTATTTGACATAGCCTTATAAACTAGCTTTGTCACATAAATCTTTTCATCACACGAGACTGAAATTGGCAACAACTGATCCCTGTCTGTTGGATTGTGTATAAATCCATAAGCCGGCTTTCTTCACTTTGATCATGGTATCTAAAAACAAAATTGGATTGAACTGTCATAGAGGAAAAAAACATATTTCTGTTTAACAGGTGATTGAAGTGGCCAGAAATCTATGAAAGGACTTCCCTGCTGTAAGACAAATATATCACCTGTAGGTCGCCACCTTGGCTGAACAACGGTTGGTAAACAAATCACAGCTAAAGACATATGTAGCTCGTGCCAGTCCATGAACATACTGACATGCTGACGTGACATTCAAGCAAATTACGGTCAAACACAGTTGTGAAGTCGGTCACACATCACCTGTTTAGAATAAACTTATGGATCTTCCAGTACCAAAATAATTAGTAGAGAAGAGTAATTTTAAAGCGGAGCTCCACCCTAAAGTGGAACTTCTGCTCATCGGATTCCTCCCCCCCTCCGGTGTCACAATTGGCACCTTTCAGGGGTTAGGGGGGGTGCAGATACCTGTCTAAGGCAGGTATTTGCATCCACTTCTGGGCATAGACTCTGCAGGGACCTGCGGGCAGTACGACAGTTCCCCCCCCCCTCGTTGTGTTCTGGGAAACACACGGCTCCCAGAACACAGCAGGGGAACAGTGAGGACAGCGCAGCGTGACTCGCGCATGCGCAGTAGGGAACCGGGCAGTGAAGCCGCAACGCTTCCCTTCCTGATTCCCTCACCGATGATGGCGGTGGGGGCAGCCGAGAGACGAGCGATTGCTCGTCTTCTGCTGCCGATGTCGCTGGACTCCAGGACAGGTAAGTGTCCATTTATTAAAAGTCAGCAGCTGCAGTATTTGTAGCTGCTGGCTTTTAATAAAAAAAAATTACGGCGGAGCTCCGCTTTAAAGAAAATAAAAAATACACATAATTTAAAAGAAAGAAAAAAAAGAAAAGCATGCACTTGCGATCAGTGTATCATGGGTGCAATGTCAGTCTCCTGCAGACTCTTCCTCCATCTCTAGGTCCATGCCAAAGTACAGTGTAAGCCTTTAACTGCCAGGTAAGAATTCAATTTTAGAACAAATTCCATCCTTGAGGAAGTAACAGAGCTCTTAGAATAAACATCAAAAAGTGTTCTAAAAAACAATACCCTAAGGAGCTTATGGAGATTATGATATGCATTTATTTGATAAAAATGCACGAACAGTGGTTCATTATGAATTTCCATTTATACAGTTCCCTGGGTCATTGTGTTTCTGAATGTGTCAGCACAGTACTCTCACAATGCATTCTTATTTCCCCAATTGTCTGCGTATATGTCAAATCAAAATGATTTTAGCATATTTTCCTGTTGTCTCACTTAGCATATTACTGGTTTCTTCCAGACAATTGCAATTTATTTTTGTTAACATTTTATTGGTCCATTAACATGGCAAGGCTAAACTTTTATTTATTTATTTTCTTTAACTTTCCAAATTACATGCTTTTTTTAAAATGTGTTCTCCAAATTTGTTAATTGCTGTGTTGTATTAGCACTTGATAAATGCCAAGGGACATGGAAAAAATGTTATTTTCCCTAAAACAAAAGAAGAAACAAATAATTACAAGTTATATGATAGAATGTTAGTCCTTGTTTCGTGAATGCTTTTGCCATGAAGGATCCTTATTGTTTACCCCAAATAGCTTCAATAGAGGAGGACATTGTGCTTTTATACATGATTATACAAATTTAACAGTGTTTAATAATAAGAAGATTTGATACAATAGAAAAAGAAGCAATGAATGAGAAAAAAAAGAATGTTTGCTATTGTCTACGCCAGTGTTTCTCAACTTCAGTCCTCAAGGCGCCCCAACAGGTCATGTTTTCAGGATTTCCCTCAGATGAAACGGCTGTGGTAATTACTAGAGCAGTGAAACTGATCAAATCACCTGTGCAAAATAATGGAAAACCTGAAAACATGACCTGTTGGGGCGCCTTGAGGACTGGAGTTGAGAAACACTGGTCTACGCTACGATTTTGGATGGAAAAATAGAGACAAACCAATTGTGGGCATGTGAATTTTAGCCTACACACACATATACAGTATCTCAAAAACGTAAGTACACCCCTCACATTTTTGTAAATATTTTATTATTTATTTTCATGAAACAACACTGAAGAAATTACACTTTGCTACAATGTAAAGTAGTGAGTGTACAGCTTGTCTAAACCGCTGGCAACAAAAGCGAGTACACCCCTAAGTGAAAATGTCCAAATTGGGCCCAAAGTGTCAATATTTTGTGTGGCCACCATTATTTTCCAGCACTGCCTTAACCCCCTTGGGCATGGCGTTCACCAGAGCTTCACAGGTTGCCACTGGAGTCCTCTTCCACTCCTCCATGATGACATCACGGAGCTGGTGGATGTTAGAGACCTTGCACTCCTCTACCTTACATTTGAGGATGCCCCACAGAAGAGAGGGGATCATGCTCTGCTCAGTATGTCACAGTACATGTTGGCATTCATAGTTCCCTCAATGAACTGTAGTTAACCAGTGCCGGCAGCACTCATGCAGCCCCAGACCATGATACTCACACCACCATGATTGACTGTAGGCAAGACACACTTGTCTTTGTACTCCTCACCTGGTTGCCGCCACAAACGCTTGACACCATCTGAACCAAATAAGTTTATCTTGGTCTCATCAGACCACAGGACAGGGTTCCAGTAATCCATGTCATTAGTCTGCTTGTCTTCAGCAAACTGTTTGTGGTCTTTCTTGTGCATCATCTTTAGAAGAGGCTAACTTCTGGGACGACAGCCATGCAGACCAATTTGATGCAGTGTGCGACGTATGGTCCGAGCACTGACAGGCTGACCCCCACCCCTTCAACCTCTGCAGCAATGCTGGCAGCACTCATATGTCTATTTCCCGAAGACAACCTTTGGATATGACGCTGGGCACATGTACTTAACTTCTTTGGTCGACCACGGCGATGCCTGTTCTGAGTGGAATCTGTCCTGTTAAACGTCTGTATGTTCTTGGCCACCGTGCTGCAGCTCAGTTTCAGGGTCCGGGCAATCTTCTTATAGCCTAGGCCATCTTCATGTAGAGCAACAACTCCTTTTTTTTCAGATCCTCAGAGAGTTCTTTGCCATGAGGTGCCATGTTGAACTTCCAGTGACCAGTATGAAAGAGATTGAGAGCGATAACACCAATTTTAACACACCTGCTCCTCATTTACACCTGAGACCTTGTAACACTAACGAGTCACATGACAACAGGGAAGAGAGAATGGCTAATTGGGCCCAATTTGGACATTTTCACTTAGGGGTGTACTCACTTGTGTTGCCAGCGGTTTAGACATTAATGGCTGTGTGTTGAGTTATTTTGAGGGGACAGCAAATTTACACTGTTATACAAGCTGTACACTCACTACTTTACATTGTAGCAAAGTGTAATTTCTTCAGTGTTGTCACATGAAAAGATATAATAAAATATTTACATACAGTAACTTTTGAGAGATACTGTGTTTGTGTATACAGTATATATATATATATATGTGTGTGGCGTGCCTTTGTATACAACCCCCTTTACTCTGATACCCCTAACTAAAATCTAGTGGAACTAATTGCCTTCAGAAGTCACCTAATTGGTAAATAGAGTCCACCTGTGTGTAATTTAATCTCAGTATAAATACAGCTGTTCTGTGAAGCCCTCAGAGATTTGTTAGAAAACCTTAGTAAACAAACAGCATCATGAAGGCCAGGGAACACACCAGACAGGTCAGGGATAAAGTTGTGTAGAAGTTTAAAGCAGGGTTAGGTTTTAAAAAAATATTCCAAGCTTTGAACACCTCACAGAGCACTGTTCAATCCATCATCCGAAAATAGAAAGAGTATGGCACACATGCAAACTTACTAAGATATGGCCGTCCACCTAAACTGACAGCCTGGGCAAGGAGAGCATTAATCAGAGAAGCAGCCAAGAGGCCCATGATAACTCTGGAGGAGCTGCAGAGATCCACAGCTCAGGTGGGAGAATCTGACAACTATTAGTCATGCTCTCAACAAATCTGGCCTTACGGAAGAGTGGCAAGAAGAAAGCCATTGTTGAAAGAAAGCCATAAGAAGTCCCATTTGCAGTTTGTGAGGAGCCATGTGGGGGACACAGCAAACATATGGAAGAATGTGCTCTGGTCAGATGAGACCAAAATTTAACTTTTTGGCCTAAAAGCAAAACGCTATGTGTGGCGGAAAACTAACACTGCACATCACCCTGAACACACCATCCCCACCGTAAAACAAGGTGGTGGCAGCATCATGTTGGAGTTCCACACAGACGATAGGAATTTCCTATAGTTTTTTTTCCATCGGACAAATTTAAAACATGTTCTATTTCTAAACACCGATGGAAAAAAGTCCGATGGGGCCCATACACGATTGGAATTTCCGATGAAACGAGTCCATCAGACTTTTTCATCGGAAATTCCGATCGTGTGTACAAGGAATTAGAGTCTGCAAAAGACTTGAGATTGGGGTGGAGGTTCATCTTCCAGCAAGACAACGACCCTAAACATACAGCCAGAGCTACAACGCAATGGTTTTGATCAAAGCATATTCATGTGTTATTTAATTGAGAATTTGTGACAAAACTTGAAAATTGCTGTTTACTGAAGCTCTCCATCCAATCTGACAGAGCTTGAGCTATTTTGCAAAGAAGATAGGGCAAAAATGTCACTCTCTAGATGTGCAAAGCTGGTAGAGACATCCCCAAAAAGACTTGCAGTTGTAATTACAACAAAAGGGGGTTCCACAAAGTATTGTGGAACCCCCTGAATACAAATGTACGCCTCACTTTTCAGATATTTATTTGTAAAAAATGTGTAAAACCATTTATCAATTTCCTTCCACTCCACAATTATGTGCCACTTTTTGTTGGTCTATCATATAAAATAACAATAAAATACATTTATGTTTTTGGTTGTAACATGACAAAATGTGGAAAATTTCAAGGGGTATGAATACTTTTTTCAAGGCACTGTATATAGATATAGATATATCTATATCTATATACAGTATATTTACATATACTGTATGTTTCCTTTGATAATTTTTTTTATATCAACATTAAGGGATTTTGTCCTCCATTCCATTGTAGGTTGCAATTAGGTTGCCTACAAGAGGAATGAAAGTTGCCAGTCATCCTGCCATTGTGTCAGCTGTAGTTTTAAAGCTGACTACTTTCCCGAGGAGAATGGGAGGTTTACTGGAAAAAATTGCTGTATCTGTCAAAAATGATGCAATTGAACACCCCAACCTCATCCAATTTTTTTAACCAGTTTATTAGCCAGTATTACAATGTATTGAAAAGCAATAGGAAATTTCATAGTACAATAAATATAAGAGGTGAAATTACAGCCCTAACTTTTTTTTCTAGTTTTGAGTAGGAAACATAACCAGTTTTCCCTTTTTATTCCCTTCTTTCAATCATGGTGTGTAGAAAGTAAGGGGAAATCTAACATTTCACAGTTTTCACTAGAATGGTGGTAGACAAATTTTAAAAGGTAGGATTTTCCCTCACGTTCTACTGAGTGTGCAAAACTGGAAAAAAAATAAAAAAATATGCCTTGAGAGCCATTTTAAAATTTTCATCAGACACAAGTAAGTAAGGTCCTGCATGACATTTCGCAGTACAAATTCACTGTGATGCCGCGTACACACGATCATTATTCACGGCGGTTTAAAAACCGCCGTGAATAATGACATTTTAAACGAGGGAACAGCTTGTTCCCCACACACGGTCATTTTTCTCGTCATTTTTTAAAATGACGAGAAAAACGATCGTTTATGGGCTCCGCGGCAGTGTTTCCCTATGGGAAACACTGCCGCGGAAGAAATGTCAGGAAAAACAACGAGAAAAATTAGAACATGTTCTAATTTTTCTCATCGTGATTAATGCCGTTTTTCCCGTCGGGAAAAACGGCAAAAAGCCCACAGACGATCGTTTTTCTCGTCCAAAGGAAAAAATGACATTTTTCCCAACGGGAAAAATGATCGTGTGTACGCGGCATGAGGAACCAAGGAACCTTAGCAGTATGAGATACTTTTCACCACTGAAATCAAGATAATGGGAAGACAAACATTAGCTAAGTTGAGCCAGAAAAGTAGAATAAATTATCTTTACATCAATATGTACACTTGGTTTGGGACACAATACAGTCATAACAAAAAATATGTTCATAGTTAGTTGTCTGAATATTAATTGCTTACATTTTTTTGCCTTGAGATGAATCTTAATAATTATATTTTTAAATATCGCTAAAAGTGGAATGCCAGCATAATTAGCATAAAAAGATTAAATGGGAATTAATCTTTTTTCACTCCTCTAAATCTAGATTTCTATCTACCACTGCACAATTTGTAATATTTGTGTACGGGAAAAAAACAATACTTCTTCTTGCATTTTTTTTATTTTTTCAGGCTTTAAATTAACACCTACATGATGCACTTTGGCACAGGGGTCCTTTGGACAAAGGATTGGAAGGAACGCAACATGTGCATAACTCTAAAGCCCTGTACACACGATCGGATTTCCTATGGATTTTTAACTGATGGATTTTTCGGAAATCTGATGAAGCTGACTTCCATCAGTCTTGCCTACACACCATCAGTCAAAAAACCGACCGTTCCAAACGCTGTGACGTAAAACACTCCGACAAGTCGAGAAAAATGAAGTTCAATGCTTCTGAACATGCGTCGACTTGATTCTGAGCATGCGTGGGTTTTTTATCCGATGGAGTTCCCCACAGACGATAGTAATTTGCTATCGTTTTTTTTTTCCATCGGATAAATTTAAAACATGTTCTATTTTTTTACACCGATGGGAAAAAAAACGATGGGGCCCATACACGATCAGTTTGTCCGATGAAAAAAGTCGATCGGACAGTTTTCATCGGTAAAATCAATCGTGTGTACAGGGATTAAGAGCATGGAGATAAGCATTAAAGGAGTCCAAAGAGCTGTATCAATGAAGAAAACAAAATGGAGTACAGTCACCTACATACCCTGAAATTTAGCCATAAAATAATCTGTAGCTTAACACAAACCTACCTTTGTCTCAGCCCCGATGAATAACCTAACCCTTAAAATTGGTTCTTAACCGTAAATTCTTTAACGCTTAACCTAAAAACACTGAAACTTAACCCCCTAAGATTCCTTATCTAAAAACTTAAAACCCTTAACCCAAACTAAAATTAGCGCAACCCTTAGATTTCACCTACCAAATTATTCCTAAAGTCCCAACCTTGAAGTATGTTTCTAGGCAAAACGTTTTTGGTAGTTTTAGATGGCGTGGGGAAGGGTTAGACCCAGTGGTGGCTGGTGCTCAATATTTTGGGGGGGCAGCAAACACTACTCGCCTAAACACCCCCCCCACCCCCTGGCACTCGCTCGCACTCCCCCCGGCGCTCGATCGAGTGATCGGGTAGGCAGCGATCCATGGCCTTACCTTATGCTGCGGTAGAGGTGGGGATTAGGGGCCGGGCGCATGGATTAGGGGGCGGCGCACCTAATGGGCGGGCCGCCACTGGTAAGACCCTCTGTCAAGTTTTCATGGCTGTCTGTGTCACCATTGGGAACATTATTATCTCTATTTATACTGATCTTTGTCACTGAGAAATAAAGTGAGAAGAGATAAACAATTTTAGAGTTGTCCCCAGAACTACAGGTTCTAGAAACAACTGAATAAGACAGGAACCCCCCTCACTTTGGGAGATGTCCTCTAACTTCCCGTTGTACCTCTGGGACAGGGAGTGGAGAGAAATTCCTCAAATGGTGCAAAAACAGCAAACTAAAAAATGTGAGGGGTTTTATGCTTTCACTATTCTATTCAAAACAAAAATCAGTTTTGGTTAAACATACACAACTGATACTTAAATATAATCCATACAATTTTCGCCTTTGACCATAACCCCTATAATGCTATTGCTAGAACCTATCAGTCATGTTTAAAATGCTAATATAGATATTTGAGTACCTGCAAATTTGCACAATTTAGCTCTGTTAATGGCAAATTGATCTCTATTATAAGCTCACTATTGCATACGGCTATGCAGGGCTTTTTTTCTGGCAGAACGCACCGGAACGGCGTTCCGCCACCTATTTCAGGCATTATGTCCGTAAATCCTCCTGATCCTATCCGTATAGCCTGCGCCCTGCCTCCCGCGGAGGGATTAAACACAGAAAAAATCGCTGTACAGTCCCTGGCCGTCTCCTCCTCCTGCTCCTCCGTCTTCCCCGAGGGATCGAACTGAGCGTGTGAGAGCGGGAGGCGGAGTGATCTGTACTCCACGGCTCTGCCCCACCCCTCAGTGCTGTGCGGGAGATCTGTTAGGCGCCATGTGTTGGATGTGGCGTTAAGTAGCCTGTCAGGTGGTCTTCCTATTCCTCCTCACTAGCCCCAGGTGTGTTACTGTTTTGTACAAAAAAAATAAAAAATCATGCTCAATGTGGTTGTGCTGTGGTCTCATGACTGGGCTGGGCACTCTCTTTTCCTGGGCACTCTCTTTGACTGGGCACTCTTTGCTGGGCAGTCTCTTTCCCTGGGCACCTTGCTGGACTAATCTGGGTGGTCTCTTTGCTGGGCTGGGCAGTCTCTCCGCCAGAAAAAAGGCCACCCAGCATAGTCCAGCAAAGAGACTGTCAGCAAAAAGACCACCCAACTTAGTCCAGCAAAGAGACCGCACAGATTAGTCCAGCATTTGATGGGCACAGTCATGATGGCACAGTCGCAGCATTTGATGGCACAGTGGCTGCGTTTGATGGGCACAGTGGCTGCATTTGATGGGCACAGTGTCTGCAATTGATGGCACAGTGTCTGCAATTGATGGCACAGTGTCTGCAATTGATGGCACAGTGTCTGCAATTGATGGCACGGTGTCTGCAATTGATGGCACGGTGTCTGCAATTGATGGCACGGTGTCTGCGTTTGATGGCACGGTGTCTGCGTTTGATGGCACGGTGTCTGCGTTTGATGGCACGGTGTCTGCGTTTGATGGCACGGTGTCTGCGTTTGATGGCACGGTGTCTGCGTTTGATGGCACGGTGTCTGCGTTTGATGGCACGGTGTCTGCGTTTGATGGCACGGTGTCTGCGTTTGATGGCACGGTGTCTGCGTTTGATGGCACGGTGTCTGCGTTTGATGGCACGGTGTCTGCGTTTGATGGCACGGTGGCAGCATTTGATGGCACAGTGGCAGCGTTTGATGGCACAGTGGCTGCAGTAGTTTGTTTGCGCCCCCTCCAAATTTTACTTGCATCCCTGTTCTCTAAAGGGGCGGTTCTAGGGGGCGGTCCTAGGGGTGGGTAGGGGTGTGACCAGGGGAGGGGGGTGAGTTCCACCACCCTTTCCCTGAGAAAAAAAGCCCTTTGGCTATGAGGCTTTAAAGCAACATCATCTCTGTGTTTGTAGATGCTTATGTGGCTGTGATCACTTTTTTACCAGAAGATTACAGTACTAAACAAAAAGTTTTTGTTGTCTTTTTTATTGTCTCGATGCTGTATGTTATGTTATGCTGCTCAGCATAAAAGTGATCAGAGCTTTGCTAAATGTTATGTGCAAAGGGGCTTTAAAGCGGAGCTCCACCCTAAAGTGGAACTTCCGCTCATCAGAACCCTCCCCCCCTCCGGTATCACATTTGGCACCTTTCAGGGGGGAGGGGGGTGCAGATACCTGTCTAAGACAGCTATTTGCACCCACTTCCGGGAGTCCTCTCTCTATTCTGTGGGTAGTACGTCACTTCCCGCAGAATACCCGTTGTGTTCTGGGAGACACTCGGCTGCGCCGTAGGGAACCGGGCAGTGAAGCTGCAAGGCTTCACTTCCTGGTTCCCTCACCGAGGATGGCGGTGGGGACAGCAGAGTGATGAGCAATCGCTCGTCTTCTGCTGCCGACGTCGCTGGACTCCAGGACAGGTAAGTGTCCTAATATTAAAAGTCAGCAGCTGCAGTATTTGTAGCTGCTGACTTTTGATATTTTTTTTCAGGGGAAACTCCACTTTAAGTACTTGATCAATAGTCAGTGATGGTTTCATGACCAGGCCATTTTTTGTGATACGGCACTGCGTTATTTTAACTGACAATTACGTGTTCATGCGACATTGTACCCAAATAAAATGTATGTCCTTTTTTTCCAATAAATAGAGCTTTCTTTTGGTGGTATTTGGTCACCTCTGCGTTTTTATTTTTTGACACAGAATTAAAAAAATATATATATTTTTCAGTTTCTGCTATAAAACACATAAAAAAATTGTACCTTCATCAGTTTAGGCCAATATGTATTCTGCTACATATTTTTGGTAAACAAATCCCAATAAGCATATATTGATTGGTTTGCGCAAAAGTTATAGTGTCTACAAACTATAGGATATTTTTATTTATTTTATTTGCTAGTAATAGCGGCGATCAGCAACTTATAGCAGGACTGTGATATTGCGGCGGACATTTGGACACTAACTGACACTTTTGACACTTTTTGGGGACCACTGACACTAATACCGTGATCAGTGCTAAAAAAATATACACTGTTGCTGTACTAATGACACTGGCTGGGAAGTTATTTAACATCAGGTGGGATCAAAGGGTTAACTGTGTGGCTAGCGCGTGTTTTTCTAAATTATGGGACATGCTTTTACTGCTTTGCAGAGACACAGGGTCCATGCCTTTCCTCCTGTCAGAACAGCGATCTGCCCTGTTTACATAGACACACCGCTGTTCTGCCTCTGTGCTCGATCATCGGTGGGTGCCAGCGGACATTGAGTCTGTGATACCCACCGCTGGGCTCCCGCTGTGTGTGATCACAGCAGGAGCAAGCCACCGGAGGTCCGCATGTGCAGCTCCTACCTGGAAGAGCCAGAACACGTATATATACGTGATCCGGCGCACAGGTGCTGCCCTGTAGCAGTAAAACTGCTATGGGGCAGACCTGAAGTAGTTAAAAAAAGTCTTTCAGACAAAATTGCTGGTAAAGTCACCTATATGCATCAACAGAGAGTGAACACCTCAATGTATCTGCTGGATCTACTAAATCTTGATATAATCATAAAAATAATCATACTCTGTGGGAGCATTTTATTTAGCATTAATTGGGTGACTTCATTTTGCCAAGATTTTTGCAGAGTAATATACAAGCTCCTACATTTTTGCTGTTGGACTGTGGGAGCTGGTGAAATGGAGGAACCACATTACAAAGACATTTTAATTTTTGTTATCCCATGTGCTTTTTCTTGTTTTGGTCAGGAATCGGGAAACATCTGCTCCAGAGACCACTATCAAAGATAAAAGTCTCCTCTTATTTTCTGTCGTGTCTGACACAGGAAGTGAAGAGAAACATCCAAATAAGGGACACAGCAATAAAGTTCTAGCAGAGAAACTGATTCCTATAATGTCCAAAACTAGAAAAGCTTTCTGCACAACTTGGGTAACCACCGACAGGCTTTGGACCTCAATCCCCGAAGGAACAGCAACATTTCTGTCCCAATCCACTTGTAGGATCCGTGGGGGTAGGGTTGGAGGGACAACCTCGAATAGGTGCTCCCCACAGCGTCCACAGTTAATCCAAGGCCTCAACTGCGTAGTCAGACCAGAGTACTTTCCACAAATCAGTCCAAGAGACTCATAGCCTCCGGCCGTATACAAAGCAAGCTGACCATTCGGTGCGTACCGCACTCCGGTATAGGTCAGGACAGGTTTTCCGACGCTCGGACCAAAGCAGACGCCCGGAACGTATTTTCCCCAATCTTTCATCTCACTCAAGAACTGCACCATCTCCTTCACTAACCCACAATCAGACACACGTGGCAGCACTTCCGTATCCTTCTTTGCAGAGCAGGAGCTCCTCCCCCTGCCAACAAATTGGTGCCAATGTTTCCTGTTAACTGTGACGCCTGCCTTCTTCTTGCTGCGGCACGTCAAAACTGTAACAGAGTCCATTTTGGAGTCTGCACTAACCCTCACAGCACTGGCGGAAAGTGTCAAAAGACCAGGCTGGTCCTTTCCCCTGAGCAATGAGACTTGGTGGTTCTTCTCCACATGAATAGCACACACAACAACACAGTCTATAAGAAGGGTAAATGTTACTTGCCACCTTCTTACAGAGCCAGACGAAATCCGATGGAGCTGAAGCCGGTTGCTATAAGAAACTGCTGTGAGGACAATGCCTTAGCCCCACGTTGGGCGCCAAATGTAGAAAGTACTACATGTCATGCTGAAATAGGTAGGATATGCCATTAGTGTCTTAATGCCCAAAGTTACTTCTGGCTCTTTATAAGCCAGGGTTACTTTAGAAGTGTAGCAAGGTCTCTGGCCTTGTCCAGTCTAATGAGAATTTTCAGGGCCAAAGATAGCTGACATCCTTCTGTATGTGGTGGGTTGTGAGGCATAGTGGGTGCAAGGTGGATAATGTTATTGGGCTGCAGACACTTCTTGGATGTAAAAGAGGTTTTATTTCTCTTGAGAGTCCTTTTTATATTTTGATGGGGGAAAGGGGGTTGGTCCCTTTGTGGCGACAGCTTCCCATCCACCTCCGACCACTGACAGGTTCTCTGGCCGGCAGAACCGTCACTTCTGGTTGGACTGCAAGCAACAATCCCAACCCTTCGCTGCTCTCTTACTTCTGGATAGGCCCTCACACAGCCTAGCAGCTAGATGCCCCCAGGATAGGCCCATTCTCTGGCCTAGCAGCCCAGAGCGTATGACACACGTCCACCCAGACAGCCTTCCAGGTGGCACAGATCACCTGATCTCACCCGAATATATAGGTTCTCCCAGCAGGCCAAGGGATTCAAGAAAACTCCTGCCCATTGGCTGAGATACCCCATATACCCATAACCTGACCTTGGGTTGCCCTTCTCGTATCTAGTACCACCAAGTACCCGGCCACCTATCGGTAGAAGAGAAAAGTGCAACAAGGCCAACGTTATGGAGAAATCAATGGATCTCTAGCAATTGACCGGGTTACTACTCCTGGCAAGTAAATTAGTTAGGAGCTCCCTGACTAAACCACAGAGCTATGCACTCTTAATAAGTGGTAAGCCATGGAAAATTGAAAATTAATAAAATTGGGACATCTTGCTATTTAACGAGTCTGTGATACATTTATGTCATACTGTCAATTTTATGGCACATCATATTAATCAGCTAGTACAATACTGAATTCCTTTTCAGTTTTTTCATATGACGCTAAATTAAATTACACAGCTTCTTCTTTGTATAGTTATTCCTTGAAGCCAACCTCTGATTTATGAAGTAATGTACATTTACATTTTATAATTGTTTAAACTCAACCACCCGAGACACATGATTATGAAAAAACAATGCATGCCCTGGAGAGCCCTGCTGTAGTTATTAAATGGAGCCACACAATGTGTTTCAGCACTGATAGGTAGACTGCATAAAAGCACAATAAGAATGCCTATGTGCTTTTTTCTCAATATAATGTATAATAAATGAAAACCTGTCCTAGGTTGGATACACACATTTACCAGTTAGCTAGTTGGATCATGAATTGTACATGTTTAAAAATTTTGGGTGAATTTAAATAAAATATAGAATGGGCATAACTGCTATTTTTTTGTACTTGATAAGGCAAGCATTCCACTTACAGAACAGCAAAATATCACACTTTCTCCCTTTTTGGCATAGCCTCCCCCCCCCCCCCCCCCCACTCTCGAGCTACCTGATATTTGTCTTTATTTTATCATTTCACATTTTCTTTGTCCTTAATCTTCCACAACTAAATTTACCCAAATTACTTATTCATGGTCATTTTATTAAATGCCCAAATTGGTAGTCACAATTTTCCTATTATTGACACAGGGCAACTCTCTGGCCCAACTAGTAGTCAGCCTAACTAGTCACAAATTGCCAAACAACCCACCTGGGTGAGGTTCCATGGCTCCATGGTCAGACACCATTTATTGAGAGTTATATGATAAAGTGTATGTAAAGTAGGGAATGACTGTTCAGTTTTGGCCTGGGGGACAAATACAAGTGGTCCTTTCATGAATTATAAAGATATTTCATATTTCAACAACAGCTTTCTTTGTGGCTATTGGCATTCAGTAAAGTGACATCTTAGAGCTGCAAAGGAAGTCAGTGCTGGAAGACTGCCCTCGGCCAGATGCTGTGATTACAGGTCTAAATAGGGAGTCGGTAACTAGGGATGAGCCGAACACCCCCCGGGTTCGGTTTGCATCCAGAACATGCGAACGGACCGAAAGTTCGCAAGATATTTCGAACACCGTTAAAGTCTAGGGGACTCGAATGTGAGAAATCAAAATTGCGAATTTTAAAACTTAATATGCAAGTTATTGTCCTAAAAAGGGTTTTGGGACCCAGGGTACTGCCCCAGGGGACATGTATCAATGCAAAAAAAGTTTTAACAACTGAAGTTTTTTCAGAAGCAGTGATTTTAATGATGCTTGAAGTGAAAAAATAAAAGTGAAATATTCCTTTAACCACTTCCCTACTGGGCACTTAAACCCCCTTCCTGCCCAAGCTATTTTTCAGCTTTCAGCGCTGTTGCACTTTGAATGACAATTGCGCGGTCGTGCGACGCTGTACCCAAACGAAATTTGCGTCCTTTTTTTCCCACAAATAGAGCTTTCTATTGGTGGTACTTGATCACCTCTGCGGTTTTTATTTTTTGCGCTATAAACAAAAGAGCGACAAGTTTAAAAAAAAACAATATTTTTTACTTTTTGCTATAATAAATATCCTTTTTTTTATTTTTTATTTTATTTTCCTCAGTTTAGGCCGATACGTATTCTTCTACATATTTTTGGTAAAAAATATCGCAATAAGCGTATATTGATTGGTTTGCGCAAAAGTTATATATAAAATAGGGGATAGATTTATAGCATTTTTATTCTTTTTTATTTTTCACTAGTAATGGCGGCGATCAGCGATTTTTATCATGACTGCGATATTGCGGCGGACACATCGGACACTTTTGACACATTTTTGGGACCATTCACATTTATACAGCGATCTGTGCTGTAAAAATGCATTGATTACTGTATAAACATGATTGGCAGGGAAGGGGTTAACACTAGGGGGCGAGGAAGGGGTTAAATGTGTTACCTATTAGTGATTCTTACTGTGGGGGGAGGGGACTGACTGGGGGAGGTGACCGATGGTTGTCCCTATGTACAAGGGACACACCATCGGTCTCCTCTCCCTGACAGGACGTGGATCTGTGTGCTTACACACACAGATCCATGGTCCTGCTCGGTTACTGGGCAATCGCAGGTGCCCGGTGGCCATCGCGGCCGCCGGGCACGCGCATTAGGTCCCCAGTGACGCGGCGGGTGCACGCGCGCCCCCTAGTGGATTTTAAAGGTGCGACGTCATATGATGTCCGCCCAGAATAACAGTGTCTTCCTGCCGCCGTCATTTGACGGCGGCCGGTTGACAACTGGTTAAATATCGTGCCTGGGGGGTGTTTATAGTATGCCTGTAAAGTGGCGCGTATTTCCCGTGTTTAGAACTGTCCCTGCACAAAATGAAATTTCTAAAGGAATAAAAATCATTTACAACTGCTTGTGACTTTAATGTAATGTCTGGTCCCGGCAATATGGATGAAAATCATTGAGAAAAACAGCATGGGTACCCCCCCCCAGCCCATTACCAGCCCATTTGGGTCTTGTATGGATATTAAGGGGAACCCCGCACCCAAATTAATAAAAGGAAAGGCGTGGGGCCCCAGGCCCTATATCAGTGATGGCGAACCTTGGTACTCCAGATGTTTTGGAACTACATTTCCCATGATGCTCATGCACTCTGTAGTGTAGTTGAGTATCATAGGAAACGTAGTTCCAAAACATCTGGGGTGCCAAGGTTTGCCATCACTGCCCTACATACTCTGAACAGCAGTATACAGGTGGTGCAAACAAGACAGGGACTGTAGGTTTGTTCTGAATTAGAATCTGTTTGTAATTTGGAACAGGTACATTTGTGTAGCTCCAGCCCAAAAATCTATTGTTAAGCTTTTGAAAAACATAGGTAAGGGTTATCACCCCTGTAACATATGTTTTGCTGTCTGTGCAGTGTGCACCTGTTCAGAACATTTCACCTCACTTTCCATCCCAATGACAAATGTTTTTTGAAAATTTGTTTTTTTATTGAAACAAGGATTGGTGATAGCATCAGTGGAGAGGAGACACCCTTTTCCCATATTAACTCTTACAGGAGAGAATTTCCCTTCCTAGGGGTAGATTTCCTCTCACTTCCTGTTATCTCCCTCCGCTTGTAAGTAGGAGTCGTTTGAAAGTCGGATGTTTGAAAGTAGGGGTCTGCCCTATGTACACTGCAGAAATTTGGGCCTTAGGTGTTG
The DNA here is from genome assembly GCA_029206835.1 of Rana muscosa. NCBI lineage: Eukaryota > Metazoa > Chordata > Amphibia > Anura > Ranidae > Rana > Rana muscosa. Next base: position 783,981,566 of record CM055116.1, on the reverse strand, counting down.
GTGTTGCCACAACACTGTAAGCCCTCACAGTTACTCTTGGTGGGCGCAGGAACGGGCCCTGCTGTGAAATATTAGATCAAGAATTGTAATTACATGCCCCTGTTGAACAGGGGCAGAAAAATTGGGCCCTAGGCACTGGTGCTGGTGCCACAACACTGCAACCCCTCACAGATTATGTAGTTGGAGCGCAGGAATGAGCCCTGCTGCAAAGTATTACAGCAAAAATTGTAATTACATGCCCCTGTTGAACAGGGGCAGAAAAATTGGGCCTTAGGCACTGGTGCTTTAACACTGCAACCCCTCACAGATACTATAGTTGGAGTGCAGGAATGAGCCCTGCTGCAAAGTATTACAGCAAAAAATGTAATTACACGCCCCTGTTAAACAGGGGCAGAAAAATTGGGCCTTAGGCACTGGTGCCACAACTCTGCAACCCCTCACAGATACTCTAGTTGGAGCGCAGGAATGAGCCCTGCTGCAAAGTATTGCAGCAAAAATTGTAATTACACGCCCCTGTTAAACAGGGGCAGAAAAATTGGGCCTTAGCCACTGGTGGCGGTGCCCAGAACCAAAAATGTTCTTACAAGCTATCAACATGAACATTGAGGAGGAAGAGGATAGTCACTCAGCATAACAGGATAGTCACTCAGCATCAGCATAGGCAGTCTTGAAGGGATCTCACATTCAAAAAAAATCATTTGGTTATATCAGCATCAGGTGCTTGGTAGCTGGTGATCCAAGACTAATTCATTTTTATGAAGGTCAGCCGATCGACCGAGTCGGTGGACAGGTGCACCCTGTGATCGGTTACACTAAATGTGCGTTCCGAAAGAACGCTGGATGCAGGACAGGCCAGTAGCTCAATTTCATACTGTGCAATCTCTGGCCAGTGATCCATCCTCAAGACCCAGTAACCCAGAGGATTTTTGGTGGGAAAGGTGTCCAAGTCTGATCTTGCCCCTAGGTATTCCTGCACCATGTAAATCAGACGCTGGCGATGGTTGCTGGAACCGATCATACCTTGGGGCTGCGGACTGAACGCATCGGTCAGACAGCCACCTTCTCCACCGCTCCTTCTGTGACTGACCGAAGCCTCAGCAACACGTTGTCCAGGACCAGGAATTTGTAACCTCCCAGGCTCTGGAAACGCGTTACACAAACCTTTCTGCAAGGCCTCCCGAAGATGTTTCATCCTCTGCTCCCTCTGCGACGGCAAGATAAGGTCTGCAACCTTACCCTTGTAACGTGGATTGAGGAGGGTTGCCAGCCAGTAATGATCCCTCTCTGATACCACGAATACCAGGATCCTTTCGCAGGCTTTGCAGGATCAGGGAGGCCATGCAGCGTAGGTTCGCTGAGGCATTCAGTCCGGAGTCCTCTGGGTCACTAAGGACGACATGATTCGCAGCCACCTCCTCCCAGCCACGTACAAGTCCATGGGTTTCTTGGGACTGTAAATGATCCCTTGAAGACTGCTGCTGATGCTGAGTGCTAGGCTCCACCTCCATGCTGACACAATCCTCCTCCTCCTCCTCCTTGTCCTCTTCCTGTGTGATTGGCGGGCCCGCAGGAACACTGTCTGGATAAAGGGGGCCTTGAGAGGTAAGGAAGTCCTCCTCTTCCTCCCTCTGTTCTGCCTCAAATGCCCTGTCCATTATTCCACGCAGCGTGTGCTCCAAAAGGTGAACAAGAGGGACAGTATCACTGATGCATGCACTATCACTGCTACCCATCCTCATGGCCTCCTCAAATGGTGACAGGACAGTGCATGCATCCCTGATCATGACCCACTGGCGTGGCAAAAAAAACAAGCTCCCCTGACCCTGTCCTGGTGCCATAGTCGCACAGGTACTCATTGATGGCCCTCTGCTGCGTGTGCAGCCGCTGCAGCATGGCCAACGTTGAGTTCCACCTGGTGGGCATGTCACAGATTAGGCGGTTCTTGGGCAGGTTAAATTCCTTTTGGAGGTCAGCCAGCCGAGCACTGGCATTATATGACCGGCGGAAATGCACACAGACTTTCCTGGCCTGCCTCAGGACATCCTGTAAGCCCGGGTACCTGCCCAAGAACCGCTGCACCACTAAGTTAAGGATGTGAGTCAAACAGGGCACATGGGTCAGTTGTCCCTGTCGGAGGGCGGAGAGGAGGTTGGTGCCATTGTCGCAAACCACCTTTCCTGGCTTAAGCTGGCGTGGCGTCAACCACCTCTGAGCCTGCCCCTGCAGAGCTGACAGAATCTCTGCCCCAGTGTGGCTCCTGTCCTCCAAGCACACCAGTTCAAGCACCGCTTGGCATCTTTTTGCCTACATACTTGTGTAGCCCCTTGAATGCCTACGGAGCACCGCTGGTTCCGAGGACAAATCAGCAGAGGAAGAGGCCATGGAGGAAGAAGAGGAGGGGGTGGAGGAGAGAGGTGTGTCAGAGTCACCACTGGTAGCATTTTGGAGGCGTGGTGGCGGAACAACCTCCAACACTACTGCACCATGTCCTGCATCCTTCCCAGCTGCCAGCAGAGTCACCCAGTGTGCCGTGAAAGATAGGTAACGTCCCTGTCCATGCCTGCTGGACCATGAGTCAGTGGTAATATGCACCTTACCGCTGATCGCCCTGTCCAGAGAGGCAAAGACATTGCCTTCCTCATGCCGGTAGAGAGCCGGAATCACCTTCCATGAGAAAAAGTGGTGTTTGGGAACCTGCCACTGAGGTACTGCACATTCCACAAACTCACGGAAGGGGGCAGAGTCTACCAACTGAAAAGGCAGCAGTTGAAGTGCTAGCAATTTAGCCAAGCTAGCATTCAACCGCTGGGCATGTGGATGGCTGGGAGCGAATTTCTTTCGCCGGTGTAGCAACTGGGGCAGAGAAATTTGCCTGGTACAATCGGATGTTGGTGTACCGATAGCAGATTGCCCGCAAGTACTTGGCAGTGGCACACCTAATTCTACACCTTCATGCCTCTCAGTGCAGGTTTCTGAGAGGACTGAAGGTATAGTGGGGTTGGAGATCCCAGCTGATGAGGAGCAAGGAGAGGTCCGCTTTGTTCTTTGGTGTGGGTCTTTTATGTACGCTTGCCAATGGAATCCATGGCAGGTCAACACATGTCTGGTCAACCATATGGTGGCCAAGCGGCTGCTGTTTTGGCAACTCTTTATATGCTGCGATCTGCTGCACACGTCTGAAAAAAGGCCCACACCAAAGAACTTTTGGAAAAACATGCAGAGTCAGCAGCACCCTGCACATGCGGAGCTCTGTGGTGTTATGCAGTCGGTTGGCTGCCCTTAAGCTGGCCCCTGGAGGGCATCCTGCCTCGTTGGAGATGTGCCTCCTCCTCCTCCTCCTCTCTCCTATCAGGCACCCACGTAGAATCAGTGACCTCATCATCCCCTCCCTCCTCGTCACTGGAGCAAACCTGGCAGTATGCTGCAGCTAGGGGAACATGTCTGACAGTTTGTTGTCCTTCTTGGGCACCCCCTCTGTCTGGGCTCATGTTACTGCCTTCCTCAAACTGGGTACCATCATCGGAGCCTTCAAAACGCTGTGCATCCTCCTGCAGCATGTACCCAACACTGTGGTCGAACAGTTTGGGGGACTCCTCCGTGCATGATGGTGGGGCTAGGGAAGGAGTAACTGATGACCTAGAGCCAATGGAATAGGCCACTTTGGCACCTGCATTGGCAGCCAAGGTAGCCTGGGTGACAGAGTATGAGGAGGATGAGGACGGCTTGGTCATCCACTCTACCAACTCTTCTGCTTTTGTGGCTTAACACGGGCAGCTGCCGAAAAAAAGAACAAGCGTGCCCACGGCCACGTGCTGATGAGGATGCACCCTGTCCACGACCAGCACTGTTGCCTCTAGACACAGAGCCTGCTTGCCCTCTTTTATTGGCCTGTGAGTTTCTGCCTCTCCTTGTTGGCCTTCCAGACATACTGTATTTGATGTATTGGAATAGGTACACAAGGAATGGCCTGCAGTGAGATGTAGCTGTACAAAGCTGGGATGTATATATATATACTGATTATACTGCAGCTAACTGAATCAACTGCCTGCCTGTATTATTAGGAAGAGAACAGGAATGGTCTGCAGTCAGCTTTACCTGCACACTGTGCCCAGTATACAGTACACTGACTTAATATACTGCAGCTTAGCTCAATCAACTGCCTGCCTGTATTATTAGGAAGAGAACAGGAATGGTCTGCAGTCAGCTTTACCTGCGCACTGTGCCCAGTATACAGTACACTGACTTAATATACTGCAGCTTAGCTCAATCAACTGCCTGCCTGCCTGTATTATTAGGAAGAGAACAGGAATGGTCTGCAGTCAGCTTTACCTGCACACTGTGCCCAGTATACAGTACACTGACTTAATATACTGCAGCTTAGCTTAATCAACTGCCTGCCTGTATTATTAGGAAGAGAACAGGAATGGTCTGCAGTCAGCTTTACCTGCACACTGTGCCCAGTATACATTACACTGACTTAATATACTGCAGCTTAGCTCAATCAACTGCCAGCTAGTGATGAGCCGAACACCCCCGGGTTCGGTTCGCACCAGAACCCGCGAACGGACCGAAAGTTCGTACGAACATTAGAACCCTATTAAATACAATGGATGCGAACGTTCGAATTCTAAAGTGCTAATTATAACAACTATTATGCATGTTATTGTCCTAAAAAGGGTTTGGGAACCCGGGTTGTGCACCAGGGGACATGTATCAATGCAAAAAGAAGTTTTAAAAACGGTCGTTTTTCGGGAGCAGTCATTTTAATGATGCATAAAGTGAAAAAAAAAAGTCAAATATTCCTTTAAATATCGTACCTGGGGGGTGTCTAAAGTATGCCTGTGAAGTGCCACGTGTTTCCCGTGTTTAGAACTGTCCCTGCACAAAATGACACTTCTAAAGGAAAAAAAAGCCATTTATACTGCTTGCGGCTTTAATGTAATGTCTGGTCCCGGTAATATGGATGAAAATCTTTAAGAAAAATGGCATAGCTACCCCATGACCCCCCCCCCCTACCCCAGCCCATTACCAGCCCCTTTGGGTCTTGTATGGATATTAAGGGGAACCCCGCACATAAAATAAAAAAGGCCCTATATACTCTGAACAGCCATATACAGGCGGTGCATACAAGACAGGGACTGTAGGTTTGTTCTTATGTAGAATCTGTTTGTAATTTTGAACAGGTACATTGTTTAAGTGTAGCTCCAGCCCAAAAATCTATTTTTAAACTTTTTGGAAAACATAGGTAAGGGTTATCACCCCTGTAACATTTGTTTTGCTGTCTGTGCCCCTGTTCAGAACATTTCACCTCACTTTCCGTCCCAATGACAACTGTTTTTGAAATGTGGTGTTTTTCTTGAAACAAGGATTGCTGATAAAGCATCAGTACAGAGGAGACACCTTTCTCCCATATTAATTCTTACAGGAGAGAATTTTCCTTCCAAGGGGTAGATTTCCTCTCACTTCCTGTTGTCTTCTTGCGTTTGCAAGTAGGAGTCGTTTGTAAGTTGGATGTTTGAAAGTAGGGACCTGCCGTATATACTCTGCAGAAATAGGCCCCTTAGTTGTTGGTGTTGGCACAACACTGTAAGCACTCACAGTTACTCTTGGTTGGTGCTGGAACGCCCTGCTGTCAACTATTATATCAGGAATTGTAATTACATATAATTGTTGAACAGTGGTAGTAAAAATTGGGCCTTTGATGGTGGTGCTGGTGCCACAACACTGTAAGCCCTGACAGTTACTCTTGGTGGGTGCAGCAATGGGCCCTGCTGTGAATTATTAGATCAAGAATTGTAATTGCATGCCCCTGTTGAACAGGGGCTGAAAAATTGGGCCTTTCGTGGTGGTGGTGGTGGTGGCGTTGCCACAACACTGTAAGCCCTCAGAGTTACTCTTGGTGGGTGCAGGAATGGGCCCTGCTGTGAATTATTAGATCAAGAATTGTAATTACATGCCCCTTTTGAACAGGGGCTGAAAAATTGGGCCTTTCGTAGTGGTGGTGGTGGTGGCGTTGCCACAACACTGTAAGCCCTCAGAGTTACTCTTGGTGGGTGCAGGAATGGGCCCTGCTGTGAATTATTAGATCAAGAATTGTAATTACATGCCCCTTTTGAACAGGGGCTGAAAAATTGGGCCTTTCGTGGTGGTGGTGGTGGTGGCGTTGCCACAACACTGTAAGCCCTCAGAGTTACTCTTGGTGGATGCAGCAATGGGCCCTGCTGTGAATTATTAGATCAAGAATTGTAATTACATGCCCCTGTTGAACAGGGGCTGAAAAATTGGGCCTTAGGCACTGGTGGCACAACACTACAACCCCTCACAGATACTGTACTTGGAGCACAGCAATGAGCCCTGTTGCAAAGTATTGCTTCAAAAATTGTAATGACACGCCCCTGTTAAACAGGGGCTGAAAAATTGGGCCTTAGGCACTGGTGCCACAACACTCCAACCCCTCACAGATACTGTACTTGGAGCACAGCAATGAGCCCTATGGCAAATTATTGCTAAAAAAATTGTAATTACACGCCCCTGTAAAACAGGGGCTGAAAAATTGGGCCTTAGCCACTGGTGGCGGCACCCATAAACAAAAATGATCTTCCAAGCTATCATCATCAATCGTATCATTGAGGACTCAGAGGAGGAGGATAGCCAGTCAACATAACAGCACAGGCACTCAGCATCAGCATCAGTCTTGAAGGGATGTGACATGTTAAAATCAATTAGTCTGTTATATCAGCATCAGGTGTGTGGTAGCTGGTGGTGATCCAAGACTGGTTCATCTTGATGAAAGTCAGTCGATCAACCGAGTCGGTGGACAGGCGCACCCTGTGATCCGTGACAAATTCTCCAGCAGCACTGAATGTGCGTTCCGAAAGAACGCTGGATGCAGGACAGGCCAGAAGCTCAATTGCATACTGTGCAAGCTCTGGCCAGTGATCCATCCTCAAGACCCAGTAAGCCAGAGGATTTTCGGTGGGGAAGGTGTCCAAGTCTGACCTTGCCCCTAGATATTCCTGCACCATGTTTATCAGACGCTGGCGATGGTTGCTGGAACCGATCATACTTTGGGGCTGCGGACTAAAGAATTGTCTGAACGCATCGGTCAGACGGCCACCTTCCCCACCGCTCCTTCTTTGACTGGCCGAAGCCTCAGCAACTCGTTGTCCAGGACCAGGAGTTTGTAACCTCCCAGTCTCTGGGAACGCGTTGCACAGACCTTTCTGCAAGGCCTCCCGGAGTTGTCTCATCCTCTGCTCCCTCTGCGACGGTAACATAAGGTCCGCAACCTTACCCTTGTACCGTGGATCAAGGAGAGTGGCCAGCCAGTAATGGTCCCTCTCCTTGATCCGAAGAATACGAGGATCCTTCCGCAGACTTTGCAGGATCAGGGAGGCCATGCAGCGTAGGTTTGCTGAGGCATTCGCTCCGGAGTCCTCTGGGTCACTAAGGACGACATGATCCGCAGCCACCTCCTCCCAGCCACGTACAAGTCCACTGGTTTCTTGGGACTGTAAATCATCCCTAAAAGACTGCTGCTGATGATGCTGAGTGCCAGCCTCCACCTTCATGCTGACACAATCCTCCTCCTCCTCCTCCTCCTCCTCCTCTTCCTGTGCGATGGGTGGGACAGAAGGAACACTGTCTGGGTAAAGGGGGCCTTGAGAGGCAAGGAAGTCCTCCTCTTCCTGCCTCTGTTCTGCCTCAAGTGCCCTGTCCATTATTCCACGCAGCGTGTGCTCCAACAGGTGGACAAGAGGTACAGTGTCACTGATGCATGCACTGTCACTGCTCACCATCCTCGTGGCCTCCTCAAATGGTGCCAGGACAGTGCATGCATCCCTGATCATGCCCCACTGGTGTGGAGAAAAAAAACCAAGCTCCCCTGACCCTGTCCTGGTGCCGTAGTCGCACAGGTACTCATTGATGGCCCTCTGCTGCGTGTGCAGCCGCTGCAGCATGGCCAACATTGAGTTCCACCTGGTGGGCATGTCACATATAAGGCGGTTCTTGGGCAGGTTCAACTCCTTTTGCAGCTCAGCCAGGCGAGCACTGGCATTATAAGATCTGCGGAAATGCACACAGACTTTCCTGGCCTGCTTTAGGACATCCTGTAAGCCCGGGTACCTGCCCAAGAACCGCTGCACCACCAGGTTAAGGACGTGAGCCACACAGGGCACATGGGTCAGTTGTCCCTGTCGGAGGGCGGAGAGGAGGTTGGTGCCATTGTCGCAAACCACCATTCCTGGCTTAAGCTGGCGTGGCGTCAACCACCTCTCGGCCTGGCCCTGCAGAGCAGACAGGACCTCTGCCCCAGTGTGGCTTCTGTCCCCCAAACACACCAGCGCAAGCACGGCATGGCATCTTTTTGCCTGCGTACTTGCGTAGCCCCTTGAACGCCTACGGAGCACCGCTGGTTCCGAGGACAAACCACAGGAAGAGGCCATGGAGGAAGAAGAAGAGGAGGGGGTGGAGGAGAGAGGTGTGTCACAACCAGTAGTAGCATTTTGGAGGCGTGGCGGTGGAACAACCTCCAACACTACTGCACCTTGTCCTGCATCCTTCCCAGCTGCCAAAAGAGTGACCCAATGGGCCGTGAAAGAAAGGTAACGTCCCTGTCCATGCCTGCTGGACCATGAGTCAGCGGTAATATGCACCTTACCGCTGACCGCCCTGTCCAGCGAGGCCAAGACATTGCCTTCCACATGCCGGTAGAGAGCCGGAATAGCCTTCCGTGAGAAAAAGTGGCGTTTGGGAACCTGCCACTGAGGAACCGCACATTGCACAAACTCACGGAAGGGGGCCGAGTCTACCAACTGAAAAGGCAGCAGTTGAAGCGCTAGCAATTTAGCCAAGCTAGCATTCAACCGCTGGGCATGTGGATGGCTGGGAGTGAACTTCTTTCGACGGTCCAGCAGCTGGGGCAGGGAAATTTGCCTGCTAGAATCGGACGTCGGTGTACTGCTAGCAGAGTGGCCGCAAGTACTTGGCTGTGACACACCTAATTCTACACCTTCATTCCTCTCAGTGCATGTTTCAGAGAGGACTGAAGTTATAGTGGGGTTGGAGATCCCAGCTGATGCGGTGCAAGGAGAGGTCCGCTTTGTTCTTTGGTGTGGGTCTTTGAGGTAGGCTTGCCAACGAGCTGCATGGCAGGTCAACATATGTCTGGTCAGGCATGTGGTACCCAAGCGGCCGATGTTTTGGCCACGCGATATACGCTTGAGACATATGTTGCAAACAGCAGCTGTGCGATCTGATGCACTAGCCTCAAAAAAGGCCCACACCAAAGAACTTTTTGAATGACGGGCAGAGGCAGCGCCCTGCACAGGCGGAGCTCTGCGGTGTGATTCCGTCGGTGTACTGCCCTTACGCTGGCCACCAAAGGGCATCCTGCCTCGTTGGAGATGTGCCTCCTCCTCATCCTCCTCCTCCTCCTCTCTCCTATTAGGCACCCACGTGGAGTCAGTGACCTCATCATCCCCTCCCTCCTCATCACTGGAGCCAATCTGGCAGTATGCTGCAGCTGCTGGAACATGACTGCCAGATTGGTGTCCTTCTTGAGCATCCCCTCTGTCTGCTCTCACGCTACTGCCTTCCTGTAGCTGGGTTTCATCATCAGACCCTTCGAAACGCTGGGCATCCTCCTGGAGCATGTACCCAACACTGTGCTCAAACAGTTCGGGGGACTCCTCAGGAGGAGGACATGGTGGGTCTAGGGAAGGAGTGACTGATGATGAGTCTGACATTGATACCAGGGAAGAGGACGCTTTGGCAGCTGCTTTGCCAGTACCCTGAGCCTGGGTGAGAGAGGATGAGGAGGAGGAGGAGGGCTTGGTCATCCACTCTACCAAGTCTTCGGCATGATGTGGCTCAACATGTCCAGCTGCCGAAAAGAAGGACAAGCGTGTCCCATGGCCATGTGCTGATGACAATGCACCGCGTCCACGACCAGCACTGTTGCCCCCAGACACAGAGCCTGCTTGCCCTCTTTTATTGCCTCCTGACTGTCTGCCTCTCCTTGTTTGCCTTCCAGACATTCTAATAGATGGCCTGCAGGGAGATGGGAAAAAAGCAATAAGGGCTACCTTCAGGTGTCCTTCTCTGTCCCTTTACTTAAGGATTTCTAAATATGGTTTAGGTTGATTGCTTTTGCACAGAATAGCACAACGACAATTTCCCTGACTGTCCAAAAAACAAGGATTTCAAAGATGGTTGATGAGGAATGCTTTAGCACACTATAGCACAAGGAGAATTTCCCTCACTGTCCTTCCCTGTCCCTAGAAACAAGGATTATCACAGTGAAAGAAACTGACACTCTTCCTACCTATAGTTTTCTGTCCCTAGAAAAAATGTTTTTTTAAAGCACACTATAGCACAAGGAGAATTTCCCTCACTGTCCTTCCCTGTCCCTAGAAACAAGGATTATCACAGTGAAAGAAACTGACACTCTTCCTACCTATAGTTTTCTGTCCCTAGAAAAAATGTTTTTTTAAAGCACACTATAGCACAAGGAGAATTTCCCTCACTGTCCTTCCCTGTCCCTAGAAACAAGGATTATCACAGTGAAAGAAACTGACACTCTTCCTACCTATAGTTTTCTGTCCCTAGAAAATTTTTTTTTTTAAAGCACACTATAGCACAAGGAGAATTTCCCTCACTGTCCTTCCCTGTCCCTAGAAACAAGGATTATCACAGTGAAAGAAACTGACACTCTTCCTACCTATAGTTTTCTGTCCCTAGAAAAATGTTTTTTTAAAGCACACTATAGCACAAGGAGAATTTCCCTCACTGTCCTTCCCTGTCCCTAGAAACAAGGATTATTACAGTGAAAGAAACTGACACTCTTCCTACCTATAGTTTTCTGTCCCTAGAAAAAATGTTTTTTTAAAGCACACTATAGCACAAGGAGAATTTCCCTCACTGTCCTTCCCTGTCCCTAGAAACAAGGATTATCACAGTGAAAGAAACTGACACTCTTCCTACCTATAGTTTTCTGTCCCTAGAATTTTTTTTTTTAAAGCACACTATAGCACAAGGAGAATTTCCCTCACTGTCCTTCCCTGTCCCTAGAAACAAGGATTATCACAGTGAAAGAAACTGACACTCTTCCTACCTATAGTTTTCTGTCCCTAGAAAAAATGTTTTTTTAAAGCACACTATAGCACAAGGAGAATTTCCCTCACTGTCCTTCCCTGTCCCTAGAAACAAGGATTATCACAGTGAAAGAAACTGACACTCTTCCTACCTATAGTTTTCTGTCCCTAGAAAAAATGTTTTTTTAAAGCACACTATAGCACAAGGAGAATTTCCCTCACTGTCCTTCCCTGTCCCTAGAAACAAGGATTATCACAGTGAAAGAAACTGACACTCTTCCTACCTATAGTTTTCTGTCCCTAGAATTTTTTTTTTTTAAAGCACACTATAGCACAAGGAGAATTTCCCTCACTGTCCTTCCCTGTCCCTAGAAACAAGGATTATCACAGTGAAAGAAACTGACACTCTTCCTACCTATAGTTTTCTGTCCCTAGAAAAAATGTTTTTTTAAAGCACACTATAGCACAAGGAGAATTTCCCTCACTGTCCTTCCCTGTCCCTAGAAACAAGGATTATCACAGTGAAAGAAACTGACACTCTTCCTACCTATAGTTTTCTGTCCCTAGAAAAAATGTTTTTTTTAAAGCACACTATAGCACAAGGAGAATTTCCCTCACTGTCCTTCCCTGTCCCTAGAAACAAGGATTATCACAGTGAAAGAAACTGACACTCTTCCTACCTATAGTTTTCTGTCCCTAGAAAAATGTTTTTTTAAAGCACACTATAGCACAAGGAGAATTTCCCTCACTGTCCTTCCCTGTCCCTAGAAACAAGGATTATCACAGTGAAAGAAACTGACACTCTTCCTACCTATAGTTTTCTGTCCCTAGAAAAAATGTTTTTTTAAAGCACACTATAGCACAAGGAGAATTTCCCTCACTGTCCTTCCCTGTCCCTAGAAACAAGGATTCGCACAGTAAAACACACTGACACTCTCCCTACCTATAGTTTTCTGTCCCTAGAAAAAATGTTTTTTTAAAGCACACTATAGCACAAGGAGAATTTCCCTCACTGTCCTTCCCTGTCCCTAGAAACAAGGATTCGCACAGTAAAACACACTGACACTCTCCCTACCTATAGTTTTCTGTCCCTAGAAAAAATGTTTTTTAAAGCACACTATAGCACAGGAGAATTTCCCTCACTGTCCTTCCCTGTCCCTAGAAACAAGGATTATCACAGTGAAAGAAACTGACACTCTTCCTACCTATAGTTTTCTGTCCCTAGAAAAAATGTTTTTTTAAAGCACACTATAGCACAAGGAGAATTTCCCTCACTGTCCTTCCCTGTCCCTAGAAACAAGGATTATCACAGTATAAGAAATTGACACTCTTCCTACCTATAGTTTTCTGTCCCTAGAAAAAATGTTTTTTTAAAGCACACTATAGCACAAGGAGAATTTCCCTCACTGTCCTTCCCTGTCCCTAGAAACAAGGATTCGCACAGTAAAACACACTGACACTCTCCCTACCTATAGTTTTCTGTCCCTAGAAAAAATGTTTTTTTAAAGCACACTATAGCACAAGGAGAATTTCCCTCACTGTCCTTCCCTGTCCCTAGAAACAAGGATTCGCACAGTAAAACACACTGACACTCTCCCTACCTATAGTTTTCTGTCCCTAGAAAAAATGTTTTTTTAAAGCACACTATAGCACAAGGAGAATTTCCCTCACTGTCCTTCCCTGTCCCTAGAAACAAGGATTATCACAGTGAAAGAAACTGACACTCTTCCTACCTATAGTTTTCTGTCCCTAGAAAAAATGTTTTTTTAAAGCACACTATAGCACAAGGAGAATTTCCCTCACTGTCCTTCCCTGTCCCTAGAAACAAGGATTATCACAGTGAAAGAAACTGACACTCTTCCTACCTATAGTTTTCTGTCCCTAGAAAAAATGTTTTTTTAAAGCACACTATAGCACAAGGAGAATTTCCCTCACTGTCCTTCCCTGTCCCTAGAAACAAGGATTATCACAGTGAAAGAAACTGACACTCTTCCTACCTATAGTTTTCTGTCCCTAGAAAAAATGTTTTTTTAAAGCACACTATAGCACAAGGAGAATTTCCCTCACTGTCCTTCCCTGTCCCTAGAAACAAGGATTATCACAGTGAAAGAAACTGACACTCTTCCTACCTATAGTTTTCTGTCCCTAGAAAAAATGTTTTTTTAAAGCACACTATAGCACAAGGAGAATTTCCCTCACTGTCCTTCCCTGTCCCTAGAAACAAGGATTATCACAGTGAAAGAAACTGACACTCTTCCTACCTATAGTTTTCTGTCCCTAGAAAAAATGTTTTTTTAAAGCACACTATAGCACAAGGAGAATTTCCCTCACTGTCCTTCCCTGTCCCTAGAAACAAGGATTATCACAGTGAAAGAAACTGACACTCTTCCTACCTATAGTTTTCTGTCCCTAGAAAAAATGTTTTTTTTAAAGCACACTATAGCACAAGGAGAATTTCCCTCACTGTCCTTCCCTGTCCCTAGAAACAAGGATTCGCACAGTAAAACACACTGACACTCTCCCTACCTATAGTTTTCTGTCCCTAGAAAAAATGTTTTTTTAAAGCACACTATAGCACAAGGAGAATTTCCCTCACTGTCCTTCCCTGTCCCTAGAAACAAGGATTCGCACAGTAAAACACACTGACACTCTCCCTACCTATAGTTTTCTGTCCCTAGAAAAAATGTTTTTTAAAGCACACTATAGCACAAGGAGAATTTCCCTCACTGTCCTTCCCTGTCCCTAGAAACAAGGATTCGCACAGTAAAACACACTGACACTCTCCCTACCTATCCTTCTCTTTCCCTAAACTAAAGGAATCCAGGTTAAGCAAGAAAAAATAAATGTCACTGTCCCTGCCTATGCTTCTCTTTCCCTGCTCCGGAACACACTACACTAGGCCGCCGTGCTGGCGGCCTTTTATAGTGTGGGGCGTGTACTAAACACCCTCAGCAATAATTGGCCACAGGCATCCTGCCTGTGGCCAATCATTGCTCTCCTCGCTGCCGGCGCTGTGATTGGCCAAGCATGCGGGGTCACAGTGCATGCTTGGCCAATCACAGCGCCTGGATGACACTGCGATGGCGTAGTGCATTGTGGGCCGTTCGCGTCACTTGAATTAGGCGCGAACGGCCCAAATCGTTCGATCTTCGACGAACGATCGAACAGCCGATGTTCGAGTCGAACGTATGTTCGACTCGAACACCGAGCTCATCCCTACTGTCAGCCTGTATTATTAGGAAGAGAACAGGAATGGTCTGCAGTCAGCTTTACTTGCACACTGTGCCCAGTATACAGTACACTGACTTAATATACTGCAGCTTAGCTCAATCAACTGCCTGCCTGTATTATTAGGAAGAGAATAACAGGAACGATCTGCAGTGAGATCTAGCTAAATGGTATACAGTATATACAAAGCATGCAATGCATATATATACTAAATATACTGATCTAACTAGCTGAATCAACTGCCTGCTCAATCTAGCTAACTGAAATAAAACGACAATCTCTCTCTCCCACCCCCCTCTCTCCCGCCCTCTCTCCCGCCCTCTCTCCCGCCCTCTCCCCCTCTCCCCCTCTCCCTCTCCCCCTCTCCCTCTCTCCCTCTCCCTCTCTCTCCCTCTCCCTCTCTCTCCCTCTCCCTCTCCCTCTCTCTCCCTCTTCCTCTCTCTCCCTCTCCCTCTCCCTCTCTCTCTCTCTCTCTCTCTCTCTGAACGCCGCCGGAACACACTACACAAGGCTGACGCGCAGGCGGCCTTATATAGTGAAAAAAGCTGCTATAATATACATGTGAAAGTGAAAGGACAATAAACTGACACAAAAACTTAATGTAGGAGGTCAAATTAGACCAAAGGTGCAAAAAAGAAGCAAACTTGCAGTCCATATGTGATATATGAAAACCAAGTGTTAATTCGCATATAGTCCATAAACATCAAATGGGTCTCCACTGTGCAAATAAACCCACAGCATCCAGAAGAAGTGGTGATAGGACAGTGCTTCCACCTTAATGACACACCGCCGCTTATCAGAAGTACATGATCTCCTATTACAGGAGATCAGTTAGCGCATAGACAGATAATCCCAATTAAAAGGTGTCCTCAGCAGGCAGCGCTACTTGCTCGGATGACTCATGAACAATAGCTATTCAGGATGTGCCTCATAAATAAAAAGAAGGCTCGTATAGCATAAAATCCTTTAGAGTTTTAATTATAAATAATAAAATGCACACTTACAGAAGTAAGAAGAGACAAAGCATGTAAAACGATTGAGCCGGCCGGCTCCTCGATCTGGCTGCCTGTATCTTCCGGGTCTAGCGTATGACGCGTGATGTCAGAACGTCACTTACCCAACATTTCTCTCAACAGGGACGTGGTTACGGGATACGGGCGGCGTCCTGATTCACCGCATATATACACAAAGGGGGATGGATGGCTTGGCCTCGCTGTGAGTCCTGGAAACACCGCTCAAGTGCCATTTTACTTAATGGAAAAGAGAGGAACAAACCTATCCATTCCAATAGGACAAAAGGGGGAAAAAAAACGATACTCTCTCAAACTGAGATGGAGACCCGATAAGTCTATGTGGACATGGGCAATTATATTTTCCATGAATTTTTTTTTTTATTTAAATTTACATTGTAAGTAAATAAGCTGGAAATAGTCTAGTGGGCTTGCTAGCACAGAAACTCACTAAAAACAGAACTGGATCGTGTCCGCATAGATGAAAGGGCACACACAGACACTACCACTCTAAAGGCAAATAACAACAAGGTAGCCTGTTGGTCATCCCAAGATGTCTAATCCCAAAAATTCATTATGAATAGGTAATTTATCAATAGGTTAATTACTGGGACGGCCATAATATTGGCAATAATAGATAGAGAGATTTTCACCCACTAAGCATCCAAATTTCAGTATACATATAATTTAATAAATGTACACCTATTGTCTGGCCACTCAGGACTCGCATCAAGTTCACATACTGTAGCATATGCACCAAATGATATAAACTCCACCAATATTGTGGGTAACATCCGTGAAGCCTGTAATCATATGTGTGCTAAAATTGATGTTCAAATTCCTGAACCAAATTGAGTATAATAATTGAATTAAAAAATAAACCACAAAAATACAATAAAAATAAAGATACAAAGTTAAATTAATGAGTACAACTCGGAAAAAATTATCTCTAAGAATTATGGATGAAACAATTAATGTCAACATCAATGTTGAGCCCAAAGGGTGTGTAACATTTGAGTTTATGTACCCACGCCATTTCTAATTTTGAAATGCTTCTAACTAAGCAGCTACCCCTCCAATGGGGGCTGTATTTGTCAATGCCTAAAAATAATGTATTCGTGGGATCTCTATTGTGTACTTTTAAATAATGTTTTGACACAGAGTGTTTGGTGAACCCTCTTCTAATATTATTTATATGCTCATTCAAGCGCACCTGAAGTGGGCGCTTGGTCCTGCCCACACACTGAAAGCCGCATGGGCATTGGAGCATATAAACAACTCCCACGGTGGAACATGTGATAAATGGTTCAATGGTGTAACTCTTAGAAGTGCACACAGAACTAAAACTGGTAGTTCTCCTAGCTCTGCACCCATTTAAGGAGCAGACCTGGCATCTCCTGCAATGATAATATCCGGTTAAGCCTGAAAGAAATATAGATCTAATGGCAGGAGGATTAAAAATGTTGGGGGCTAGTTTATCTTTTAAAGAAGGAACCCCCCTGAAGACGACCTGAGGTTTACTTGGTAAGATGTTGCCAAGAACCCTGTCATTTTTTAAGATATGCCAGTGTTTATTAATTATATGTTTCACACTGGCATGCTGACATGAATAATTGGTAACAAATGGGTTACAAAAAGTGTTGCCTCTAACTTCACCAGTTTTATCCCTCAGTAAGTTAGCTCTGTCAGTGTTCACAACAAGCTCTAAGGTGTTGGATAAACTGTCAGTGGAGTAACCTTTTTCCACGAATCTCTGTGTGAGAACCTGTGCCTGCTGTAAAAAGGTGGTCTGTTCAGTACAATTGCGTATTAGTCGCAAATATTGACTTTTTGGCACAGATTTCAACCACGATGCATGGTGGCAACTATCACTTGGTATAAATGCATTTCTATCAGTACTCTTAAAGAATGTTGATGTAACAAAACTCACTCCCGACACAAATACTCAAATCTAGAAAGTTAATATTCTCTTGGCTCGCTTCATAACTCAAATGTATGCCCCTATTGTTAATGTTGAGGTCATCCATGAACAGCATAAGATCCTCTCTGTTGCCATTCCATAGGAGGAGGATGTCGTCTATGTACCAGGCCCAAAGGACCACCTGCGGCCTGGTTGAAACACGGATGACATCCTCCTCCCACTTAGCCATAAAGAGGTTCGCTAGGCTGGGGGCATATTTAGCCCCATAGCGACACCTCTATCCTGCCTATAGAAACGACCATCAAACCAAAAGAAATTATGGGTGGCTGCATATTCCAACAGCTCCATAATAAAATCGACCTGCTCAGTAGGTAGCGTGGAGTCTCTGTTCAAAAAGTGAGATACTGCCTCCAAACCCAACCAGTGGGGGATCACTGTATACAGAGAGGTGACATCAGCAGTCACCATCCATAGGTCTGCACATGGCTTAAGCTCAGACAGAAGGTTAATGGCATGTCTGGTGTCTTTGACTAGTGATGAGCCGAACACCCCCGGGTTCGGTTCGCACCAGAACCCGCGAACGGACCGGAAGTTCGAACGAACATTAGAACCCTATTAAATACAATGGATGCGAACGTTCGAATTCTAAAGTGCTAATTATAACAACTATTATGCATGTTATTGTCCTAAAAAGGGTTTGGGAACCCGGGTTCTGCACCAGGGGACATGTATCAATGCAAAAAGAAGTTTTAAAAACGGTCGTTTTTCGGGAGCAGTCATTTTAATGATGCATAAAGTGAAAAAAAAAAAGTCAAATATTCCTTTAAATATCGTACCTGGGGGGTGTCTAAAGTATGCCTGTGAAGTGCCACGTGTTTCCCGTGTTTAGAACTGTCCCTGCACAAAATGACACTTCTAAAGGAAAAAAAAGCCATTTAAAACTGCTTGCGGCTTTAATGTAATGTCTGGTCCCGGTAATATGGATGAAATTCTTTAAGAAAAATGGCATAGCTACCCCATGACCCCCCCCCCCCTACCCCAGCCCATTACCAGCCCCTTTGGGTCTTGTATGGATATTAAGGGGAACCCCGCACATAAAATAAAAAAGGCCCTATATACTCTGAACAGCCGTATACAGGCGGTGCATACAAGACAGGGACTGTAGGTTTGTTCTTATGTAGAATCTGTTTGTAATTTTGAACAGGTACATTGTTGAAGTGTAGCTCCAGCCCAAAAATCTATTTTTAAACTTTTTGGAAAACATAGGTAAGGGTTATCACCCCTGTAACATTTGTTTTGCTGTCTGTGCCCCTGTTCAGAACATTTCACCTCACTTTCCGTCCCAATGACAACTGTTTTTGAAATGTGGTGTTTTTCTTGAAACAAGGATTGCTGATAAAGCATCAGTACAGAGGAGACACCTTTCTCCCATATTTATTCTTACAGGAGAGAATTTTCCTTCCTAGTGGTAGATTTCCTCTCACTTCCTGTTGTCTTCTTGCGTTTGCAAGTAGGAGTCGTTTGTAAGTTGGATGTTTGAAAGTAGGGACCTGCCGTATATACTCTGCAGAAATAGGCCCCTTAGTTGTTGGTGTTGGCACAACACTGTAAGCACTCACAGTTACTCTTGGTTGGTGCTGGAACGCCCTGCTGTCAACTATTATATCAGGAATTTTAATTACATATAATTGTTGAACAGTGGTAGTAAAAATTGGGCCTTTGATGGTGGTGCTGGTGCCACAACACTGTAAGCCCTGACAGTTACTCTTGGTGGGTGCAGCAATGGGCCCTGCTGTGAATTATTAGATCAAGAATTGTAATTACATGCCCCTGTTGAACAGGGGCTGAAAAATTGGGCCTTAGGCACTGGTGGCACAACACTGCAACCCCTCACAGATACTGTACTTGGAGCACAGCAATGAGCCCTGTTGCAAAGTATTGCTTCAAAAATTGTAATGACACGCCCCTGTTAAACAGGGGCTGAAAAATTGGGCCTTAGGCACTGGTGGCACAACACTGCAACTCCTCACAGATACTGTACTTGGAGCACAGCAATGAGCCCTGTTGCAAAGTATTGCTTCAAAAATTGTAATTACACGCCCCTGTTAAACAGGGGCTGAAAAATTGGGCGTTAGGCACTGGTGGCGGCACCCATAAACAAAAATGATCTTCCAAGCTATCATCATCAATCGTATCATTGAGGACTCGGAGGAGGAGGATAGCCAGTCAACATAACAGCACAGGCACTCAGCATCAGCATCAGTCTTGAAGGGATGTGACATTTTAAAATCAATTAGTCTGTTATATCAGCATCAGGTGTGTGGTAGCTGGTGGTGATCCAAGACTGGTTCATCTTGATGAAAGTCAGTCGATCAACCGAGTCGGTGGACAGGCGCACCCTGTGATCCGTGACAAATCCTCCAGCAGCACTGAATGTGCGTTCCGAAAGAACGCTGGATGCAGGACAGGCCAGTAGCTCAATTGCATACTGTGCAAGCTCTGGCCAGTGATCCATCCTCAAGACCCAGTAAGCCAGAGGATTTTCGGTGGGGAAGGTGTCCAAGTCTGACCTTGCCCCTAGATATTCCTGCACCATGTTTATCAGACGCTGGCGATGGTTGCTGGAACCAATCATACTTTGGGGCTGCGGACTAAAGAATTGTCTGAACGCATCGGTCAGACGGCCACCTTCCCCACCGCTCCTTCTTTGACTGGCCGAAGCCTCAGCAACTCGTTGTCCAGGACCAGGAGTTTGCAACCTCCCAGTCTCTGGGAACGCGTTGCACAGACCTTTCTGCAAGGCCTCCCGGAGTTGTCTCATCCTCTGCTCCCTCTGCGACGGTAACATAAGGTCCGCAACCTTACCCTTGTACCGTGGATCAAGGAGAGTGGCCAGCCAGTAATGGTCCCTCTCCTTGATCCGAAGAATACGAGGATCCTTCCGCAGACTTTGCAGGATCAGGGAGGCCATGCAGCGTAGGTTTGCTGAGGCATTCGCTCCGGAGTCCTCTGGGTCACTAAGGACGACATGATCCGCAGCCACCTCCTCCCAGCCACGTACAAGTCCACTGGTTTCTTGGGACTGTAAATCATCCCTAAAAGACTGCTGCTGATGATGCTGAGTGCCAGCCTCCACCTCCATGCTGACACAATCCTCCTCCTCCTCCTCCTCCTCCTCCTCTTCCTGTGCGATGGGTGGGACAGAAGGAACACTGTCTGGGTAAAGGGGGCCTTGAGAGGCAAGGAAGTCCTCCTCTTCCTGCCTCTGTTCTGCCTCAAGTGCCCTGTCCATTATTCCACGCAGCGTGTGCTCCAACAGGTGGACAAGAGGTACAGTGTCACTGATGCATGCACTGTCACTGCTCACCATCCTCGTGGCCTCCTCAAATGGTGCCAGGACAGTGCATGCATCCCTGATCATGACCCACTGGCGTGGCAAAAAAAACAAGCTCCCCTGACCCTGTCCTGGTGCCATAGTCGCACAGGTACTCATTGATGGCCCTCTGCTGCGTGTGCAGCCGCTGCAGCATGGCCAACGTTGAGTTCCACCTGGTGGGCATGTCACAGATTAGGCGGTTCTTGGGCAGGTTAAATTCCTTTTGGAGGTCAGCCAGCCGAGCACTGGCATTATATGACCGGCGGAAATGCACACAGACTTTCCTGGCCTGCCTCAGGACATCCTGTAAGCCCGGGTACCTGCCCAAGAACCGCTGCACCACCAGGTTAAGGACGTGAGCCACACAGGGCACATGGGTCAGTTGTCCCTGTCGGAGGGCGGAGAGGAGGTTGGTGCCATTGTCGCAAACCACCATTCCTGGCTTAAGCTGGCGTGGCGTCAACCACCTCTCGGCCTGGCCCTGCAGAGCAGACAGGACCTCTGCCCCAGTGTGGCTTCTGTCCCCCAAACACACCAGCGCAAGCACGGCATGGCATCTTTTTGCCTGCGTACTTGCGTAGCCCCGTGAACGGCTACGGAGCACCGCTGGTTCATAGGACAAACCACAGGAAGAGGCCATGGAGGAAGAAGAAGAGGAGGGGGTGGAGGAGAGAGGTGTGTCACAACCAGTAGTAGCATTTTGGAGGCGTGGCGGTGGGACAACCTCCAACACTACTGCACCTTGTCCTGAATCCTTCCCAGCTGCCAAAAGAGTGACCCAATGGGCCGTGAAAGAAAGGTAACGTCCCTGTCCATGCCTGCTGGACCATGAGTCAGCGGTAATATGCACCTTACCGCTGACCGCCCTGTCCAGCGAGGCCAAGACATTGCCTTCCACATGCCGGTAGAGAGCCGGAATAGCCTTCCGTGAGAAAAAGTGGCGTTTGGGAACCTGCCACTGAGGAACCGCACATTGCACAAACTCACGGAAGGGGGCCGAGTCTACCAACTGAAAAGGCAGCAGTTGAAGCGCTAGCAATTTAGCCAAGCTAGCATTCAACCGCTGGGCATGTGGATGGCTGGGAGTGAACTTCTTTCGACGGTCCAGCAGCTGGGGCAGGGAAATTTGCCTGCTAGAATCGGACGTCGGTGTACTGCTAGCAGAGTGGGCGCAAGTACTTGGCTGTGACACACCTAATTCTACACCTTCATTCCTCTCAGTGCATGTTTCAGAGAGGACTGAAGTTATAGTGGGGTTGGAGATCCCAGCTGATGCGGTGCAAGGAGAGGTCCGCTTTGTTCTTTGGTGTGGGTCTTTGAGGTAGGCTTGCCAACGAGCTGCATGGCAGGTCAACATATGTCTGGTCAGGCATGTGGTACCCAAGCGGCTGATGTTTTGGCCACGCGATATACGCTTGAGACATATGTTGCAAACAGCAGCTGTGCGATCTGATGCACTAGCCTCAAAAAAGGCCCACACCAAAGAACTTTTTGAATGACGGGCAGAGGCAGCGCCCTGCACAGGCGGAGCTCTGCGGTGTGATTCCGTCGGTGTACTGCCCTTACGCTGGCCACCAAAGGGCATCCTGCCTCGTTGGAGATGTGCCTCCTCCTCATCCTCCTCCTCCTCCTCTCTCCTATTAGGCACCCACGTGGAGTCATTGACCTCATCATCCCCTCCCTCCTCATCACTGGAGCCAATCTGGCAGTATGCTGCAGCTGCTGGAACATGACTGCCAGATTGGTGTCCTTCTTGAGCATCCCCTCTGTCTGCTCTCACGCTACTGCCTTCCTCTAGCTGGGTTTCATCATCAGACCCTTCGAAACGCTGGGCATCCTCCTGGAGCATGTACCCAACACTGTGCTGAAACAGTTCGGGGGACTCCTCAGGAGGAGGACATGGTGGGTCTAGGGAAGGAGTGACTGATGATTTGTCTGACATTGATACCAGGGAAGACGACGCTTTGGCAGCTGCTTTTCCAGTACCCTGAGCCTGGGTGAGAGAGGATGAGGAGGAGGAGGAGGGCTTGGTCATCCACTCTACCAAGTCTTCGGCATGATGTGGCTCAACATGTCCAGCTGCCGAAAAGAAGGACAAGCGTGTCCCATGGCCATGTGCTGATGACAATGCACCGCGTCCACGACCAGCACTGTTGCCCCCAGACACAGAGCCTGCTTGCCCTCTTTTATTGCCTCCTGACTGTCTGCCTCTCCTTGTTTGCCTTCCAGACATTCTAATAGATGGCCTGCAGGGAGATGGGAAAAAAGCAATAAGGGCTACCTTCAGGTGTCCTTCTCTGTCCCTGGAAACAAGGACTTGCAGAGTGAAAGAAAAAAAACACTCTCCCTACCTACAGTTTTCTGTCCCTAGAAAAAATGTTTTTTTTAATCACAATATAGCACAAGGAAAATTAACTCACTGTCCTTACAGGTCCCTGGAAACAAGGACTTGCAGAGTGAAAGAAAAAAAACACTCTCCCTACCTACAGTTTTCTGTCCCTAGAAAAAAATGTTTTTTTTAATCACAATATAGCAAAAGGACAATTCACTCACTGTCCTTCCAGGTCCCTGGAAACAAGGACTTGCAGAGTGAAAGAAACTGACACTGTCCCTACCTAGAGTTTTCTGTCCCTAGAATAAATGTTTTTTTTAATCACAATATAGCAAAAGGACAATTCACTCACTGTCCTTCCAGGTCCCTGGAAACAAGGACTTGCAGAGTGAAAGAAACTGACACTGTCCCTACCTAGAGTTTTCTGTCCCTAGAATAAATGTTTTTTTTAATCACAATATAGCAAAAGGACAATTCACTCACTGTCCTTCCAGGTCCCTGGAAACAAGGACTTGCAGAGTGAAAGAAACTGACACTGTCCCTACCTAGAGTTTTCTGTCCCTAGAATAAATGTTTTTTTTAATCACAATATAGCAAAAGGACAATTCACTCACTGTCCTTCCAGGTCCCTGGAAACAAGGACTTGCAGAGTGAAAGAAACTGACACTGTCCCTACCTAGAGTTTTCTGTCCCTGGAATAAATGTTTTTTTCAGCACAATATAGCACAAGGACAATTAACTCACTGTCCTTACAGGTCCCTGGAAACAAGGACTTGCAGAGTGAAAGAAAAAAAATACTCTCCCTACCTACAGTTTTCTGTCCCTAGAAAAAAATGTTTTTTTTAATCACAATATAGCAAAAGGACAATTCACTCACTGTCCTTCCAGGTCCCTGGAAACAAGGACTTGCAGAGTGAAAGAAACTGACACTGTCCCTACCTAGAGTTTTCTGTCCCTAGAATAAATGTTTTTTTTAATCACAATATAGCAAAAGGACAATTCACTCACTGTCCTTCCAGGTCCCTGGAAACAAGGACTTGCAGAGTGAAAGAAACTGACACTGTCCCTACCTAGAGTTTTCTGTCCCTAGAATAAATGTTTTTTTTAATCACAATATAGCAAAAGGACAATTCACTCACTGTCCTTCCAGGTCCCTGGAAACAAGGACTTGCAGAGTGAAAGAAACTGACACTGTCCCTACCTAGAGTTTTCTGTCCCTAGAATAAATGTTTTTTTTAATCACAATATAGCAAAAGGACAATTCACTCACTGTCCTTCCAGGTCCCTGGAAACAAGGACTTGCAGAGTGAAAGAAACTGACACTGTCCCTACCTAGAGTTTTCTGTCCCTAGAATAAATGTTTTTTTTAATCACAATATAGCAAAAGGACAATTCACTCACTGTCCTTCCAGGTCCCTGGAAACAAGGACTTGCAGAGTGAAAGAAACTGACACTGTCCCTACCTAGAGTTTTCTGTCCCTAGAATAAATGTTTTTTTTAATCACAATATAGCACAAGGAAAATTAACTCACTGTCCTTACAGGTCCCTGGAAACAAGGACTTGCAGAGTGAAAGAAAAAAAACACTCTCCCTACCTACAGTTTTCTGTCCCTAGAAAAAAATGTTTTTTTTAATCACAATATAGCAAAAGGACAATTCACTCACTGTCCTTCCAGGTCCCTGGAAACAAGGACTTGCAGAGTGAAAGAAACTGACACTGTCCCTACCTAGAGTTTTCTGTCCCTAGAATAAATGTTTTTTTTAATCACAATATAGCACAAGGAAAATTAACTCACTGTCCTTACAGGTCCCTGGAAACAAGGACTTGCAGAGTGAAAGAAAAAAAACA
Source organism: Rana muscosa (assembly GCA_029206835.1). Classification (NCBI taxonomy): domain Eukaryota; kingdom Metazoa; phylum Chordata; class Amphibia; order Anura; family Ranidae; genus Rana; species Rana muscosa. The sequence goes on along the minus strand of CM055116.1, from coordinate 783,956,754 downwards.
CTCTCCCTACCTACAGTTTTCTGTCCCTAGAAAAAAATGTTTTTTTTAATCACAATATAGCAAAAGGACAATTCACTCACTGTCCTTCCAGGTCCCTGGAAACAAGGACTTGCAGAGTGAAAGAAACTGACACTGTCCCTACCTAGAGTTTTCTGTCCCTGGAATAAATGTTTTTTTCAGCACAATATAGCACAAGGACAATTAACTCACTGTCCTTACAGGTCCCTGGAAACAAGGACTTGCAGAGTGAAAGAAAAAAAATACTCTCCCTACCTACAGTTTTCTGTCCCTAGAAAAAAATGTTTTTTTTAATCACAATATAGCAAAAGGACAATTCACTCACTGTCCTTCCAGGTCCCTGGAAACAAGGACTTGCAGAGTGAAAGAAACTGACACTGTCCCTACCTAGAGTTTTCTGTCCCTAGAATAAATGTTTTTTTTAATCACAATATAGCAAAAGGACAATTCACTCACTGTCCTTCCAGGTCCCTGGAAACAAGGACTTGCAGAGTGAAAGAAACTGACACTGTCCCTACCTAGAGTTTTCTGTCCCTAGAATAAATGTTTTTTTTAATCACAATATAGCAAAAGGACAATTCACTCACTGTCCTTCCAGGTCCCTGGAAACAAGGACTTGCAGAGTGAAAGAAACTGACACTGTCCCTACCTAGAGTTTTCTGTCCCTAGAATAAATGTTTTTTTTAATCACAATATAGCAAAAGGACAATTCACTCACTGTCCTTCCAGGTCCCTGGAAACAAGGACTTGCAGAGTGAAAGAAACTGACACTGTCCCTACCTAGAGTTTTCTGTCCCTAGAATAAATGTTTTTTTTAATCACAATATAGCAAAAGGACAATTCACTCACTGTCCTTCCAGGTCCCTGGAAACAAGGACTTGCAGAGTGAAAGAAACTGACACTGTCCCTACCTAGAGTTTTCTGTCCCTAGAATAAATGTTTTTTTTAATCACAATATAGCACAAGGAAAATTAACTCACTGTCCTTACAGGTCCCTGGAAACAAGGACTTGCAGAGTGAAAGAAAAAAAACACTCTCCCTACCTACAGTTTTCTGTCCCTAGAAAAAAATGTTTTTTTTAATCACAATATAGCAAAAGGACAATTCACTCACTGTCCTTCCAGGTCCCTGGAAACAAGGACTTGCAGAGTGAAAGAAACTGACACTGTCCCTACCTAGAGTTTTCTGTCCCTAGAATAAATGTTTTTTTTAATCACAATATAGCACAAGGAAAATTAACTCACTGTCCTTACAGGTCCCTGGAAACAAGGACTTGCAGAGTGAAAGAAAAAAAACACTCTCCCTACCTACAGTTTTCTGTCCCTAGAAAAAAATGTTTTTTTTAATCACAATATAGCAAAAGGACAATTCACTCACTGTCCTTCCAGGTCCCTGGAAACAAGGACTTGCAGAGTGAAAGAAACTGACACTGTCCCTACCTAGAGTTTTCTGTCCCTGGAATAAATGTTTTTTTCAGCACAATATAGCACAAGGACAATTAACTCACTGTCCTTACAGGTCCCTGGAAACAAGGACTTGCAGAGTGAAAGAAAAAAAATACTCTCCCTACCTACAGTTTTCTGTCCCTAGAAAAAAATGTTTTTTTTAATCACAATATAGCAAAAGGACAATTCACTCACTGTCCTTCCAGGTCCCTGGAAACAAGGACTTGCAGAGTGAAAGAAACTGACACTGTCCCTACCTAGAGTTTTCTGTCCCTGGAATAAATGTTTTTTTCAGCACAATATAGCACAAGGACAATTAACTCACTGTCCTTACAGGTCCCTGGAAACAAGGACTTGCAGAGTGAAAGAAAAAAAATACTCTCCCTACCTACAGTTTTCTGTCCCTAGAAAAAAATGTTTTTTTTAATCACAATATAGCAAAAGGACAATTCACTCACTGTCCTTCCAGGTCCCTGGAAACAAGGACTTGCAGAGTGAAAGAAACTGACACTGTCCCTACCTAGAGTTTTCTGTCCCTGGAATAAATGTTTTTTTCAGCACAATATAGCACAAGGACAATTAACTCACTGTCCTTACAGGTCCCTGGAAACAAGGACTTGCAGAGTGAAAGAAAAAAAATACTCTCCCTACCTACAGTTTTCTGTCCCTAGAAAAAAATGTTTTTTTTAATCACAATATAGCAAAAGGACAATTCACTCACTGTCCTTCCAGGTCCCTGGAAACAAGGACTTGCAGAGTGAAAGAAACTGACACTGTCCCTACCTAGAGTTTTCTGTCCCTAGAATAAATGTTTTTTTTAATCACAATATAGCAAAAGGACAATTCACTCACTGTCCTTCCAGGTCCCTGGAAACAAGGACTTGCAGAGTGAAAGAAACTGACACTGTCCCTACCTAGAGTTTTCTGTCCCTAGAATAAATGTTTTTTTTAATCACAATATAGCAAAAGGACAATTCACTCACTGTCCTTCCAGGTCCCTGGAAACAAGGACTTGCAGAGTGAAAGAAACTGACACTGTCCCTACCTAGAGTTTTCTGTCCCTAGAATAAATGTTTTTTTTAATCACAATATAGCAAAAGGACAATTCACTCACTGTCCTTCCAGGTCCCTGGAAACAAGGACTTGCAGAGTGAAAGAAACTGACACTGTCCCTACCTAGAGTTTTCTGTCCCTAGAATAAATGTTTTTTTTAATCACAATATAGCAAAAGGACAATTCACTCACTGTCCTTCCAGGTCCCTGGAAACAAGGACTTGCAGAGTGAAAGAAACTGACACTGTCCCTACCTAGAGTTTTCTGTCCCTAGAATAAATGTTTTTTTTAATCACAATATAGCACAAGGAAAATTAACTCACTGTCCTTACAGGTCCCTGGAAACAAGGACTTGCAGAGTGAAAGAAAAAAAACACTCTCCCTACCTACAGTTTTCTGTCCCTAGAAAAAAATGTTTTTTTTAATCACAATATAGCAAAAGGACAATTCACTCACTGTCCTTCCAGGTCCCTGGAAACAAGGACTTGCAGAGTGAAAGAAACTGACACTGTCCCTACCTAGAGTTTTCTGTCCCTGGAATAAATGTTTTTTTCAGCACAATATAGCACAAGGACAATTAACTCACTGTCCTTACAGGTCCCTGGAAACAAGGACTTGCAGAGTGAAAGAAAAAAAATACTCTCCCTACCTACAGTTTTCTGTCCCTAGAAAAAAATGTTTTTTTTAATCACAATATAGCAAAAGGACAATTCACTCACTGTCCTTCCAGGTCCCTGGAAACAAGGACTTGCAGAGTGAAAGAAACTGACACTGTCCCTACCTAGAGTTTTCTGTCCCTAGAATAAATGTTTTTTTTAATCACAATATAGCAAAAGGACAATTCACTCACTGTCCTTCCAGGTCCCTGGAAACAAGGACTTGCAGAGTGAAAGAAACTGACACTGTCCCTACCTAGAGTTTTCTGTCCCTAGAATAAATGTTTTTTTAATCACAATATAGCAAAAGGACAATTCACTCACTGTCCTTCCAGGTCCCTGGAAGGAAGGACTTGCAGAGTGAAAGAAACTGACACTGTCCCTACCTAGAGTTTTCTGTCCCTAGAATAAATGTTTTTTTTAATCACAATATAGCAAAAGGACAATTCACTCACTGTCCTTCCAGGTCCCTGGAAACAAGGACTTGCAGAGTGAAAGAAACTGACACTGTCCCTACCTAGAGTTTTCTGTCCCTAGAATAAATGTTTTTTTTTAAGCACACTATAGCAGAAGCACAAAACACACTGACACTCTCCCTACCTATCCTTCTCTTTCCCTAAACTAAAGGAATCCAGGTTAAGCAAGAAAGAAATAACAGTCACTGTCCCTGCCTATGCTACTCTATCCCTGCTCCGGAACACACTACACTAGGCCGCCGTGCTGGCGGCCTTTTATAGTGTGGGGCGTGTACTAAACACCCTCAGCAATAATTGGCCACAGGCATCCTGCCTGTGGCCAATCATTGCTCTCCTCGCTGCCGGCGCTGTGATTGGCCAAGCATGCGGGGTCACAGTGCATGCTTGGCCAATCACAGCGCCTGGATGACACTGCGATGGCGTAGTGCATTGTGGGCCGTTCGCGTCACTCGAATTTGGCGCGAACGGCCCAAATCGTTCGATCTTCGTCGAACGATCGAACAGCCAATGTTCGAGTCGAACGTATGTTCGACTCGAACACGAAGCTCATCCCTATCTTTGACATAGGATGGCATCTCTTGTTCCAAGAGAAGTCTATATACTTGCCCACCCGGGAAGTAATGGAATCTATCCCACTCACGATGGGACGTCCCGGGGGGCAAGTAAGACTCTTATGCACCTTTGGTAGGTAGTAAATAATTGGGATCCTTGGGGATCTGGGAATCAAAAACAATTTTTCTTTTTTATTTAGGATTTTATGATCAAACCCTCTAGAGACAATTTTTTCCAATGTAGTTTTATATTTTTCCCCAAGGTTTAATAACAAGGGAGTGTAAGTGGCCTCATCTTCTAAGATGCGGTACATTTCTTGCATATAGTCGTCCTTATTCAGGACGACTATACCGCCCCCTTTATCAGACGGGTGAATAACTATGTTTTTATTAGTACAAAGGGATTCAATACCTTCTTCTATTTCCTTTTTGGTCTTAATCTGTTTAATACGCATCTCATCTAAATCCTTTAGGGCTAAATCTCTAAAAACTTGCAATGAAGGAGAAAGATGACCAGGCGGGTTAAAAACTGAGGCATTGGACAGACCGGAATGTGAAAATCCAAAAAGAGGCCGTCTTTGAAGGATTGAATGGGTTAGAAGCCATGTACCTTTGGACATTCAATTTCCGGACATATTTATGAATGTCCATATAAGTATGAAATTTGTTCAAATTTCGGGGTGGGGCATATTTCAGCCCTCTGTCAAAAACTGCTAACTCGGGAGCTCTCAAGGGGTGCGCACTCAGATTAACCACTTAAGCCCCGGACCATTTGGTAGCTAGAGGACCAGAGGTGAATTCAGAATTTTGCACTGCGCTGCCTTAACTGTAAATTGTGCGGACATGCAATGTTGTACCCAAACGAAATTTGCGTCCTTTTCTTCCCACAAATAGAGCTTTCTTTTAATGGTATTTGATTGCCTCTGCGATTTTTATTTTTTGCGATATAAACGGAAAAAGACCGAAAATTTTGAAAAAAAATGATATTTTCTACTTTTTGTTATAAGAAAAATCGAATAAACTCAATTGTAGTCATACATTTAGGCCAAAATGTATTCAGCCACATGTTTTTAGTAAAAAAAATGTCAATAAGCGTATATTTATTGGTTTGCGCAAAAGTTATAGAGTTTACAAACTAGGGTACATTTTCTGAAATTTACACAGCTTTAAATTTATGACTGCCTATCTCATTTCTTGAGGTGCTAAAATGACAGGGCAGTACAAAACCCCCCAAATGACCCAATTTTGGAAAGTAGACACCCCAAGGAAATTGCTGAGAGGCATGTTGAGCCCATTGAATTTTTTATTTTTTTGTCCCAAGTGATTGAATAATGACAAAAAAAAATAAAAAAAAATTACAAAAAGTTGTCACTAAATGATATATTGCTCACACATGCCATGGTTATATGTGGAATTTCACCCCAAAATACATTTTTCTGCTTCTCCTGAGTACGGGGATACCACATGTGTGGGACTTTTTTGGAGCCTAGCCGCGTACGGGACCCCGGAAACCAAGCACCGCCTTCAGGATTTCAAAGGGCGCAAATTTTTGATTTCACTCCTCACTACCTATCACAGTTTCGAAGGCCATAAAATGCCAAAATAGCACAAAACCCCCCCAAATGACCCCATTTTAGAAAGTAGACACCCCAAGGAAATTGCTGAGAGGCCTGTTGAGCCCATTGAATATATTTTTTTTTGTCCCAAGTGATTGAATAATGACAAAAAAAATAAAAAATTACAAAAAGTTGTCACTAAATGATATATTGCTCACACATGCCATGGTTATATGTGGAATTACACCCCAAAATACATTTTTCTGCTTCTCCTGAGTACGGGGATACCATATGTGTGGGACTTTTTAGGAGCCTAGCTGCGTACGGGACCCCGAAAACCAAGCACCGCCTTCAGGATTTCTAGGCACAAATTTTTGATTTCACTCCTCACTACCTATCACAGTTTCGAAGGCCATAAAATGCCAAAATCGCACAAAACCCCCCCAAATGACCCCATTTTGGATTATAGACACCCCAAGCTATTTGCTGAGAGGAATGGCGAGTATTTTACAGCTCTCATTTGTTTTTGAAAATGAAGAAAGAAAATATATATATATATATATTTTTTTTCAATTTTCAAAACTTTGTGACAAAAAGCGAGATCTGCAAAATACTCACAATACCTCTCAGCAAATAGCTTGGGGTGTCTACTTTCCAAAATGGGGTCATTTGGGGGGGTTTTGTGCTATCTGGGCATTCCATGGCCTCCGAAACTGTGATAGGCAGTGAGAAGTGAAATCAAAAATTTACACCCTTAGAAAGCCTGAAGGCGGTGCTTGGTTTTTGGGGTCCCGTACGTGGCTAGGCTCCCAAAAAGTCTCACACATGTGGTATCCCCGTACTCAGGAGAAGCAACAGAATGTATTTTGGGGTGTAATTCCACATATGCCCATGGCATGTTTGAGCAATATATCATTTAGTGACAACTTTGTGCAAAAAAATTTTTTTTCGTTTTTCCGCAACTTGTGTCAACATATAAAATATTCCATGAACTCGACATGCCTCTCAGTATATAGCTTGGGGTGTCTACTTTCCAAAATGGGGTCATTTGGGGGGGTTTTGAACTGTTCTGGCATTTTATACACAACATTAGGAAGCTTACATCCACTCTTCTAACCACTTGAAGACAAAGCCCTTTTTGACACTTTTTGTTTACATGAAAACATATTTTTTTTTGCAAGAAAATTATGTTGAACCCCCAAACATTATATATATTTTTAAAGCAAAGGCCCTACAGATTAAAATGGTGGGTGTTGCATTTTTTTTTTCTACACAGTATTTGTGCAGCGATTTTTCAAACGCATTTTTTGGGTTAAAAAATACACTTTTTTTAATTTTAATGCACTAAAACACACTATATTGCCCAAATGTTTGATGAAATAAAAAAGATGATCTTAGGCCGAGTACATAGATACCAAACACGACATGCTTTAAAATTTCGCACAAACGCGCATTGGCGACAAACTACATACATTTTTAAAAGCCTTTAAAAGCCTTTACAGGTTACCCCAGTAGATTTACAGAGGAGGTCTACTGCTAAAATGATTGCCCTCGATCTGACCTTCGCGGTGATACCTCACATGCATGGTGCAATTGCTGTTTACATATGACGCCAGACCGACGCTTGCGTTCGCCATTGGGCAAGAGCAGGGCAGGACAGGGGTGCTTTTTTTTTTCTTTTTTTTTTTTATTATTAATTTTGCTTTTTTATTTTATTTTTAAATTGTTCCTTCCAAGTATTTTTTTTTTAATCATTTTTATTGTTATCTCAGGGAATGTAAATATCCCCTATGATAGCAATAGGTAGTGACAGGTACTCTTTTTTTGAAAAAACTGGGGTCTTCTAGACCCTAGATTTTTCCTCTGCCCTCAAAGCATCTGACCACACCAAGATCGGTGTGATAAAATGCTTTCCCAATTTCCCAATGGCGCTTTTTATATCCGGGGGGGGCATTCCCTCCCACTGCTTGTAAAAGCAGTCCAGAGGCTAATTAGCCGCTAGGATTGCTTTTACATGAAAGCCGGCCGCAGGTTGAAAAGAATGATACCAAGATGATACCTAAACCCGCAGGCATCATTCTGGTATAAACATTCAAAGTCCAGCAACATACCAGTACGTTGCTGGTCCTTGTTGGACATGTATTGTAATCTTTTTATTTCATGCAGCCAGTTGGCTGAACGAAAAAAGAGATTGATCGGTGGGTATGCCCACCATTAGAATACCGCCCTTCATCCACCCACTTCCAATGATGGGCATACACGCACCATTTATATATGCCGAAGCATGGGGGCATCCTCCCGCAAAAAAGTTATGCCGCACACACATGGTCGGACTTTTCCACGGGCAAGCCTCCGTCGGAATTTCGACCGTATGTACGCGGCATTAGGAGCAAAATCGCTCCTCCGCCCCTGCTGCCCCAATGCTTTGGCATATTTGCTTTTTTTTTTAACTGTGGTGGTGAAATCACCTCCTACAGCACTGGAGTCGCAGGGATCAGGCCTGTCTCTGCGAAGGCTGCAGTTATGTGTGTTTTTGTTTTGTAAGTGACAGTGATCGATCGATACTGCACTTGGGTGGCCTGGGCTGGAAGGAGGGGCAAAACGCAGGTGCCAGCAGGTATCTGGGCTGATCCCGCTAACACTGCGTTTTTGGGAACCCTAAACTGCTGGGGACGCTAGTATAGATCAGATCAGATATTGATCTGTTCAGATACTATACCACTAAGGGGGGTGTATGCTTCACGCGTGGGTGTTAGCGTTACTGGCACTAACCTGACGCTGCCTGGGGTGTGACGCAGAACCTCTCTGACGCTAAAACCTAATTGATATCACCCGCCGGGCGATCAGGGGGTTAAACCTTTATTGGGTTATATACACGGCGGGTGCCCGGACACTATAAAAAGCAAACTAACTAACCAGCGTCACCCGTAACACTTATATAGTGATCACTGGTGAAAGGGTTAACTAGGGGCAATCAGGGGGTTAAAACCTTTATTAGATAATATATGGGGGTACCTGACGCTATAAAAACCTGCGGCGAACCTAAAAAAAATTACCAGCTACCGATCTGCATCACCGACACTAAGACAGCGTTTAGAAAAACAATTGCTTAGCGACAGTGGTGATAGGGGGTGAAAGGGTTACCTGGGGGGCGATCAAGGGGGTTAAACCTTTATTAGATAATATATTGGGGTACCTGACGCTATAAAAACCTGCGGCGAACCTAAAAAAAATTACCGGCTACCGATCTGCATCACAGACACTAAGACAGCGTTTAGAAAAACGATCGCTTAGTGACAGTGGTGATAGGGGGTGAAAGGGTTACCTGGGGGCGATCAAGGGGGTTAAACCTTTATTAGATAATATATTGGGGTACCTGACGCTATAAAAACCTGCGGCGAACCTAAAAAAAATTACTGGCTACGATCTGCATCACCGACACTAAGACAGCGTTTAGAAAAACAATTGCTTAGCGACAGTGGTGATAGGGGGTGAAAGGGTTACCTGGGGGGCGATCAAGGGGGTTAAACCTTTATTAGATAATATATTGGGGTACCTGACGCTATAAAAACCTGCGGCGAACCTAAAAAAAATTACCGGCTACCGATCTGCATCACAGACACTAAGACAGCGTTTAGAAAAACGTTTGCTTAGTGACAGTGGTGATAGGGGGTGAAAGGGTTACCTGGGGGGCGATCAAGGGGGTTAAACCTTTATTAGATAATATATTGGGGTACCTGACGCTATAAAAACCTGCGCGAACCTAAAAAAAATTACTGGCTGCCGATCGGCATCACTGACGCTAAGACAGCGATCAGAAAAATGATCGCTAAGCGACAGTGGTGATAGGCGGTGAAAGGGTTATCTGGGGGGTGATCAGGGGGTTAAACCTTTATTAGGGGGGGTTAGGGGGCTACACTGGACCTAAGACTAAACTTTGGTGACACTTTTACAGTCACAAATGTCACTGATTGCAGTGATCAGTAAATAAATGGTCACTGCAATCAGTGACACTGTGACTGGGGGCTGGGGGGTGATCTGGGGGGTGATCTGGGGTGTCTGGGGGGGCCTGGGGGTGCGATTTATGTCCCTATGTGTCCTGGTGTCAGTGTAGTGTTGTGTGCACTGACCTGATATCTTCTCTTGTACGGCGCTCGGTATATGTGAGCGCCGCACCAGAGATGACATCACTTCCTCCTGCTCCTTCTGTCTGACACAGACAGAGGAGGCATTTCCATTCGCCGGGAGCGATCATGAGGGGGTGGCCAGAAACGAATGGCTGCCCCCTCATCCCGGAACGCTCCCGGACACTTAGCCACCGCTCACTGTACAGAAGGGGGGTCCGATCGGACCCCCCAACTATACAAAGGCAATCACGTATGCTCTACGTGATTGTGCCTGTCGGTGCCATTCTGCCGACGTATATATACAGTGAGCGGTCGTTAAGTGGTTAAAGATGCCAGCGCCCACTACATCCTTGGTCTTTTTGGACTCCCCCCTCTAACTCCTCTTTTAGTTCTACCACCCTTTTTATTCCTTGGCCCAGTTTGGGAAAACCCCAATTATGTTGTCCATAATTTTCTTTCTGGTTACCATCTCTAGGGCCACTATAATTTAAACCATAGTGTCCTCCTCCCGGCCCCTCAATCTCATTGATTACAGAAGTAGCCTGATAGGCGTCTTCATCTAAAACACCCATATCTCTCAAAGGAAGAAAACTATTTTGAGTGGAGATGTTGTAGTCTCTCTCAGTCACCATCATAGTGAACTACTTCATTATCTCTATACATATAAGATTGATTATAACTCTGACCTCTGGGTGGGCGATTATCACGATAGTGGTTGTTTGGATCAGTAGCATGGCCTCGTCCCTGGGATGGTGGTGGACCTTGTGTCCATCCCCGCCCACGGGGCACTGCAGGGCCAGAATTGCCTTGATGATAATGGCCTCGTCCAAAGGGGCGAAATGGGAGCGGGGGGGGCACCCTGATAGTTACCACCATATAGTGTGGGGCTTGTACCTAATCCCCTGAGCCATGATTGGCCAAAGGCACCCTGGCTTTGGACAATTATGGCTCTCTGTGCTGACGGCGCTGTGATTGGCCAAAGCATGCAGGTCATAGTGCATGCTTGGCCAATCATCCGCCAGCAATGCACTGCGATGACGCAGTGCATTATGGGCCGTGGCGCGCAACTCGAATTTGGCGCAAACGGCCCATACAGTTCAATCTTCGTCGAACGAGCAAACAGCCGATGTTCGAGTCAAACTCATGTTCAACTCGAACTCGAAGCTCATCCCTATCGGTAACTATATAACAGGCATGTCCAAAGTCCGGCCCGGGGGCCAATCACGGCCCGTGGTCCGGTTTTGAATGGCCCGCTTGGTTATCTAAACATATATATCTTTTGTGGTCCCCGACGTTCTCCCAGCGCGGGGCCACAAAAGTTATATAGGCTGGCTGCCTCGGAGGGAGGAGGCGGGACAAGTGCCGTGCACACAGGAGGAGTATTTCCTGTTTACACGGCAGCCTCTGTAATAGGAAGTCCTGTCTCTGGCGCTGCCATTGGACGACTGTTCTGTCCATCAAAGGAGGCAGGACTTTCTCTTAAAGAGGCCGCTGTGTAAACAGGAGATTCTCCTCTAGGATATCTTTGGCGCTCGTACTGCCCCCTCCCTGTTCCCTCCAAGGCTGCACTGATGGCAATGGTGAGTGCTGCATTTCTGTCAATGATGGGTGCTGCATTCCTGGCAATGGTGGGGCTGCATTCCTGGCAATGGTGGGTGCATTCCTGGCAATGGTGGGTGCATTCCTCGCAATGGTGGGTGCTGCATTCCTAGCAATGGTGGGTGATGCATTTCTAGCAATTGGGGGTGCTGCATTCATGGCAATTGTGGGTCTGCAGATGGGCACTGACCCTTATATTGCTTCACAGTTCTTTATTTAAAATTTTAAGTTTTTTTCCTGAAACTTCCCTCTTAAAGTGAAGGTGCGTGTTATACGTCAATAAATACGGTATATCGAAATAATACGCCTGAGCTCATCTCTTTACTCACACACAGCCACAAAGGCAAGGGAATTCTTGTTGGGCAATGTATTAGTGCTCGGAGGAACACATTTAGACCGAATTTTAATGGTTTAAAGAATGTCAGGCAAAATGGTCGGCCCTCGCGCATGTTCACTTCATCAAATCTGGCCCTCTTTGAAAAAAGTTTGGACACCCCTGCTATATAATGTCCAGCAAGTGTCTCTGACTTATTAATATCTGATATTAGAAATCAAAGACAAGAATGTTATTGGGCTTCTGATGTACCCAGGGATTACAATTTATTATAATTGAGCCACCAGCCCAACATATCTCTACTTGGGTCCCCCAGTCCACTACTTCCCTGATCCAAAGCCAAGTTAAGTGACAACTGCTTATGAGAGAATTTCCATTACTTTGGCGATATCTCCGGTAATCTCCCAAGATACATACAGAAAAAAATAAATCTTGATCAGGTTTCAACCTTTCAATACTCTATCATAAAACCTAAAACAAAAGTTTTGGTTTGAGATATACTTTGTTTCATATAAGCCACATTTTGTGAAACCTTTTCTCATTTTTTACTGCCTGTTTTTTAAATTAAGATAATTAAAGAATCGCAATATCTAAAGTAACAAAGTAAATTTAAATATGTGCTATAGATGTGGAACTTAAGGTAGTTAGTGTCAGTTCTTTATCTTGTTAAAGTATCCATAAGCAAAGGATGACTGTCGGTGGATGGTAATGAGGTTGGCAGGATTAAATTATGATTTTGATTTCTGTTGAGTCCTGTAGAATTTAGCAGATGCCACTAAAACGGAAAATTTATTACCAAATACTTACCGTAATTTTTCTTTCCTGATAGACTCCATGGCAGACTACGTGTGGGTTAACCCCGCCTCCTCTCCACAGCTTTAGGACCCCTTACCCATAAATTTGAGCTCACCTCCACAGACAGGTGTTCCGTAACTAGCCGACTCAAATTTCAACTCTCATATTTTTAATTCATGGGTGGGAACTCCGTCTGCCATGGAGTCTATCAGGAAAGGAAAATTACGGTAAGTATTTGGTAATAAATTTTCCATTTTCCTGACAGACTCCATGGCAGACTACGTGTGGGAAATAACTAGCCAATCCACACGGGAGGGTATGCTTGCTCAAAAAAAATATTTTAATCTTTCCCGTCAACTGACAGGATTTTTCGACCAAAATTAACAGAGGAAAGGGAAGCAGGCTCAATACAATAATGAGACATAAATGTATGAATAGAAGACCACGAGGCTGCCCTGCATATCACTTCAGGAGCCACGTGTCGAGCTGCTGCCCATGAGGCTGCCATGCCTCTGGTGGAATGAGCCGTCACGCCTCTGGAGGAGCTAAGCCCTTTGCCCTGTAAGCCTGTTGAATAGATTGGACGATCCAGGCTGCTATTGTTCTGGAGGAAGCCCTCTTTCCTTTGTTGCTACCAGTGTGTAACAAGAACAGGTAGTTCAAGCTTCTTAAAGATGAAGTGACTCGCAAATATTCTTTCAGAGTCTCACCTACATCCAAGGGATGAACATCTGCTGATTCTGGAGAATTGAAAGTAGGAAGGACTATTTCCTGATTCTCGTGAAAAACTGACTTGACTTTTGGTTTAGACCCAAGCATGGGAATAAGGACCACTCGGTCCGGGAAGAAAGTCAAAAAGGGTTCTTGACAACCCAGGAAGCTAATTTCTGAAACCCTTTTGGCTGAAGTAATGGCCACTAGTAAGGCCAGTTTGATTGATAAGTCCTTAATAGAAAGATCCTTGTTGTTGAGTGCTGAAAGAGCATCAAGGACGAGCAGAAGATCCCATTTGGGGAATCTAGGTTTCCTCTGAGGCCTGATTCTCGAAGCCCCCTGAAAGGATTGTTGAACCAGGGGATGAGTTGCCCATGATGTTCCTGAAAATGCCGATAAGGCTGAAACTTGTCAATCAGTTCCCTCAGAGTACAAAGGAAGATCCAAGCCTGATTGTAGAAAACTTAAAACGTCTTGAACTCCAGGATTTCTGAAAGATTTTCCAGCAGAAGTCATGAAGCTGACAAACCTGGTCCAGATTCTGTTGTAGGTTTTGTTCATGTTAGGCTTTCTGGAGCTCATAAGGGTAGAGATTACCCCTAAAGCACACCCAAGAGACTCTAGCGGGTCCCTGAAGCTCATCAGATTCAGGAGAGGAAACCATGGCCTGTTCGGCCAGTATGGTGCTATTGTTATCACTTCGCCTTTCTCCAACTGGAGCCGCTGCAGGAATTTTTGCATGATCGGAGGTGGAGGGAAGGCATATGCCTTGTTGAATTTCCATTGGCTTGTTAATGCATCTACTCCGAAGGCTTGACTGCACCGACCTCGAGTGTAGTATCTGTCTACCTTGTGATTGCAGGGGGATGCAAACAGATCCACTTCTGGATCGATTCCCAACGATAGGATCCACTTGAATGTCTGTGTATGCAGTGACCATTCGTTGTTGTCTAGGTTGCTGCGTGACAGAAAGTCCGCTTGAATGTTCTGTTCCCCTGGAATGAAGACTGCTGTTAAGTTTGTAGATTCCTCTGAGCCCAGGTCATGATAGGTTCGACCTCTTGGAGAAGGGTGGGGCTCCGAGTGCCCCCTTGTCTCTTCACATATGCCACGGCGGTGGTATTGTCCATTTTGAGTAGGACCGACTTCCCTTTCAGAAGGTGGGAGAAGGCTTGAAGGGCGCACCATGCCGCACGCAATTCCAGAACGTTTGACCCTGGAATGTGGAGATGGGCATCCCATTTGCCCTGAGCCAGTTCTGCCCCACAATGTGCTCCCCAGGCCGCATTGCTGGCATCGGATGAAACAGTCATCCATTGGATGGGAGCAAGGGAGTGGCATGTTAACAAGTTTTTGTGTTGAAGCCACCAGAGAAGACTGTTCCTCATTGACTGAGTAGTCCTGATCAGCTGATTGCGATCGTCTGTCTTCCATTGCTGAAGGAATCCTGATTGAAAAGGCCGAAGCCTCCACATTGCCCATTTGACCATGGGGAACGTGGCCACCATCGTGCCGATTATCTTCAGGCACTGTGACGCCCTTAGGTTAGAGTAGTCTAGGGCTAAAGATATTCTTACCCGAATGACCGGGATTTTTTCTTCCGGAAGAGAGATGGTATTCTCTACTGTGTCGAATTGAGCTCCTAGGTAGGTTAGGCGTTGGGTCGGTTCTGGCTGACTTTTCTGTCGGTTTAAGAGCCATCCGAACTCTATCAATGTAGAGATCACTTGATCTTTGTGGATCAGCAGCTGCTGCTTGTCTTGGGACAGTAGTAGCAGATCGTTCAGGTAATGATACAGACGCACACCCTGTATTCTGATAAGAGACACAATTACCAACAGTACCTTGGAAAAGACCCTTGGAGAGGTCGTTAGTCCGAATGGAAGACAAATAAATTGTAAGTGCTCTCGTTCGACCTGAAATCGAAGGTATTTGTGGAATTCTTCTGCCACGGGAACATGAAAATACGCGTCCTTAACATCTATTGAGATCAACCAGTCGCCTGGTTGAACGACTTTTTGGATGGATGAGAGTGATTCCATCTTGAATTTCTCGTGCTTTATGTACCTGTTCAGGAAAGTGAGATCTATAACTGGACGCCAAGAGCCGTTCTTCTTTTGTACTAGGAAGAGGGGGAAGTATACCCCCTGGAATTCCTCGTCCTTTGGGACGGGCACCACTGCTCCTTGATCTTTCAGGGCATTCACATATGAAAGAAGAACTTGTTGTTTTTCTTCTGATTGAGGCAGTGAAGATTGCATTGGTCTGCATGGAGGGACTTTGGTGAAGGACCATGCGTGACCTGTTGAGACCGTTTTGATGGTCCAATAATCTGAGATCAAGGTCACCCAGACGTGCCGGCAGAGACGTAGGCGAGCCCCTACCCGACCGCTTGGGCAGGCCCAATCTCAAAAGGACTTGGTTGGCTCACGCCCACCGGGCATCTGTTTCTTGCCAGATTTTTGGGAAAGATATCTGCCTATTCCAGTTCCAGCTTCTCCTAAAATCCCGTCCGGGCCTATAGGAGCATGCCTCTCTTGAATGCTCTGTACTGCGTCTCTTCTGAGGTTTTCTTTGGTTAAACAGACGTTTGTCCTGAGGGAGGAATCCCGACTTTCCGCCTGTAGCCTTTGAAATGGCATTATACAGTTTGTTTCCAAACAAGGAAGTTCCTTCAGAAGGAATTTTGCACCATGCCTGCTTTGAGGCAGGATCAACAAGCCAGGGGCGCAACCATAGTGCTCGTTTGGCTGTGACCGAAGATAGCAAGGATCTAGCCATCAAGCGGATGAGATCAATTGAAGCTTCTCCCAAAAAGGCGATAGCCAGTTTAAGTTCTTGCACTGCTGAACTTTGTGCCAATTCCTCCGAGACACCTTTCAGAACGGAGTCAACATTTTCCACCCAGGCCTCCATTGCTTTGGAGGTGACTGCAAGGGCTAGGGCTGGTTTGAAAGCCATACCGTTCAAGTTATATATTCTCTTAATGTCTTTGGTCAATCTTTCAATCCAGACCATCTTTAAAAGATACAGTGTCATCTAGCAGGAGGGTGACATGCTTCGCTAGGCGCATTACTGCTGCATCCACGAGGGGAGCATTTTCCAAACCTTCTTATCCCCCTTGCTCCATTCTTCCTTAAACACTCCTTTCAGCTCGGTGTGAAATTGGAACATTCTTTCCCCAGTTTCTTAAACAGTTCCTTTGTTTCTCTGGGGGGGGGGGGCAGTGGTATCTTCCAACTTTAAGGTTTCCATCACTGCCTTGATCAGTGGAGAGACTAAAGCGTAGTCGAATCCCACTACAGAATCATCTCCCTCCATCTCGTCTTGCGAGGAATCATGGGAGGAATCACAGAATCATCTCCCTCCATCTCGTCTTGCGAGGAATCATGGGAGGAATCACAGAATCATCTCCCTCCATCTCGTCTTGCGAGGAATAATGGGAGGAATCATGGGGCTGGAATTGGCCGGAATCCTCCTGGGCCTCGTCAGCCAAGGAGCCAGACAAGGTGGTGGACTGGCTCCTCGTGTGGGGGGACATCTATTTCCATCATAGACTGCTGTACCACACGTTTAATAAGAGACTCAAGATTTTGATTTTTCGGTCTCTTTCTCACCGACCGCTCGGGCATAGCATGGGTCACACAGCGATTTGCCCTCTGGGATTCTAGTTTTACATCCCCAACAGGCTCTGTGATCAGAGCGATCATCGCGGTGGTGGTAGCGGTGACTTGAGGAGGAATGGGAACATCTCCTATATTTAGAGGGGGAATGTGAGCGTCCCCTATGATAGTGGGTCCCAGACGGAGTGTCACGTCTGGACCTGGAGGATGATTGGTGATGGTGATGATGATGGTGATGATGATGGTGCAGCCTGGCAAGGTCCCTATCCTGTGACCGATGAACTGATGTAGCCGGGCTGTAAGAGATAATACAGACAAAGGGAGGGGGAGGAAGGTGGGCAGGTTGTAACCGTTAGCAACCACCAGAAAAAAAATGACACCAAAGACACCAACCCCCTACCCACTCCGCACAGACCTTGTGCGGGAGGGCTGGCCACACGGCGGTGCAGATGAGTCCATGACGAGGAAGACACACAATGATGCGTAACTCCACTACCTAGACTAAGGATAAGCAAATCAATGCAAGAACAGCGCAGAAAGAAAAAAAATTTTTTTTTTTTTTTTTTTTTTTTTTTTTTTAAACTGTCCCTTTAAGAGACACTAAGCATTACATGCATTACATTTCCAAGAAGTGCTTACCCTGTCCTGGTAGTATTGAGACTCCGGGAGGTTGCTGCTATATGCCCACAGGTTATCCCACCTGTATAGGGCTCCTCAGCGGTTTAAATCACCCGCCGGAATGACGTCATGGCCGGTCCCGCTGTGCGCATGCATCGGAGGGACCGAACCTACTGCGCCTGCGCGGCCCCTGACCCCTCCCCCATACTGCGCATGCGCAAAAACCAAGCCTCGGTTTCACCGTGGCTCTGCGCATGCACAGACGATCAACAGGCTGGGATCAGGAAGGGAATGGCATCCTGGAACGCAAAAGCGTTCCACACATATACTAAGCTTAGCGGCGCTGTATGACAGAGAAAAAACAGCAGAGAAAGACATACAAACAAACAAACAAACAAACAAAAACTATCTGCCATGGAAATAGAAAAAGTCTTCAGACCTTGCCAGCTGAGATCCACCATCCGTCATGGTACGCTGGGGCCACATCCCTTCCACCATAGGGGTATCCATCAGCCCAAAACCACTCACCCGCTCATAGCTGGGCCCTGGGTGCACCGCACAACTCGTACCTGATCCGACAGACATCCTGGACTGCACCTGAATTGCATAATGAAGGGTCCATGTGAGGAGGACAAAAAAGGAACACCTGTCTGTGGAGGTGAGCTCAAATTTATGGGTAAGGGGTCCTATAGCTGTGGAGAGGAGGCGGGGTTAACCCACACGTAGTCTGCCATGGAGTCTGTCAGGAAAAAGCTCTTTTAAAGAACAGCACTGTAGACTTAGCTAGAAACTTATAGCCAATGGTCTATTAATGTGTAATGTACAGGTGCCAGTAGAAACTAGATGTACCTAAGTCTGTTGGCAGGATCCCATACATCAGGGGTGCTTAACCCGTGGTGGAGCCCTCTGATGTGTCCCACAACCTCAAACCAGGGAAGTGCATGCCCATGTTCTGGGATGGCTGATCAGCAAGCCCAGATCGTTATCAACAGATTGCCATTTCGCCATCTCAGAGCATCAGAGTGAATCAAGCAGGCACCACCAGCAGAGGACGCAGGCGGCCACGAAAGAAGCAGGAGCCGATGCTTCCCCTGTAGCGCCATCTCCTGTCCCAGACAGAGAGATACCAAGTGCACTTCACCTGGAACCGTTCTAGTAGCCTGGAGAGTGATGGTAGCAGAAGCTGGAAGAGGAAAAGAAGGTCAGTGTATTAAAAAAAAAAACATACGCTGGGCTTTTTTTCAATGGGCATGTTAGCACCTATAAAAGGGTTAACAACTATTATGCCCTGTACACACGATCGTTTTTCATGCCGTTAAAAATGCCATTTTTAAAAATGGCCATTAAAAATGATCGTGTGTAGGCTCCAGAGCATTTTTAACGACGTGAAAAACGGCCATTAAAAATTCCGGACATGCTCTCTTTTTTCACGTCGTTTTTCATGTCGTTTTTTTTAACGACGTGAAAAACGATAGTGTGTATGCTTTCACGACGTGAAAAAAAACGCACATGCTCAGAAGCAACTATGAGACGGGAGCGCTCGTTTTGGTAAAGCTAATGTTGGAAATGGAGATGGCACATTCGTCACGGTGGAATTAATAGCATCGTTTTAATGCAGCGCATTCCGTTCTTCTTTTGACATTGAGAGTTTTATGCCAAACTTGTTTCTAAAGTAATTCCAAATTGCTCTAATGATTTTAAAATATTATTTATAAGCCGCACCTCCCTCCTAAATAATACTAATAATAATAAAATAAGTTAATTCTCCTTTTTTCTTTAAATTTTATATTATTTTTGGTTATTTTTTTTGGGCCTTTTTTTAAGTATTTTGGCTTAAATTATTCTTGTGTAAAGTTACCACAACAACCTTCCAAATGTGTCTCATTTGGCCTCAGGGAGGTTTGTGTCCCCTGATAATAACAATAATATAATTTGAGATGTCCCTGCCTGCTTCCTAGCAAGCTCTCTTTTGAAATACAAATCACATAGTCAAGTATTTAAAGGGCACTCAATTTTTTTTTATTTCAGAACATTAACAAATTAAAGTGGAAGGCAGCACTGGAGAGCCTGCTTGCATTTGTGCATCCCTTTGACCCCACAACAACCATACAAGATGTCCAAACCAAAATAGAGATTAGACCCCCCCAAAAAATGAGCCCAATCTTGTCTTGAGCTCCCAGAGGTCAGGAGCCACAGCAGATAAGTCCTATATGTCCCCAGTCTGTGGTACTACAGCAGGCATTATTTTCTTCTCTTCCTTGTAGCCTTCTCTCCTGCCTTCTCTGCAGCCTTGGTTGGTTTCTTCCTTGGAGGCTGGGGATCAGGAGGAGAGGTTGTGGCAGGAGGAGTAGTAGGAGGAGGAGGTGGAGGAGTAGGGACAACCTCCGTTATGTCCGTGTACCTAGTGAGTTCACCCAGCACGCCCTTATTGATGACTTTCAATAGCAGGGTCTCACTGTAAATTTTTTGCTGCAACTCCATTTGCCCTAGTTTGTGGGCGAGGACTGCGGCAAATCCCTCTTCAACAGAGGGTGCCTCTCTGAGGGCCGCTGTTGCCTCTCTGAGGAAGGCCCTGGTTTCCTCCTCCACCTGCCTACCTCTCCTTGGCCCTCGTGGTTTAACTACCAGGGGAGGCATCTGGGCTCTTGTGCTGGGCCCAGCCTCCTCCTGGGTGCCACTGGGCCCAGCCTCCTCCTGGGTGCCCCTGGGCCCTGCCTCCTCCTGGGTGCCACTGGGCCCAGCCTCCTCCTGATCCCCAACATCACCCTCTTCCTGGCTCTGCTCTGGCTGTAAAAAAAGAAAAGGGACATTATTTATTTTGCCACATCATCATTCACAGACATTGTTCACCTCTAGACATTGTTGAAATCAATGCCAAAAGTTATGTCCTTTTCATTGATTACGCATCCTGGTTTTGTTGTCTTGGACACATAAAATTAGGCCACTACTGTATCTTGCTCTTCACAAACTTTATTGGTAGAAGTGTACATACCTTTAACAATACTAACATCTATTTAAAATCTACAATTTTGTACGATAGAAATATAGATAGCAAAACTTTACCTGGCTCCATATCTCCAAATCTGCCTCCTCAAGGCCCTGATCTTGATCCTCAGAGGAAGCCAGAGCAGGGTTGACAGGAAGGCTGGAGGACTGGCTGCAGGGAAGGCTGGAGGGTTGGGTACAAGGAAGGCTGGATTGACCTCTGGGGGGGAAGGGTGGAGAGAGATTCCCGCACTTCCAGCTGGTCATCCAGAAAAGCAAGCTTACTGTAGTACCACAGACTGGGTTTATAAACCTTATCTGCTGGTGCACCTGACCTCTGGGACCTCAGGACCATAGTCCTCTGGGTCCTGTATGTCCCTCTGATGGTCCCAATTTTGTTTTTGACATCTTGGAGAGTTGTTGTGGGTATCTTTGTTTGCACAAATGCAAGCAGGCTCTCCAGTGCTGCTTTCCTGGCGTCTTTATTTTTATTTCCGCCACATTTGGTTTGCCATAATATAGGGAGCTCTTGCCATTTGTCGATGAACTCCCCCATGAAGTCTGGGTTTTTAAAAGTATTCATGATATCTGTAAAAGCGAGAAACCAAAATAAAAATATATTTCAGGCAACATTCCTCAACTGTGCATTGTCTACATATTTTGAGCACACAAATCTCCTCGTCTGATGAACCTCAAAAAGTAAAATTGTTAGGTACCTTGGTCACGACGTTCGTTGCTAACTCTCTCTCCCGAAAAATGAACGTATTTCCCAGACATGGATCTTCACTTTATATACACAGCGCATGCGTGAATCTCCGCACGCTTTCCCCGCCCCTGACGTTCGATATTGTACTTTCCCCGCCCCTTCTCGCTCGTAGTGCTGAACAAAACATGGCGGAGACACAGGTGGCTGAGATTACCTCTACAGAGGATGAAATTACAGAGGAGCCCAAATCAAGACCCAGGAGATATAAGGCATCCAACATGTCATTCGAGGAAATGGTGGAGATGGTCGCCATTTTAAAGAAGGAGGATTATGATGCCAAGCATGGTCCGTATAAAAGGCCTAATCTGGTCAAGTCCAGAATTATGGGCAAAGTGGTCAAAAGTCTCCACCAAAAATTCGGGGTGTGCAGAACGAAGTAACAGCTCAGAAAACGATGGTCAGATCTGAAGTTGCGGGAGGCCGACCAATATAAAAGAATCAAGAAAGTTATATTAAAAAGTAAGTTGTTTTTTTTGAGTTTCCATGGTACATATTATTTTCTTGTATTCTGTCGTGTATTTTTAACTTTCATATAGTACACTGAAAGATACCATCTTTTTTAGGTTCGTCCGCATAGTAAACGGACGTATTTTACCTCTTTCTCCGTACAGTTCCTCAAACGATGTTTTAGGATCATCCAGTGTGAACACCCATGTTTTTTTGTTTATTTGGGGGAGTACATTTGGGCCACACTTATTTTTGGTGTGCTAATCCAAAGGAGATTTGTTCATTTTGAAAAACGATATGCATGGTAATGTTAAAGGGAGTGAATGCTCAGCAGCTGATGAAACATCTGAACGCAGTAGTACAAGTGTGGGCCTAAAGCCAAAAAGCTTGATGGAGTCACACACAGGTGATCCAGTGTAGATACTTTGGGGTGTTACAATGTTTCAAATTTGTTCACAAAATGTATATGCTCTGTTTTGGCCTATGTATCCAATCATTTGTCCCGGTTGGCACAGGGGTTAAAAATGAAAATGGAGCATGCTTCAAAAGAATGATTAAAACGTTTTTTTCCATGTTTCTTATTTTAGCAAAATTGAGTCGCTACTAATGAAACTATTCCTTTTATTTCAATCTCCCTAGGGATTCGAAAAGCTACCTCAGATGAGACGAGAATTGCAATACCTACAACAATACCCCCAGAACCCCAGGATGGAGAGGAATGTGATGTTGTGGAAGTTGAAAGTGGCACCACCACAGGTCAGAGAGAAACCAGACACATGCATGTTAAATAGATGTAGGCCTACATATTCTATCCTACATATTTCTTTTTACATTTAGGTGCAGTTCTGGCCGAAGACCCCAATAAGTTGTCACATCACAGTGCCCAGATCCTGATCCAATACCTGATGGTCTGCTGTCGTGACCTCGAAAAAATTAAGGGAGATTTGCGAGAGATCAGGGCAAATACAAAGCGGGTGGAGGAAAGGCTCCAAAATATCATGGCTGTGCTTGGGCGTGTCTAATGTTTTTACACCAAATAACGTTTTACTTGCAGAGTTTTCTTTTTTTTTTGGTTATTTTACCCTTTAATGACTAGCACATGTTTAGCTTTTTCAAAATTTGGAGAACTATAGTTTGTTTATGCATGGCTGGTCATGCGTTTTAATACACCTGAAATTAAGGGAACATCCACATTTCTATGGAAGTTGCCCACCTAAACAAAAAAAAATAAAAAAAAAATAAATAAAGGTATTTTTACATAACAAATCATTGTGGCTTCATTATGTAAATGTGGTGCTGAGTGAACTAATCAATGTTTGGTGTTTACACTGACAATGAAGGCTAATTAAAAGATTTTTTAATCCACATGGCAAAACAAATGCACTAGGTAAACCTACCAGAAACATCAAACATTATACAATAAAAATGACAAACCAATCTTTACTTTTTTAAAAAGTTTTATTTTTTTGGTCTAAAATTATTAGAGATTGCCTGGCATTTCAATGGCCCCCCTACCCATAAAATAGTCCACATATTGGTTACGGACCTCACGTCCGGTTGGGGGGGCCAAGCCAGGACGGCCAGGTTCCAGGGCCACCAAAGTTTCTGCATTGATTAAAGAGGCCTCAGGCCCACTCAAAGATATATAACTCGTTGAATGCACCCTTAGGAAATTATGCAGCACACAGCACGTCATAACCACATGGTTCCATTTGTATGGGGCAAGGTGGATGGAGGTAAGGAAGAGGCGAAATCGGCTGGCCATGATCCCAAACGCATTTTCCACCACCCTTCTGGCTCTGGCCAGCCGATAATTGAAAACCCTCCTCTCAGGGGTGAGGGTGCGTTGCGGGAATGGCCTCATCAAATGGGGTCCCAGGCCAAACGCCTCATCCGCCACAAACACAAAAGGTAGTCCCTCCACATTCTGCTCCGCGGGTGGCAAGGCCAGCAGATCCAAAAGGAGCCGTTCTCCAAACTCCGTCTGGGCAAAAACTCCTCCATCAGACATCCTGCCATTCTTGCCAACGTCCACATAGAGGAACTCGTAGGTGGCCGACACCACTGCCATCATCACGACGCTGTGGAACCCCTTATAATTATAATAAAAGGATCCCGAATGGGGTGGTGGGACGACCCGAACATGTTTGCCGTCGATGGCTCCTCCACAGTTCGGAAAGTTCCATCGCTGGGCAAACTCGGAAGCCACATTCTGCCATTCATGTGGCGAAGAAGGGAACTGTGGAATTAAAGAAATAACAAATTAATACTTGGAGCCAGAAACATTGCAAGCTGATTTCATACACACATTCATGGCCAACATTGGTAGAAACTGTTAAAAACATAAAAAATTGGAAGCAAGAGAAAAAAAAAAAATTATGGGGGGGGGGGGGGGGGAGGGTTGAAGATGAGTTGGGAATATCACACATGAAGGCTGTAGCACTCTGTATTGAAGTTAACAAAAATGAAACATTCCTAGGCAAAATTTAGAGTGCGTTTTGGGTAAAGCACTACGATGGAACATATAATAAAAAACATGGAAATGACTAGGCAAGATAGGTATGGCCCCAGGATAGCATGCTGGAGAGGTTAGGTAAGCCAAATTTACAGGTAGGCCTCAAACACCAAACTTTAAATAATAAAACATGGGGAGAAAGGGGACATTCCCTGCAGCTAAGAATCATGTGAATTAGGGACTGCAAATAAAGCAAATTAAAAATATCCCAAAATAAAAACCATACAATGTGAATTTTTGAAGAAGAACACTTACCTTAATATAGTCCTCCTGCAAAACTTGAAGGATGGCAGAACAAGTCTCTGGTATAATGATCCCCAGAGCCTGGGGGGATATGCCTGTGGAGAACTTAAGGTCCTGCAGGCTTCTCCCAGTAGCCAGGTATCGCAACATGGCGATGAGCCTCTGCTCAGCACTGATGGCTTCCCGCATAACGGTGTCCTGCCTGGTAATATAGGGGGACACCAAAGCCAACAGCTGCTGAAATACGGGGTCAGACATCCTGAGAAAATTCCTGAAATCATCAGGATTATTCTCCCTGATCTCCCGCAACAAAGGCATGTGACAGAATTGGTGCCGCTGGAGCAACCAATTCTTGGTCCATGAACTCCTCCTGACCCTGCTCATGGCATGGAGTCGGGATACAGCATGAACCCCTGCACCAACTACAGCACGAACTCTACGACGAGTACGTAGCCGCAACATGGCTAGATAACGGTCGGCTGAACAGAACGTACTAGAAGAACGCACGGAAGAACAGCAAGGCCTATGAAGAACAAGCTGAAAAACACGAACGTGCAGAGCAGGCCGCACTGAATAAACAGATACGAACTGACTACAAGCAGTGCTAAACAGATACGAACCCACAGGCGCAATCTGAACTCCCGAAAACGATCTTCAAAGCACGAAGACTGAAAAGCGCGAATCGTCTCTCACCAAACTTTTACTAACACGCGGAAACACGGAATTAGCAAAAGCGTCCCAAAGGGTGGCGTCATTCGAACGGAACTTCCCCTTTATAGTGCCGTCGTACGTGTTGAACGTCACTGCGCTTTGCTTGATCGTTTTTTTTAATGATGGTGTGTACGCAAGGCAGGCTTGAGAGGAAACATGAAAAAAAACGAGGAGAAAAACGTCGGTTTAAAAAATGACATTAAAAACGATCGTGTGTACGGGGCATTAGGCTGCTTGCACACTGATCTGTAGGTGCGGTGAAGAGCACTTGTGGAATTCCTGCAGGTTAGCTGCACTGAGCTATAGACTTCTATTATATCCTGAGGGTTTGGTGAGCTTTCTGAAAGCACATCACAGCCGCAAGATATAATAGACATCTATTCTAACGCGCAATAAAGCCTCAGCACATCAATGGGAAAGTAGTCTTATAGGTGGCTTAGGACAGTAAGGGCTTGCTTACATTCATGGTTTGGGGGACGGTAAAATCCCATAGCTGAGGCGCGGTTTTACCACACACCCCAACCACTGGTGTAGAGCCAGGGGTTGCAACGGCGACCCCGCCACATGCTCCAAGGGGCTCGTGTGCCCTCCCTGCCACATGTCACATTCTGTTTTACACTTTGACAGGAAGGGCGGCACAGGCAACATATACAGGAACCAATCCTTTTCATTTTCCTCCTGCAACCACTGAAATAGACATATGCCTCGTACACACGATCAGTGTTCCCGACAAGAAAAGTGTGATGTGAGCTTTTTGTCAGAAATTCCGATTGTGTGTATGCTCCATCACACAGAATTCCTGCCAAGAAAAGATTGAGAGCAGGTTCTCAATTTTCGTGACAGGAAAAATTCCTATCAGGAATCGCGCTCGTCTGTATGCAATTACGACGTGAAAAAAAACATGCATGCTCAGAATCAAGCAGAAGAGCCGAACTGGCTATTGAACTTAATTTTTCTCGGCTCGTCATACGTGTTGTACGTCACCGCGTTCTTGACGTTCGGAATTTCAGACAAGATTTGTATGACCGTGTGTATGCAACACAAGTTTTAGCAGATTTCCTGCTGAAAAAAACCCAGTTTTCCTGTTGGAAAAACTGATCGTGTGTTCGAGGCAATAGAGTCCTTGTATGAAGTAAACAGTCAGTGTGCACACAAGTTTCGTCCACTTTTTCTTTTTGTGATTGTGATTAAACAGGGATTGGTCCCACACAAAATGATGATCCTTATTGTTGCGTAAAATCTTCATTATGCTATTCAAAATAACAAATTTGAAATCCTGAACCATTTAATTTTATTGTAACCCACAACCAATTACCAAATCACTTAAGTGTCTCTAAAGCCCCGTACACACGGTCGGACTTCCATCAGACTTTTCTGTGGTTTTTTGTCCGAACGGAGTTGGTTGGGAACACCCATAGCATACACACGCTCGGACTTTTCTGCAACTTTCTTAAAACTTCTTACAACATCGCGTGTTTTTCTGCTCTTTTCTGCTCTTTACTGCCACCCTTTGGTCATCTTCTGCTATTGTTGGTTGATTTTAACATTAGTTGTTTTGCCCATCAGACTAAAGTCCGATGGTTTTCTGTACACACGGTCGGACTTTGCTCCATCAGACTTTTGTTGGGCAAAAGTTTGTCCGTTTGCAGACCCAACTTTTGTCCGATGAAATCCAAAACCAAACGAAAAAAGTTTGTCCGATGGAGCGTACACACGGTCGGATTGTTGGTCCAACTTGCTCAAAACGAAGTTTGTTGGGCAAAAGTCCGACCGTGTGTACGGGGCTTTACTCTTCAAAGGGTTGAGCACCCCTGCTATACATAGTCAGATCGGACAATTGTTCATGTGTACCCTATACAGAGTGGAGGAGTGAATGCATGAAGAATCCTTCCAGTTCCTGCCTGTCCGAGAAAACAATATCTACCATACAGAGCTTCTTCCTATCAGAAAGACCCAAATTAAAGGTGGTGCAAAAAGGATGATGTTGGAAGTGCACGACTGTATGGAAAACCAGATCCTTAGGAAACCAGTGTGGACATATGCTCATGCCGGTACGCATTGCACTGCTGCGAAAGGGCAACACCGATGTGCTGTGATGACCCTGCGCACATGCACATAGCAATGGGCATGCACACTTGGCATTGAGCAGCCTATTTAAATTGATATGTCACTGGGAGAAGTTTCTAAATGGTCTTTAACTTGTTCCGTGTGTTCTGAGACTTGATCCATTGTATTTGTTTACCTGTGTATGACCCGTCTTCTCCCTAGACTTCACCTCTGCTCTTTGCCTCAGCCTTACTTATCTGGTTACCCGGACCAAGGCCTGTTTACTGGACTTGTCTCTGCCTGCTGACTCTGTACTGCTTTGCCCAGCTGTTACCAATCTTGCCCTGCTTCTGAGACTTGCGCCTGCCAGCTGATTCGGTCCCTCGCTGCCTGCCTGTCGCTGACTGACGCCTACTTCCCGGCCCTGCTTCCATCTCCTGCTCTGATGCCATGCTGCTTTAGCATCCTATCCTGAGGACTGCGACTTCCAGTTCTACCCAATTAAAGTGGAGCTCCAGGCTCCTTCAGCAAAAATTAAAAGTCAGCAGCTACAAATCTACAGATTAATATTAGGACACTTACCTGACCACAAATCAAGTGGTGTCTTCACCCAAGACAATTTTTCAATTGGCTGTCGGGTCCTGCCACTGCTATCTCCACTAAGGGAAACCGGCAGTGAAGCGTTCCCTACTGTGCTGCACTTTGTGAATGGCCCGGCGGTGGGGGAAGGAGGAGGGGGGCCTGCTGACTTCGCAGCGGCAAGATCAGCCGAAAGTGGGAGTGGGTACCTGTCAAAAAAAAAGTGCCAAATGTGGCAGCGGAGGGGGGGAGAAGGCAAATAAGAGGAGCTTCCCCTTATAAGTGGAGCTCTGCTTTAAGGTGCGGACATCACCAGGCAGCTACTCCGGCAACCGTGCCACTCCATGCCCTCACACTCTCTGTCTCCACCTACAGGAATGTTTAGCAGGAGGTGCAAGAGAGGCCTCCACAATGTATCACTCTCCACCGGGTACATGATACTTACACTCCTATAGAAGGAAGAAACCACAACATAAAAAATTCATAGCCAAGGAATCTCCCCATTGAAGAGTAAACATGCCTTAAAGCACCCACCAACTCATTACAAAGAAAAGAGTTATAACCTACAAAAACATTATGAGAAAAAAAAGGGCCTATTTTTTACAATGCATATATTTACTTTAAACTTCAATAAATACAAATATTAGAAAAATTGCTGAAGTGGTCAATACATGGAAGATGAAAACTATCAGACCTGTCTGATCAGCAGTGAATGGTGGGGATATAGATTTGTCCACCAAAAATACACTTACCTATCAATAATATTTGTAAAAAAGTCCTTTAAAATATACAGTATATAGATAAATACACATTTCCAGACACTGTGGCAAGATTGTAATAAGAGGCTACCAACAGTCTCTAGTGCAGTACACCAAATGTCATAGGATGGCGTACCTACGCTACATAGTGTCAGACAATAACAGAATATGAGAAGCATGAGAAGCA
Source organism: Rana muscosa (assembly GCA_029206835.1). NCBI lineage: Eukaryota > Metazoa > Chordata > Amphibia > Anura > Ranidae > Rana > Rana muscosa. The sequence goes on along the minus strand of CM055116.1, from coordinate 783,927,952 downwards.
TCAGACTCTAACAATAACTCCATATGCTCTATAGCTACCTAATACTAATATATGTGCACATTTTAAAATGTATGTCTGGAAAAAAATGCATGTAAATCTTAGCAGATATCCAGTGAGTTCTTAAATTTCCATATCAGACAACACTACAGCCTCTGCTGCACTGCAATCCCAAGAAGTGCTGTCAGCTCTATGTTTTCCCCCTACTGGGCTACAGAATACCACCAGCTTATGTTATAGAGATAAGGAGTGGGAGAGTGTATGTTTTGCAGAATCATAATGAATATTTATTTTATTTTGCCCTACCATACACTTTAAGGACCTGGACATGGACAGATTAGGCTATAGTTTAATGAATGCATACATAGCTCGCTGTGGACATAATTTTCCACCCAACGTGCTAACTAACCAGGCAAACGTTATCTTGCTGCAGGAGACATTTTTGTACTATGCCTGTAAGCACAGTGTAGGTCAAAGCAGCCAAATCTTTCCAATAATTAGCCTGTGTATGGACATCGTTAAGTAACATTCATATGACACACCTGACAGCTATAGGATTTCCAGGCACAGTAATAACAAGAAACTGCTGTGCATAACAGAAATTCCCATTGTACCAAAGAACTACACTATTAAATGAGATTATTAATCCTGGTTTAGAGCTATCTTCCTAGAGGAAGGAATACATCACCATTATTGAACAAGGAAACATATTTAATTAACGGATTTTGCAGTAAACCTGCCACCCCAGATAAAAATGGCACAATATCATATATTCTTAGATAACAAGAGGTCACAGGGGCCACACCGCTAACTAAGGTGCACCTCTTTCATGAATGTGTTAGGGTCCTAGATTTGGTTGCCTTATACATTTTTCACTAGCTCATAAAAGCAAGTACTGCATCTAATCCCTGTGGCCACAGAAGCATAACATAGTTCCTTCTAGAATTGCTTTTTCCTTCTGGGTAGAAAAGAAATGGCTGCTAAAAGTCAGTGTGCAAATAAGTATCGCTCTTTAAAAAATAGCACGCCTCATTGATTAAATTTGTTTCCTTGGTGTATTTTCATGCTCTAAATGTTTATTTAATCAAATAAATTTTTTCTTAGTGTAAGCTAGTCATGAAGCGTGGAAAAGCCAAGCTGTTGTTTTTTTTGTTTTTTTTTCCTGTCTTGAAAGTAACTAGTAAGCAATTCTTAATGAGAATTTTTCTTTCCCAAGTATGAAACTGGCATAAGGTGCTTGTGTCTGTCCTTAATGTGTCTAGAATATTTTCCCAGAATTATTAGAATGAACAATTTACTACTGTGACATTTGAAGAATTTTTAATAATATGTACAGCAATACACAGGAAGACGTATAACTGAACGCTCAAAGCAGTGCTACGAAAGACATGCCTGCTCCAAGAATCCTGATTCCCAGCTCCCTTCCATTTCCCCAATGCCTCCTTGGTGCATTGTGCTGGTATTCATTTCTCTACTATGCCGTTCTAAATAAAAGAGTTTTCACAGTACATTTCCCCAACCCCAGCCCTCTAGGCTTAAGGGCTTTTTTACACCATACGTTGTTGTGTGCATTTGAATATAGTACAAAATACATATGTAAGAAAAATGAATGTATTTCAATGGGCCTAGTTTACAATATTGCAGTACTTTCACATGTTTTTGAAAAAGATAGTGGAACTCAAATAAATACACTTGAATGTGCAGCAAACACATGTAAATTCAACTTAGTTAAAAAGAAAAAAGAAAAAATAATGCCAAAAAATGCACTTCAAAAACACAGCATATGCATTATAAATGCATGTAAACACTCATGTAGAACCGTACATTGAACATGGGGATTGTAGTGTAAATGGCCTCTTAAAGAGGTAGTAAACTCTGTGCTACCACTTGTACCTACAGGTAAGCCTGTAATAAAGCTTACCTGTAGGTTCTGTGAATATCGCCTAAACTTGTACAGTTTAGGAGATATTCAGAGTGCATGCAGCCAATGACATACGGCTTGCAGTGCCAGACCTTCAGAGCACTTCAGAGCATGCATGCGCAGGGGTGACGTCATCGGGCCCCCGGACACTCATGTAGCCGGAGGACGCAAACCCAGAAGGAAGACCGGGGGAAGATGTCAGCCGTCTCAGCTTTGACATCGCGGCGCAGGAGAGGTTTGTTCTGCTGTAAGTTTCTCATAATGCACTAGTATGCGATGCATACTAGCACATTATGACATTGCCTTGCAGGAATTTTTTATTTATTTTTTAACCCCCAGTGGTTTACTACCGCTTTAAAGGGCAAAAAGTAAAACAAGTAAAAATAAGCTACTAATACTTCCCAGAACATTGCACTTGTGCTAAATCAGAAAAGGTAACGCTTATACCTTATTGTACAACACAGGCACATCCCCGAGGGGGTTTTATTCGAATAACCCCAAAATAAATTAAGTAAAAAAGTAAAAAATTAAGTTGGCAGTCAACACCAATCTGACACTTTAAAAATATTTAGCTGGGTTTGACTGGGTCTGGTTCTGATTAGCAGCACAAAAAAAAAACCTATTCTCACTTATCAAATTAAATTGAATTATACATTACAGGTGCTCTGTCTAATTTTCCCTCCTTTCTTCGTGGTCTGGATATACGTGACTCCTTGTAAGCCCTGTGGATTGGAGGCCTGTCCGGGGGGTGCGGGGGGCCCACACGAAGTCCTATGGATCACTGAATGCATCTGGTTTTAAAATTCTGGTTGGGTGTTGCACACTAGGGATGAGCCGAACACCCCCCGGTTCGGTTCGCACCAGAACCTGCGAACGGACCGAAAGTTCACGTGAACTTTAGAACCCTATTAAATACAATGGACTCGACTAATATGCAAGTCATTGTCCTAAAAAGTGTTTGGGGACCCGGGTCCTGCCCCAGGGGACATGTATCAATGCAAAAAAAAAAGTTTTAAAAACGGCAGTTTTTTCGGGAGCAGTGATTTTAAATGATGCTTAACCACTTAACGACCGCTCACTGTATATATACGTCGGCAGAATGGCACCGACAGGCACAATCACGTACAGTGTACGTGATTGCCTTCGTATAGTTGGGGGGTCCGATCAGACCCCCCTTCTATACAGTGAGCGGTCGTTATCCGTTGGGGAGCGATCCGGGATGATGGGACGGCCGTTCGATTCCGGCCACCCCTCGCGATCACTCCCGGCGAATGAAAATCTTCCTCTGCCTGTGTAATGTAAACACAGGCAGAGGAAGTGATGTCATCTCCCCTCGCGGCGGTCTCTTCGTCCGCAGCGCCGAGGAGAGAAGACGCAGGTTAGTGCACCAACAGTCCACTGACACGTAGGCACACATAGGCACACATTTCACCCCCCAGTGACCCCCAGATCACCCCCAGGTCACCCCCCAGCCCCCAGTCACAGTGTCACTGATTGCAGTGATCATTTATTTTACTGATCACTGCATTTAGTGTCATCTGTGACAGTAAAAAGTTGCAGGGCAGTTAGGTTTAGGCCCCTTTAGGTCCAGGGTAGCCCCCTAACCCCCCTAATAAAGGTTTAACCCCTTGATCGCCCCCCAGGTAACCCTTTCACCCCCTAACTCCAGCGTCACTAAGCGATCGTTTTTTCAGATCGCTGTATTTGTGTCGCTGGTGCCCTAGATAGCCAGTTATTTTCTTTTAGGTTCGCTGCAGGTTTTTATAGCGTCAGGTACCCCCATAAATTATTTAACCCCCTGATTGCCCCTAGAGTTAACCCGTTCACTAGTGATCACTGTATAAGTTTTACTGGTGACACTGGTTAGCCAGTTAGTTATTTAGTTTTTTAGGTTACCCGTCAGGTTTTTATATAGCGTCAGGTACCCCCATATTTAACCTAATAAAGGTTTTAACCCCCTGATTGCCCCCAGTTAACCCTTTCACCAGTGATCACCATATAAAGGTTACGGGTGACGCTGGTTGGTTAGTTTGCTTTTTATAGCATCAGGGCACCCGCCGTATATAACCCAATAAAGGTTTAACCCCCTGATCGCCCGGCGGGTGAGATCAATTAGGTTTTAGCGCTAGAGAGGGTCTGCGTCGCCCCAGGCAGCGTTAGGTTAGTGCCAGTAGCGCTAATACCCACGCGCAAAGCATACACCTCCCTTAGTGGTATAGTATCTGAACAGATCTATACTAGCGTCCCCAGCAGTTTAGGTTTCCCAAAAACGCAGTGTTAGCGGGATCAGCCCAGATACCTGCTAGCACCTGCGTTTAGCCCCTCTGCCCAGCCCAGCCCACCCAAGTGCAGTATCGATCGATCACTGTCACTTACCAAACACAAAACACATAACTGCAGCGTTCGCAGAGACAGTCCTGATCCCTGCGATCGCTAACAGTTTTTTTTTAAGCGTTTGATACATTTGCTGACAGTCAGGTGCTTTTTTACCTGTGAATCTTACTAGTGTACCCCTAAATTTAGAGCCCAAAAGGGCAAATTTAAGGTACACTAGTAAAGAGGCCTACGAGATTCTGAGCATGACAGATAGTGAAGAGGAGGTCACGCATCTGTCAGGTTCAGGCTCAGAATATCTTCCCGTAGAAGACAGTGAAGTCAGCGGCTCCACGTCAGATAGCTCTGACGACGAAGGTGAGGTCCCTGCTAAGGTCAGGTGTACCCGATCCCGATCTTCTGCTGTTGTTGAGGAGCAAGAACCGCAGGTCTCTCGTATCATGGAGCAGAGTAGTACTAGTGCCGCTATTCCTTCTGGTGAATTGGCAAGCACCAGCGGCCTAGTACAGCCTGGGCGTACATCCAGTACTGCAGTATCACGTGGTGACGTGGCGAGTCCCATAAGTGCAGTTTAAGCTGGCGAGGTGGCAAGCACAAGTAGTGTCCCGCTGCCACCAAGAAGAAGACAAAGGCAGGCCCGTCATGCCCATAGTGCCCTTCCTGCAGAATTTGCCTATCCTGATTGGGTCCCCACCACTTCTGCAGAACCCATACTTCCCCCATTCACTGCCCAACCCGGTATTCAGGTGGAAACAGCTGATTTTATGCAAATTGATTTTTATTCGCTGTTTTTCACGGAAGATCTCTATAGATCTATTGTGGACCAGAGTAATTTATATGCTGGTCAATTCATCGCCGCTAATCCCCAGTTGCCTTCCATTGCCAAAGATTGGAAACCAATTACGGTTTCCGAATTTAAGACCTTTCTGGGCCTTTCCCTCAACATGGGCACACATAAATTTCCGTCATTGCGTGCTTATTGGTCCACACACCCAATTGACCACATGCCCGTGTTCTCTGCCTCCATGCCCAGGAAACGATACGAGCAGATTTTGCGGTTCATGCACTTCAACGACAATGAACTTTGTCGTCCGCGTGGAGACCCTGAATACGACCGGCTCTACAAAATTCGGCCCCTCATAAACCACTTCAACTAACGTTTTGCAGCCTTGTTTATTCCCGATCAAGTTGTCTGCGTTGATGAGTCCCTGATTAAATTTTCTGGCAGCTTGTCTTTCAAGCAGTACCTTCCCAGCAAGCGTGCCAGATATGGGGTCAAGCTCTATAAGTTCTGTGACAGGGCAACAGGCTATGTATGGAGCTTTACGGTTTATGAGGGAAAAGATCGTCAGGTTGAGCCGGTCAACTGCCCGGATTACATAGGGAGCGCTAGCAAGATAGTGTGGAACTTGGTGTCACCCTTATTCGGAAAGGGGTACCACTTGTATGTGGACAATTATTACACGAGCGTGCCACTGTTTAGTCACTTGTTTGATCATCAGATTGGAGCATGTGGCACCATGCGAGCTAATCGCCGGGGCTTTCCCCAGCGGCTTGAAGATGCCCGTCTTAGGCTGGGGGAGAGAGCCTGCGTAAAGTGTAATAACTTGCTCGCTATGAAGTGGAGGGACAATAAGAATGTTTTCCTTCTTACCTCCCTTCATGCAGACACGACAGTCCAAATTCCTACGGCGACTGGTGTTGTGGAGAAACCCCTCTGTGTCCACGAATATAACAAAAATATGGGAGGGGTGGACCTCAACGACCAGTTGTTGGCGCCATATCTAATTGACCGTAAGGCGAGACGCTGGTACAAAAAAGTGTCTCTATCCTTATTCCAATTGGCTTTGCTGAACGCTCATGTGCTATACAGAGCTTCAGGCGGGACTTTATCTCTCCTAAAATTCCAGGATGAGATAGTCACAGAACACCTGTATCCAGGCGGTTCTGCACCTCACCATCCCCTACCAAATGCAGTAAGCCGGCTGCATGAGAGGCATTATACGTATGTCCTTGAGAGTACCCCTACCCAACGAGCCCCCCAAAAAAGATGTTGTGTCTGTAGCAAGCGCGGATTTAGGCGTGACACCCGTTATTATTGTCCACGCTGTCCTGACAAGCCTGGTCTTTGCCTTGGTGAATGTTTTGAACGCTTCCACTCAAAAGTGAAGTTTTAGCGTAGGGTACAGCATTTCACAGACTAGGACACACTTACACAGGGTCTCCCAAGATGCCATCGCATTTTGAGAGACCCGAACCATTACAGTTGTTAAAATTACAAAAAAAAGTGTAAAAAAGAAAAAAAAACGTAAAAACAAAAAACACAAAAAAATATAAAATAAAAAAAACAAAAATAGTTGTCGTTTTATTGTTCTCTCTCTCTCTCTCTCTCTATTTTCTCTCTATTGTTCTGCTCTTTTTTACTGTATTCTATTGTGCAATGTTTTATCATGCTTGCTTTTCAGGTATGTAATTTTTTGTTTTCAGGTGCGCCATTCAGCTGCAGCGCGGAATTATTTATCTTGACAGCAACAGCGTTTGCTCCCACGATACATAAAGCCGTGACTCCAGTGTTGTAGGAGGTGATTTCACCACCACAGTTAAAAAAAAAGAGCATATATGCCGAAGCATGGGGGCAGCAGGGGCGGAGGAGCGATTTTGCTCCTAATGCCGCGTACATACGGTCGAAATTCCGACGGAGGCTTTCCCGTGGAAAAGTCCGACCGTGTTTACGCGGCATAACTTTTTTGCGGGAGGATGCCGCCATGCTTCGGCATATATATATTTTAGGCACAGGTTGCGTTAAAAAAATGTTTTATTTTTTACTAGGTTTTGTTTTGGTATTTGCTTTGCAGGTATGGTATGGTAAGGTCTTACTGTTATACTGTAATGTTACTTTGTTTTAATGTTAACCATCATTTGCTTAGCAGGTAAGCCATTCAGTTGCAGCGCGGATCTATTTATCTTGACAGCAACAGTGTTTGCTCCCACGATACATAAAGCCGTGACTCCAACGCTGTAGGAGGTGATTTCACCACCACAGTTAAAAAAAAGAGCATATATGCCGAAGCATGGGGGCAGCAGGGGCGGAGGAGCGATTTTGCTCCTAATGCCGCGTACATACGGTCGAAATTCCGACGGAGGCTTGCCCGTGGAAAAGTCAGACCGTGTGTACGCGGCATAACTTTTTTGCGGGAGGATGCCCCCATGCTTTGGCATATATAAATGGTGCATGTATGCCCATCATTAGAAGTGGGTGGATGAAGGGAGGTATTCTAATGGCGGGCATACCCACCGATCAATCTCTTTTTTTCGTTCAGCCAACAGGCTGCATGAAAAAAAAGATTACAATACATGTCCAACAAGGACCAGCAACGTACTGGTATGTTGCTGGACTTTGAATGTTTATACCAGAATGATGCCTGCAGGTTTAGGTATCATCTTGGTATCATTCTTTTCAGCCAGCGGCCGGCTTTCATGTAAAAGCAATCCTAGCAGATAATTAGCCTCTAGACTGATTTTACAAGCAGTGGGGGGGAATGACCCCCCCCCCCCGGATATAAACAGCGCCATTGGGAAATTGGGAAAGCATTTTATCGGACCGATCTTGGTGTGGTCAGATGCTTTGAGGGCAGATGAAAGATCTAGGGTCTAACCCCCCAATTTTTTTTAAAAAAAGAGTACCTGTCGCTATTGCTATCATAGGGGATATCTACATTCACTGAGATAACAATAAAAATGGTAAAAAAAAAAAATATGGAAGGAACAGTTTAAAAATAAAATAAAAAAGCAAAATAAATAATAAAAAAAAAAAAAGCACTGCTGTCCCCCCCTGCTCTTGCGCAAAGGCGAACGCAAGCGTCGGTCTAGCGTCATATGTAAACAGCAATTGCACCATGCATGTGAGGTATCACCACGAAGGTCAGATCGAGGGCAGTAATTTTAGCAGTAGACCCCCTCTGTAAATCTAACATGGTAACCTGTAAAGGCTTTTAAAAATGAATGTAGTTTGTCGCCGCTGCGCGTTTGTGCGCAATTTTAAAGCATGTCGTGTTTGGTATCCATGTACTTGGCCTAAGATCATCTTTTTTATTTCATCAAACATTTGGGCAATATAGTGTGTTTTAGTGCAATAAAAATAAAAAAAAAGTGTGTTTTTTCCCCAAAAAATGCGTTTGAAAAATCGCTGTGCAAATACTGTGTGGAAAAAAAATGCAACACCCACTATTTTAATCTGTGGGGCCTTTGCTTTAAAAAAATATATAATGTTTGGGGGTTCAACATAATTTTCTTGCAAAAAAAAAAATGTTTTCATGTAAACAAAAAGTGTCAGAAAGGGCTTTGTCTTCAAGTGGTTAGAAGACTGAATGATGTGTGACATAAGCTTCCTAATGTTGTGCATAAAATGCCAGGATAGTTCAAAACCCCATTTTGGAAAGTAGACACCTCAAGCTATTTGCTGAGAGGCATGTTGAGCCCATTGAATATTTTTTTTTTGGCCCAAGTGATTGAATAATGACAAAAAGAAAAAAAAAATGTACAAAAAGTTGTCACTAAATGATATATTGCTCAAACATGCCATGGTTATATGTGGAATTGCACCCCAAAATACATTCTGTTGCTTCTCCTGAGTACGGGGATACCACATGTGTGAGACATTTTGGGAGCCTAGCCGCGTACAGAACCCCGAAAACCAAGCACCGCCTTCAGGATTTCTATGGGTGTAAATTTTTGATTTCACTCCTCACTGCCTATCACAGTTTCGGAGGCCATGGAATGCCCAGATGGCACAAACCCCCCCCCCCAAATGACCTCATTTTGGAAAGTAGACACCCCAAGCTATTTGCTGAGAGGTATGTTGAGTATTTTGCAGATCTCGCTTTTTGTCACAAAGTTTTGAAAACTGAAAAAAAAAATGTCTTTCTTCATTTTCAAAAACAAATGAGAGCTGTAAAATACTCACCATGCCTCTCAGCAAATAGCTTGGGGTGTCTACTTTCCAAAATGGGGTCATTTGTGGGGGTTTTGTGCTATCTTGGCATTTTATGGCCTTCAAAACTGTGATAGGTAGTGAGGAGTGAAATCAAAAATTTATGCCCTTAGAAACCTTGAAGGCGGTGCTTGGTTTTTGGGGTCCCGTACGCGGCTAGGCTCCCAAAAAGTTCAACACATGTGGTATCCCCGTACTCAGGAGAAGCAGCAGATTGTATTTTGGGGTGTAATTTCACATATGCCCATGGCATGTGTGAGCAATATATCATTTAGTGACAACTTTGTGCAAAAAAAAAAAAAGTTTGTCATATTCCCGCAACTTGTGACAAAATATAAAATATTCCATGGACCCAACATGCCTCTCAGTAAATAGCTTGGGGTGTCTACTTTCCAAAATGGGGTCATTTTGTGGGGTTTTGTGCTATTTTGGCATTTTATGGCCTTCAAAACTGTGATAGGTAGTGATAGGTAGTGAGGAGTGAAATCAAAAATGTACGCCCTTAGAAATACTGAAGGCGGTGCTTGGTTTTTGGGGCCCCGTACGCGGCTAGGCTCTCAAAAAGTCCCACACATGTGGTATCCCCGTACTCAGGAGAAGCAGCAGAATGTATTTTGGGATGCAATTCCACATATAACCATGGCATGTGTGAGCAATATATCATTTAGTGACAACTTTTTGTACATTTTTCTTCTTTTTGTCATTATTCAATCATTTGGGACAAAAAAATATTCAATGGGCTCAACATGCCTCTCAGCAAATAGCTTGGGGTGTCTAGTTTCCAAAATGGGGTCATTTGGGGGGGTTTTGTGCCATCTGGGCATTCCATGGCCTCCGAAACTGTGATAGGCAGTGAGAAGTGAAATCAAAAATTTACACCCTTAGAAATCCTGAAGACGGTGCTTGGATTCCGGGGTCCCGTACGTGGCTAGGCTCCTAAAAAGTCCCACACATGTGGTATCCCCGTACTCAGGAGAAGCAGCAGAATGTATTTTGGGGTGTAAATTCACATATGCCCATGGCATGTGTGAGCAATATATCATTTAGTGACAACTTTGTGCAAAAAAAAAAGTTTGTCATATTCCCGCAACTTGTGGCAAAATATAAAATATTCCATGGACTCAACATGCCTCTCAGTAAATAGCTTGGGGTGTCTACTTTCCAAAATGGGGTCATTTGGGGGGGTTTTGTGCTATTTTGGCATTTTATGGCCTTCGAAACTGCGATAGGTAGTGAGGAGTGAAATCAAAAATTTGCTCCCTTAGAAATCCTGAAGACGGTGCTTGGTTTCCGGGGTCCCGTACGTGGCTAGGCTCCTAAAAAGTCCCACACATGTGGTATCAGGAGAAGCAGCAGAATGTATTTTGGGGTGCAATTCCACATATAACCATGGCATGTGTGAGCAATATATCATTTAGTGACAACTTTTTGTAATTTATTTTTATTTTATTTATTTTTTGTCATTATTCAATCACTTGGGACAAAAAAAAAATATTCAATGGGCTCAACATGCCTCTCAGCAATTTCCTTGGGGTGTCTACTTTCCAAAATGGGGTCATTTGGGGGGGGGGGTTTTGTACTGCCCTGCCATTTTAGCACCTCAAGAAATGAGATAGGCAGTCATAAATTTAAAGCTGTGTAAATTCCAGAAAATGTACCCTAGTTTGTAAACGCTATAACTGTTGCACAAACCAATAAATAGAGGCTTATTGACATTTTTTTTACTAAAGACATGTGGCTGAATACATTTTGGCCTAAATGTATGACTAAAAATTAGTTTATTCGATTTTTCTTATAACAAAAAGTAGAAAATATAATTTTTTTTCAAAATTTTCGGACTTTTTCCGTTTATATTGCAAAAAATAAAAATCGCAGAGGCAATCAAATACCATTAAACGAAAGCTCTATTTGTGGGAAGAAAAGGACGCAAATTTCGTTTGGGTACAACATTGCATGTCCGCACAATTCACAGTTAAAGCAGCGCAGTGCAAAATTGTGAAAACACCTCTGGTCCTTTAGCTACAAAATGGTCCGGGGCTTAAGTGGTTAAAGTGAAAAAAAAAGTGAAATATTTCTTTAAATATCAAATCTGGGGGGTGTTTAAAGTATGCCTGTGAAGTGGCACGTGTTTCCCGTGTTTAGAACTGTCCCTGCACAAAATGACATTTCTAAAGGAAAAAAGTAATTTAAAACTGCTTGCGGCTTTAATGTAATGTCGGGTCCCGACAATATGGATGAAAATCATTGAGAAAAATGGCATGGGTACCCCCCCAGCCCACTACCAGTATTAAGGGGAACCCCGCACTCAAATTTAAAAAAGGCCCTATATACTCTGAACAGCAGTATACAGGTGGTGCAAACAAGACAGGGACTGTAGGTTTGTTCTTAAGTAGAATCTGTTTGTAATTTGGAACAGGTAAATTTTTTAAGTGTAGCTCCAGCCCAAAAATCTTTTTTTAAGCTTTTGGAAAACATAGGGAAGGGTTATCACCCCTGTAACATATGTTTTGCTGTCTGTGCAGTGTGCACCTGTTCAGAACATTTCACCTCACTTTCCATCCCAATGACAAATGTTTTTTGAAAAGTTGGGGTTTTTATTGAAACAAGGATTGGTGATAAAGCATCAGTGGAGAGGAGACATTTTTTTCCCATATTATCTCTTACAGGAGAGAATTTCCCTTCCTAGGGGTAGATTTCCTCTCACTTCCTGTTGTCTCCTTACGTTTGCAAGTAGGAGTCGTTTGTAAGTTGGATGTTTGAAAGTAGGGGCCTGCCGTATATACTCTGCAGAAATTTGGCCCTTAGGTGTTGGTGTTGCCACAACACTGTAAGCCCACACAGTTACTCTTGGTGGGCGCTGGAACACCCTGCTGTGAACTATTATATTAAGAATTGTAATTACATGCCATTGTTGAACAGTGGTAGGAAAAATTGGGCCTTTGGTGGTGCTGGTGCCACAACACTGTAAGTCCTCACAGTTACTCTTGGTGGGCGCAGGAATGGGCCCAGCTGTGAAATATTAGATCAAGAATTGTAATTACATGCCCCTGTTGAACATGGGCAGAAAAATTGGGCCTTTGGTAGTGGTGGTGGTGGTGGTGGTGTTGCCACAACACTGTAAGCCCTCACAGTTGCTCTTGGTGAGCGCAGGAATGGGTCCTGCTGTGAATTATTAGATCAAGAATTGTAATTACCGTATTTTTCGCACCATAAGACGCACCTGACCATAAGACGCACCTAGGTTTTAGAGGAGGAAAAACAAGAAAAAAACAAACATTCTGAACCAAATGGTGTACTCAAATATTTTCCAGTGCCCATAGAAAATGCAGAGTGACCAAGTGCCCATAGAAAGGAGTGACCATTGCTAAAAACGCAGCCTTACCTGATATCACTTCCGCCTTCTTCTGTCTCAGGAACCAGCCGGAAGATTGCCTGGCGCCCACGGGGGTTTGGAAGTCTGTCCCCCGCTCTCTTGCCTCTCTTCCGGTGGTGGTGGCGGCGGGAGGCGATGCGAGCTGTGGCGGGGGGCGGTGCCAGTGGCGGTGGTGCCAGCGGGCACAGCCATACTGCATGCTATAAATAAATTACCCAGAGTTCTGCTTTAACAGTCCGTAGTTGTCGTATGGTATCTGATTTAGATTGCCCATGGCCAGCCATATGCCCTGACCCTGAGGCCTATAAGATGCACTTTTTCCCCCCTCATTCTGTCCAAAAGCAAACTTTTATCCTTGCGTTTTGATGCTGCAGCTGAGCAGAGCCCACACAGGCCCCATCCCACCTTCCACCACTGTGCTGTGTGGGCTCTGTTCTGCACATAGACCTGTGTGGGCTCTGCTCTGCACATAGACCTGTGTGGGCTCTGCTCATTAGACCTGTGTGGGCTCTGCAGCTGGCCAATCACGATGATTGCTGGCACTGGTCGGTATGAGCAGCTCGTCCATGTGTCCCCTCACAGCCGCCCTCCGCGTTCTGCTAAACAAACTTTCCGCCACGGACGCCGTGCTGCACGCTGGGTAGCCCACACTGAGCTTCGCTCACCTCAGCCCGCGTCACCGTCCGTCCAGTCCTCCACTGACGTCACCCCGAAGCTGAGAGAGCGGACAGGGGGGAGGAGCCGCCAATGGTGGGCGGGAACTTGAGTGCGGCGTGACGTCTGGACGGCCGGAAGGGATGTGAGAAGATTGGCCGGTGTACATTGTACAGAGTTCGTACACAGTATGTACATAGTATGTTGTCTGTATGTCAGGTCCTCCTCACTGTACTCCATGTGGAGTGTGTATGACATGGGGCGGTGCGGGCGGCTTAGCCAGCAGCGGCGGGGGGCGGTGTCGGCAGCGGCGGGGAGGCGGTGCCTGTCATCTATTTGCACCATAAGATGCAGGGACATTTTCCCCCATGTTTCTGGGGGAAAAAAGTGCGTCTTATAGTGCGAAAAATACGGTACATGCCCCTGTTAAACAGGGGCATACAAATTGGGCCTTAGGCACTGGTGCCACAACACTGCAACCCCTCACAGATACTTTACTTGGAGGGCAGCAATGAGCCCTGCTGCAAAGTATTGTATCAAAAATTGTAATTACACGCCCCTGTTAAACAGGGGCAGAAAAATTGGGCCTTAGGCACTGGTGGCGGTGCCCAGAACCAAAAATGTTCTTACAAGCTATCAGCATGATCATTGAGGATCAGAATAACAGGATAGTCACTCAGCATCAGCATAGTCAGTCTTGAAGGGATCTGACATTTAAAAAAAAAAATATTCGGCTACATCAGCATCAGGTGCTTGGTAGCTGGTGGTGATCCAAGACTGATTCATTTTTATGAAGGTCAGTCGATCGACCGAGTCGGTGGACAGGCGCCCCCTGTGATCGGTTACAAAGCCTCCAGCAGCACTGTAATGTACCTTAGGTGTGAGCCTGACGTGCGGAGAGGGACCTCCCGTACAACCCCGGCTCGGAGACCACTGGAGTGGGGACAGTGGTGGTAAGAGCACGGTGAGGTAAGGGTGCCTGTCTGATCCTCACTGCTTGGAGTGGTGGAGCCGAGTGGAGACTGGAACGGCTGGTTCCGGAAGCAGCGGATGCAGGTCAGCAGGTGCAGCTTGCAGAGCAGAGGATGCAGGTCAGCAGGTGCCGGTTTGCAGAGCAGGGATGCAGGTCAGCAGGTGCAGGTTTGCATTGCAAAGGATGCAGGTCAGCGCGTGCAGCTCGCAGAGCAGAGGATGCAGGTAAGCTGGTGCAGGTTTGCAGAGTCAGACAAGCCGGGTCATACACATCAAGGTAAACATCATAAGTGGCAGGCAGAGAGTAGTCAAAGTCCAGGCCGAATCTTGGCAACAGGCAGACTGGCAGATAACTGAGCAGGGTCAAACGAGCCGAGGTCAGGACTGGAGACAGAAGCGTGGTCAGGAAGCCGGGTCAAACACAGGAACAGGATACAAGCACAGAATCAGGAACTCAGGGAACAGAAGCAGATCAAACCGCAAGTAGCAACATCTCTGGAATGTCTTTTATAGGAAGTACATGGGAGGAGCAAGGGGTTCAGAGTTCAACAGTAATCAAGACACCAAGCAGAGTAGTCTAATGGATCAGATAGGTTATCCAGCATATCAGGCAGGGAACTGTCCAGCATCTCAGATAGCTCCGTTGGAAGAGTCAATGCCAGACACAGAAGAGGTCCCAGGTTCAAGCCCAGCACGTCCCTGACAAGCACTGAATGTGCGTTCCGAAAGAACTCTGGATGCAGGACAGCCCAGTAGCTCAATTGCATACTGTGCAAGCTCTGGCCAGTGATCCATCCTCAAGACCCAGTAACCCAGAGGATTTTTGGTGGGAAAGGTGTCCAAGTCTGATCTTGCCCCTAGGTATTTCTGCACCATGCAAACCAGACGCTGGCGATGGTTGCTGGAACCGATCATACCTTGGGGCTGCATACTAAAAAATTGTCTAAACGCATTGGTCAGATGGCCACCTTCTCCACTGCTCCTTCTTTGACTGACCGAAGCCTCAGCAACACATTGTCCAGGACCAGGAATTTGTAACCTCCCAGTCTCTGGGAACGCGTTGCACAGACCTTTCTGCAAGGCCTCCCAAAGATGCTTCATCCTCTGCTCCCTCTGCGACAGCAAGATAAGGTCCGCAACCTTACCCTTGTAATGTGGAGCAAGGAGGGTTGCCAGCAAGTAATGATCCCTCGCCTTGATCGCACAAATACGAGGATCCCTCCGCAGGCTTTGCAGGATCAGGGAGGCCATGCAGCGTAGGTTTGCTGAGGCATTTGGTCCGGAGTCCTCTGGGTCACTCAGGACGACATGATCCGCAGCCACCTCCTCCCAGACACGTACAAGTCCATGGGTGCCTTGGGACTGTAATTGATCCCTTGAAGACTGCTGCTGATGCTGAGTGCTAGGCTCCACCTCCATGCTGACACAATCCTCCTCCTCCTCCTCCTTGTCCTCTTCCTGTGTGATAGCCGGGCCAGCAGGAACACTGTCTGGATAAAGGGGGCCTTGAGAGGTAAGGAAGTCCTCCTCTTCCTGCCTCTGTTCTGCCTCAAGTGCCCTGTCCATTATTCAATGCAGCATGTGCTCCAACAGGTGGACAAGAGGGACAGTGTCACTGATGTATGCACTGTCACTGCTCACCATCCTCATGGCCTCCTCAAATGGTACCAGGACAGTGCATGCATCCCTGATCATGGCCCACTGGCGTGGGGAAAAAAATCCAAGCTCCCCTGACCCTGTCCTGGTGCCATATTGCAACAGATACTCATTGATGGCCCTCTGCTGCGTGTGCAGCCGCTGCAGCATGGCCAATGTAGAGTTCCACCTGGTGAGCATGTCACAGATTAGACGATTCATAGCAAGGTTGGATTTCTTTTGCAGGTCAGCCAGCCGAGCACTGGCATTATATGACCGGCGGAAATGCCCACAGAGTTTCCTGGCCTGCTTCAGGACCTCCTGCCCAAGAATGGAGAGGGCGGAGAGGAGGTTGGTGCCATTGCCGCAAACCACCTTTCCTGGCTTAAGCTGGCGTGGCGTCAACCACCTCTGAGCCTGCCCCTGCAGAGCTGACAGAATCTCTGCCCCAGTGTGGCTTCTGTCCCCCAAGCACACCAGCTCAAGCACCGCATGGCATCTTTTTGCCTGTGTACTTGCGTAGCCCATTGAACGCCTACGGAGCACCACTGGTTCCGAGGACAAAGCAAAGGTAGAGGCCATGGAGGAAGAAGAAGAGGAGGGTGTGGAGGAGAGAGGTGTGTCAGAATCACCAGTAGTAACATTTTGGAGGCGTGGTGGCGGAACAACCTCCAACACTACTGCACCTTGTCCTGCATCCTTCCCAGCTGCCAGCAGAGTCACCCAATGCGCCGTGAAAGATAGGTAACGTCCCTGTCCATAACTGCTGGACCATGAGTCAGTGGTAATATGCACCTTACCGCTGACCTACCCTGTCCAGCGAGGCCAAGACATTGCCTTCCAGATGCCGGTAGAAAGCTGGAATCGCCTTCCGTGAGAAAAAGTGGCGTTTGGGAACCTGCCACTGAGGAACCGCACATTCCACAAACTCATGGAAGGGGGCAGAGTCTACCAACTGAAAAGGCAGCAGTTGAAGTGCTAGCAATTTAGCCAAGCTAGCATTCAACCGCTGGACATGTGGATGGCTGGGAGCAAACTTATTTTGGCGGTGCAGCAGCTGGGGCAGGGAAATTTGCCTGGTGCAATCTGACGTCGGTGTACCAATAGCAGATTGCCCGCAAGTACTTGGCTGTGACACACCTAATTCTACACCTTCATTCTTCTTAGTGCAGGTTTCAGAGAGGACTGAAGGTATAGTGGGGTTGGAGATCCCAGCTGATGAGGAGCAAGGAGAGGTCTGCTTTGTTCTTTGGTGTGGGTCTTTTAGGTAGGCTTGCTAATGAACTGCATGGCAGGTCGACATATGTCTGGTCAAGCACGTGGTGCCCAAGCGGCTGATGTTTTTGCCACGCGAGATACGCCTGAGACATATGTTGCAAATGGCAACGGTGAGATCTGCTGCACACATCTGAAAAAAGGCCCACACCAAAGAACTTTTGGAATAACGCGCAGAGACAGCAGCGCCCTGCACATGCGGAGCTCTGCGGTGTGATGCAGTCAGTGTGCTGTCCTTAAGCTGGCCCCTGGAGGGCATCCTGCCTCGTTGGAGATGTGCCTCCTCCTCCTCTCTCCTATCAGGCACCCATGTGGAGTCAGTGACCTCATCATCCCCTCCCTCCTCATCACTGGAGCAAATCTGGCAGTATGCTGCAGCTGGGGGGACATGATTACCATATAGCTGTCCTTGTTGGGCACCCCCTCTCTCTGGGCTCACGTTACTACCCGCTCTCTCTGGGCTCACGTTACTGCCTTCCTCTAGCTGGGTTCCATCATCGGAGCCTTCAAAACGCTGGGCATCCTCCTGGAGCATGTACCCAACACTGTGGTCAAACAGTTCGGGGGACTCCTCAGGAGGACATGGTGAGGCTAGGGAAGGAGTGACTGATGCTATTGAGCCGAGGGAAGAGGCCGTTTTGTCAGCTGCTTTGCCAGACAAAGTACCCTGAGCCTGGGTGAGAGAGGATGAGGAATGATGAGGACGGCTTTGTCATCCACTCTACCAAGTCTTGGGCATGTTGCGGCTCAACATGGCCAGCTGCCGAAAAGAAGGACAAGCGTGTCCCATGGCCACGTGCTGATGAGGATGCACCGTGTCCACAACCAGCACTGTTGCCTCTAGACACAGAGCCTGCTTGCCCTCTTTTATTGCCTCGTGACTGTCTGCCTCTCCTTGTTTGCCTTCCAGACATACTAATGGCCTGCAGTGAGATGTAGCTACACAAAGGTGGGATGTGTATATATATATATATATATATATATAGTGATTATAATGCATCTATCAGAATCAACTGCCTGCTGTGGTATTAGTATGAGAAAAGCAGTAATTGTCTTCAGTTAGTTTTAGGTGGAAACTGTGCAGAGGACACAGTACACTAACTGAAAATATTTGCAGCTCTCTGCCTGTGGTTTTATTATGAGAACACAACTATTAGTCACTAACTGTATTCAGGTAAGCTTTAGGTGAAAGCTATGCAAAGCACACAGTACACTAATTGAAACACTGACTGCAGCTAGCACAATCACCTGCCTGCCTGTCACAGTATAGAGAATAACAGGAACAGATCTAGCTAAACTGAATACAGTGTATAAATATATATACAACACCTAGGATGCATATATATCCTCTACACACTGTAACTGCAGCTAACTGACTCGCCTGCCTGCTCTATCTAACTCAATATAAATGACACTGTCTCTCTCTCTCTCTGTAAGCTCTCTCTTTAACCAATACTGCAACACACTACACAAGGCCGCCACGGAGGCGGCCTTATATAGGGTGGGGCGTGTACTAAACCCCCTGAGACATAATTGGCCAAAGCCACCCTGGCTTTGGACAATTATGGCTCTCCGTTTTTTGCGTGCTGTGATTGGCCAAAGCATGCGCGTCATAGTGCATGCTTGGCCAATCATCAGCCAGCAATGCACTGCGATGCCGCAGTGAATTATGGTCCGTGACGCGCCACTTGAATTTGGCGCGAATGGCCCATAATGTTCGCAATTCGACGAACAACCGAACAGGTGATGTTCGAGTCGAACATGGGTTCGACTCAAACTCGAAGCTCATCCCTATTGCACACCATCTCCATCAGTCAAATGGTAAATATACTTGCAATTTGAATGAAGATGTATATTGTTAATAATATAATGGTTATATATAATTTTGATAATGTTTATACAGGTCAACAAGTAGTGAAAAACTTTTTTTGACATGTTATTTAGAGTAACAAAATCTCCTGATGAAGACCACAAATGTAGGGGTCGAAATGCATTGGGGTACTCATATA
The DNA here is from genome assembly GCA_029206835.1 of Rana muscosa. NCBI lineage: Eukaryota > Metazoa > Chordata > Amphibia > Anura > Ranidae > Rana > Rana muscosa. Next base: position 783,908,792 of record CM055116.1, on the reverse strand, counting down.
CAAATACAACGCATTGACATCTTTGCAAATGTGCATTTTTTATCATTGATGGACATTGTTTGCTGTTCTATATTCCGACCAGAGCTCATATTTTAAATTTCTTGTAATAATTTGTATTCTGTACTTCTTTGATAAATAAAATATTGCAAATCATTTACCATTTGATGGTTATTTTGCTGCTAAAAAACCCTTGAGGAACCCTTCCATTTTTTTTAATCTAGTTTCGGGGTGTGCAGCCTCATTTATGTGTTTTTTCCATATTAGAACAAAAAAAAAGGGGGAATTTAAATGTAGTTCAAAGAAAAAAAAAACAATATGCTACAAAATATAGACATGAAAGCATACATTTTATTATTGGTTTAAAAGACATTAATGGTATTAAAAACACATCATAAGATCATATTAAATTCCACCTCTCATTATTATACAGTGCAAGTAGAAGTCAAAAAGTTTAATGATCAACACAATTCAAAAGTTGCTTTTTCAGGACCTGTGATGCAATAAAGGTGTTTTTATCACAGCCAATCTGAGAGTACAATAATATCTGTAAATAATCATAGCATATAATATAAATATACATTATATCAAAACAAAAATCACACAAATAATTAAATCATATAGAAATGTTCTGTCCCAATACTGAAGGTGTGCTACAAAGAAGGGAGAGAAAAAAAAAATACATATGCCTTAAGCCGGCCATAGATGGATCGAAATTTAGCCAGTTCAGCAGGAACTGGATGAATTTCGATTCATCTATGATCAGGCTGGTTATACAGAAGTCAATCCCTCAATCAACTTCAGTACAACCAGCTTGTTGGGTTTTATCACTTGATCATTGCCGCCGACACTAACGAGTGTACTCTGATGGCGGGGAACGCTCCCCACTGTCACAATACAATATCTCTGTGGAAGGGATAGATGGGGGAATCAAATATTTTTTTTTCTAAGTGGGTTGAACGAAAACAAAAATGCATACAGGGGTCGAATTCGAAAAAAAAATATTTAGAAAATCTGAAATCACCATTGATTTCAAAATTCGCCCAACCAAGCCTTCAATTTCACCTCATATTGCTGCAGAAAATTTTCGTGGCCGGGAACCTTCTTTTCTTTCCGGTAATTTCCTTTTCTTGTGCTCTTTTTAATTATATTCTTCACAAAATTCTCCCTTCATTGATCAGAAAATCATTTGTTTTTCTAAAAAGTACCTACATGGCAGATCACTCAAATTCGATGGCCGCACGAAAATCTGCCGTTGGTGCAGCCCACTAATGGTGCAAAATTTAAATTAAAATCCTTAGATACGAAAATCAAAAGAAAATTAGTTCGGAATTTGACCCATGTCTGGCAGGCCTTAAGCCTCGTACACAAGACTGAGAATCTCGTCGTAAAAAAAACCGTTGTTTTTCTCGACGAGATTCTTGTCAAGCTTGACGAGCTTCTTGTCAAGCTTTCCTTGCATACACACTATCAATTCCAAATCTCGTCGTTGGAAAGCGCGGTCACATACAGCACGTACGATGGCAGTATAAAGGGGAAGTTCGATTTCAATGGCGTCACCCCTTGGGCTGCTTTTGCTGATCTCGTGTTACCGCGTGTTAGTAAAAGTTTGGGGAGAGACGATTCGCGCTTTTCAGTCTTCATGCTTTCAGTTCGTTTTAGCGTGAAGAATGTGCTATCTCCATTACGAATGCTAGTTTTACCAGAAGGAGCGCTCCCGTCTTATACTTGATTCTGAGCATGAGCGATTTTTTAAGACTCGGAAAAGCATACACACGACCGGTTTTCTCGTCGGGAAACAGGCCGACGAGAATCTTGACGAGAAAAATGAGAATCCTGACGAGAAAATAGAGAGCAGGTTCTCTATTTTTCTCGTCGGGATTCATGGCAGTTTTCTCGACAAGAAACCATACACACGAACGGTTTTCTTGGCAAGAAAGCTCTCCCAACAGTTTTCTTGTTGTTTTTTGCCGAGAAAATCGGTCATGTGTACGAGGCTTTAGTCTTTGCTTGCTGCAGTACACAACGCATACAGAACACCTCACAGGGATAGTGGGAGGACAGTGGGATTGTACTTCCTGAGCCATGTTCTGTGTATCTTCCTTATAAAAAAAACATATTAGTCAAGGGGAAGTTTGGGGGGGGGGGTGTCAGGTGGATTAAGGTGCGCTACAACAGTACCTGGATAAAATAAAAAAAACAATGCCCATAGTAATATATTGAGCAGATTGTCTATGCTCCCTGTTTGCATTGTAACCCCTTTATGTCAGAGGGTAAAACAAATCCTAATGCCTGAACACAGTTTTGCAACTTTGACATGTGCTAGTAATTAGGTACAGATCATCGCACCTACTTAGTGTAGCCAGCTGAATTGTACTGCATTTTTTTTTTTTCAGGACAAATTGGGCTTTCATTTGATGGTAAATGGTAATGTTTTTTTCACAGATTTTTTTTATTATCAAAGGAAAACTGGCACAAAATATTTTTTAAAAACAATTTTAGTAGGTCCCAGAAACAATATAGCATACTTTGCTTTTTTTATCCCACCTAAAACACACTGTCACTTATACCTAAAATTCATTGACCCTAACCTTTGACTCTGACCATGATTTTGACCCTAACCCTGGCCCTGACCTAGATCAAACCTTTTGATGATCAACCCCATAGTATCTTTCTTTCCATTCAAGAGGAGGAAAAAACACAGGGGCGAGCTGTTTAGTGACTGATCACTGTGATAGTCAGTCAGGTGATCCAGTTTAAAATTGTTAGTACGAGACCTAGGGCTCCCGGTGAGAGCCCAGTCTCTATGCAGGGAGTACGCTGTGCAGCTGTTCAGATCACATCTACAGGAATGCTATCACCAGCCACAAATTTTGATACTTGTATAATGGCTGCAGCCATCATCCTTGTATAAACACTTAAACCCAAAGACGTACATCCTAGGGGTATGAGATGATAAAACTTAATAAAATGCACAAATAAAATGCAATCGCAACCCCGCCCCTAGCTCCAGGGGGCTCCTGCAGCCTTCCTGTCATATTATCATATCCTCCACAAAGTCCTGCTCTGATCTGTCCTAGGGCCCCACAGCCACGCTCCAGTATTGGGCTTCCACTTTGCCTTCCACAGTCCACACCCCTCTGTTGTCATTGGCTAGGGAGAAGCTGTGAGCAATTTCCTGAATGGTGAGCCATTTCCTGAATAGAGAGGAGCTCGGGTGAGAACAGCTCAGGATGGGGGAGTGTCTGTGCTGTGTGCCCCCAAAATGGAATGGTAACCAAGCTCAGTGAGTTAATAGGAGGAGAGTGCCATCCTGTAGCCACGATGGGACCAATGTCACTGGTGAGGAAAGACACCACTCAGTGTCTCCTAGTCACCAGCTGGGATTCTCTGTCCTCCCCCCCCCCCTCCGGGGGATGTCCACTTACCCCACTTCCCTGCCAATTGAGGAAAAGACACACACCCCTGGGAGGTGACCTTCCCCATCACCTGCCAACACTGACAGAGAAACCTTTAGAAATTGCTAAAACAAATCCCTTAACACCTCCTGAGGGGCCCCTGAGGAGCTACAGGCTCCAGATTTTGTGTCACGTGGCTTTGCCCCCCTAGATCTAAGTTTCCCCCCCCCAAAGCCTCCTGACCAGCCCCTCTTCCCTGGATGCTGAGCTCCTTTGCCATTAGAGCACTCTATACTGCTCCTCCTCCGCAGGGCTGAAACCACATTCTTTTAGAACACAGCCAGTCAACCACAATCTGCACAGGGTGTATCTGCCTACTGCAACTACACTGCCATTCCGAACAGAGAACTTCACAAGTCAGAATGGCAACATAAAAGCCAGATACACCCTATAAAGGCTGACAGACTGTGTGTTAAGGAATGTGATTTCAGCCCTGTATACAGTGCTGGGATGGGAAAAAAAGCTCTGCCAAGTGACCTGCCAGTGGTCCCCGTCCTCTGATTCTCAAGGAGTGATCGCTGTCCTCTGATTCTCCAGCAGTGATTCCTGTCCTCTGATGTAAGGGGAAACTCTGGGAACTCGAAACTCTTGAGCCACTTTGAGTATCTTGGCGTGCGGTGGGTGTATCTGCACGCACGGTGGAAGTGGAGGGTGGTAGTGGGGGGGGGCCAGGTCAACTTTTGCACCGGGGCTCACAAGCTTCAAGCTATGCCTCTGGTTAAATGTGACTGCAGCACTGTATAGCAGTATGGCTCTGTACTTCTCCTAGACAACTCTATTAATCTGCCTTGTGTCATTCAGGAAATTCAAGAAAGCGAGTTTTGTATATTTTAATGTAAGTGCACTTTTTTTTAATAAATCAGTTTTTTGCAGTGAGCACTATGGTTTTTCTATGTTTTGTTTTTAGCATTATCATTGGGAGTTTCTCCTTAGATGGCTTTACCTTCCTGGATGATTGTTGAAGCTGTTCCTTGTAAACCTAATGGAGACATGCTGTTAGCACATATCGGCTGAGGCAGACTGAAGGGTTACCATTTCTGTGTCCACTACTAAGCAGCTTTCTGGATCCCGGTATAATAAAGATGTGCGTTGTGACCTTTGTAATGAAGGTCAAACTTTAACGTGAGTGTTTACCCAGGGGGCAGGGGAAATCATTCACCTGGGAGTGTAATTCTACACAAAGTTTTGGTTACCTTGGACAAAGTCTTTACACAAGACAATTTTAATTTCACGATATTTAGATATTGGAGTGCGCTATTTATTTCATGCTTAGTTCATGGAACTAATATATTTTTGTATTTGCTGAAATATTTACATATTCATGTATGCAAATGTATATTTTTGATAAGCATTCTTAGAGGTAAAGGACTAAATTACAGTAACTTAGTAGAACTTTTTTAACATAGCAGCACACAGCAGTTCTAATACGTCAATCCTCATTTACCATGGCAGTAAGCTCAAAGGACAAATGTGATTAAGAAAAAGAGAAAAAAAAGAAGGTGATATCTCACAAAATAACTAAATTATCAATCTATTATAAATGTGCAGACTAATTTACTATGGCTGTTGTCATTGAACTGCCCGGTGCATAAACCCCAGTATATTATATATAATAAATATGCAAACATTATGTATCAACCCCCTAAGGACTTTCAAACTAATTTGCTATGGTAGCAGAAAACAAACACTCTTGCGCACAAGTATGTTGATCAGGTGATCTACAGTTCGAAATGGATGTCTCAGGTCCAGGATGGGGGTATCCTAGCAGTCAAAGAGGAATAGAAAAAAAGAGCCTTGTGCATTATCCTTAGATGAGTTTATTAAATAATAATATAAAAACTACTCACAAACATGTGAAAGAAACCGCAATGTAAGAAGCCTTTAAGTGATGGCAATCGGTCTGATGGCCACAGTCTCCAAATGATGAAAGAGAGGACACAAAGACCACCGCTATCTAACGCGTTTCGAAGGATAACCTTTGAGGAAGGTTATACTTCGAAATGCATCAGCCACCGGTGGTCTTTGTGTCCTCTCTTTCATCATTTTAATGCTGAAAAAATACATGCGTGGAATGACAGTTATGCATATTATTGGAGTCACCTGTTACTGTTCATCTACATTTAACTCTCACATTGTATACCGTAATGTATATTTCTACTGCCAATTTGTAATCTTACATCATATTAATGGAAGAAAAACAAAAAAGGCACATAAACAAATAACAAATCAATAACTAAAATAAGGATAGAACATTTATTAATTATTGCTAATAAAGGAATCATAAAAAAAAACCAATGTATGTATTTATTCCACTAAATCTACTATTTGATATAGTGGATGATGGCGCATTCATGTTAACTCCTTAAATAAATAAAATAAACAGTGCTTGTTGAGACATATACCGGTAATGATTCTCTACAAGGTGCCAGATCCTAAACTAAATACTGTGCCAGCAGCATACCCACCTTACCAGGGACTGTAATAAATGCCCACAATTTACACATTACCCCTAATTTCATCATTCCCCCCTTACAAACACATATAGGCAAAAGCCTGAACTAACAGTGGTCTATGATAGATTTGTAATGATTTTCCGCTCAGGATTTCCATAGCTCTCCATACCATCAACGACCCTGCATCTGAGGCCAGACAAGTAAATGAATGTGGCATGCTTGTGTTTTTCGGTCTGTGGCCAAGCACAGAGAAGTAGCTTCTTCAAGCAGCTCCTGGGAGGAAAGCAAGTGGCTAATCCCAGGCAGATAATTATTAAAAAGCATTATCACTTATCCCAATGGGATCATGACACACTGTGGCTGAAAGTAACTGTCTTCTCATTCACTATAATCGTATTTGCTCCAAATGTGGTGGTGGTAGGTGTGCTGCGGGCAGAATTTAGTTTAGGTTCCAAGTATCTTGTGGATACAAGCAAGCTTGATTTATTCAATTATTCATTCTTTCTTATATGTACTGATATAATTAATTATAATTTATTAAGAATGTGTATTTCCTAAGAAATATTCATGCGCGTTCACTATAATCTTATTTGCTCCAAATGTGGTGGTGGTAGGTGTGCTGTGGGCAGAATTTAGTTTAGGTTCCAAGTATCTTGTGGCTACAAGCAATCTTGATTTATTCAATTATTTATTCTTTCTTATCTGTACTGATATAATTTATTATAATTTATTAAGAATGTGTATTTCCTCAGAAATATTAATACGCATTTCATGTCTCTTTGCATTGTTTGGATCAGAAGACATTGCTTTGTGCACTGGTCCAAATCATTTGGTGAAGGGAGATTATGGTATGGGGTTGTTTTTCAGGGGTTGGTCTTGGCCCCTTAGTTCCAGTGAAGGGAACTCTTAAGGTGTCAGCATACCAAGACATTTTGGACAATTTCATGCTCCCAACTTTGTTGGAAAAGTTTGGGGATGGCCCCCTCCTGTTCCAACATCACTGTGCACCAGTGCACAAAGAAAGGTCCATAAAGACATGGATGAGCGAGTTTTAGGTGGAGGAACATGACTGACCTTCACAGAGTCCTGACCTCAACCCAATAGAACATCTTTGGGATGAATTAGAACTAAGACTGTGATCCATGCCTTCTCGTCCACATCAGTGCCTGACCTCAATGTGCTTCTGGAAGAATGGTCAAACATTCCCATAGACACACTTCTAAACCTTGTGGACAGCCTTCCCAGAAGAGCTGAAGCTGTTATAGCTGCAAAGGGTGGGCCAACTTAATATTGAACCCTACGGACTAAAACTGGGATGCCATTAAAGTTCATGTGCGTGCCAATACTTTCGACAATTTACTGTACTTAACCACTTGCCGACCAGCTCACGTAGATTTACTGCGGCAGGTTGGCAGCACTGTGCGAATCGCTGTAACTGTACGGCGACTCGCGCAGGCGCAGTTTCGGGCTCTCGCTCCCGCAGTGCCCGTGGGTTTGGGTGGACTCGATGTCTGCCGGTGACCCGCAATCGCCTAGTACAGAGACAGAACGGGGGATCCTCCAGTGTAAACAAGCGGATCCCCGTTCTGACAGGGGACATGTCAGAGATCCTATGTTCCCAGTCATCGGGAACAGTGATCTCTGTCATGTCCCAGTGATAAAATCCCCCCTACAGTTATAACACACCTAGGGAACAGCCTTAACCCCTTGATCGCCCCTAGTGTTAACCCCTTCCCTGCCAGTGCCATTTTTACTTTGATCAGTGCATCTTTATAGCACTGATCAATGTAATAATATCACTGGTCCCCAAAAAGTGTAATTTGGGGTCAGATTTATCCGCTGCAATGTCGCAGTCCCGCTATAATTCACAAATCGCCGCCAGTCCCTAAATCTATCCTATATAAACTGATGAATAAATGTGTTTTTTTATATTTTTTGGGGGATATGTATTATAGCAAAAAGTAAAAAAAAAAAAAAAAAGTTTTTTTTTTTTCAAAAATGTCACTCTTCGTTTGTTTACAGCGCAAAAAATAAAAACGGCAGAGGTGATCAAATACCACCAAAAGAAAGCTCTATTTGTGGGGAAAAAAAGGACATCCATTTTGTTTGGGTAAAGAGTTGCACGACAGTACAATTGTCAGTTAAAGCGACGCAGTGTCGTATCGCAAAAAAGGGCCTGGTCATTAAGGGGGTAAATCCTTCCGGTCGTTAAGTGGTTAAGTATACTGAAAGAGTCTATTACAGAATCTGCAAACAGAGAAAAACGACATAAAAATATGATCAGTGTCACAAATCTAAAGAGTATTTCATTTGCATTTCTAAAAAAAAGTCTACCTAGCAATTTATATCAGCTCTGTGTTTGTACATTATGGTCTCATTCACACACCAATAGACTTCTAATTTCCTGTGACTTAGCTCCTAATGCTCATTTCTGAAAAAAAAAATGATGAAATAACCATTTTGCTTTATTCTCTTCAGTTCAGCTCCTCCACTAGGTTTCAGCCCTTTGCACATGATTGCTGACATACACCAGATTGTAGCACTCAAATCCCCACTTAAATGACTTCTATTGCTAGTGAAAGCATCCTTACAGTGATGTTAATGTTCAAAAGGTCATGTACGTTTTAAATCATCAAGAATTTTTCTGCAATCAGATTACTAATTGTATTAAATATTCTTCAAGCAGCCGTCTAGAGTTTAATAGCCATATTCTATAGAATACATAACACACATATGTAAAGCTAACAACATGACTACTTCATTACACGTTAAATGCGATCAATTCTTGTGACCAAAATCATATATCAGTTTACTCTTGTTCATATATTTTTCAGGTATGCATAAATGCATATACAGTAAAACCTTGGATTGCGAGCATAATTCGTTCCGGGAACATGCTTGTAATCCAAAGCACTTGTATAGCAATGCAAATTTCCCCATAAGAAATAATGGAAACTCAAATAATTTCTTCCACAACCATTTATTCAGAAGTCCTTCAGTATAAAAAGATTATAGCAATGTGATAGGTTGTGTAACCATAAAATGTCCATCCACAAATGGAAACCTCCACAAGGGGATTAGAAGCAAAAACCCAACAGGAGATACAGAGTATAAAAGAGAAGTGATCAACTCACATGGTTGATGATTAAAAGAGGCACATCTAAGTATGCAGGCATCCGGGATAAAGCTGTCTGCAATCGTGACCGGGAAGACTAACCTGCAGTAGAGCGATCTTAAAGCGAGGCTTAAATCACTCTTGGAGCGCAGTGTGGAAGGGACTACGTCAATGGTGGTGCATAGGATGGTCTATGTGGACATATTTACCCCAGAAGCCTGCATACTTAGATGTGCCTGTTTTAATCATCAACCATGTGAGTTTCTAAATGTTGTACCTTCATTAAATGTAACTGTATTGCTACACTTAGAGGCGCCTCTCTTCTCTTTTATATTCCGTTGTGACATGATGCTACTTAAATATCAAGACATTGCTTGTATATCAAATCAAAATTTAGTATAAAATGTTGCTTGTCTTGCAAAACGCTCTCAAACCAAGTTACTCTCAAACCAAGGTTTTACTGTATCACATTTACTGCAACAAAACAATATCAATCTTTGTAATCCACACAATCCTGTTCCTCCCAATAAGGGAAACGTGTACACTATCTCCATTGGCACATGTACTCTTCGAAAAAATGTTGAAGGGACAAAGAGATGTCCCTGGAAAGCGAATAGGGGAAGGGTCAACCACGGCATTTAATACAAATTAGCTTTATTGATGAAAAAATACACAAACAATATTGTTTAGGTTCATGCAAGGCATCACTAGGCACTATTCATAACAGTGCTCCTCCATGTACCCAACCATTGTTATAAAAACATTCTGCAGTAATCAGGGCCGCCATCAGGGGGGTACAGGCAGTACACCTGTAAGGGGCCCAGAGGTCCCCAGGGCCCCGGATGGTAACCCCACTTTTTTTTTTCATAATTTTTTTTTTGTAATAGGCCCAGAGGTCCCCAGAGGCCCGGAGGTCCCCAGGGCCCCGGATGGAAACCCCCCTTTTTTTTTTTTCTTTTTTTTTCGTCAGCAATTTCGTCAACAATTTGCAGCGACAGCACCCCCCCCCCCCCCCCCCGCTTCTCAATTCGTGGCACCCCCACTTCTCTGCTCTAGGGGGCCCATGCCTAAAGCTGTGTAAGGGGCCCCAAAATTCCTGATGGCGGCCCAGGCTGTAATTATTATTATTATTATTTAGGTACTTATATAGTGCCGTCAATTTACACAGTGCTTTACATATACATTGTACATTCACATCGGTCCCTACCCTCAAGGAGCTTGCAATCTAAGGTTCATTGACACTGTCCCATCAACATTTTTTTCTGATAGCCCTTTATTTAAAATTGGGTAGGTATCCTGTCTTTAGGACGAATCGGCTAGTCTGCAATTTAGCAACCAACTACTATCCCAGTGACGATGGATTCTTGGATTTTTTATATATCAGTTTATCACATGTACTCTCCACCTTATATTGTTCTGCTACTGCTCCCAGAATATTCTATAACTAGGTTTCCTCCAAGTAAACCCTGGCTATAAAAGAAATACATATCCTACATTTAAGTAGAAATGTACACAATAGGTTTATGGTATCTAGTTCATCTCTCCAATTTTAGTGGTTTCTTCTACTTATATCTGTGTAGAGGATCTTAGGAACTAATTAGGACTACGCACAATGGTGAAGGGAGCACTGGCTAAAAACAAGTCAGTTAGAGTTGCACACCTTTGGAAACTTGCATGCAGCAAGTAATGATACCTTGGTTAAATGCTAAGGCCGGCCATAGACAGATCAAAATTTGGCTAGTTTAGCAGGAACCGGACAAAGTTTGATTCATCTATGAGAAGGCTGGTTGTACTCATGTCCATCTGGGAGGAATCTATTGATCGTCTTCCGTACAACCAGCTTGTCTTGTTGACAATATGACAATAGACAATATTGCAATTAAATTGTATGTACAGATCTACCAAATCTATTTTTTAGCATTTTGACATCATGCCTCACTGTATACAGTTTAATTAACCACTTGCCGCCCACGCTATAGCCAAATGGTGGCTACAGAGCGGCCGGCTAGTTCTGGGATGCCGTCATATGACAACGTGTCATGATCGCACCCGCCTTGCACTTCACGCACATGTACACTGATTATCAGTGCAGTCCCAACAGTGCTCACGAGTGCTGCCAATTTTTTTCCACCAGTGCTGCCAATCTGTGCCCACTAGTGCTGCCAATCAGGGCTCATCAGTGCCTCCTTATCAGTGTGACCTATCTGTGCCACCTACCAGTGCCACCTATCAGTGCTGCCTATCAGTGCTGACTTATCAGTGCTTCCTCATCAGTGCCCATCAGTGCAACCTATCAGTGCCCATCAGTGAAGCTTATTAGTGCCCATCAGGGCAGCCTCATCAGTGCACACCAGTGAAGGAGAAAAATTACCTGTTTGCAAAATTATATAACAAACTATGAAAAAGTAGTTGTTTTTTTTTTGTCTATTTGTTTATTTAGCAAAAAATAAAAAAAACTGTGGTGATTAAATACCACCAAAAGAAAGCTCTATTTCTGTGAAAAAAATTATAAAAATTAATTTGGGTACAAAGTTGCTAAATATATAGATCCTTAGCTCCTCTCCTTCTAAAGGACCTAAAATGCAGCCCAATGACCAACTAAAGAAGTGCACATGACAGGCTGGCAACACTCCCTGTTAGAATCTTTGCAATAGATTCACAAATAATGATTTGCTTTAGAAAATGGTTTACCGTGAAACATGATGAAAAACGTACTGAAAAATAAATAATGAGTTTATATACACTTTAAGCCTTATGCCCCATGCACACGATCGTTTTTCATGCCGTTAAAAATGCCATTTTTAAAAATGGCCATTAAAAATGATCGTGTGTATGCTCCAGAGCATTTTTAACGACGTGAAAAACGGCCATTAAAAAATTCGAACATGCTCTCTTTTTTCACGTCGTTTTTCATGTCGTTTTTTTTAACGACGTGAAAAACGATAGTGTGTATGCTTTAACGAGGTGAAAAAACGCGCATGCTCAGAATCAAGTATGAGACGGGAGCGCTCGTTTTGGTAAAGCTAGCGTTGGAACTAGATATGGCACATTCGTCACGGTGGAATTAATTGCATCGTTTTAATGCTGCGCATTCCGTTCTTCTTTTGATAATGCTTAAACAATTACCTTCTTTTGCTAATGACATTGAGAGTTATGCCAAACTTGTTTCTAAAGTAATTCCTAATTGATTTAATGATAGAAAAATATTCTTTTCAAGCCACATCTCCCTCATAAATTCATGAATAAATGTAAAGATCATTTATTTTTATTTTTTATGTTTTTGCAGTTTATTTTAGTAATTAAGTTAGCTTATTATTTTTTTTGGTCCTTTTTTTTTTGTTTTTTTGCTTAAATTATTCTTGTGTAAAGTTACCACACCAACCTTCAAAATTTGTCTCATTTTGCCTCAAGGAGGTTTGTGTCCCTTGTTAATAACAATAATATTATTTCAAATGTCCCTGCCTACTCCCTAGCAAAGTCTCTTTTGAACTACAAATCACATAGTCAAGTATTTTAAGCCAAAAAAAAGAATCCTTCATTTAGGAACATAACAAATTAAAGGGGAAGGCAGCACTGGAGAGCCTGCTTGCATTTGTGCATCCTTTGGACCCCACAACAACCATCCAAGATGTGAAAACCAAACTATTGATTGAAAGAAATCAAAAAGGAGCCCAATCTTGGCTTGAACTCCCAGAGGTCAGGAACTGCAGCAGATAAGTCATATATGTCCCCAGTCTGTGGTACTACAGCAGGCATTATTTTTTCCTCTTCCTTGTAGCCTTCTCTCCAGCCTTCACTGCAGCCTTCTCTGCAGCCTTGGTTGGTTTCTTCCTCGGAGGCTGGGGATCAGGAGGAGAGGTTGTGGCAGGATGAGTAGTAGGAGGAGGAGGTGGAGGAGTAGGGACAACCTCCGCGATGTCGGTGAACTTGGTGAGTTCACAGAGCAATCCCTTGTTAATTACCTTCAGGAGAAGGGTCTCACTATAGAGCTTTTGACGCAGGTCCATTTGGGCTAACTTATGTGCGAGGACTACGGCAAAGCCCTCCTCAGCAGAGGGTGCCTCTCTGAGGGCCACAGTAGCCTCTTTGATGAAGGCTCTTGTTTCCTCCTCCACCTGCCTACCTCTCCTTGGCCCTCGTGGTTTCATTATCAGGGGAGGCATCTGGGCTCTTGTGCTGGGCCCAGCCTCCTCCTGGGTGCCACTGGGCCCAGCCTCCTCCTGGGTGCCACTGGGCCCTGCCTCCTCCTGGGTGCCACTGGGCCCTGCCTCCTCCTGGTCCCCAACATCACCCTCTTCCTGGCTCTGCTCTGGCTGTAAAAAAAGAAAGGGACTTTATTTATTTTTTGCCACCATCAATCACACACATTGTTCACCTCCAGACATTTTTGAATTGAATGTGAAAAATGTGTAAATTTTCAGAGATTCCGCCTCCTGATATTGTTGCCTTGTCCACATCAAATTTGACCACTACTGTATCTTGCTCTTTAAATCCTTTTTTTTCGAACATTAAATACCTAACAATACTAACATCAATTTAAATTCATCACTTTTGTAACATATAAATGTAGATATCAATACTTTACCTGGCTCCATATATCCAAATCTGCCTCCTCAAGGACCTGATCTTGATCCTCAGAGGAAGCCAGAGCAGGGTTGCCAGGAAGGCTGGAGGGCTGGCTGCAAGGAAGGCTGGAGGTTTGGCTACAAGGAAGGCTGGATTGACCTCTGGGGGGAAAGGTGGACAGAGATTCCCGCACTTCCAGCTGGTCATCCAGAAAAGATAGCTTGCTGTAGTACCACAGAGTGGGTTTATAAACCTTATCTGCTGCAGCACCTGACCTCTGGGACTTCAGGACCATATTCCTCTGGGTCCTGTATGTCCCCCTGATGGTACCAATTTTGGTTTTCACATCTTGGAGAGTTGTTGTGGGTATCTGGGTTTGGACAAATGCAAGCAGGCTCTCCAGTGCTGCTGTCCTGGCCGTTTTGTTTTTATTGGAACCACTTTTGGTCTGCCACAGGATAGGGAGTTCCTTCCATTTATCAATGAACTCCCCCATAAACTCAGGGTTTTTGAATGTATTCATTCTCTCTGTAAAATCAAGAACCAAGAAAATACATATGTTTCAGGCACCATTCATCAAATCAGCATTTTGGACAGATATAAAAGCCCCAAATCTCCTCCTCTGAGGAAACCCAAATCCTTAAAATGTTATGTACCTTGGTCAACACGTTCGTTGCGAACTCCCTCTCCCGCCAAATGAACGTATTTTCGACACATGGATCTTCACTTGATATACACTGTGCATGCGTGAAACTCTGCACGCTTTCCCCGCCCCTGACGTTCGATATTGTACTTTCCCCGCCCCTTCTCGCTCGTCGTAGTGCTTAGTAACATGGCGGAGACACAGGTGGCTGAGATTACCTCTACAGAGGATGAAATTCCTGAGGAGCCCAAATCCCGATCCAGGAGTTATAAGGCATCCAACATGTCATTCGAGGAAATGGTGGAGATGGTCGCCATTTTGAAGAGGGAGGATTATGATGCCAAGCATGGGCCGTATAAAAGGCCTAATCTGGTCAAGACAAAAATTATGGGCAAAGTGGTCAAAAGTCTTCACCAAAAATTTGGGGTGTGCAGAACGAAGGAACAGCTCAGAAAACGATGGTCTGATCTGAAGTTGCGGGAGCCCGACCAATACAAAAGAATCGAGAAAGTTATAGGAAAAAGTAAGTACTTTTTGGCTATTATCCCTGCTAAAGATTATTACTTGTATTATGTCGTGTATTTTTGTCTTTGATATAGTACAGTGAAAGATACCATCTTTCAGGTTCGTCCGCACAGTAAACGGACGTATTAAACCTCTTTCTCTGTTTTGGGATCATCCAGTGTGAACACCCATTTATTTAATTTTATTTGGGGGAGCAAATTTGGTAACCAATTAGTTTTTGTGATCAAATCCAAAGGACAATTTAAAAAAAAAAAAAGGATATGCATGGTAATGTTAAGGGAGAGAATGCTCAGCAGCTGATGAAACATCTGAACGCAGTAGTACAAGTGTGGGCCAAAAGCCCCAAAGTTTGAGGGTGTCACACACAGGTGATCCTGTGTATATACTTTGGGGTGTTACAATGTGTCAAACTTTGGTTCAAAAAGTATATGCTATGGTTTTCGCTATGTATCCAATCATGTGTTCCGGTTGTCACTGGGGGTACATTTAAAAATGGACCACACTTCCAAATAATGTTTACAAATTATTTGTTCATGGTTTAATTTTCTCAAAAATATATTCGTTACTAATGAAAGTATACCTTTTCTTGCAATCTCCATAGAGCTTCAAAAAGCTACGTCAGATGAGCCTCTAAATCCAAGACCTTCAACAATACACCCAAAACCACATGATGGAGAGGAACGTGAGGTTGTGGAAGTGGAAAGTGGCACCACAACAGGTCAGTGTCAAACCAGACAGATGCAGGTTAATAGATGTAGGCCTACATATACTATACTACATGATTTTTTTTTATTTAGGTGCAGTTCTGGCCGAAGACCCCGAAAAGTTTACACATCACAGTGCCCAGATCCTGATCCAATACCTCATGGTCTGCTGTCGTGACCTTAAAAAATTAAAGGGAGACTTGATAGAGATCAGGGAAAATACCAAGCGGGTGGAGGAAAGGCTACAAAAGATCATGGCTGTGCTTGGGCGTGTATAATGTTTTTCCACAAAATAACGTTGAACTTGCTGTGTTTTGGCAGGTTTGTTTTTCTTTTAACCTTTAAGGACTAGTACATGTTTAATTTTTCACAATATTTTTAAAGATCTTTTTTGTATGCATGGCTGTTCATGCGTTTTAACAAACAAAAAATGTTTTGGACATCTACATTTAAAAGGAATAGTCCTAAAAAATAATAAAAAATGGTATTTTCTTATCAAGAAATTGTGGCTTCATTATGTAAATGTTGTGCAAAGTGAACTAATCAATGTTTTGTGTTTACACTGACAATGAAGGCTAATTAAGAATGCAAAATACACATGGCAATACTAGTGCACTAAGTAAACCTACGAGAAACATAAAACATTATTAAATTAAAACACCAAACCAATCTTTGATAAAAAAAAATTCCAAATAATAAGGTTAAAAGTCATCAGGCATTTCAATGGCCCCCCTACTCACAAAATAATCCACATATTTGTCACGGACCTCATGTCCGGTTTGGGGGCCAAGCCTGGACGCCCAGCTTCCAGGGCCACAAGATGTTCTGCTTCCAATAATGAGGCCTCAGGCCCAGTCAAAGTCAGATAATTTGTTGAATGCACCCGGAGATAATTATGGAGCACACAACACGCCATTACAACATGGTTCCATTTGTAAGGGATAAGGTGGATGGAGGTGAGGAACAGGCGGAAGTGGCTGGCCATGATGCCAAAGGCATTATCAACCACCCTTCTTGCTCTGGCCAGCCGATAGTTGTACACCCTCCTCTCAGGGGTGAGGGTGCGTTGCGGGAATGGCCTCATCAAATGGGGACCCAGGCCAAACGCCTCATCCGCCACAAACACAAATGGGAGTCCCTCCACATTCTGCTCCGCTGGTGGCAAGGCCAGCTGATCCAAAAGGAGCCATTCCCCAAACTCCATCTGTGCAAAGACTCCTCCATCAGACATCCTGCCATTCTTGCCAACGTCCACATAGAGGAATTCGTAGGTGGCCGACACCACTGCCATCATCACGATGCTGTGGAACCCCTTATAATTGTAATAAAAGGATCCCGAATGGGGTGGTGGGATGACCCGAACATGTTTGCCGTCGATGACCCCTCCACAGTTCGGAAAGTTCCATCGTTGGGCAAACTCCGATGCCACATTCTGCCATTCATGTGGCGTAGAAGGGAACTGTGGAATTACATTAAAAAAAAATTAATACTTTGAGACAGAAACATTGAAAGCAGGTTTAAGAAAATAATTTATGGCCAACATTGGGAGAAACCGAAAAATTAAAACATTATTAGTAAGCAACAACAAACCCAAAAAAAAATGGGGGGGGGTTGAAGATGAGTTGGGGAGATCACAAATGAAGGCTGTAGCACTCTGTATGATTTAGTGAAAAATGTAACATTCCTAGGCAATCTTTAGGGGGCGTTTAGGGTAAAGCACTACGATGGAGCATAGATTAAAATACATGGAAATGACTAGGCAAGGTGGGTATGGCCCCAATGATAGCATGATGGAGAGGTTAGGTAAGGCAAATTTAAATGTAGGCCTAATAAAACAAATCCCAAAAATAAATTACCATGTGGAGAAAAGGGACATTCCCTGCAGCTAAAAATCATGGGAATTAGGGACTGCTAATAAACCCAAAATAACAATTAAAACAAATAAATACATACAATGTGATGTTTGAAATAAGAACACTTACCTTAATATAGTCCTCCTCCAAAACTTGGAGGATGGCAGAACACGTCTCTGGTATAATGATACCCAGAGCCTGGGGGGATATGCCTGTGGAGAACTTTAAGTCCTGCAGGCTTCTCCCAGTCGCCAGGTATCGCAACGTGGCAATGAGCCTCTGCTCAGCACTGATGGCTTCACGCATAATGGTGTCCTGCCTGGTAATGTAGGGGGACACCAAAGCCAACAGATGCTGAAATACGGGGTCAGACATCCGGAGAAAATTCCTGTAGTTATCAGGATTATTCTCCCTGATCTCCCGCAACAAAGGCATATGACAGAACTGGTGCCGCTGGAGCAACCAATTCTTGGTCCATGAACTCCTGACCCTGCTCATGGCATGCAGTCGGGATACAGCATGAACCCCTGCACCAACTACAGCACGAACTCTACGACGAGTACGTAGCCGCAACATGGCTAGATAACGGTCGGCAGCTCAGAACAAACTAGAAGAACGAAAGGAAGAACAGCAAGGCCTATGAAGAACAAGCTGAAAAACAGGAACGAGCAGACAAGAACGCACTGAATAAACAGATACGAACTGACTACAAGCACTGCAAGACAGATACGAACCCACAGGCACAAACTGAACTCCACAAAACGATCTTCAAAGCACGAAGACTGAAAAGCGCGAATCGTCTCTCACCAAACTTTTACTAACACGCGGTAACACGAAATTAGCAAAAGCGTCCCAAAAGGTGGCATCATTAGAACGGAACTTCCCCTTTATAGTGCCGTCGTACGTGGTGTACGTCACTGCCCTTTGCTTGAACCTTTTTTTAAATGATCGTGTGTACGCAAGACAGGCTTGAGAGGAAACATGAAAAAAACAACGTGAAAAACGTCGGTAAAAAAAATGGCATGAAAAACAATCGTGTGTACGCCGCATTATAAGTCAATTGATGTAATTTAGTAGCAGTCTAATCCATTTAATCACTTAAGGACCAGAAGGATTTGCCCCCTTAACCTCCCTGGTGGTATGATTCTGTCAGATTTTAGGTGCTGAAAGCGGTACAATTATTTTGCATGGAAATTTGGCATTTTATATTGTAGGCCTGCAATTCTTAGAAATAACTCAATTAAATCTGTCCAAACCAGAGTCTAGTAGACATCCCGGGTATGATAAAGTTTGAAACACAAAATCATAAATTATAATATAATAAATAACTATAAATAATTATAACAAATAATAATATAATAATAATAAAAATTATTCAATAATGTAATCAAATCAAAAACACTGAAATTTGCTCAGTTGCAGAATTTCGCTGTCATTACTTTCAGTGTTTGATGACGAATTTCCCCACAAATCGCTATCGCTCAATTATGCAAGTGATTCTAATTTATTATCACTGTTTTCTAGATGGTCAAACCACTTTTGACATAAAGGGACACTTTTTGGTTGCTATGGACAATCTCAGGCAGAATTTTTTTTATTTATAATATAAAAGTGCATGCAGGGCACTGGACACACCACTAGGGACAAAGGGGATGTGTAATTTTGTCATACAGTACTGTAATCAGTAAGATTACAGTATACTGTATGTGTATTGTGTTTTTACTTTTTTGAATTTGGCGCCGATCTCTGCCCCCGTGCACCGCAACGTCGCAGGGAACAGAGCTCGGCGGCACTCGGGCACTGTGTGTGAATCGAGCGAGGAGACAGCTCGATCACACAGCGGGGAGACATCGCAGGATCCAGGGGACAAGGTAAGTAACTCTCCCTGTATCCTGCGATGCAGCCCGAGTCTGGCTCGGGGTTACCGCTAATGGTGCTGAAATTCCACCCCGAACCAGACTCGGGAATACCGCCAGGGAGGTTAATGACCAGGCCATTTTTTGCGATACAGCACTGTGTCGCTTTAACTGACAGTTACGCAGCCGTGCAATGTTGTACCCAAACAAAATTGATGTCCTTTTCTCACAAATAGAGCTTTCTTTTGGTGGTATTTGGTCTCCTCTGCGGTTTTATTTTTTGTGCTATAAACAAAAAAAGAGCGCAAATTTTGAAAAAAAAACCAATGTTTTTACTTTTTGAAATAATAAATATCCCCTAAAAAATGTACAAAATCGAATTTATTTCTCAGTTTAGGCCAATATGTATTCTGCTACATATTTTTGGTAAAAAAATTGCAATAAGCCTATATTGATTTGGTTTGCGCAAAGGTTATAGCGTCGACAAACTATGGTATAGATTTATGGCATTTTTATTATTGTTATTTTTTTTTTTACTAGTAATGGTGGTGATCTGCGATTTATAGCGGGACTGCGACAGGTTTGACACTTTTGACACTTTTTTGGGACCATTGACATTTATACAGCGACCAGAGCTAAAATAGCCACTGATTACTGTATAAATGTCACTAATAGGGAAGGGGTTAACACTAGGTGGCAATCAATGGGTTAAGTGTGTTCCCTGGGAGGTGTTGCTAACTGTATGGGGGCTGGGCTGACTGGAGGAGGAGAAAGATCGCTGTTCCTAATCACTAGGAACAGACGATTTGTCTCTCTTCCCCTGACAGAACAGGGATCTGTTTGTTTACACTGACAGATCCCTGTTCTGCCTGTCTCTGGAGCGATTGCAGGTGGCCGGCGGACATCGAGTCCGCCAGACCCGCTGGTTGGCTCCCCCGCTTGCGAATGGGTGCGCAAGCGCGCACACAAATCGCTGTGTATGCGCCCAACGTACAATGATGGCGATTCACACAGGGGAGCCAACTTGCCGCAGTAGAACTGCGGCGGGTGGTCCGTAAGTACGGTAGTTAAAATGTATATTACTTTTTTGAACATTTAATACACAGTGCTCATCACAAAAGTAATGCCGCGTACACACGATCGATTTTCTCGACGGTGAAAACACCGTCGAGAAAATCGACGGGAAAAACGAGGGAACGGCTTGGTTCCCTACACACGGCCGTTTTTCCCGACACTTTGTTTTCTTGGTCGAGAAAAACGACCGTGTGTGGGCTCCGTGGCAGTGTTTCCCTATGGGAAAACTGCCGCGGAAAAAAATGACGGGAATCACGACGAGAAAAATTAGAGCATGTTCTAATTTTTCTCGTCGTGATTAATGCCATTTTTCCCGTCGGGAAAAATGACAAAAAGCCCACACGCGGTCGTTTTTCTTGTTAAAAACAAATAAATGATCGTGTGTACGCGGCATTAGGATGTAGAAAGAGTTCTCTGAGAAAAGAGAAGTAGTGCTCACTTTAAATACCTACCGTATATACTCGAGTATAAGCCGAGTTTTTCAGCCCTTTTATTTAGGCTGAAAATGCCCCTCTCGGCTTATACTCGAGTCACTGGTCAGCCCGTTGTGATTTATACAGTGTAGTCGGCGTCCATGCAGTGTAAAAAAGCTGTAATAGGCGGAACACTCAGGCGGAAAATATCACTGTGCCATCTCCCTGCCTCGTGTACCTGATCCCGGCGCTGTGCCCATTCTGAAGCCTTGTTATCTCCCGGCCGACGCTGTGATTCATTCAGTGTAGTCGGCGTCCATGCAGTGTAAAAAAAGCCGCGCCTCCTCGTTCTGTTCCGTGATAGGCGGAACACTCAGTTTCCCAGCAGTGAGTCAGTGTTCAGTGTTACGCCTATCATGGAACAGAACGAGGAGGCGCGGCTTTTTTTACACTGCATGGACGCCGACTACACTGAATGAATCACAGCGCCGGCCAGGGAGATAATAAGGCTTCAGAATGGGCACAGCGCCGGAATCAGGTGCACGAGGCAGGGAGATGGCACAGTGATTTTTTTCTGAGTGTTCCGCCTATCACAGCTTTTTTACACTGCATGGACGCCGACTACACTGTATAAATCACAACGGCGGCTGGGGGATAATAAGGCTGCAGAATGGGCACAGGAGGCAGGGAGATGGCACAGTGATATTTTCCTGGACATTTTCAGTTTCATTCATAGACATGCCAGTTATGGGTAAGTCAGGTGTTAAAATTGATTGAGCATGGAGTCCCCGAGCACCAATCAGTAACTGTAGTAAAGTAAAGTTTTACTGTAGTAAAAATGCAAGGATACAGTTAAAATCATCATATAACCTCTCTCTTTTAATGTATATCTATGGATTCCAAACAAGTACAAGTGAAAGCTTAAGGCCATTTATTATCTAATATGGAATTTTTATATGATGTGGCATTATACTTTGTGCAGATGGGCACAGTGAGGCTGAGGCATGCAGATGGGCACAGTGAGGCTGAGGAATGCAGATGGGCACAGTGAGGCTGAGGCATGCAGATGGGCACAGTGAAGCTGCAAATGGGCACAGTGAGGCTGCAGATGTGCATTGTTGACCCTCTTTTCCACTTACAGTAGCTGCTGCATTCTCACCCTAGGCTTATACTCGAGTCAATAAATTTTCCCATTTTTTTGTGGTAAAGGTAGGTGCCTCGGCTTATATTCGGGTCGGCTTATACTCGAGTATATACGGTAATCATGTGCATGGGTAATAAAAAGAAACAGAACTTTGCTTTGCTCATGTTTTTATAATTAAAATGAACTCAATTACATTTAGTTTAGTGGATTTATGCAGGCCATACATGGATTGAATTCCGAACTAATTTTCTTTCGAAAATCTGAAATTTTGTGTGTTTTGTAATCGGATGGTGCTGCCATTGATTTCAAAATTCAACCAACCAAGCTTTCAATTTCACCTCCTATTGCTACGAAAAATAATGGGAATATTCTTTTCTTTCCAGGTCACAGCTCATTTGCATTTCTATTTCAATTATATTTCTCACATGACTCTCCCATCATTGATTAGAAATTAGTTTGTTTTTAAAAAAAAAATCGAACATGCTTGATCAATCAAATTCGATGGCTGCACAACTGTTGCTGTGGCCCACTAATGGTTGAAGCTCTAATGAAAATTCTTAGTTACGATTCTCAAAAGGAAGTTCTTTCGGAATTTGACCCATGTATGGCTAGATTTAGGCTTTTATCCTCAATTTTTTTTTTTCAATCCTTGTTCTTACACACAGATTGTTTTGCCTGAATTTGGATTTCTTTAATCCGAAGAGATTAGGGGGGAATCACACCTGCGAATGTGCTCTGTTTGTGATTAGATGTGAGAAACCCAGTGGAGAGTGCCCTGATTAGTTGTGACAGCCCCATTAAAAGCAATGGGAGGATGCCGCCTCTTGCAGCTAATGGTGCCTACATGCATGTAATCGCTCGTGCAGCGATCATATGCAAGTGAACGGCCCTGAATACAGACTGCCTGGGTCCATCCAGGGCGGATCACTCGCATGTTATGATACTTCAGAGATTACATGTGAGTGGGTGCAATTAGCTGCAAGAGCCGTCAACCTCCCATTGCAGTTAACGTGGCTGCCACAACTAATCATGGGACTCTGCACTGGGTTTTTCACTTCTAATCACAGCCTAAGTGTAGCTAAAATCAAAAACAGAAGGATGTGTCCCTTGTCTTGATTCTTCTTCTGTTAGTTAAAATCTTCCTGCGTCCTGACACCCCCCCCCCCCAACCCCCCATTCCCTTTCAATCCTCCAGTGCAGCAGGGGATAATACAACTAAAGTGCTATCACAGGCTCTCATCAGGAGACTTCCACTATAACCGTCCTTTCCACCCAGCTACTCCATTCATAGACGATTTACTACAACTTCTATGAATGGAAAAGGATCTATGAATGCAAGATGGGCGGATGATTTATAGCCCTACCCCTCTATTTCCTAAAATCTGTAGTACAGCTGCTACTAATGGAGGAGCTGGTCAGAAATGGTGGGCTTAGAGGGGTTCTATTGATGAGGGCCTGTGACAGTCCTTCAGTTGTTGAATCAGCTGTCTCTATGGCATCCACCTAGGGCTATAGGCTCACGTTGCAGAAAAGGATGTTGTGATTGGCTGACGGGGCAGCTTTGTGGCGGCAGCTCGGCACTTGTACATGTGGAGTGAGCAATGTGTGGGAGACAAAATGTGGCAGTGTAGTTGGTGACAAATAAATTACAAGAGCACCAAGATCTGCTGTCATTTCACGGAGGTTAGATGTAGGGATGAGCTTCGAGTTCGAGTCGAACATGAGTTTGACTCGAACTTTGGCCGTTCGATCGTTCGATGAAGATCGAACATTATGGGCCGTTCCCACCAAATTCGAGCGGCACGTCACAGCCCATAATGCACTGCGTCATCGCAGTGCATTGCTGGCTGATGATTGGCCAAGCATGCACTATGACTCGCATACTTTGGCCAATCACAGCGCGGTCAGCACAGAGAGCCATATTTGGCCAAAGGCAGGGTGCCTTTGGCCAATTATGGCTCAGGGGATTAAGTACACGCCCCACACTATAAAAGGCCACCTGCACATCGGCCCTGTGTAGTGTGTTGGTGGCGTTTAGAGAGATAGATAGAAAGAGAGATAGAGAGTGTCATTTAATTTACTTTACTTTGAGTGGGCAGTTGATTCAGTTAGCTTCAGTGTATTTAGTATATATATGCATCCCGGTTTTGTATATATATATATATATACACACTGTATCCAGTTTAGCTAGATCTCACTGCAGACCGTTCCTGGTGCACTGTTCCTAATATACTACAGGCAGGCAGTTGATTCAGTTAGCTGCAGTATATTCAGTATACTGTATCCTGTGCACAGTGTGCAGCTAGATCTCACTGCAGACCGTTCCTGTTGTTCTCTTCCTAATATACTACAGGCAGGCAGTTGATTCAGTTAGCTGCAGTTGATTCAGTATACTGTATCCTGTGGACAGTGTGCAGCTAGATTTCACTGCAGACCGTTCTTGTTGTCCTATTCATAATATACTACACGCAGGCAGTTGATTCAGTTAGCTGCAGTATATTCAGTATACAGTATCCTGTGCACAGTGTGCAGCTAGATCTCACTGCAGACCGTTTCTGTTGTTCTCTTCCTAATATACTACAGGCAGGCAGTTGATTCAGTTAGCTGCAGTATATTCAGTCAGTATACTGTATCCTGAGCAGCTAGATCTCACTGCAGACCGTTCCTGTTGTGCTCTTTCTAATATACTTCAGGCAGGCAGTTGATTCAGTTAGCTGCAGTATATTCAGTATATATATACTAGGGCTGTTACTGATTAAAATTTTCGTGTTCGATTAATCGTTTTTTTTTATCGATTAATTGACTAATTTTGATTCATTATAACGCACATACAGAGCCAACTACTTTTAGCTGATCTCCTTGCAGGCCGATTCCCAGTGCAGCTACCAACCACTGGAAAAATGGATAGCAGGATATAAAAAACACACAAAGGCAGCGCTCGATGGGAATAGCATTAAAACTTTTATAGTCTTCAAGTAGGTAACAAAATAAATATTGCACTGGAGATAAAATCAATGTAGCTACATAAACTGTAAAAATGGTGCGAGTAATACCAAACGGTAGCAAAAGCAGTCATAGAAACATGTAATAAGATGTAGCAAAATATGATACTGGTATAAAAATGAGTACAACGATACCACTGATACCAGATGAGGAGGGGTTAACATCAGTCCATCGGCATGTAGATGTCCCGTGAAGGGAATTATCACAACTCCCAGTGGATGGCTGTAGAATCCCAGGTTGATAGAGGGAAGTGTAACAGCCTATGCGCGTGGCAGGTCCCGCCAGCATGCAGATATGAAGGCACAGCAAAGGAGCCCTTCAGATGGACACGGCAAGCCCCGCCGGTGTCTGTGACGTCCCCGGATCTCCGACAGAACTCCCTGAAGACCCGGAAGGTGAGTACCGATCAAAAGAATTTTGATCGATCAAAAAAATTAATCGATTAATCAAGGAATTAATAGTTAATTTCCACAGCCCTAATATATACATCCCAGCTTTGTGTATATATATATATATATATATATATATATATATATATACACACACTGTATCCTGTGCAGCTAGAGCTCACTGCAGGCCATTCCTGGTGTACCTATTCAAATACATTACAAATACATCAAATACAGTATGTCTGGAAGGCCAACAAGGAGAGGCAGACACTCACAGGCCACTAAAAGAGGGCAAGCAGGCTCTGTGTCTAGAGCCAACAGTGCTGGTCATGGACACAGAGCATCCTCAGCACGTGACCGTGGAGCGCGCTTGTCCTTTTTTTCTGGAGCTGGCCGTGTTGAGCCACAACATGCAGAAGAGTTGGTAGAGTGGAAGACCAAGCCGTCCTCATCCTCTGTCACCCAGGCTCAGAGTACTTTGGCTGCCAATGCAGCTGCCAAAGCGGCCTATTCCATCGGCTCAAGATCATCAGTTACTCCTTCCCTAGCCCCATCATCATGCACAGACGAGTCCCCCGAACTGTTCGACCACAGTGTTGGGTACATGCTGCAGGAGGATGCGCAGCGTTTGGAAGGCTCCGATGATGGTACCCAGTTTGAGGAAGGCAGTAACGTGAGCCCAGAGAGAGGGGGTGCCCAAGAAGGACAACAAACTGGCAGTCTTGTTCCCCCAGCTGCAGCATACTGCCAGGTTTGCTCCAGTGACGAGAAGGGAGGGGATGATGAGGTCACTGACTCTACATGGGTGCCTGATAGGAGAGAGGAGGAGGAGGCACATCTCCAACGAGGCAGGATGCCCTTCAGGGGCCAGCTTAAGGGCAGCCAACCGACTGCATCACACCGTAGAGCTCCGCATGTGCAGGGCGCTGCTGACTCTGCGCATTTTTCCAAAAGTTCTTTGGTGTAGGCCTTTTTTGAGACGTGTGCAGCAGATCACACCGTTGCTGTTTGCAACATATGTCTGAAGCGTATCAAGCGTGGCCAAAACAGCAGCCGCTTGGGCACCACATGCTTGACCAGACATATGTCGACCTGCCATGCAGTCCGTTGGCAAGCGTACTTAAAAATCCCACACCAAAGAACAAGGCGGACCTCTCTTTGCTCCTCATCAGCTGGGATCTCCAACCCCACTATACCTTCAGTCCTCTCAGAAACCTGCACTGAGAGGAATGAAGGTGTAGAATTAGGTGTGCCACTGCCAAGTACTTGCGGGCAATCTGCTATGGCTACACCAATGTCCGATTGTAGCAGGCAAATTTTGCTACCCCAGTTGCTAAACCGGCCATCCACATGCCCAGCGGTTGAATGCTAGCTTGGCTAAAATGCTAGCACTCCAACGTCTGCCTTTTTCAGCTGGTAAACTCTGACCCCTTTCGTGAATTTGTGGAATGTGCGGTACCTCAGTGGCAGGTTCCCAAACGCCACTTTTTTTCACGGAAGGCGATTCCGGCTCTCTACCGGCATATGGAAGGCAATGTCGCTGGACAGGACGGTCAGCGGTAAGGTGCATATTACCTGACTCATGGTCCAGCAGGCATGGACAGGACCGTTACCTATCTTTCACGGCGCACTTGGTGACTCTGCTGGCAGCTGGGAAGGATGCAGGACAGGGTGCAGTATTGTTGGAGCTTGTTCCGCCACCACGCCTCCAAAATGCTACTAGTGGTGATTCTGACACCTCCTCCTCTTCTTCTTCCTCCATGGCCTCTTCCTCTATAGATTTGTCCTCAGAACCAGCGATGCTTCGTAGGCATTCAAGGGGCTACGCAAGCACTCAGGCAAAAAGATGCCATGCGGTGCTTGAGCTGGTGTGCTTAGGGGATAGGAGCCACACTGGGGCAGAGATTCTGTCAGCTCTGCATGGGCAGGCTCAGACGTGGTTGATGCCATGCCAGCTTCAGCCAGGGATGGTGGATTGCGACAATGGCACCAACCTCCTCTCCGCCCTCCGACAGGGAGACCTGACCCATGTGCCCTGTTTGGCTCACGTCCTTAATTTGGTGGTGCAGCGGTTCTTGTGCAGGTACCCGGGCTTACAGGATCTCCTGAGGCAGGCCAGGAAAGTCTGTGTGCATTTCCACCGGTCATATAATGCCAGTGTTCGGCTGGCTGACCTCCAAAAGGAATACAACCTGCCCAAGAACCGCCTATGCTGTGACATACCCACCAAATGGAACTCAACGTTGGCCATGCTGCATCGGCTGCACACGCAGCAGAGGGCCATCAATGAGTACCTGTGCGACTATGGCACCAGGACAGGGTCAGGGGAGCTTGACTTTTTTTGCCACGCCAGTGGCTCATGATCAAGAATGCATGCACTGTCATGTCACCATTTGAGGAGGCCACGAGGATGGTGAGCAGTGACAGTGCATGCATCAGTGATACTGTCCCCCTTGTGTACCTGTTGGAGCACACGCTGGATGGAATAATGAACAGGGCACTTGAGGCAGAACAGAGGGAGGAAGAGGAGGACTTCCTTACCTCTCAAGGCCCCCTTTATCCAGACAGTGTTCCTCCGGGCCCACCAATCACACAGGAAGAGGAGGAGGATGAGGAGGAGGATTGTGTCAACATGGAGGTGGAGCCTAGCACTCAGCATCAGCAGCAGTCTTCAAGGGATCGTTTACAGTCCCCAGAAACCCATGGACTTGTACGTGGCTGGGAGGAGGTGGCTGCAGATCATGTCATCCTTAGTGACCCAGAGGACTCTGGACCGAACGCCTGAACAAAACTTCCCCGCTGGGTGGCCTCCCTGATCCAGCAAAGCCTGCGAAAGGACCCTCGGATTCGTGTGATCAAGGAGAGGGATCATTACTGGCTGGCAACCCTTCTTGATCCACGTTACAAGGGTAAGGTTGCAAAACGTATCCAGCCGTCGCAGAGGGAGCAGAGGATGAAACATCTTCGGGAGGCCTTGCAGAAAGGTTTGTGCAATGCGTTTCCAGAGCCTGGGAGGTTACAATTTCCTGGTCCTGGACAACGTGTTACTGAGGCTTCGTTCAGTCACAGAAGCAGCGGTGGAGAAGGTGGCCATCTGACCGATGCGTTCAGACAATTTTTTAGTCCGCAGCTCCAAGGTCTGATCGGGTCCAGCAACCATCGCTAGCGTCTGATTTACATGGTGCAGGAATACCTAGGGGCAAGATCAGACTTGGACACGTTTCCAACCAAAAATCCACTGGGTTACTGGGTCTTGAGGATGGATCACTGGCCAGAGCTTGCACAGTATGCAATTAAACTACTGGCCTGTCCTGCATCCAGCGTTCTTTTGGAACGCACATTCAGTGCTGCTGGTGTCTTTGTAACCGATCACAGAGTGCGTCTGTCCACCGACTCGGTTGATCGTCTCACCTTCATAAAAACGAATCAGTCTTGGATCACCAGCTACCAAGCACCTGATGCTGATGTAACCGATTAATTTTTTTTATGAATGAGATCCCTTCAAGACTGCCTATGCTGATGCTGATTGCTGAGTGACTATCCTATTCCTCCTCAATGTTCATGTTAATATTTTTGGTTCTTGGCACCAGTACCAGTGCCTAAAGCCCAATTTTTCTGCCCCTGTTTAACAGGGGCGTGTATAATTTAAATTTTTGCTGTAATATTTTTCAGCAGGGCTCATTCCTGCGCTCAAATAGAGTATTTGTGAGGGGTTGCAGTGTTGTGGCACCAGCACCAGTGCCTAAAGCCCAATTTTTCTGCCCCTGTTTAACAAGGGGGTGTATAATTTAAATTTTTGCTGTAATATTTTGCAGCAGGGCTCATTCCTGCGCTCAAATAAAGTATCTGTGAGGGGTTGCAGTGTTGTGGAACCAGCACCAGTGCCTAAAGCCCAATTTGTCTGCCCCTGTTTAACAGGGGTGTGTATAATTACATTTTTTGCTGTAATATTTTGCAGCAGGGCTCATTCCTGTGCTCAAATAGAGTATCTGTGAGGGGTTGCAGTGTTGTGGTACCAGTGCCTAAAGCCCAATTTTTCTGCCCCTGTTTAACACGGGCATGTATAATTTACATTTTTGCTGTAATATTTTGCAGCAGGGCTCATTCCTGCGCTCAAATAGAGTACGGTAACTGTGAGGGGTTACAGTGTTGTGGCACCAGCACCAGTGCCTAAAGCCCATTTTTTCTGCCCCTGTTTAACCACTTCAATACAGGGCTTTGTACCACTTCAATACCGGGCCTATTCTAGCACTTCTCTCCTACATGTACAAATCATCATTCTTTTGCTAGAAAATTACTCAGAACCCCCAAACATTATATATGTCTCTTTCACTGATCTCATACTTACAGCCGCAATGGCGGCTTTGTTTACATTTGAGGACCTGGGCGTGACGTCATCACATCGCGCCCGGGCCTCCGACGATCATAGAGATGACTGGTGACCATCTGGTCACCAGTAGTGATGAGCCGAACACCCCCGGGTTCGGTTCGCACCAGAACCCGCGAACGGACCGAAAGTTCGAACGAACATTAGAACCCTATTAAATACAATGGATGCGAACGTTCGAATTCTAAAGTGCTAATTATAACAACTATTATGCATGTTATTGTCATAAATAGGGTTTGGGAACCCGGGTTCTGCACCAGGGGACATGTATCAATGCAAAAAGAAGTTTTAAAAACGGTCGTTTTTCGGGAGCAGTCATTTTAATGATGCATAAAGTGAAAAAAAAAAAGTCAAATATTCCTTTAAATATCGTACCTGGGGGGTGTCTAAAGTATGCCTGTGAAGTGCCACGTGTTTCCCGTGTTTAGAACTGTCCCTGCACAAAATGACACTTCTAAAGGAAAAAAAAGCCATTTAAAACTGCTTGCGGCTTTAATGTAATGTCTGGTCCCGGTAATATGGATGAAATTCTTTAAGAAAAATGGCATAGCTACCCCATGACCCCCCCCCCCTACCCCAGCCCATTACCAGCCCCTTTGGGTCTTGTATGGATATTAAGGGGAACCCCGCACATAAAATAAAAAAGGCCCTATATACTCTGAACAGCCGTATACAGGCGGTGCATACAAGACAGGGACTGTAGGTTTGTTCTTATGTAGAATCTGTTTGTAATTTTGAACAGGTACATTGTTGAAGTGTAGCTCCAGC
Source organism: Rana muscosa (assembly GCA_029206835.1). Taxonomy (NCBI): domain Eukaryota; kingdom Metazoa; phylum Chordata; class Amphibia; order Anura; family Ranidae; genus Rana; species Rana muscosa. The sequence continues at coordinate 783,878,444 of CM055116.1, read as the reverse complement.
CCAAAAATCTATTTTTAAACTTTTTGGGAAACATAGGTAAGGGTTATCACCCCTGTAACATTTGTTTTGCTGTCTGTGCCCCTGTTCAGAACATTTCACCTCACTTTCCGTCCCAATGACAACTGTTTTTGAAATGTGGTGTTTTTCTTGAAACAAGGATTGCTGATAAAGCATCAGTACAGATGAGACCCCTTTCTCCCATATTTATTCTTACAGGAGAGAATTTTCCTTTCTAGGGGTAGATTTCCTCTCACTTCCTGTTGTCTTCTTTCGTTTGCAAGTAGGAGTCATTTGTAAGTTGGATGTTTGAAAGTAGGGACCTGCCGTATATACTCTGCAGAAATAGGCCCCTTAGTTGTTGGTGTTGGCACAACACTGTAAGCACTCAGTTACTCTTGGTTGGTGCTGGAACGCCCTGCTGTCAACTATTATATCAGGAATTTTAATTACATATAATTGTTGAACAGTGGTAGTAAAAATTGGGGCTTTGATGGTGGTGCTGGTGCCACAACACTGTAAGCCCTGACAGTTACTCTTGGTGGGTGCAGCAATGGGCCCTGCTGTGAATTATTAGATCAAGAATTGTAATTACATGCCCCTTTTGAACAGGGGCTGAAAAATTGGGCCTTTCGTGGTGGTGGTGGTGGTGGCGTTGCCACAAGACTGTAAGCCCTCAGAGTTACTCTTGGTGGGTGCAGCAATGGACCCTGCTGTGAATTATTAGATCAAGAATTGTAATTGCATGCCCCTGTTGAACAGGGGCTGAAAAATTGGGCCTTAGGCACTGGTGCCACAACACTCCAACCCCTCACAGATACTGTACTTGGAGCACAGCAATGAGCCCTATGGCAAATTATTGCTAAAAAAATTGTAATTACACGCCCCTGTAAAACAGGGGCTGAAAAATTGGGCCTTAGCCACTGGTGGCGGCACCCATAAACAAAAATGATCTTCCAAGCTATCATCATCAATCGTATCATTGAGGACTCGGAGGAGGAGGATAGCCAGTCAACATAACAGCACAGGCACTCAGCATCAGCATCAGTCTTGAAGGGATGTGACATGTTAAAATCAATTAGTCTGTTATATCAGCATCAGGTGTGTGGTAGCTGGTGGTGATCCAAGACTGGTTCATCTTGATGAAAGTCAGTCGATCAACCGAGTCGGTGGACAGGCGCACCCTGTGATCCGTGACAAATCCTCCAGCAGCACTGAATGTGCGTTCCGAAAGAACGCTGGATGCAGGACAGGCCAGTAGCTCAATTGCATACTGTGCAAGCTCTGGCCAGTGATCCATCCTCAAGACCCAGTAAGCCAGAGGATTTTCGGTGGGGAAGGTGTCCAAGTCTGACCTTGCCCCTAGATATTCCTGCACCATGTTTATCAGACGCTGGCGATGGTTGCTGGAACCGATCATACTTTGGGGCTGCGGACTAAAGAATTGTCTGAACGCATCGGTCAGACGGCCACCTTCCCCACCGCTCCTTCTTTGACTGGCCGAAGCCTCAGCAACTCGTTGTCCAGGACCAGGAGTTTGTAACCTCCCAGTCTCTGGGAACGCGTTGCACAGACCTTTCTGCAAGGCCTCCCGGAGTTTTCTCATCCTCTGCTCCCTCTGCGACGGTAACATAAGGTCCGCAACCTTACCCTTGTACCGTGGATCAAGGAGAGTGGCCAGCCAGTAATGGTCCCTCTCCTTGATCCGAAGAATACGAGGATCCTTCCGCAGACTTTGCAGGATCAGGGAGGCCATGCAGCGTAGGTTTGCTGAGGCATTCGCTCCGGAGTCCTCTGGGTCACTAAGGAGGACATGATCCGCAGCCACCTCCTCCCAGCCACGTACAAGTCCACTGGTTTCTTGGGACTGTAAATCATCCCTAAAAGACTGCTGCTGATGATGCTGAGTGCCAGCCTCCACCTCCATGCTGACACAATCCTCCTCCTCCTCCTCCTCCTCCTCCTCCTCCTCTTCCTGTGCGATGGGTGGGACAGAAGGAACACTGTCTGGGTAAAGGGGGCCTTGAGAGGCAAGGAAGTCCTCCTCTTCCTGCCTCTGTTCTGCCTCAAGTGCCCTGTCCATTATTCCACGCAGCGTGTGCTCCAACAGGTGGACAAGAGGTACAGTGTCACTGATGCATGCACTGTCACTGCTCACCATCCTCGTGGCCTCCTCAAATGGTGCCAGGACAGTGCATGCATCCCTGATCATGCCCCACTGGCGTGGAGAAAAAAAAACAAGCTCCCCTGACCCTGTCCTGGTGCCGTAGTCGCACAGGTACTCATTGATGGCCCTCTGCTGCGTGTGCAGCCGCTGCAGCATGGCCAACGTTGAGTTCCACCTGGTGGGCATGTCACATATAAGGCGGTTCTTGGGCAGGTTCAACTCCTTTTGCAGCTCAGCCAGGCGAGCACTGGCATTATAAGATCTGCGGAAATGCACACAGACTTTCCTGGCCTGCCTCAGGACATCCTGTAAGCCCGGGTACCTGCCCAAGAACCGCTGCACCACCAGGTTAAGGACGTGAGCCACACAGGGCACATGGGTCAGTTGTCCCTGTCGGAGGGCGGAGAGGAGGTTGGTGCCATTGTCGCAAACCACCATTCCTGGCTTAAGCTGGCGTGGCGTCAACCACCTCTCGGCCTGGCCCTGCAGAGCAGACAGGACCTCTGCCCCAGTGTGGCTTCTGTCCCCCAAACACACCAGCGCAAGCACGGCATGGCATCTTTTTGCCTGCGTACTTGCGTAGCCCCGTGAACGGCTACGGAGCACCGCTGGTTCATAGGACAAACCACAGGAAGAGGCCATGGAGGAAGAAGAAGAGGAGGGGGTGGAGGAGAGAGGTGTGTCACAACCAGTAGTAGCATTTTGGAGGCGTGGCGGTGGGACAACCTCCAACACTACTGCACCTTGTCCTGCATCCTTCCCAGCTGCCAAAAGAGTGACCCAATGGGCCGTGAAAGAAAGGTAATGTCCCTGTCCATGCCTGCTGGACCATGAGTCAGCGGTAATATGCACCTTACCGCTGACCGCCCTGTCCAGCGAGGCCAAGACATTGCCTTCCACATGCCGGTAGAGAGCCGGAATAGCCTTCCGTGAGAAAAAGTGGCGTTTGGGAACCTGCCACTGAGGAACCGCACATTGCACAAACTCACGGAAGGGGGCCGAGTCTACCAACTGAAAAGGCAGCAGTTGAAGCGCTAGCAATTTAGCCAAGCTAGCATTCAACCGCTGGGCATGTGGATGGCTGGGAGTGAACTTCTTTCGACGGTCCAGCAGCTGGGGCAGGGAAATTTGCCTGCTAGAATCGGACGTCGGTGTACTGCTAGCAGAGTGGCCGCAAGTACTTGGCTGTGACACACCTAATTCTACACCTTCATTCCTCTCAGTGCATGTTTCAGAGAGGACTGAAGTTATAGTGGGGTTGGAGATCCCAGCTGATGCGGTGCAAGGAGAGGTCCGCTTTGTTCTTTGGTGTGGGTCTTTGAGGTAGGCTTGCCAACGAGCTGCATGGCAGGTCAACATATGTCTGGTCAGGCATGTGGTACCCAAGCGGCTGATGTTTTGGCCACGCGATATACGCTTGAGACATATGTTGCAAACAGCAGCTGTGCGATCTGATGCACTAGCCTCAAAAAAGGCCCACACCAAAGAACTTTTTGAATGACGGGCAGAGGCAGCGCCCTGCACAGGCGGAGCTCTGCGGTGTGATTCCGTCGGTGTACTGCCCTTACGCTGGCCACCAAAGGGCATCCTGCCTCGTTGGAGATGTGCCTCCTCCTCATCCTCCTCCTCCTCCTCTCTCCTATTCGGCACCCACGTGGAGTCAGTGACCTCATCATCACCTCCCTCCTCATCACTGGAGCCAATCTGGCAGTATGCTGCAGCTGCTGGAACATGACTGCCAGATTGGTGTCCTTCTTGAGCATCCCCTCTGTCTGCTCTCACGCTACTGCCTTCCTCTAGCTGGGTTTCATCATCAGACCCTTCGAAACGCTGGGCATCCTCCTGGAGCATGTACCCAACACTGTGCTGAAACAGTTCGGGGGACTCCTCAGGAGGAGGACATGGTGGGTCTAGGGAAGGAGTGACTGATGATGAGTCTGACATTGATACCAGGGAAGAGGACGCTTTGGCAGCTGCTTTTCCAGTACCCTGAGCCTGGGTGAGAGAGGATGAGGAGGAGGAGGAGGGCTTGGTCATCCACTCTACCAAGTCTTCGGCATGATGTGGCTCAACATGTCCAGCTGTCGAAAAGAAGGACAAGCGTGTCCCATGGCCATGTGCTGATGACAATGCACCGCGTCCACGACCAGCACTGTTGCCCCCAGACACAGAGCCTGCTTGCCCTCTTTTATTGCCTCCTGACTGTCTGCCTCTCCTTGTTTGCCTTCCAGACATTCTAATAGATGGCCTGCAGGGAGATGGGAAAAAAGCAATAAGGGCTACCTTCAGGTGTCCTTCTCTGTCCCTTGAAACAAGGACTTTGACAGTGAAAGAAACTGACACACTCTCCCTACCTACAGTTTTCTGTCCCTAGAAAAAATGTTTTTTTTAAGCACAATTTAGCACAAGGAGAATTCACTCACTGTCCTTCCAGGTCCCTGGAAACAAGGACTTTGACAGTAAAAGAAACTGACACACTCTCCCTACCTACAGTTTTCTGTCCCTAGAAAAAATGTTTTTTTTAAGCACAATTTAGCACAAGGAGAATTCACTCACTGTCCTTCCAGGTCCCTGGAAACAAGGACTTTGACAGTGAAAGAAACTGACACACTCTCCCTACCTACAGTTTTCTGTCCCTAGAAAAAATGTTTTTTTTAAGCACAATTTAGCACAAGGAGAATTCACTCACTGTCCTTCCAGGTCCCTGGAAACAAGGACTTTGACAGTGAAAGAAACTGACACACTCTCCCTACCTACAGTTTTCTGTCCCTAGAAAAAATGTTTTTTTTAAGCACAATTTAGCACAAGGAGAATTCACTCACTGTCCTTCCAGGTCCCTGGAAACAAGGACTTTGACAGTGAAAGAAACTGACACACTCTCCCTACCTACAGTTTTCTGTCCCTAGAAAAAATGTTTTTTTTAAGCACAATATAGCACAAGCACAAAACACACTGACACTCTCCCTACCTATCCTTCTCTTTCCCTAAACTAAAGGAATCCAGGTTAAGCAAGAAAGAAATAAAAGTCACTGTCCCTGCCTATGCTGCTCTATCCCTGCTCCGGAACACACTACACTAGGCCGCCGTGCTGGCGGCCTTTTATAGTGTGGGGCGTGTACTAAACACCCTCAGCAATAATTGGCCACAGGCATCCTGCCTGTGGCCAATCATTGCTCTCCTCGCTGCCGGCGCTGTGATTGGCCAAGCATGCGGGGTCACAGTGCATGCTTGGCCAATCACAGCGCCTGGATGACACTGCGATGGCGTAGTGCATTGTGGGCCGTTCGCGTCACTCGAATTTGGCGCGAACGGCCCAAATCGTTCGATCTTCGTCGAACGATCGAACAGCCGATGTTCGAGTCGAACGTATGTTCGACTCGAACACGAAGCTCATCCCTAGTCACCAGTCATCTCTATGCTCATCATGTGACCCACCAACAGTGCTGGAAGATTCGCTCCGGGTCCCCGATCGCACGGGAGAGCCCGGAGAAGCACCGGATGGCGGCGGGAGGGGGGATGTCCCCTCCCGCCGCCTATAAGAACGATCAAGCGGCGGAACCCCCAGTTTGATCGTTCTTATGGTGCACAGAATCGCCGGCACTTTAAAAGGATATCTGAATGATGCCTCTAGCTGCAGGCATCATTCAGATATCCCCCTACAAAGCCAGGACGTCATATAACGTCCAACCAGGATGGGAGATCCCATCTGTGCATGTCATTTGACTATGGCTGGGTAGGGAAGTGGTTAACAGGGGCGTGTATAATTAAAATTTTTGCTGTAATATTTTGCAGCACGGCTCGTTCCTGTGCTCAACTAGAGTATCTGTGAGGGGTTGCAGTGTTGTGGCACCAGCACCAGAGCCTAAGGCCCAATTTTTCTGCCCCTGTTTAACAGGGGCGTGTAATTACAATTTTTGATCTGATATTTCACAGCAGGGCCCGTTCCAGCGCCTACCAAGAGTAACTGTGGGGGCTTACAGTGTTGTAGCACCACCACCACCACCACCAAAGGCCCAATTTTTCTGCCCCTGTTCAACAGGGGCATGTAATTACAATTCTTGATATAATATTTCACAGCAGGGACCGTTCCAGCGCCCACCAAGAGTAACTGTGAGGACTTACAGTGTTCTGGTACCACCAACACCTAAGGCCCAATTTAATGCAGAGAATATAGGGCAGGCCGTATAGTATATATATACAGGCAATCCCCTACTTTCAAACATCCGACTTACAAACGACTCCTACTTACAAAGGGAGGGAGACAACAGGAAGTGAGAGGAAATCTACCCCTGGGAAGGGAAATTCTCTCCTGTAAGAGTTAATATGGGAAAAAGGTGTCTCCACTGATGCTTTATCACCAATCCTTGTTTGTCTAAAAAAAACAAATTTTCAAAATCCAATTATCATTGGGCCAGAAAGTGAGGTGAAATCTTCTGAACAGGGGCACAGACAGCAAAACAAATGTTACAGGGGTGATGATAACCCTTCCCTAGGATATCCAAAAAGCTTAAAAATAGATTTTGTTGGCTTGAGCTACACTTACAAAATGTACCTGTTCCAAATTACAAACAGATTCAACTTAAGAACAAACCTACAGTCCCTGCCTTTCTTGGGACCGCCTGTATACTGCTGTTAAGAGTATATAGGGCCTGGGGGCCCCACCCTTTTCTTTTTTTAATTTGGGTGTGGGGTTCCTCTTAATATCCATACAAGACCCAAAGGGCCTGATAATGGGCTGAGGGGAGGGGGGGTACCCATGCCGTTTTTCTCAATAATTTTCATCTATATTGCCGCAACCCAACATTACATTAAAGCCGCAAGCATTCATACTATAGACACCCCCCAGGTACGATATTTAAAGGAATATTTCAGTTTTATTTTTTCACTTTAAGCATCATTAAAATCACTGCTCCCGAAAAAAACGGGCGTTTTTAAAACTTTTTTTTGCATTGATACATGTCCCCTAACGAAAGTAAAATACGAGATTTCAAATGCATTCGAAGCACAATAACACTCTGCTCTTCTCTCTGCTTCTTCCTCATCGTGCTGAACTCCCTCTCAAAATGGTGTACAGGGGCGGAGGCTATAGCCGCATGTAAAAAACAAAAGTAAAATACGAGATTTCAAATCGTTACAAATAACCACAATGTATTTAGAAAAGTACAAATCCATTCAAAGCACATTAGGCATAATAGGCAGCGTCGTTGTGAGAGAGACACGGAAAATTACGAATCAACGAACCCAAAAAAGTTACGAAAGTAGGAGTTGTGTCCAGAATCAACGAAAAACAATGTACTCTACCGAAAGTACGAATTAGTCCGAACACGAAAAATCCCACCTAGCAAAATTACGAACGATTACGAATCAACAGGACTGAAAAGAAACAAACCAAAACTAAACAAATTTTTCCGTTGTGCACAAGAAACGAACCGAAACTAAACAAATGTTTCCGTTGTGCACAAGTCTAGTGATCAGTTTCATTGGGCGATGGAGGCTTAACAGCGTGATCTTCCTGGATGATCAAAGGCTCTGGCTGGGTATGTAGCCGCAAGTCTCTTAGACCTCCTGTAACAGGAAGTCAAAAGCCCCGTACACACGATCGGATAACCTATGGATTTTCGTCCGATGGATTTGTCCATCGGAAATCCGATGAAACTGTTTTTCATCAGTCTTGGCCACACACCATCAGTCAAAAAACCGACCGTTCCAAACGCGGTGACGTAAAAAACTCCGATGAGCCGAGAAAAATGAAGTTTAATGCTTCTGAGCATGCGTCGACTTGATTCTGAGCATGCGTGGGTTTTTTAACCGATGGACTTGCCCATAGACGATCAGAAATTCCCATCGGTTTTTTATCCATCGGAAAATTTTAAAACAAGTTCTATTTTTTACAACCGATGGAAAAAAGACCGATGGGTACCATACACGATCGGTTGGTCTGATGAAAACCGTCCATCGGACGGTTTTCATCAGTCAAACCGATCGTGTGTACGGGGCTTTAGGAGCTGGTAAAGGGACATTTTATGAGGTGTTTCTCTGAACTGTCATGATTTCTTGGTGAAATTATCCACTATTAAGGGATCCTTTGGATATCACGTCACTATATGGACTTTCTTGCTATTATGCATAGAGACTTTGTTCATCAATTATTCACACTTTTATTTAGCGCAGTTTATTTTTAAATTATAGTCCTTCAGTTGTATTAACCCCCACCAGCAGAAGATTATGGCAGCGGTTGGGGGGACAGCATGGAGGAATATGACTCTGACAGCAGAAGAAGCAACACAATGGACACATCCTACTGACTGTAAGTTATGTCCTTTGTGCTGATTTTTCTGTTTTTGATTTTGGCTGCACTTAGGCTTTAAAGATACACGCAATTTTACCTTTACTTGAGCATGTTTTAATTGATTATTGGGCCTCAATATATTGTGTTAGATGCATTCCAAGCCTCTAATACCTCTTTGCATTCTTTACAGTGGCAAGTCAGCAGGGTTGCTGTGATTTGGAACCTCCTTATAGATAAAATAATAGAATGTTAATGAAGCTACAATTTGAAGTGCTTTGTGAGGAGAGAAAAAATGAGTACAACAATGACAGGAATGCTGGTATATAGCTGTCACTAGTACAGTAGTTTCACCAACAGGAATGTATGCGTTTTGTGTTTTTTATGTACATTGCAATTAAGGCCTATGTAAACTCTAAATCTATATTTTACTATTTTGGCATCATGTCTCTGTGTATACAGTTTTATTAAAGCTGAACTGAGTTGGATGTGTGTCTTACAACTGTGAGACACATACACAGAGGCAGACAGGTTAGGCAAGCATAAGACAGATAAAAAAGGAATACCATGCAAGAGAATAAGAGAATAGGATATTTCGGACATGTAGCTCGCCCTCTGTGTGTTTGAGTAGCAGAAAATAAATTCAACAAGCATCTTCATTTTCCACCTACAAGAGCACAACAACCATTCACACATAAAACACACGGTACTGAGGAACCCTTGCCATTTTTCTACATTTGCCCTGTTTCTAAAATGGAATCATTTTACACAACATTTGTTGAATAATAAAATGATCAAGAGTAACTGACCCTGTATTTTATGCAATTTTAGACATGTAAATATATGAAGAGTTAAAAAATCTGATTATTGGTTATTGAGGAGTAACATATAAACTAAGCATAACAGATCAGTGCCACCCTAAGCCTGTAGTTTCAGTTTCTCAAGTATACACTCAGTATTCAAGTGCTGGCAGAGGCAAGCACATCTCACTCCAAGATACAGTATAGCATACGGTTACTGTCGCACACTGTATTCATTTCCAGTTGGACACTGGAGTTAAAAACAGTGTGCAGCAGGCGGCACCTGTATTCTATATTATTTAAACCAACGGTGTCCAATCTTTTGATCTTCCTGGGCCACATTGGAAGAATAGGAATTGTCTTGGGCCACAAATCAAATACACTAACAATAAAGATACCTGATGACCAGAAAATGTCGGGCAGATTACAAGTTAACGATCACTGATATAAATAATGTACCTATCTGAGTAATAAAACTAAATTTTTTGGGGATATTTTTTATTATAAAAGTAAGAGGCCAACAAAAAACGAATGCGATATTTGACACTGTTTTTGATAAACGAACACATCAATATCTGATTCCATGGATGGAGTAGCAATTCTCAATGAATTCTCAAGGTGCTCATCAGATATTGCGATTATAATTTTGCCCTTCATGTGCTTCATCCTTGAAAATAGCTGCTCAAAAATATAGGTGCTGCCGAAAATTGATGACATGAATAAGGCGTGATTGTGAAAACGTGTAAATGTGCAGTAATGAGACACTGTCAAATGTTTGCTAAGTGTAGGCACATTTTTTTTTTTTATTCCAAAAATAAAATCGACTTTTAAGTAAGTTTACAATTTCCTTTTGGGCCACATTCAAAGCCATCTTGGGCCACAGGTTGGACACCCCTGATTTAAACAAAGGATTTAATATTCCAAAATATTTTTCCTCATGATGCCCTAAAAACAAAAAAAGAATTCACATGTAGCCTTATTGTTACTATTGATTTTCAGTTTTTGGGTGCATACCATCTAGTTGAATCACCCACCAGCTTTTGGTGTCCCTTGGGGACTATCGCACTGTCTGTCACGCTGTCGGCGCTCCCATCTTCACCTCGATCTTCCTTCTGGGTTTGCACTCCCCAGCTGCTTCATGGGTCGGGATGACGTCACTGCCAAGCATGCACAGCACTCAGCGTGCCGTCATTGCAGAGCACAGTGTGCATGCGCTGGTCATGTCACTAGCTCTTTCAAGTGTGAATATTAGCTAAACATAGCAAGTTTAGGAGACTTGAATACAACTCACATTAAAATACAGACAAAGAAACAGTCAAAAGTGGACATGGATAGATATGGAACTGGCCAACGTGAAGCATCTCTACTCCTTTAGTTAATCAACCCAGTATGCTTTCAGATAGGGTTGCACCCATACAGGTGCCAATACCGAGCATTTGTACTTGGGCAAATGTCCGATGCTTGATCCGATACCTGGGCAGTCAGGGGTGATCGGTGCGACAGTGGGGGGAGTTACAAGCACCGATCTCCTTGTATAGATTTCAATGAAGCCGTTAAGACCTGTTTCTCCTCCTCCCCCCTCCCCCCTCCCCCCTTCAAGGCTTGCAGCTGCTTTATTGGAATCTATACAGGGAGATCGGTGCTTGTAACTCCCTCCACCACCACACCAATCACCCCTGACTGTCCTCCTCCATGCTCCTCTGGTCCCCCTCCATGTGCTCCTCCTCCAGTCCTCCTCTGTGTCCTCCTCCATGCTCCTCCATTTCTTCATTTCTTTATTTCTTCATCTTTTCATCCCCTCTCTGTTTCCATTCTCACTTTACATCCATTAGTCTACATATACAATATGTGTGATAGTTCGTACTTAGTTTTCTGTAGCTCAAACCTGCTTTCTGTGGCTACATATGGTTTTTGTTCATTGGATCGCTCTGACTTAGTATTACATTTAGAACGGGAGCTACAATGATCCGAGAGCATCCCATATTACATATATATATATATATATATATATATATATATATATATATATATATATATATATATGTAGCAGCCACAGCATTTGTTTCAAGGGTTCTGCTTTATGTATTTATTTATGCACTCCCCATATTCTTTCTCTTTCTATACAGTTCATGGTTTCTTTGATCCATTGAAGACTCTGAAGATTGAAATAGGGTTTTGCATATTATATTACATCATATTAATTTATCTTTATATACCTAGTGTAGAATTGGGTGTTCCTAGTTCAGTGTCCACAACCATGGTGTTGTTCTAACATCGGATATGTTATATATAAAATATTCATGTATGGGTGATTAGTAGGCTTGTGCAATTCGTTTCGTAACGAATCGAAATTCGTCCGAATTTAGCAACTTTCGGACATTCGGAAGCATTCGAATTTCCGAACAAAGCATATACGAATAAAACCGAATCCGAAATAAATTATACCGCAAAATAGCGAATGCCCGAATGTCTTCGGCATAATTCGTTCTGAAAAAAGTTACGAATGTACCAATCCATTCGAAGCACAATAACACTCACTCTGCTCTCTGCTTCTCCCTCACCATGCTGAACTCCCTCTCAAAATGGTGTACAGGGGCGGAGGCTATAGCCGCATGAAAAAACGAAAGTAAAATACGAGATTTCGAATCCATTCGAAGCACAATAACACTCTGCTCTGCTCTCTGCTTCTCCCTCACCGTGCTGAACCCTCTCAAAATGGTGTACAGGGGAGGAGGCTATAGCCGCATGTAAAAAACGAAAGTAAAATACGAGATTTCGAATCGTTACAAATAACCGCTATGTATTTAGAAAAGTACAAATCCATTCGAAGCACATTAGGCATAATAGGCAGCGTCGTTGTGAGAGAGACACGGAAAATTCCGAATCAACGAACCCCAAAAAAAGTTACGAAAGTAGGAGTTGTGTCCAGAATCAACGAAAAACAATGTACCCTACCGAAAGTACGAATTATAAATCAACTAAAAATTCAACTAAAAATTACGCTTGCGAAAATACGAATTAGTCCGAACACGAAAAATCCCGTCTAGCAAAATTACGAATGATTACGAATCAACAGGACCGAAAAGAAACGAACCGAAACTAAACGAATTTTTCCGTTGTGCACAAAAAACGAACCGAAACTAAACAAATTTTTCCGTTGTGCACAAGTCTAGTGATTAGGATTCTTATCCTCCTCACATAACACACATTACGTGATTGGTTGCCCTTGCACACCATTTTTATACCTGTATATTTTTATACTTGTATATTTTTATTTTATTTTCCATTATTATTATTATTGATTTTGTGTATCCATCATATATAGGTTCAACACATTCATACATGGGGCTAAATACATCTAGCTACCCATATATATGTCCACTCGCAGAGTCCTAAAAGATGGATAACGGCAATATCTGAAAGTGGACTACATTTATATTTTCAATTTTTATCTTTATTTGTATTTTCATTTTTTTTGTATATGAGATTTTTTATACATATTAATGTGCAAATTTTAAGATTTAGGTAAATATTTCATTGTTTTCCAATTATTTCCAATTCCAACAATCCAGGCCCTACGGGTGTTTTGCACAAACCCAGGGGCTTCTATATCCAAGTTTTTTTTAGGTTGAGAGTTTTTTTAGGTTGAGACTTTTCATATAACCTTACCATTAACCAGTATAGATTCTTTCGGTGCACAATAAGTTTAACCAACATACTACTACATGGATTTATATCATTATCATTAATGCTAATAATAATTGTGACTTATATCATCTTTTTAACACACCCCATCCTATTTACTTAATGAATTGTGCTTCACCTTATATCTTGCATGAATATGTTTAAAATACCGTATATACTCGGGTATAAGCCGAGATTTTCAGCCCTTTTTTTTGGGCTGAAAGTGACCCCCTCGGCTTATACTCGAGTCAGTGTACCTGAAAATATTGAGAGGCTGCGGGCGTCCATCGTTTAAATCTCGCGGTCTCCTCCTGGTCCCTTCCGTGATAGGCGGAACTGTGTCTGCTGAGAATCGCCTATCACGAACGTTCTCTCATCCTCACCCATCCCAGCAGACACTGTGTTCGGTGTTCCGCCAATCACGGACGCCTTTTAATCCTCAGACAAGAGGAAGCCCGTGATTGGCGGAACACTGAACACTGTCTGCTGGGAAACTGAGGATGAGAGAACGTTCGTGATAGGCGGAACTGTGTCTGCTTAGAAACGCCTATCACGGAAGGGACCAGGAAGAGACCACAAGTTTTAAACAATGAATGGACGCCCGCAGCCTCTCATTTTCAGGTACACTGACAACGGCACAGTGAGGATGGGCACAGTGAGGATGGGCACAGTGAGGATGGGCACAGTGAGGATTGGCACAGTAAGGATGGGCACAGTAAGGTGGCAATGGGCAGAGTGAGGTTGGGCACAGTGACAATTGGCTTAGTGAGGTTGCAATGGGCACAATGAGGCATGCAAATGGGCATTGTTGACCCTCTTCCACTTACAGTAGCTGCTGCATTCACACCCTCGGCTTATACTCGAGTCAGTAAGTTTTCCCAGTTTTTTGTAGTAAAATTGGGTACCTCGGCTTATACTCGGGTCGGCTTATACTTGAGTATATGCGGTACCTTATATATCTACATATTTACATTTTACATTTCATGCTTATATATTTTTGGGCATGTTCACAGTATCCATGAAGACACCTTTACTTAGGAATTTTTTTGGTTCAAACACTGTATTATCTCCTTTATTTGAAGATTTACTTGTTCCCTATATACTATACTATGTTTGTTCATTCATTGTTTTTATATATGGTTGTATACATGTGTGTTACTATATGCATATGTATACATATACACATATATTTATACACAGGAAAAATACATATTTTTCTCACATATAATACACATTTTATAGTCTATGGTATAATACCACTAGGAACACGCATCATTATCTTATTATATTACATCACAATTATTCACTTTTATATATATATATATATATATATATATATATATATATATATATAGGTGGTCTCACTTTTATTTTATGACAATCTTTATTTATTCTAGTCATTCACCCTATATATATATATATATATATATATATATATTGTGAGGGGGTTAGCTCGGCAGCGGGTGTGTGTGACCCCCGGGATGGGCTCCCCACACAAAACAGGCCCAGCAAACGGAGGTTGTGGTTTTCAAAATCAAAAAAGGTGCGGTTTATTTTCTATTTACAGTGACAAAACACAGCAAAGCAAAAGAAACATAACCAAAATAAATCCTGGTCAAGTTGACCTCTGACTAAACATACAGGTTTCCTAACTAACAACTGGGATCAGCCTAGTGCTGTCCTAGTCCCTAAGTCCCTGGTTTAGTAAAAGTCCAAACAAATAGCCACACAGGCTTTGCCTCACCGCACAGGGGTTCACTCTCCCTAGACAGTCCACACAGGTCTGGTTCCAGGCATGAGCTAACATCTAATGAAGCTGGGAGTTCTTATAGAGGCCTAAATGAGCTGACAAGCTTCAGCTGGCCTCATCAACTCCCTGTCTGTACGACGCCCAGCCCTCTCCCTAGAGGTATGAGTCATCCATGAGCCCACTAGCCTTATACAACTCTCCACCTAGTTGTATAAGTCGGCGTAAAGCCTGAATCTGGGCAAAATATATCTACCCCCCTGGATGCAACCAGGTGACTTTACCTTCCTGCTGTCACATACCCCCCCCTCTTGTTTTAACCTCGGGGTTGGAACACCAGCAATCAGGCATTCATGTACTCGAGACAAAGCATCCACATTCCCCATTTGAACGCCAGGGCGATGCTTTACTGTGAAGTTGAATTCCTGGAGGGCCAGGAACCACCTATTCACTCTTCTATTTGTTTCCTTGTTTTGAGCCATCCACTTTAACGGAGCGTGATCCGTAACCATGTCAAAGTGCCTACCTAGCAGGTAGTACCGAAGGGAATCTAGAGCCCACTTCACCGCTAAACACTCCTTTTCAACGGTGGCGTAATTTACCTCATGGGACTTCAACTTCCTGCTGAGGTAAATGACTGGGTGCTCTTCCCCGTTCCAGACCTGGGACAATACTGCTCCTAACCCCACATCTGACGCATCACTTTGTACGACAAAGTCTTTAGAGAAGTCGGGTGAGTACAACACTGGCTGGCTACATAAGGCTTGTTTCAAGAACTGGAATGCTGCCTCAGCCTCGGGGGTCCATTTAATCATGACCGACCCTTTCCCCTTCGTCAGGTTGGTTAGGGGCACAGCCTTAGAAGCAAAGTGGGGAATGAATCGCCGATAATACCCAGCGATTCCCAGAAAGGCTCGTACCTGCTTCTTGCTGTTGGGACGTGGCCAACTCTGGATGGCCTCGACTTTGTTGAGTTGGGGTTTTATTACTCCCCTCCCAATGGTGTACCCAAGATATTTGGCCTCCTCCTGCCCAATGGTACACTTCTTGGGGTTAGCCGTAAACCCCGCTTCCCGAACAGAGTCCAGGACTGCTTGCACTTTTGGCAGATGTGAGGCCCAATCTGTGCTATGGACAATTACGTCATCCAGGTAAGCCGCAGCATACTTCCGATGGGGCCTCAGCATCTGGTCCATTTTCCGCTGGAATGTGGCCGGCGCATTCTGTAACCCGAACGGCATTCTTTTATATTGGAACGCCCCGTCTGGGGTTACAAATGCGGTTTTCTCTTTGGCCGACTTGGCCAGGGGGATTTGCCAATACCCTTTTGTGAGGTCAAGAGTCGTCATGTATCGGGCTGTTCCCAGCCGGTCGATCAACTCATCTATACGTGGCATGGGGTAGGTGTCAAATTTTGTAACTTTGTTCAACTGACGAAAATCGTTACAAAATCGCCAGCTCCCATCCGGTTTAGGCACCAACACGATGGGACTAGACCAATCACTTTGGGACTCCTCTATCACCCCTAAGTTCAGCATTTTCTGTACTTCCTCCCGTATTGCCTCCCGTCGAGCCTCTGGGATCCGATAGGGTTTTAACTTCACCCTTTCACCGGGCGGGGTAATGATGTCATGCTCTACCCCAGATGTTTGTCCCGGCAGCTCAGAGAATACCTCCTTGTTGCGAAGCACAAACTCCTTAACCTCCTGTTGTTGGGGTTGTGACAAGGTGGCTGCTATTCCAACCTCAGGAATCACGCAACCAGTTTGAGCTGGTGACCAAGTGTCTGCGACTAGGGACTCTCTATCCCTCCAGGCTTTCAACAGATTAACGTGATATATCTGTTCGGGCTTTCGCCTTCCTGGTTGTCTGACCTTGTAATTCACTTCGCTCACTTTTTCCATTATCTCGTAGGGGCCTTGCCATTTGGCAAGGAATTTACTTTCAACCGTAGGGACAAGTACCAATATCCTATCCCCCGGGGAAAAGGTACGGGTCTTGGCTCCACGGTTGTACACTCTCTGCTGTGCCAACTGCGCTTGGGCCAAATGTTCCTTCACGATGGGCATTACCTGTGCAATTCGATCTTGCATCAGGGCGACATGCTCAATCACACTCCTGTGGGGAGAACTCTCACTTTCCCAAGTTTCCTTGGCAATATCCAACAGCCCTCTTGGGTGTCTCCCATACAGTAACTCAAAGGGGGAGAATCCCGTAGAGGATTGGGGCACCTCCCTAATAGCAAACATCAAATAAGGAAGTAAACAGTCCCAATCCTTTCCATCTCTATCCACCACTTTCTTCAACATTTGTTTTAGGGTTTTGTTGAATCTTTCAACCAGCCCATCGGTTTGGGGGTGATACACAGACGTACGCAATTGCGTCACTTTGAACAATTTACACAGCTCTTTCATAACCCGGGACATAAAGGGTGTACCTTGGTCCGTAAGCAGTTCTTTACAAATACCCACCCGGCTAAAAACAAGAGATAGCTCTTTGGCTATGGTTTTGGCCGAGGTATTTCGGAGAGGGATCGCTTCTGGATAACGGGTGGCATAGTCCATTATAACTAATATGTACTGGTGCCCCCTAGCGGACTTGATTATAGGACCTACCAAATCCATGGCGATCCTCTCAAACGGGACCTCAATGATGGGTAGAGGGACCAGCGGGCTACGGAAATGTGGCATCGGGGCCAACCTCTGACACACAGGGCAGGAGGAACAATAATTTTCTACGTCCTTCATCACCCCCGGCCAATAGAATCTCTGTAATACCCTCTCTCGGGTTTTCTCTGTCCCCAGATGACCTCCAAGAATGTGCCCATGGGCCAACTCCAACACCAACTTCCTGTAAGGTTTGGGCACCACAAGCTGCTCAACGGTTTCTTCTGCCCTTTTTGCCACCCGATACAGTAGGTCCTTCTCTACGCTGAAGTATGGGTAAGTGCAGGTATTATCTGGGTTCACTAACTCGCCATCTATTTTCACTACGTTTTCCCGTGCCTTTATTAGGGCGGGGTCTTTCAACTGTTCTGTGGCAAAGTTTTCCCTGTGAACCTCAAGATCAGAAAACTCCACAGACGGTAGGTTTTCGTCTGAGGAGGTGGGCTCCTCTCCAGTTTCTTGAGTCTCCCCTGCCAATACTGATAAGGGAAATTCCGGAGAGTCCTCACCACTCTCAGGGGAGTTCTGGCTATCACATTCCTGGTACATAGGGGCACCAGTGAGGGGCTCAGGATCATCCCACAGTTCCCAGAACTTCGGAAAATCCCTTCCCACAATGGCGTCATGCGGTAACTGAGATACTAAGCCCACTGGATGAGAGAGGGTACCTTTGGGGGTCTCGAAACACACTGTAGTTACTGGATACTCTCGGGTGTCCCCATGCACACAAATAACAGCTACCTTGCTATTCCCAGAGACCTCTGTTTTAACTAACTCAGCCTTTATCAGGGTCACAAGGCTACCTGAATCCAGCAATACCACAACATTTCTACCATTAACACACATTTTGCATAAATGTTTCTCAGTTCCTCGAATGGCAGTGCATGCGACTGTCGCACACAGCGACTGACGTCTGCCCGTCAGAAAGTCACACTGCATGGGTTCCTCCACAACCGGGCAATTGGCTGCAATATGTCCCGCTTGCCGGCAGCGGTAGCAAACGATCCTTCTTGCCGCCTCTTGAGCCGCTGATTTCCCAGGCTGTTCTCGCCAAACTTGGGGTAGAGCTCCCACCCTCTCACTCTCTCCACCCTCACCCCTTGGAATCCTCTTATCCGCCCCTGGGGATGGTCTGGTCTTAGGGTGGAAAGTCCGAGTGTCTCTGGAAGAGGCCGTCAGGTTCTCTGTAGCCAAGTATTTCTCCACACGATCCACAAGACCATCGGCCGTCTCTGGGTCTCCATGGCTTACCCACTTTTGGATGGCAGTAGGAAGAGCTCTCAAAAACCGATCCATTACAACACGTTCCACAATCTTTGGTGCGGACAAAGTCTCTGGCTGTAGCCACTTTCTGCTCAGGTGAATGAGATCATACATTTGAGACCTGGGGGGTTTTCCAAGCTGGAAAGTCCAGTTATGCACACGCTGAGCCCGGACAGCCTGGGTGACACCCAGCCTTGCCAATATTTCAGCTTTTAGCATCACATAGTCTTTTGCTTGGTTAGGCTCTAGGTCATAGTAAGCTTTCTGCGATTCACCAGTTAACAGAGGAGCCACCAGTCCAGCCCACTGCTCCTCAGGCCACTTTTCTCTTTCAGCGGTCCTTTCAAATGTGGTCAAAAATACCTCTGGATCATCCTCTCCAGTCATTTTTGTCAATAAACGACTCACCCCAAAGGACGCGGTATTAGTGGGACGGCTTTCCTCACTGGTCTGCGGACGTTGCTGCATTACTGCTTCCATCTGTTGTTGTAGTCTCTGCTCTTGCTTCTGCAACAGGTCTATGAAGCGGGCCTCAGATTGCTGCTGGGCTCGTTGCTGAGCCTCCAGACTCTGTTGCAAAGTTGCGTTTGTCTGCTGCTGGGCTGCAAGGCTCCTTTGCAAACCTGCATTTGTCTGCTGTTGATTGGCATTTGCTAGAGCCAGCTGCTTCAGTATCTCCTCCATGCTGGCTTAAAAAAAACTGCCACTGGTTCTCCACCAACTGTGAGGGGGTTAGCTCGGCAGCGGGTGTGTGTGACCCCCGGGATGGGCTCCCCACACAAAACAGGCCCAGCAAACGGAGGTTGTGGTTTTCAAAATCAAAAAAGGTGCGGTTTATTTTCTATTTACAGTGACAAAACACAGCAAAGCAAAAGAAACATAACCAAAATAAATCCTGGTCAAGTTGACCTCTGACTAAACATACAGGTTTCCTAACTAACAACTGGGATCAGCCTAGTGCTGTCCTAGTCCCTAAGTCCCTGGTTTAGTAAAAGTCCAAACAAATAGCCACACAGGCTTTGCCTCACCGCACAGGGGTTCACTCTCCCTAGACAGTCCACACAGGTCTGGTTCCAGGCATGAGCTAACATCTAATGAAGCTGGGAGTTCTTATAGAGGCCTAAATGAGCTGACAAGCTTCAGCTGGCCTCATCAACTCCCTGTCTGTACGACGCCCAGCCCTCTCCCTAGAGGTATGAGTCATCCATGAGCCCACTAGCCTTATACAACTCTCCACCTAGTTGTATAAGTCGGCGTAAAGCCTGAATCTGGGCGAAATATATCTACCCCCCTGGATGCAACCAGGTGACTTTACCTTCCTGCTGTCACAATATATATATATATATATATATACACACATATCTTTGTATATTATCTGTTCACACCAATATAATTTGAATCAGACTAATCAGGTCTCTACACTCTTGCACTTCTTATATGTATATTTATACATTTTCACTAAATATATACATATTTTTCACATTTTTATATGTCTACATTTTTTCACATTATTTGAACCACATGTAAATAAGCATTTATGTGCTACTTTGTGTATAACTAATCATACTTCTTTGAGAAACAGACGATAAAACATTTATACCACAATATATATTTAACATTGGCATTTCGTCTGTTACTAATAGTATTTTACATATTCTTTGGATTTTTCTCTCTTTTTTTTCAATATATATTTTTTAACACAATCCACACATAAGGTCAATATATAAGAATCTGTTATAATAGATTCCATTTAATATCCATTGGATGGTAGCACTGTTATTTTGTTTTGTTTTGCAGGTGTATAAGTGTATTACATTGCAGTAGCAGCTCATGGCTGCTTTTCAATCACTTTTTGATTGATTTTTAAGAGCTTCTTAATTGTGGTTCGCTATTCACCTGAATGTGATCACGTGTTTGGTTAGGAGTACTATATGTATTAGAGGTCATTTTTGTATCAATCAGCTATGAGTAAACACTGAATAGAGTTTGAAACGCATCAGCTGTCCTAGGTTCATGCTGTTATTTGTAGTGCCTGTTTCCTTTTAATAAAACTACGTTGGATTGGAGTGCGGCTGTCCTCATCAATTTCATTTCTCTGTGCTCCTCCTGTTCCCCTCCGTGTCCTCCTCTGGCCCCCACTGTCCTCCCCTGGTCCCCCCCCCGTCCCATATCTGTCAGGATGGAGAGCGGAGGAAGGAGCCAGTAAATATGTCATTTACCGACTGCTTCCTTTTCCAAATGATCACTGACTCTGTCCATTCATAACTGAGCATCGTAAACTGTAAAACTCTGTCTCCTGTCCATTCATCTTCAATGCAGCTGAGGCTGCTGAGAAAGGGACTGGGAAATCCCAGTCCCTTTCCCTGTCTCAAAGGGGAGATGTCAGGGGTCTGTTTAAACCCCTGATATCTCACTAAAGCACCCCCCCCCCCAAAAAAAATATATTAATAATAAAAAAAGAGTTTTAATAAATATTTAAACGTTAAAATTGTATATATATATATATATATATATATATATATATATATTTAAAAAAAGACACTGAAAAAAGACACTGACACCATCCACTCCCCCTCCCCCCACCCAAAAAAAAAAAAAATAATCATTATATATATATATATATATATATATATACACACACACATATATATATATACATATGTATATATATATATATATATATATATATACACATATATATATATATATATATATATATTTTTTTTTTTTTTTTTTTTAAATTGTAAAAAAATAGACTGTAAAAAATAAATAAATAAAAATAAAAAACTAGTAACACAGTCCCCACGTCATCAGTGCTGCATATTAGTGCCACTGTCACATGACATTAAAAAAAGAGTATTGGTAATCGGTATCGGCAAGTACTTGAAAAAAGTATCGGTACTTGTACTCGGTCTTAAAAATGTGGTATCGGTGCAACCCTACTTTCAGGTATAAAAGGCCTTGAAATGTTCACTGATACCTGAAAGCAACTGCTCCTAATGGAGTTCTTATTTAAGTATCCTTGGAATGATCCTCAGTTAAAACAATCCCTAAAGGCAGACTACTATCACATTCAGCATGTAACTGCAAAGAAGTGCCTGGTGACATCGCCCTTATGAGTGTATCATCTACATGATCCCTGTGGTTTAATTTAATTGGTCAACTGCCTATGGAGCCGAAAGCCCAGGATATTAAAATATGAGCTTCATAATGGGCTACAGTCCTGTACATATTCAGTTCTTCTACAGTATCTACCTGTCAAAATTCCATCTTGTTTCTTGAGGTTCCCTGTGAAGAATGAGATGCTTGCCCCAGCATCAGTCTAGCTACTGCCGAATTATAACTGTATAATTGACATCAGGCAAAGATAATAAATATTTTTTTTAATAATGAAATCCAAGTAGGAGACTTATAAATTAAGTCTTCAGCTCAGCAAATCTTATTTGTCAGTTTAGACCGGGATGGGGGGTATTCTCTAATTTTTCTCCGTTTGTTTGCTGTAGTTGTTATTGTTAATGGTGATAGGAATAATAATTGTGTTAACAACAATAATACACAATGTTCTCTATCAAAAAGGCTCTGTTAATGCAATAAAATTATCCAGCACTTTTTTTCCTTCTCGAAAAAAGGGAAGAGAAACAGCAATGGGCTGCAAAATATAATAAAATATCGCCATCTTGTGGACATTAATTCTTTTAAGGCATGAATTAAAACCCCTTGAAATTTTATTTTCCAATATGTTTCTTGCTGTCTGTAATATTTCTCCCCCTAACTACTGCAAAGCCTTTTGCAGTTCATTAAAATGTGCTTTATGTTCATGCTTGACATTGATATAAACGTTGTTGCTAAAAAGAGGTTTTATTGAAGACACTAAAAAAGATTTAGCAAACAACTCTGGCCGTAGAGAAGCTAAGTGTTATATGAAATCCAAAACTGAAAGACAACATTGCACTACACATCTTAATTACTAGCACATATATGCCAAGCAAACTATGCAGAACCCTCTGAAATGCTGTAAATAACTAGTCAGAAGTTTGCAAGGTACATATAAGCTATTCATGTTTCCATCAAATGACTGTAATAATAATAATAATAATTAAATTTTAACTGCTAAGAAACGTTTTTTCAGATATAAATAGGAAGGCCAGTATGGTGGCCTGAAATTATGGGAGGAGCCCGGGTTTTATTTAAGCAGACCCCCCACAATGGTCTTTGTCGGTTCCAGTGCGCGGTACCCACCCACCTATTTCTCTTCTTAGGGCTCTTTTCTTAAAGGACATTCTCTACAAGCCATCCACTTACTTATCTTGGGTATGCCCCCTTCTCTTGACACACCGTCCTGCAGACCACGGCACACTTCAGGTCTACTTTATGTTGCTAGTCTTGTGACGTCTTTATGTGGTTCACATCTCTCCCGGACATAGGGCTCCGACCATATATGATATTTATATAATTACCATCTTGTTTTGTATTGTTTTTCTGAAGACACATATAGATACTGTATTAGTTTATAAGTATTAAATGAGGGATAGTCAGGAAGTCCTGTGTGTTTCAAGAAAACATTAATCTGAAGGCAGAATTTTTTTTCAACCACCAGAAAACTTAAAGACTTTTTAATGTAGTCACCACCAAGATCGATGTATTTTCAAGGCTTTTAATTCACCTGTAAAAGCATGAGACAAAATCCTTCTCAGTTAATTTTGTCCAAATCCCCATTCACGGCTTAAATTAGTTCCTTGCAAGTTTTTGGAAAAGTCTCCCACACAGTTTGCATTAGCCCAAAACATTTTGAAGCTCACAGCATCAAATAAATTGACCATACAGTAGTCGTTGGGTATCACTGTGGTGACAATGATACATTATATCTGCTGTAACACCAACTGCCTCCACATACGTTATTGCAATGATATATCTTACACTAAATAGAGATTGCTTTTGGATACTGAATGCATCGTGAGCTACTATGATGAGTGATCGCAAAGTTTTTTGGAAACAACCAAAAAAAAGGGACGGGGCTTCACCAACTTAACACAAGACTGCTGAATAGTTGCCATGGTCAGCTTGGTGATATGAGCTGGCACAATGTTGTTATGGAGAAAATATGTAGAAAGAGGCAATCAAGGTTGGCCTTTTTTCATTATGTGAATTGTTTGGTTGAGCAGACTTCTGAAAAACACTTGGCTGTCCCTATGGCTCAAGGGGCACCAAAACGACCAGTAGTTTTAAGTTATAAGAGGAATAAAATAGTGAACCCTGTTTTGTCAGCTGACTTGCTGTGGCCTTGACTGGAGCCCTGGATCCCTTGGGGAGCCACACGTTTGCCTGATTTTGGTTTCCAGCTTGAAGAAGTAAAATGAGTATTCATCTTCATGCGCCAAAAAAATCTGATTTCAGGGACTGACTTTAAACATTTACAGCAAAGACTTCACAGAAATTGACTGAACGCTACTTCAGTTCTTCTGTCAGGAAACACGGTACCCAGTAGGTAGAAAGCTTGGAAAAGGTCCAGCTCATTGGTTAAGATTTTGAAGACAGAAATCCACTTGATCTCGAATTGGTGGACAAGCTTATAAATTGCCATTGTGAGGTTTATTTTCACAGTTGCCTTGATTGCCGCTGCTTTATAGTTAGTCGTGGTAATTCTGTGGTGCTCTTTGCATTTGTCCTCTTTTCTCTGGTGTTGTATGCCATTACTTATGGGGATTCAATTTTCTATCTAAAATAAAGGAATTATGGTGCTCTTCAGAAAAGGTAAACTAATCACCAAGAAAGCTAAAGGAAGTTGTCTCAGGACCTACGAATGTCACATGTGTGTGTAAAACATAGGGGGATCTTCAGAAAGGAGAGCGGAGGAAAGGGCCGGTAAGTATGTAAGTTACTGGCCCTTTGCTTTTTAAGTGAACACAGTGAGTAATCTGTAGACATGTGCGATCAGTTTCGTACGAATCGAAAATTCGTACGAATTTTTCGAAATTCGTACATTTGTACGAATCCGAATTACGAATTTTTACGGATACGAATTCTGTACGAAATACGAAGTTTCGTTCACGAAATTTCGTTTATGAATTTCGGCTCCAAATTGAAAAGATTTGACATTATAGAGAGAAAAGATTCGACACAGAGAGAAAAGATTTGACATTATAGAGAGAAAAGATTCGACATTACAGAGAGAAAAGATTCAACATTATAGAGAAAAAAGATTCGACATAGAGAGAAAAAATTCGACATTATAGAGATAAAAGATTCGACACAGAGAGAAAAGATTTGACATTATAGAGAGAAAAGATTCGACATAGGAGAGAAAAGATTTGACATTATAGAGAGAAAAGATTCGACATAGAGAGAAAAGATTCGACATTACAGAGAGAAAAGATTCAACATTATAGAGAGAAAAGATTCAACATTATAGAGAAAAAAGATTCGACATTATAGAGAGAAAAGATTCGACATTATAGAGATAAAAGATTCGACATTATAGAGAGAAAAGATTCGACATTATAGAGAGAAAAGATTCGACATTATAGAGATAAAAGATTCGACATAGGAGAGAAAAGATTCAACATTATAGAGAGAAAAGATTCGACATTATAGAGAGAAGATTGCTGCTGGAATTGGGTGGGGAAGTACATTTCCGGTCGAATCATCCGTTCGTTCCGGTCGAATCGGTCGTTATACGCGCCGTACGAAATTCGTATTTCTTACGAATCCGAATTGAATTCCGTACACGAATTACGATTTTTTTTTAATACGAAACGGAACGGAACAAAACACATTTTTCGACGGCTCCCATGTCTAGTAATCTGTTCTGATCATTCATCAGTTATGTATTCATTCATAACTGAAGCATAGTCACTGTGTTTTATATGCTTCATTTATTAATGAACAGAAGCCTCTGTCTCCTATTTACTCATCTGCAGTGTAGCTGAGGCTACAGAGAAAGGGACTGGGGGTGAGACTTCAGGGGTCTGTTTAGAATACATTGAATTTAAGAAAGACATCAAACCTTCCATTAAAATGTTACTAAACCTAGGACCCTGCATTCACTATATCTGGTTTTCCACAGTACACAGAACATAGAAATGCAATTATTTTAATAAATATAATCGGCTAAATACCTTTTCTAATCCGCAGTATATAGTCTTGTGACTTTTGTCAGTGTCCAGCCAAGCACTGGTTAAAGCTGGTAGGAGGAGTTTTTATTCTCCTCTGATTGTCATATGAGGCTGCAAGACCCCTGACCCTCTGTCTGGACAGTGCTGATTGGCCCTGTGCCGAACACATGCATCCTCCCAAAAGAAAAAAAAAACTCTCTAGCAATACACACTAAATTGAGCATGTGCAGAGTGCCCCCAAGGCTCTGTAGTATCAGGAGATGGATTGGGCACAGTGGAAGAAGGGGAGTATCACAGAAGACAGGATCAAACAGCCTTTTTACACAAAGCGGAGGATTAACCACTTAGATTTCACAGTGAGTATAACAAGCATTCTTTACTGCATATACAGAATGATTTTATTGTTGTGGGTTTAGTAAAACTTTAAGTTCTGTTATTCGTTTTTCCATTGCTACCTTGCATAATAGGGTAGTACACATCTTGACCACCATTATAGCTTATAGCCTATACACAATAGGATATGTGAAAATATTTTAAATAGCCACTTAGCCCAAACATTTTTTTCTTTTTCTTTTGGATAGAGCGGAAAATGGTTAGAACTTCTGTTGCCTTTTAAATGCTGTTTGTGTCCCCACGGAGGAGAATTTTCAGTCAGACGCTACCGTCTGCATAGAGAGAATGTCTACATTCAATTCTGTCTGATACCCATCAAATTGAGATCCAAAATGGGGACATATCACAATGAAACATTAAGATTTAGTAGTAGGTGTAAGCATAGTGGCTGCAAATTCTGAAAGATTAATAGGACAGGTATCCACATGGCAAAGAGAAACACCTTTACTGGCATTACCATTATAAGTATGCTTGCCTGGTGCTAACTCTTTATATAAAATGTGAAACCTCGAAAACAAAAAAACACCTACTACTGACTGCTGATCATGTTAAAACACAGAATCATCACTATGGACAGTGCACAACTTTTTAAACATACAATTGTGTCCTGGAAGTCCTGCCATATTTTATCTGCAGTGCATTAAAGGGGAGTTCCAGCCTTTTTTTATGTTTATTAAAAGTCAGCAGCTACAAAAAGTGTAGCTGCTGGCTTTTAACCACTTGCTTACTGGGCACTTAAACCCCCTTCCTGCCCAGGCCAATTTTCAGCTTTCAGCACTGTCACATTTTGAATGACAATTGCGCGGTCATGTGACGTGGCTCCCAAACAAAATTGACGTCCTTTTTTTCCCACAAATAGAGCTTTCTTTTGGTGGTATTTGATCATCTTTGCGGTTTTTATTTTTTGCGCTATAAACAAAAAGTGTGTAAATTTTGAAAAAAACACAATATTTTTTACTTTTTGCTATTATAAATATCCCCATTTTTTAAAAATATATCTTTTTTTCCTCAGTTTAGGTCGATACGTATTCTTCTACATATTTTTGGTAAAAAAAAATCGCAATAAGCGTTTATTTATTGGTTTGCGCAAAAGTTATAGCGTCCACAAAATAGGGCATAGTTTTATAGCATTTTTATTAATATTTAATTTTTTACTAGTAATGGCGATCAGCGATTTTTATTGTGACTGCGACATTATGGCGGACACATCGGACACTTTTGACAGCATTTTGGGACCATTGTAATTTTTACAGCGATCAGTGCTATAAAAAATGCACTGGTTACTGTAAAAATGACACTGGCAGTGAAGGGGTTAACCACTAGGGGCGCTGAAGGGGTTAAGTGTGCCTAAGGGAGTGATTCTTACTGTGGGGGGAAGGGACTGACTGGGGGAGGTGACCGATGGTTGTCCCTATGCACAAGGGACACACCATCGGTCTCGTCTCCCTGACAGGACGTGGATCTCTGTGTTTACACACAGAGATCCACGTCCCTGGCTCTGTAAATGCCAATCGCGGGTACCTGGCGGACATCACGGCCGCCAGGCACGCGCATCGGCACCCGCGTGAAGTTCCCAGATGCGAGCTCCGCAGCGCGCGGCGGGAACGAGGAAAGGGGCGGACGTCAATTGACGTCCTCCCGGCATTCTAGGTCCGCGCTGTAGCCGTCATTCGGCTATAGCGCGGACCTCTCGTGGTTAATAAACATACAC
Organism: Rana muscosa; assembly: GCA_029206835.1. NCBI lineage: Eukaryota > Metazoa > Chordata > Amphibia > Anura > Ranidae > Rana > Rana muscosa. The sequence continues at coordinate 783,850,618 of CM055116.1, read as the reverse complement.
TTACCTGCTCCACTGTCCAGCGACGTGACGCCTGGAGCTCCGCTCCTCTCCCCCCTTCTCCGCCGGCGCCTCCATTCATAGTGTGGGCACCCGGCCGTGACAGCTTTTGACTTCGCGGCCGGGCACTCACTGCGCATGCGCAAACAGCGCAGCACTCTCTGAGTGGACAGGCGATCGCCTCGGACCTGTCACGTCCCAGGTGATCGCCTACAGAGAGGGGCCGCCAGAAGGCGATATGACGTATCGCATAGGCGACCCCAGGGCGGAAGGAGGAAGTGGGACAGGAAGTCCCACCCCCCCCAAAAAAAATTACATGCCAAATGTGGCATGTAAGGGGGCGAGGAGTGGATTTAGCGGAAGTCCCAAATTTGGGTGGAACTCCGCTTTAAGCTCTTTGTCTTGGTTGGTCAGTCAATTTCAGATACGTTTCGATTTTTTACGTTTTTTATTAAAGCCCTGATATTTTTTTGCACTGATTTTTTTAAATAAATGTAATATTTAATACTGTATTTTATGCATAGTGGTTTAAAATCCACTTAGTTCATGAAGTCATTTATAACTATCTCACCATTGTGACAGGCTCTTGTTGCTCACACAGTTATGAGCAATTAGATACTCTGGAGATGCAGACCAGCCAAATCTTGATTTTGCCATTATGATTTTTCATGTTTCAAATGGATCAATGTAAATAAATAACTGGCATTGTTACATTGTACATCATAAGATGTCCTCAAAGTGCTAAAACATGTTTGAAAGGTTTGTGAACCAAATAAATATTTATCAGTGTATACACAGAAATGTCTGCTTGGTAAAAATTGTCAACAGACTTTTTTCACACTCATATTTTACATAACTAAGCTAGAAAATGAAACATTGCATGTGTCTTGTTTATTCAAGGAAGCATGGCAGCTTTTGCTGTGCTTCGGGTTGTTTCTTCCTATTTTTATTTTTTTTCTATGTTATTCCTATGTACAAAATGAATGCTATTTATTTAGTAGATGGCTCCCAATGGGTAACCCCTGCATGTCTTACTTGTACAGTAGATCAGAAATTATGATGTTTGCACAGTAAACAAATCAAAGGTATTGGAAAGAGTTGAAATGTCAAGGCTATAAATATCTAAGATCAGTGTACATGTATCTGAACTGTAGCCTAGGGATATATCTGTGGTCAGGGAAGTTTGATCAGGACCCGGTCAATAAGAGAAGCCAAGGTCTGAAAAAATAGAACATTAGAGTTCAGGAACAAGTCAAGGTAAATTACCAGTTACGAACCATAGTCAGGGAACAGGAACATGGGACTATACCGGCTACAGGGGGGAGGAGAGAGAGTTCTAACAAAGGCTAGAATGCCTGAGCAGTGACGTCACCCATAGACTTATTATGGTCCATCCATTGTCGGTGCTCCTTCTTCTTCCATGACGCCACTACTGGGTGACACAAGGATCCAGTTATGTGATCGGACCGGAGCAGCCTGAAAGTAGGTAAGTATACAGCTCTTTTTTCCACAGGGTAGTTAGAATAGGTGTTAGAAGGGAGTGGGGGTAGTTTTAAGAGTAATTAGCTTTGGCCTGGAATTCCACTTTAAGTAAGAACCAGAAATGTATAAATGTTTAAAATCCAGCATAAACTGATCTGCGTTCAGTATGTTCTTACATCCCCTGCAGGTCCATTGGTACTGTGCTTCTCTTGAAGCAACTGACCAGTGCTAAAGTACACTAGGGCTATGATCAACATAGCAACATAGCAAGTGGCCTACTTCTCTGTAACCCTATGCAATCTTTTGGTAGACAAGAAGACAAGCTGCTCTTTAATAGGTTTAGTTAAAACAACTTAAAGTGATTCTAAAGCATCAAGGTCTTTTACCATCATGCATTCTATGCATGAAGGTACAAAACCTTGTGTGCGCATCAGCCCCCCAGCCCGCCCCCCTAATGCTTACCTGAGCCCCATCTCAATCCAGAGATGTGCACAAGAGCTTTGGCTCTCAGGTGACTCTCCCTCCTCATTGACTGAAAGAGCAGTGGTTGCCATTGGCTCCCGCTGCTGTCAATCACAGCCAGTTAGCCAATGAGGAGAGAGAGGGGACGGGCCAAGCCACGGCTCTGTATGTGAATGGGCACATGGAGCAGTGGCTCAGGTGCCCCCATAGCAAGCTGCATTCTATGGGGGCACTAGGCAGCAGGGAGGGGCCAGGAGCACTAGTGGGGGACCCGAGAAGAGGAGGATCGGGCTGCTCTGTGCAAAACCACTGCACAGAGAAAGTAAGTATAACATGTTTGTAATTTTTAAAATGTTTTTTTACCTTTAATATCGCTTTAAAAAAAAAGTTAAGAAAATACCATTTCTGACAAATCATGCAGTAGATCAGATCGTATTCATAGATGTTGGCTCTCCACAAAGATGGTATATGTGTGCACTAGTCACATTCATTGCAAGACCTGTTATGTGCATCCATGTGTATATTCATGCATGCACACACTAGATGCATACCACACACCAGTCATGCACAAGTCTTTTTCCCATACAAATGTTTATTTGGGTAATAACTTCAAATTTGCAGTATTTATTATGTGTACTTCTGCCTTGCAGCTCTGGGATCCTCAGTTTGAATCCCAGCCAGAACACTATCTGCCTGGACTTTGCATGTTCTGCCTGTGATTGCATGGGTTTCTCCTATTTCTTCCCATACTCCAAGACATGTTGGTAGGTTAATTGGCTCCTGTAAATTGACCATAGTATGTATATGTGTGTATATATGCGGGTTAAATAGGGACCTTGGATTGTAAACTCCTTGAGTGCAGGGACTGATGTGAATGTATAGTAAAATGTTGCGTTAGTACTAAATAAATGACTGTAATAAATAAATAAATTGTACTAAGTCCTTTTCACAGAATGTGATAAATGTGCACTATTGATTTAAGATTGAAAGCTTCTTCTGTTCTTTGGTCTGAATAATACAGCGTAAAATAAGGTGAAGAAAACCTTTATTCTTTTCAAAACACCTAACATTTGAGGAAGAAGCACACATTTTTCAAATCTCACTGCGCATGATGAGATGTTCAACGTGAACGCTCTTTACCTTACTTGCTTTACACTTTAGTTAGACCTTGCATCGCATCACCTCAGTTTATACTTTAGTAATTCAGGCCCATTATGTGTATGTTCCTACTTAAAGTGGATGCAAACCCGATTCATGAAATTTGAGCTGGGCACATATATCTGTAGTGTTTACTTACCTCTCTTTAAAGCACTAAGTCCTGTGGCTTTCTCCTGCTCTGTTCTTCTGTTATCGGCCTGATAATGTCTGACAAGTTCTCGGTCAACTGTGATAAAACCAGCCTGAACTTTGTGTCCATTCACAGCACATCTCTGCAGGTCTCTGCCTATGAGGAGAGAGGGTTTGTGCCTTTCCTGCAATCAGCTGTCTTACAGTGTATGGCAAGACTCCCCTCCCCCTGCTGGAACAGGAAGAGAAAATTCTACTGGGACGTGCACTTTCCAAACAGTATATAAGGCTAAAGACAGCATATATATATGAACAACTTATGTAGGGAGATCTGTTTTATCTCTGTGTATCATCTGAGGCTGTTCACTTCACTAGGTATATATGAGGGTTCACATCCACTTTAAATGTTTTACCCTGCAGGAACTCAACTGGATTACTCCTCATTAGGTTCAACAAAGCCTAAAGGAACCACTTGGGAGAATCACCTCAATCCCCCTGTTGCAGCTAACATGAGTGCAGCCAGAGGCAACAGTGTATGGACAGTGTGTGGAAACCCACATGCTATGGGTTCATGAGCCACATTGATAACAGGACCCCCTACTTTTCCCTCTTTTAGTCAAAGTCTGATCATTTACAAGGCATCCTAGGAGGCAGTTTAGGTTCCAGTAAGTGATGAAGCTGTCAACTGTCAATTGATTTATGCTGGTGGTATGGTATTGTTCAATAAAATTACACTACTTACCAGTACAGTACCTTAATCTTGACAACTATATGGTGGCTGACTACAGTGATCCGGTCACATGCATAACCTTAGACTACCATTGACCAAGAGAGCTGGCAGAGACAACAAACTAATTTAGGAGTTTTGTTTAAAACATCAAAGAATTTACACATTTTGAATTATTCACAGCTTTGGACGCTGAGCCAAAATTGTTGATATATTATATTAAGAAATCCAAACTCTGTTGTGATAATCTATAGAAATGTACTTTTTGTTCCCTTAGTCTAAAGTCTAGTTACTCTTTTAATATACCTATAAAGCCATACCAATCTAAAAAAGCATCTCTTTGAAAAATGCATAGAATGTCACAATTTAGCTCTCCAGATGCACTCAGTTACTCATACTCAATCATTAATAAACGCTTTATATATTTTTAGAGGTAATTTTTGCCTCCTTCTATAGCACTTAGTTCATGAGTAATTTGGGCCAAGGTTCCTTGCCTTGAAGCATCTCACAGGATTGTTGTTTTTCTTTCCATTGTATGTATAATGTAAGTACTTTAGGTTTAAGGTCATCTTTTACCTTGTCCTTTCAATTCACTCTTACATTGCTTTCACTTATTATTTTCCATGGCTTGTAACCTGTATGTAAATAACAAGGCATTGCAATTAAAATACACTTAATGTCCCCAAAACATTGTGGACACAAGTCCCTGGCAGTTATTTATTACTTACGTACATTTACAATCTAAAAAAATGTTACATGCCCACTCAAGAGTGCGTAGGTTGTAACTAAACAATTATGCCATTTTATCTTTGTATCTTTTTTTTGTTTGTTTTTTTCTTGCAAAATTCTAAATCTAAACAACCATTTAAAAGATGTTAGCATGGTCAACAAAGCAATTAAAAAAAAAATGTTTTTACCCAAAAAAGCAGAAATTATTCCAATTCCCATGTGCACCATATTTGAAAGATAAATAGCAAAAACATTTTTGTTTAGTTTTGGATAGATTGTGGATAAGTTAGCACCTTTGTCATGTTTTATGCCTCAATTACAAGAAATTGCCAGCACACCACCTATGTACTTCGTGCATGATAATGTGATAATGTATGGTCAAAATGTAAAAGTAGTCACATAAAAAAAAAAAAACTGTGATGAATAATATAGACTTTCTTATCTTTTTTACTAACCACTTTTGCGTTTTGACCTCAATATATGTTTAAGGTACATGGACGATGTCCTGGCTATTCCTTGTAATTGAGCTAAAACACTGGGGTTGGTTTACTATAACCGGAGAGTGCAAAATCTGGTGCAGCTGTGCATAGAAACCAATCAGCTTCCAGTTTTTTTGTCAAGGCTTAATTGAAAAAGTTGAAATTAGAAGCTGATTGGCTACTATGCAGAGGTGCACCAGATTTTGCACTCTTCATTTTCAGTAAATCCACCCCACTGTGTCACTATACCCCAATCACCTTAAGATTGGGCTGAGAGGTATGGTGCTCAATGCATGGGATGGTTTTATAGGTGTTTATTGCTGTCTGTGTTTCCCTGCTGAGGAAATGCACTCTCTTTATTTGTCCTGGTGACCAATGTCTTTCTAATGAAAAAGTAATAAATCCAAAATGTTCCATTCGCCACTAGAAAAGGAGGTTTATCTTCCAATGGGGATACCTGTTCTGGTAACAGCTGTCTAAGGAGGGGATACCCCCCACTTTGGGGAGTTTTTTGTTATGATATGTTTCTTTAAATGCAACTCTATGGTGCATCTCTGTTGTACTTCTGTTGTACTTCTTCCTGTGTTATGTTTCCTGTTCCTGCTGGGTCTTTCAGTAAACATGGCTTATGTACAGTAATGGTTTGTGCTGTCTTTCTACATATATCACGACAAACATGGTGTCAGAAGATTTGGACCCATGTTCTTTCTACACATTTGATGCTGAGAGCCTGCCAGCCTTCATGTGAGTGTTCTTGGAACTGATTGTACCTCCTGACAATTGCAGTCCTGTCCTGGATGCTGAGTATTTGCAGCATGGAAAACAGCATCATGGCAGCTAACAGCATTCCACTGCCTGAGGCAATGAGGGTGAGTGGAGATGTCAGCAGTAACTGGGACAATTTCAGGGCTGAGTTTGAGGACTACTCCCTAGCTACAGGGTTAAATGAGAAGCCTGCAACAGTGCAAGCAGCCACACTGAGGAGGGTGATGGGCAGTGAATGCCTCCATGTTTACAAGCATAATCTGAACCTCACAGAGGAGCAAAAGAGTGACACCAAAACCATTCTGGATGCATTAGAGGCTTTCTTCAGACCCTCTAAAAATGTCATATATGAAATATATATATTTGGCTGCTGTAAGCAAGAAGACTGCATCAATAGACAGGGTTGTCACACGGCTAAGAGCAAAAGCTGCAAGCTGTGAGTACGGTTCTCTGAGAGATGAACTTATTTGTGATAAAATAGTTTTGGATATCACCAGTGAAAGCACATGCCGCCACCTATTGAGGAAACATGATTTAGATCTACAAACAGCAATTGAGATATGTTGCACTGCAGAACTTACTGACAAACATATGAAAGCTATGGAGCAGGATAAACTGATTGACAATATCAATGCAGCCTCTAAACAACAGCAAAGCTTCAAAAACCACCAGCATAAGTTTCAGCACAAGGGTCACCTACACAACTCACCTGGGAGGAAGCCTGCATCATGCAAGTATTGCGGCAATGTGCATGTACGAGAGAAAGAAAAGTGTCCTGCATATGGGAAAATCTGTACTGCATGTGGTAAACCAAATCACTTTGCAAGAGTCTCCAGTAAAATGGAAGCAAGGAAGCTGCACACAATTGAGCAAATGTCAGATCCGGAGGACGCACACCTGCTTAGCACTGATATGGTTTACTCCTCAGAATGCATTGATGCTGTAAACACAAAGGGCAAAAAATGGTTTGTAAACCTCAGATTAAACAATATAATCCAACCCTGCCAGCTGGACTCGGGTGCAATGTGTGATGTCATGAGTATAAAGGACAAAATGAAACTGGCACCCAGAGCACCCCTTCAGCCTAGTAGCACCAAACTAAAGTTGTATTCAGGGGAACTAATGGCATCATTGGGGCTATTCCAAACAGAATGCAGCATACGTGATTGTATACACAAACTGAACTTTGAGATTGTTGATGCCGATCAGAAACCGCTATTATCAGGTTCAACATGTGAGCGCCTTGGACTGATGCTGTTCACCATTCCTGCTGAGCTACATAATGTTGATAATCAGCCTGCAAAATCTCTGACTAGGCCACTGACAAAACAGCAAATTCTTCACACCTACAGTGATGTGTTTGAGGGCCCGATAGTCTCTGTTCCAGGAGAGGTTCGTTTTGAACTTGATCCTACCATTCAACCTGTACAATGTGCCCCACACAATGCGCCTATCGCCATAAAGCCACAGGTTAAAGCACAACTAGATAAATACGAAGCTGAAGGACATCTAACTTCAGTATCAGAGCCTACAGATTGGATCAGTAACATGATTGTTATCAGAAAACCTGAGAAGATCAGGATATGCATTGATCCCAAGTTTCTGAATATGGCCCTGAAACGGTCACACTACTTAATGCCAACACCCGATGATATTTTGCACAAACTACCTAAAGCACATGTCTTCACACTTGTTGATGCTAGATATGCCTTTTTACAGTGCAAACGATGAAAAGAGTAGCTACATGACCACGTTCTGGACTCCTTGGGGCAGAAAGAGATGGCTCAAACTACCATTTGGAGTCTCTGTAGCACCGGAGGTATACCAGCGAAAGCAGCATGAACTATTAGGTGGTCTTCTCAAAATTGAGCCAATAGCTGATGACATTCTTATAGTTGGCTGCGGTAATACAGATGAGGAGGCTGAGCATGACCATGATGAAAAGTTGATGCAGCTACTGGATCGTTGTAGGCAGGTGATGCTGAGGCTTAGTGTGAAGAAATTGCAGTTCAAGGTGGAAGAAGTCCGTTTCCATGGACATATCCTGTCTTCACAAGGCTTAAAAGGTGCCCCGGATAAGATTAAAGCCATTGTGGACATGCCACAGCCTGCTGATGTCAAAGCGGTACATAGATTTATTGGCTTTGTTACATACCTAGCGAAATTCCTGCCACACTTATTTCTGAGGTGCGTGAGCCATTAAGGCGACTTCTGGACAAAGATGCAGCTTGGCACTGGCTTCCCAAGCATGACCGGGCAGTAGAGGATATAAAACGCTTGGTCACCTCTGCCCCTGTGTTGAAATACTATGATGTCGCAAAGTCTTTTTACGATACAAATTGACTCCAGTAAAAATGGTCTAGGTTGTTTGCTTTTTGCAGAAAGGTCAGCCAGTTGCATATGCGTCCAGAGCTCTTTCATTAGCTGAGCAAAATTATGTTTAAATTGAGAAGGAATGTTTAAGCATTATATTTGCTTGCCAGCGTTTCCATCATTACCTTTATGGACGGGATTCAATTACAGCTGAAACTGATCACAAACCTCTGATAGCCATATTCAAAAAACCTCTTTTGTGTGCTCCCAAGCATTTGCAGAGCATGATGCTTACATTGCAGCATTACAACCTTAATGTTGTCTACAAGCCAGGATGTGAAATGTACTGTATATCAGCCATACACTGAGCAGAGCTACGTCAGATAATGTGGCACCAGGAGGTGAGCATGAGCATCGTACAATTTGTCTGCTGGAACAGGAACAACATTTATTTGCCGATATCAATCAAGCGGACTATCTTAATGTCACAAATCAGCAACTACATCAACTCATACAGCACACTGACAGTGATGCATCTTTACAAGCTTTGAAGTCTATTGTTTTGAGTGGGTGGCCAGATGAAAAAGAGTCTGTACCTGGAATTGTAAGGGAATACTGGTCCTTTAGAGATGAGATCAGCATACAAAATGGTACAGTATCTTGTATAAAGGTCCAAGGGTCATCGTGCCAAAGTCACTGAGAGCAGAGATGTTATTACGCATACACTCCAGCCATATTGGTGGTGAAGCATGCTACAGACAAGCTCGTGATACTCTTTGCACACTGAAATATTTTGTTTCGGAATTTCGTTTTCGTCCGAAAAATAAATTTATTAAGTTACTCCCGAAATTCATTTTTATTTATTTCGTTTTTCGTTAAAAATTGCATTCGTCCGAAAATCTGAATTAATTAAGGTTGAATCTGTCATTGAAGGCTTATGGTGTCTGTCGAATGTTCAAAGAAGATTCGACGGAGCAGCGAAACTGTACGACGCTGCAATCATACATTTCCGGTCGAATGTTCCGCCCACAAGCAGTGATCTTTTCTCTCTATGTCGAATCTTTTCTCTCTATAATGTCGAATCTTTCTCTCTATAATGTCGAATCTTTTCTCTCCTATGTCGAATCTTTTCTCTCTATAATGTCGAATCTTTTCTCTCCTATGTCGAATCTTTTCTCTCTATAATGTCAAATCTTTTCTCTCTATAATGTCAAATCTTTTCTCTCCAATGTCGAATCTTTTCTCTCCTATGTCGAATCTTTTCTCTCTATAATGTCAAATCTTTTCTCTCCTATGTCAAATCTTTTCTCTCCTATGTCGAATCTTTTCTCTCCTATGTCGAATCTTTTCTCTCCTATGTCGAATCTTTTCTCTCCTATGTCGAATCTTTCCTCTCTATGTAGAATAATCTTGGACTAATAGAGTTAAGGTTAGGCACATTCGACCACAGGTTCGATGGACACAGATTGTTATTGTCAGCGTCACGTCGAATCTCCTATCTATATCGAACTGTTGTAGCAACGAAAACGAAAATAAAGCATTTGTTTATGTCGGATCTTTCGGTTTTCGGATTCTGTGCTTTCGTTTTCGTTTGTTAAAACGATAACGAAAATAGCTGAAATTCGGACGAAAATGCATTCGGACGAAAACGAATGCACATGTCTACTCTTTACTGGCCCAACATGCATGGTTAAATCAATGACTTTGTCAGTAATTGTCCCACCTGCAATGAATATGCCCAATTACAACAAAAAGAAACCATGATGTCACATGAGATACCTACACGTCCGTGGCAGATTATGAGTATGAACTTATTCAACTACGCAGGCAAGGAATACCTGTTATTAGTCGATCATTATTCAGACTTCTGGGAAATAGACCTTCTTCCCGACTTATCCACTGAAGCTACAATTAAGAGGTGCAAGGCTCAGTTTGCATGTCATGGCCAACCAGATACAGTAATCTCTGACAATGGCCCTCAGTTTGCAAGCCTACAATTTAGACAATTTGTCACTGAATAGGAGTTTGAGCATGTTACTTCCTCACCACGTCATCCACAGGCTAATGGCAAAGCTGAATCAGCTGTAAAGATTGTTAAAAATGTATGCAAGAAAGCACACAGTGATGGTAAAGACTAGGGATGAGCTTCGAGTTCGAGTCGAACTCATGTTCGACTCGAACATTGCCTGTTCGCATGTTCGCCAAACAGCGAACAATTTGTGGTGTTTGTGCAAATTCGAAAAGCCGCGGAACACCCTGTAAAAGTCTATGGGAGAAATCTAAAGTGCTAATTTTAAAGGCTTATATGCAAGTTATTGTCATAAAAAGTGTTTGGGGACCCCGGTCCTGCCCCAGGGGACATGTATCAATGCAAAAAAAAGTTTTAAAAACTGCAGTTTTTTCCGGAGCAGTGATTTTAATAATGCTTAAAGTGAAACAATAAAAGTGAAATATTCCTTTAAATTTCATACCTGGGGGGGGGGTGTATAGTATTCCTGTAAAGCAGCACTTGTTTCCCGTGCTTAGAACTGTCCCTGCACAAAGAGTCGTTTCTGAAGGAAAAAAAGTCATTTAAAAGCACTCGCGGCTATAATGAATTGTCGGCTCCCAGCAATACAGAGAAAAGTCATTGATTTAAAAAAAAATGCGTGGGGGTCCCCCCAAATTCAATTACCAGGCCCTTCAGGTCTGGTATGGATATTAAAGGGAACCCTGCAACTAATTTTTTAAAAAAAATTACGTGGGGCTCCCCCCAAATATCAATACTAGACCCTTCAGGTTTTGGCTACATTCACATTGTGGATCACTTTTCAGAATGCCACAAAGCAGCCGCTGGCAGGAATTCAGGAGGTGATCCTGCCACCCCTTAAATGCTTGTTTGGTTTTTTTGTTTTTTTTTTTCAAACGGAATTTAAGATGGGGCTAATGAACTGCAACTGCAAGCCAAGCATTAGGCTCCTAGTTGCGGCTCAGTCGTATTAACTTGAATTGTTAAAGTGGATGTAAACCCACTCTCATCAATTATAAAGTACTACCATAGTGCTGAACTATAAGGATATACATGCCTCCTGCATGTATCCTTACCTGTCAAATGTGTCCCATTTAGCAGTTTGAAGCCCCCAAAAACAGCAGATTCAGTGGGCGGGTCTGTTATCGGCGCTTGATGGGCGGAGTCATGGTGTCAGCAGACTCCCTGCCCACCTCTACACTCCCCTTGGCTTGGCCAGAGCATGCAGGAGAGGCAGAGCACGTTCTGGGTAAAAGCAGAGCGCGCTCACGGCCCCCTGTCACAAGTTCATACACACATCAATGTCCAGTGACAGTGGGGGATGATCGGTGCAATGGGACAGCTGTGAGCACCGATCCCCCTGCATGCTTTTCATCATCTGCTTCTCTCCCTCCCGTGGCTTTCACATGAAAAGCCATGCAGGGGCAGGGGCGGATCCAGGGGGGGCAACAGGGCAATTGCCCCCCCCCCCTGAGACCATCTGTCACACTCACTTGCTTGCTCATTTTTTTTTTTTTTTTGCGCCTGATCTCCCGGAATTTGGGGACCCATTACCGGCAGGTCGTAGGCACACATGTAGCTCCATGTCTTCTTTACAAGTGTGCAACGTTTGGTGTCTGGGGGACCTACGGCCGGGGAGCACTGATTTTTTAAAGCTGGGCACCCCTTCCATAGACTCCAATGTTAAACGGTCATTTCTCCAGTGACTTTGCAGACCCGGTACTGGCCGGTCGTAGATCCCCTGGACCCCAATCTTGGCACACATGTAGCCCCATGTCTCATCTATAAGTGTGCAAAGTGTGGTGTCTGGGAGACCTACGGCCGGGGAGAACCGATTTTTCAAAGCCGGGCACTCCTTCCATAGACTCCCATGTTAAACATCAGTCTAGTCATGGGCACAGTGAAGCATGGGCACAGTGAGGCATGGGCACAGTGAGGCATGGGCACAGTGAGGCAAAGTGAGGCACAGTGAGGCATGCAGATGGACACCCTAGGCTTATACTCGAGTCAATACGTTTTCCCAGTTTTTTGGGGTAAAATTAGGTGCCTCGGCCTATATTCGGGTCGGCTTATACTTGAGTATATACAGTACTTGTTCTGCTGCTGCCGCTGCCTCTCGGAGTCTCTCTCTCAGTTTCTCACATCAGCCGATCAGCGGCGCCGAGGGAGAGACTCGTCTAATAGTTACGCGGCGCACTGACACGATACCAGGAACGGAGGAGGAGGTGGGTGGAGCTTCTTCCCTGCACTCGTTGCTAACGCCTGGGCAGCTTGGCGTCTAGCAACGAGTGACGTCAGTGAGTCACGTCGGGCCGCTCTGCGGGCAGGTGCGATAGTGTACGGCTCCACAGACGGGTAAGAAAGCGGGCGGCTCCGCTTGCGGCGCAGTTTGTGGGCGGGCGGCGCGGTTCGTGGGCAGACTGTGCTGCTCAGTTTGTTGGCAGCGCAGGTGAGAGTGAGAGAGCAGGCTCAGTGTGGCAGCTGGCCAATCAGCTAGCCGGGAGCGGGGGAGCAGAGAGATGAGATCATCTCTCACCACCCGTGCTTGCCCTGCATTCCTGCAGTGACTTCCTCCCTCACTGTGCAGGCAGCAGAGAGATTAATTTATCTCTCTGCTGCCTGACTCTGGGAGTCTGGGACACAGCAACAGACAACCAAAACTACACCTTAGCAGGCAAGTTAGTGACAATCCGCAAGGTGTGGCAGGTGACGTGGCAAGTGACAATCCGCAAATTGTGTCAGGTGACGTGGCAAATGACAATCTGCATCTGGTGGCAGGCAAGTGACAATCAGCAAGGTGTGGCAGGTGACGTGGCAAGTGACAATCCGCAAGGTGTGGCAGGTGATGTGGCAAGTGACAATCCACAAGATGTGGCAAGTGACGTGGCAAGTGACAATCCGCAACGTGTGGCAAGTGACACGCTCAGGGCTCCCACTAATTGCAGGCGACGGTGGCAAGTGACACACTCTGGGCTCCCACTGATTCTGCATTGAACTATTTAATTTTATATTACAATGTAATAATAGAAATAATGCGCTTCAATCATCCTGACACCATAACAACCATGGTGCCGGGATGATTGAAGCGCCGACACCAGCCATTTCCCCGATAAATTTCCCACAAAAAAAAACATATTTTTTGGCAGTGCCCCTCCCGAGAAAAGACTCTGGATCCGCCCCTGTGCAGGGGGGATCGGTACTCACAGCTGTCCCATCGCACCGATCATCCCCCACTGTCCTCACTGTCCTCCTCCAGCGCTGTGTCCTCCTCCGCCCCCCTTGTCCCTCTCCGTGTGTTCACACCCCCCCGTGTCTTCCTCCTCTGCCCCCCCTCGTCCCCCGCAGCCACCGGCTTCCCTCTCCATTCTCTCCTCTCCCGCGGGCTGCGAGGGGGGGGCACGGGGGATCTGTCAGGATGGAGAGCGGAGAAAGGGGGTCTTGTGTGTCAATTACCAGCCCCTTGATTTCTGAATGGGACACAGAGCATTCGTTATCGATCGCTCTGTGTCCTGTGACAACTGAGCAGAGTAACCTGTGTGTTACTCTGCTTCAGTTTATGAATGGAGTGGAGCCGCTGTCTCCCCTCCATTCATCTTCAATGCAGAGAAAGGGACTGGGGAATCTGTCCTCTGTCCCTTTCTCTGTCTCAAATGGGAGATGTCAGGGGTCTCTGTTTAGACCCCTGACATGTCAGAAAAGCCCCCAACAGGGATGATAAAAAAAAAAACATATTCCAAAATTGTTAAAAAAAAATATTCCAAAAAAAAAAAAAGATAAAAAAAATGAAATTGAAAAAAAAAAAAAAAAAAACTGATACCACAACCGCCCCCCATACCGACACGGTCCAGAACCACTGACCACTACCCCACTGACACTGACATCGTCCACTGACACCGACCACTACCCCACTGGCACCGACCACTACCCCACGTCCACTGACACAGACCACTGCCCCACTGACACCGACCACTGCCCCACTGACACCGACCACTGCCCCACTGACACCGACCACTGCCCCACTGACACCGACCACTGCCACACTGACACCGACCACTGCCCCACTGACACCGACCACTGACACCGACCACTGCCACTGACCACTGCCACCGACCACTGCCCCACTGACACCGACCACTGACACCGACCACTGCCCCACTGACACCGACCACTGCCAGCGACCACTGACCCCGACCACTGCCCCACTGACACCAACCACTGCCCCACTGACACCAACCACTGCCCCACTGACACCAACCACTGCCACCGACCACTGACACCACTGACACCGACCACTGCCCCACTGACACCGACCACTGCCCCACTGACACCGACCACTGCCCCACTGACACCGACCATTGCCCTACTTACACCAACCACTGTCCCATCCCCCCACCCCCTTTCCCAAAAGCACTGTGAAAATATATATTTAAAAAATAAAACCCCAGCCTCCCATCATTGTTAAAATAGTACAAAAATTAATTGTAAAAAAATAATAAAAAAAATTAAATTGTAAAAATTAATAAAAAAACAAACAAAAATCCACTGGTCCCAAAAAACCTTTTTAAAAAAAAAAAATGTTTTATTGTACAATAAAAAAATAATCTGACACTGTCCACTATCCTGACAACATCCTGCACGTACTACCCACCACTGTACACTCCGCATTCCTGTGATTCGCACCGCATTGCTGTTCAGATTACATGCGATGTCTGTGTGATGCGATGCTGAAATCGCATCACATTTGGACCAAACACGCACAGGACCCTTTTTTTGGTCCGCACCAGAATCGCATGGGTGTTCACACCTATGCAATCCGATTCATGTCCTAACTGTCAGTTCTCAGTGCAATATGCGAGCTGAAATGGGGGTGTCATTACCATTGTATGACACTCCCCAGCACTTTGCATATGGCAGTGTGAACTGCCGTGCGAGTCGGGTGCGATGTGGGAACCCGCAGTGGATTTGCAGGATTACTGAATCGCACCAGTGTGAACCGAGCCTTGGTGGGAGCAGTCAGGTGACATTTGTAGGCTGTATGCTTTGAGGCTCGGTTCACACTGGTGCGATTCGGTAACCCTGCGAATCCACTGCGGGTTCCCACATCGCACCCGACTCGCGCGGCAGTTCACACTGCCATATGCCAACTACTGGGGAGTGTCATACAATGTTAACGACACCCCCCATTTCAGCTCGCATATTGCACTGCGAACTGACAGTTAGGACATGAATCAGTTCGTATAGGTGTGAACACCCATGCGATTCTGGTGCGGATCAAAAAAAGGGACCTGTGCGCGTTTGGTCTGAATGCAGTGCGATATCAGCCATACTATCTGTATTTCTAAAATCGCACTGCACGGACATCGCATGTGATTTGCGCTGCAGTGCCGTGCGAATCACATGCGATCTCACACAGCGCATTAATGTGAACCAGCCCTAAGCTCATTCAGCCTTGCTGGGTGCAATTATAAAAAGTGAGAAATCCACCCCTCCCCCACATAACACATCCTGGTAATGTAAAGGATCAGGTGACCTCACACACACTGCAATATAACAAGAATAATATCACTCGAGCTTCTACTCTGCCCAGCTCTGCCTAAATACATCTCCCCTCATCACTTGTATGTATGTTCCATACCTCCCAACTTTTAAAAGTTCCACCGCGGGACATTCAGTCTAATTTTTGTTCCCTAGCACCAGTTGTTGAGCGGGGGGGTGCTGCCGCGGGACGGGGGTTAATTTTTTCTGCTCATGTCATCGCAGTTGTTGAGCGGGGGGGTCGGCGGAAGGGGTCGCGGGAGGCCACCGGTCGCGGGGGGGGGGGCGTCTTACCTCCCTCCAGGGCTTCATCCACTGGCTCCCTGGCTCCTCTTCCTCCAATTCCGTCCGCCTGTGTGGGAAAATGTACACTCTCGCGGGACTGCGGGAAAATGTAGTCCATGCGGGAAAAACCCGCAGAATCCGTGCGTGTTGGGAGGTATGATATTCTGCTGGCTGTTTACTGCAGCATACATTTCCTCATCACCCTGATCTGTGGATCACACCCCATGATGAGAAATATCCAGTCAAAACACAGGAAAGGCAACCAATCCTGGGAGAGCTAGAGGGGAGAGGAGGGGAGGGGAGGGGGATGTGAATTGTGAACTTTTTACACAGGATGTGCATGTCTAAAGCTAGTGCACGAGATATGTAAATAACCTGTCACTCGAAGCAAGGGGGCGGAATGGACAAAGGCTCTTCTCTGTGTCCGTTTTTATCTCACTGAAAAAGAAAAATAGGATTGCTCAGAGCTGGATTAACTCTGTGTGGAAAGACTGGGCTCAAATGACAGGAAATCTTATACTCTACATTGTGACAGCAAAAAAGAAAAACATTTTTGGGTTTACATCCACTTTAAGTTTGACAGAAGGTGCCTCCAGTTGACTCGAGATTCCGCAGCTGTGGCATGTTAAACAGACAATTCTGTCATGATTTAGGCCCCTTTCACACTGAGGCGCTTTGCAGGCGCTATTGCGTTCTAAATAGCGCCTGCAATGCGCCCCAAAAAAGCCTCTCAATACTATCCAATGTGAAAGCCCGAGGGCTTTCACACTGGAGCGTTGCGCTTGCAGGAGGCTCAAAAAACTCCTGCAAGCCGCATCTTTGAGGCGCAATAGGAGCGCTAAAAATAGCGCTCCTATAGCGCCCCTGCCCATTGAAATCAATGCCGTAGCGCCTCTAATACACCCGCAAAACGCCTCAAAGAGGCGTTATTGCGGGCGTTTTTAACCCTTTTTCGGCCGCTAGCGGGGGTTAAAATACCCCCGCTAGCGCCCGCAAATCGTGGCCAAAAAAACGGTATGGCGGCGCTAAAAATAGCACCGCTATACCGCCAGCGCATCCAGCGCCTCAGTGTGTAAGTAGCCTTAGGACTTTAGGTGGAAGCATTGGTGTGCGCAGCCTGTTGCATTAGGGCTGTGCACCCCAGAGCACAAACACACATGTATGTATATCAGCAGAGCAGTTGATGGTGTCAGTAGAGCAGTGGATGGTTTCAGACCTCTGATGTCTCACTTTTGAGATAGTGAAATGGACTGAGGACACAGATTTCCCAGTCCCTTTCTCTGCAGACTCAGCTGCACTGGACAGTGAATAAAGGGGATGTGCTCTGTGCTGAGTGGCTTCCTGTTCATTCGCAAGCTGAAGCATAGTAAAACATAGTTAAAGCAGAAGTAAACCCATCCATAAAACAGCTTCATTTCCGGCACGTGCCAGAAATGTAACACTCCCATTGGTTGGGCTCTCAACCAAACTGTCAAACCATCCAATGGCTGGTTTCATAACTCATCACATGTGCATGTGTAAGGTTTGGGGTGTATGTGGAATAATACAGAGCTCCTACAGAGGCACCATCTCCTAAGAATATGCGACTATGTTTCAAGAAAAAGTTGAATGCGGTGGGACTTTGTATGTGCCTTGGAGGAGTAAATAAATATAGAAATACTAGAATTATAGAAAAATAAACAACTTGTTTATTTTTCTATAATTCTAGTATTTCTATATTTATTTACTCCTCCAAGGCACATACAAAGTCCCACCGCATTCAACTTTTCTCGAAACATAGTCGCATCATCACATGTGCAGCATCATGGCAGTTGTAGATAAAACAGAGGCAAAGATGGTAGATTCCTTGGATTCCTTGACTGAAAATGATAGGGGGGTTTAATTACACTTTCAGAATGAACACAGGAGTGACCGGCACAGATCACTCGCTGTGTTCATTCAGAAAAGGATGGGGCCGGTAAATTAAATATTTGCCGGCCCCTTTTCCTGCTCTCCATCCTAAAATATCCCACGCCGCAGCCGGCAAGAGAGAGAAGGAGGAAAGCTTGCAGCATTGCAGGGGAAGATAGGGGCACCAGGAAGCAGGGGGAATCGGCACCGCATGGGCTGATTAGGGTGTGCCCAGGCACATCCGGCACACCCTATGCACATGCCTATGGGTGGAAGGCTGGGAATGGTAAAACCACAGCTCAGCCGCCTGTGTGAAAGAGGCCTTTATGATTTTCAGGTTTTTTTTTCTCACCTATTACACCTAATTTAAAAAACATTATTGCAGAGCTTGCACTGTTTTTAATGTATTTTAGCAGCCTTATGTGGTGTTGATGTGCTTCCACATCACATGCATGTTAACAAGTTCTTCTTCGTGTTTATATCTTATTCTATTACAGTCTTCCCTGTTGCAGACACAAATCCCCCTGTTACCAGGCCCTATATCTGTCCTCATTTATCTTGCCATTTGAGCTTCCTTCTTCTTTTCACTGCGGAATCATTTTTTGCATCGTGTTTAGCATGACATCCGTGCTGGGCATAGCAAGTCACCAAACAGAAAGCGCACTGCTGATTTCCATTACAAGAAATTAAGCTACTTTCTCTGGGGATGTAGGCAAAGCATAGAAGATGCTTTTATTTCCCTTTTAAACAGCACATTTAATTATTCGGATCCATTTCATTTAAAATTGTTCCATTAGTAGGCTTCATATACAATAAAAGTGAGCATTACTGGCGACATGTTGTACAGGTAAATACATTAATGCATTCAAGAAAAAAACTTAAGGAACTTCTGCAAACGGAGATTTTTTTGTTTTGTTTGCTGAAACACACACACAAACAACATGTCTGTGCACATGTTACAATTTCTAAATGACATAATAAAAGAAATAGATTTTCCTTATCTTGGTAAAAGTGTTTTTCCAGTGGTGGCCACTCATACGGGGAGCTGGGCAGTGGCAGTGCGTCCATTAAGGGCGCACGGGCGCCACCCCCTCTCTCCAGCCACCCTCTCTATGTAGATGGATAGATTCATGCATTGCATAAATCTATCTATGGCCGCGACCCCCTATTAAGGCGCCCGGCACTCAATTACGGCAGCTGGGGGTGTTTTTGAAGCACCTGATTAGAGACATAGGCTCTAATAGGCTTCAAAAAAGGTAAACTGCGAGCGCAAAGCATTGCGCTCGCAGTCCACCCAGGTGTGTTAGAAAAGCAAGTGAATATTTGCTTTTCTAACACTGAACCGCCTCTCCGCCAATCAGGTAGCGCGGGCCTGATACCTGATTGGCTGAAAGGACATGCGCTGCGATTGGACGCCTTTCAGGAGGAAGGGAGGAGACACATGGAGGACACAGGAGCCGCTGCCTGACCCGCTGTAAGAACCCACAGCTTGCCGCCGTCACCTGCTGCCTGACCCACCACCGAGATAGGGTAAGTGCCAGGCATATGGCGAGCGGGCAGAGGGGTCATAGGGGCAACTTTTGATGGGCACAGGGGTGGCATATTTGATGGGCACAGTGGCAGCATTTGATGGGGCACAGTGATGGCGTTTGATGGGCACAGTGGCTGCGTTTGATGGACACAGTGGTTACGTTTGATGGGCACAGTGGCTGCGATTGATAGCACAGTGGCTGCGATTGATGGGCACAGTGGCGGCATTTGATGGCACAGTGGCAGCATTTGAGGGCACAGTGGCAGCATTTGATGGGCACAGTGGCAGTATTTGATGAGCAGAGTTTCTGCAATTGATGGCACAGTGGCTGCATTTGATGGAACAGTGGCTGCAATTGATGGCACAGTGGCTGTGTTTGATGGCACAGTGGCTGCAATTGATGGGCACAGTGGCTGCATTTGATGGGCACAGAGAGGCTGTAATTTTTTGGGGGGTTTTTCAGAATTTTTTTGCGCCCCCCCAAAAATTTTGAGCACCAGCCGCCACTGGCGCTAGGGCACCGCCCCCTAATCTACATATAAACATGTTGGGGTTTGGGGAAAGGGAGTACGCAAGTTCCGCTAATAAGTGGGTGATCAATAATGTCACATACTGGGGATCATTTACCCAATGGGGTATTGTAGCTGTAACCATGTAAGCATACAAAATTGGGTAAAAGGGGGGAAGGGATCAGTCTGTTTAGGACAGACAAAAAAGGGGTTACTATAGGCAACAAATTATAGATCCAAAGACAGGAATGATTTAAAATTAATTATTTATTCCTATTATCATATTTAATATGTATGAAAAGAAGGTATTTAGAGGTGCAGTATTGGTACAAGAAGGTGAATGGTCATACAGTACATAAATTAATTGAAAACATCAAATGGACAGACAGGACTAACAAATAACTATACATGTAACAGCACACGAGTCCGGACGAGTGGTTCAGCCTTATGTGGAGAGGCAACCCGAAAAATAAAATAGTATAATTTTATTTGTTAATTACCCTCCACTAAGGGATATAGGGTAATGTAAACCACTTACTAATATGTGGATTCATTTGTTAAGTTCAAATGGGTGCCATTTAGCAGGAGGCTGAACCTGATGGGGTGGGGGAAGGGAATCGGGGCAGGGGGGTGGTGGCACTGGGAGAGCCTGAGGACTGATTAAATCAAGGCAGATGACCTAGGTATTATATGGCGTTAAATACATCATGCATGGGGATCCCCTAGTGGTGATATTCAGGGCGCCAGACACATGAATTGCAATGCCTGAGGCTCTAATTGGCTTCAAAAAGGGTGGGCACTGCGCTCCGAGCCCTACCAGTTGTGTGACATGAGCAAATTAATATTTGTTAATGTCTTCTGGTTTCTCCTCATGGCCAATCAGGAAGCAGGTCCTGAGACCCGATTGGCCGGGAGTCCTAAGATCCGATTAGCCGCGAGTCTTAGGTCCTGATTGGCCAGGAGGAGAAGCAACCGCCAGGACTCGGGAGGAAACGCAGAGGGGGAAGCCGCTGAAGCCGCAACCTGGATAGGATATGAGTGTGGCTGGTGGGGTGCCTGGCGGGCGACGGGTGAGCGAATCGCGATTGATTGAGTGACAGGGAAGCGGTGATCCATCGATCGAGCGTGGGGGGTGGTTGGCTGACTGGGGGGTGGTTGGCTGACTGGCTGGCTGGTGGGGGGTGGGGGCCGCAGCCCGCCCCCCCCCCAAGATAGTTGAGCACCAGCTCCCACTGGTATTCACTTATCAGACTCAGAATCAGTGTGCAATAATACATCTGAGAAAATGTGCAATGCTTTCTGGTAAGATACCATTGTGTTGTTACAATCACTTTGGTAATGTGCAGCAACAACACTGGGCTTCCTTCAACAAAGGAGTACAGGCTGTTCACCTAGTTCACCTAGTTCACCTAGTAAAGTGAGTGTTATCTGCATATTTACAACTATAAAGAAGGGAATGTCACTTTCATCTAACATTCACTGAATCAGTTGATTTCACCTGCAGCGAATGCTTGATAAATGTCACATACCCTGCTTTATAAATATGTTCCAGGGTGTATGATTATTTTGGTAAGTGAATGTTAGTGAATAACATGGAGCATAGGTGTGCACAGCACTATTGCATTAGGGTGTGCACTCCAAAGCTCAAACACACGGTACCAATCACTCACTGTGTTCCATTCAGAATGGGAAGGGGCTGGCAAATTACATATTTACAGGCCCCTTCCCCCACTCATCCTAAAACCTTAAATCTCACCCAGCAGAATGACTAGGATAATTCTTGTACACAATGCTATGCATATATAAACATATTTGCAGATATATTTGTGAAAAATGCACGTACATAGTTTGTAGTTCTGTGCAAATGGGCAAAATTGAATGTTACTTTGCTATTTTATTTCTTGTTCAAATGTCCATTATTCATACAGAATAGTGACTCAAGAAAATACTACATTATGCCCTGATGCGCATAGGAATAATACTGTATTTTTCCAATTCACTCCCTGGAGAAAATAGCCTAATAACTTTTGATTTTGCCCCTGTTCATGCAGAAAAATATATATGCAATTTCTCAGGATAAACAGCTTTGCAATTTTTTATTTGTTTTAATAAATACGCCATAATATGTATGTGTTGGGCAAACATGTGGTTGTCCATCCAAATGTACAAATTTAATTTCTCACAATATTCTTTATGATTGGAAATTATTTATAAATGTAGGTATCTTCTTTGCACAATTAACATTGGTAATGATTGGTCTTGGATTGTTAAAACATAATAAAAACATTTCTTCATAAAAAATAAATAAATATTCAACATGTTAGATGTTAGAAAAACAATTTTCCAACATTTTTATTTTCACTTTAACCATCTCCATACCGTGCACGAAAACCCCCTTCCTGCCTAAGATATTTTTCAGCTTTCAGCGCTGTCACACTTTGAATGACAATTGCGCGGTCGTGCGATGTGGCTCCCAAACTAAATTTGCGTCTTTTTTTCCCACAAATAGAGCTTTCTTTTGGTGGTATTTGATCACCTCTGCGGTTTTTTTTTTTTGCGCTATAAACAAAAGAAGAGCGTCCAGTTTGGAAAAAAAACACAATATTTTTTTCTTTTTTCTATAAAAAATACCCATTTTTTTTTTCAATTAAAATTTTCCTCAGTTTAGGCCGATTTTTTTTTTTAATTAGTAATGGCGGCGATCTGCGATTTTTATTGTGACTGCGATATTGCGGCGGACACATCGGACACTTTTGATACATTTTTGGGACCATTCACATTTATACAGCGATCCCTGCTATAAAAATGCATTGATTACTGTATAAATGTGACTGACAGGGAAGGGGTTAACCACTAGGGGGCAGGAAGGGGTTAAATATGTTCCCTCAATGTGTTCTAACTGTGGGGGGAGGTGACTGACTGGGGGAGGTGACCGATGGTTGTCCCTATGTACAAGGGACAGACCATCGGTCCCCTCTCCCTCACAGATCCACTTTCCTGCACGGTTCCCGGGCAATCGCGGGTGCCCGGCAGCAATCGCGGCCGCCGGGCACACGCACCGGGTCCTTGGGAACGCGGTGGGCGCGCGCGCGCGCCCCCTAGCTCGTTTTAAAGGCAGGACGTCATATGACGTCCTGTCAGAACGAGAGTGTCTTCCGCCCGCCGTCAATTGACGGTGGGCGGGGGGGACAAGTGGTTAAGTAAGAAAGACAATAAAATGTGAACTGTTTTTTAACTATGCCTATAAAATGATTTGTAAGTCTGCTCTGTAGGGAAATCCTGCTGCTTGCTTCAGAGGTGGAACACTAATGGCCCATACACACGATCAGAAAATCGTACAAAGAATACAGCTTTTTGAAGCGATCGTATGATAATCGCATTGTTAGTCAAGAGCTTTCGAGAGCCAATCAGGACAGTTCTTATCAGATGGGACAAGCACAAAAAATGTTGTCGTACAATACCAGATCTTACCATTTTCGTTTAATCAGTACAGTTGTTGTTCGAAAATACAATACAACACATTACATTATTTCCAAATTTTTATTCGGTCATATGAGAATTTTCGTCACTTTAGTAAACTCTTCATTTTCGATATTAGACCAACATATAGATGCTATGCAGCTGTGTATAGTAACCAATCAGCTTTAACCCTCATATAGAAAAAAAACAGTGTGGGGTCCCCCCCCAAAATCCATACTGAAATCAATACCAAAATCCATACCAGACCCTTATCCGAGAATGCAGCATGGCGAGTGCTTTGGGGCAGAGCCTCTTCTTGACAACCCTGGGCGGTGGTTGTGGGCAGGGGGCTTATCGGAATCTGGAAGCCCCTTTTAACAAGGGAGCCTCCAGATTCTGCCCCCCCCCCCCCATGTGAAGGAGTATGGGGTACATTGTATCCCTACCCAATCACCAAAAAAAGTGTAAAAAATAAATAAAAACAGTACACAGGTTTTTGACAAAGTCCAACGTTTCTTCTCCCTCCGATGATCTCATCTCCCTCCTGTTCTTCTCCCTCCGGTGATGCCTTCTCCCTCCAGTTCTTCTCCCTCCGCTGCCGATGTCTTCTGCCTCAGGCTCTTCTCCCTCAGCTGCTGATGTCTTCTGCCTCCGGTTCTTCTCCCTCCACTGCTAATGTCTTCCTCCTCCGGTTCTTCTCCCTCCACTGCTGATGTCTTCTTCCTCCGGTTCTTCTCCTTCCACTGCTAATGTCTTCCTCCTCCGGTTC
This sequence comes from Rana muscosa, assembly GCA_029206835.1. Classification (NCBI taxonomy): domain Eukaryota; kingdom Metazoa; phylum Chordata; class Amphibia; order Anura; family Ranidae; genus Rana; species Rana muscosa. The sequence goes on along the minus strand of CM055116.1, from coordinate 783,826,391 downwards.
TTCTCCCTCCACTGCTGATGTCTTCTTCCTCCGGTTCTTCTCCTTCCACTGCTAATGTCTTCTTCCTCCGGTTCTTCTCCCTCTACTGCTAATGTCTTCTTCCTCCGGTTCTTCTCCCTCCACTGCTGATGTCTTCTTCCTCCAGTTCTTCTCCCTCTACTGCTAATGTCTTCTTCCTCCGGTTCTTCTCCCTCCACTGCTGATGTCTTCTTCCTCCGGTTCTTCTCCCTCTACTGCTAATGTCTTCTTCCTCCGGTTCTTCTCCCTCTACTGCTAATGTCTTCTTCCTCCGGTTCTTCTCCCTCCACTGCTGATGTCTTCTTCCTCTGGTTTTTCTCCTTCCACTGCTGATGTTTTCTTCCCCTGGTTCTTCTGCTGGTTCTTCTCCCTTCTCTAGCTACCGCTGTTGTATCAGCTCCCCCTGTCTGCCATTTCTTATATAGACGCAATAGTTCTGCAATAAGTTCTTTGGTGGTTATTTACAACAGCACCTAAAACATTTTTAATAAAGTCTGTGAGCCTTAAAAAAAAAAGTATTTGAAGAAAAACAAAATAACCTATAAGCAGTGGGTAAGGTACCTTAGGGGCCTAGTTGCACCCAAAACATGCACATTGGCAAAGTAACTCACCTGCTTGATGTCCATTGCGCTACGGACACCCAAACACTTTGTACAGTAAAGTCCAATGCACCACCGTTTTGCTTAAAAAGGGTAAGACACATTTTTCATCTGTTGTGGTGCGTTGGCACCCTATTCATAATAATTAGGCTTTCTTTATGCACTGCATGTTAATGCTTGTCATACTGTATAGCAGACATGGGAGTAAGTCACACATGTGCAAGTCACAAGCAAGTCTCAAGTCTTAACCTTCAAGTCTCCCCAAGTTACTGTGACGAAAAGCAAGCAAGTCAAGTCGGGTCCCTGCTAGAAGTCAAGCAAGTCAAGTCAAGTCATTTATTTTGGTCAAGTCACAAATCAAGTCAAAATACTGATCTACCCCATACTGTATAAAAATAATAGGAGGGATAACAATAAATAATATTGGTTATGTGCCCATGCCTCACTGTGCCTCACTGTGCCCATGCCTCACCGTGCCCATGCCTCACTGTGCCCATGCTTCACTGTGCCCATGCTTCACTGTGCCCATGCCTCACTGTGCCCATGCCTCACTGTGCCCATGCCTCACTGTGTCCATGCCTCACTGTGCCCATGCTTCACTGTGCCCATGCTTCACTGTGCCCATGCTTCACTGTGCCCGTGTCTCACTGTGCCCGTGTCTCACTGTGCCTGTGCTTCACTGTGCCCAATGCCTCACTGTGCCCGTGTCTCACTGTGCCCGTGTCTCACTGTGCCCATGCTTCACTGTGCCAAATGCCTCACTGTGTCTGTGTCTCACTGTGCCCAATGCCTCACTGTGCCCAATGCCTCACTGTGCCCGTGTCTCACTGTGCCCATGCTTCACTGTGCCCGTCAGCCATGTACCTGATCGGCGGCATCCCGGCGGCCATTTCAGTATTCAAAAGCCGCACCTCCTCCTCGTCTGTGATAGGCGGAACACTCAATTTCCCAGCATTCAGTGTTCCGCCTATCACGGACATCCGCTCATCCTCATAACACAGACGAGGATAAGAGGATGTCCATTATAGGCTGAACACTGCCTGCTGTGAAAATGAGTGTCCCGCCTATCACAGACGAGGAGGTGCAGCTTTTGAACACTTCAATGGCCGCCGTCTGTCTGCATGACACGCTGATCAGGTAGGCAGACAGCGGCTTGCGGTTAGTGTTAGTGGTGCCAAGTCATTGCAAGTCCTATAGCCCAAGTCAAAGTCAAGTCGCAAGTCATTAGTGACAAGTCAAAGTCAAGTCGAGTCATTTATTGAATTCTGTCAAGCAAGTCGCAAGTCCTCAAACAGGTGACTCAAGTCTGACTTAAGTCAAGTCATGTGACTCAAGTCCCCCACCTCTGCTGTATAGTAAATTGTACAGTATATGTTAATACACCTCAACGGAACACTTTTGTGAATGGGCCCCTGAATATTTTAACGATTGTTCATATTTGTCTGTTTATATTATGGCCCAAATGTCTGACAACCTATCAGACCTGAGTAAATGATAGTAGAGAAATTTAGAAGAGCATCATTATACAGGAGCACTCTAGTGTTGAAAAGTTCAGTTATTTCTCTGTTGTCCTCTGCTGACTGAGCACAGATAAGCCAGTTATTAGTATAGGGTAGTGATGGCGAACCTTGGCACCCCAGACGTTTTGGAACTACATTTCCCATGATGCTCATTACACTGCAGAGTGCATTAGCATCATGGGAAATGTAGTTCCAAAACATCTGGGGTGCCAAGGTTCGCCATCACCGGTATAGGGCAATGATGCCGAACCTTGGCACCCCAGATGTTTTGGAACTACATTTCCCATGATGATCATGCAGTGTAGTTGAGCATCATGGGAAATGTAGTTCCAAAACATCTGTGATGCCAAGGTTCACCATTACTGGTATAGGGGGTTTGCAGAGTGTACATCAAACACAACATGGGCATGATGAACAAAGGGATTCCTGGGTCAATAAATCAAATGTTCTGATTGGCCCATATATATTTTCTCATGTATGTGCCTTACTAAGTCGAGTTCTGGTAATTCCGAGTATCTACTGCAATCTCTAGCCCTTAAACTTTCTAAGGACCTTTAAATACTAAACCATTTTTTAATCGTTTTCACCTTTTCTGTGTTGCCACATGGGCACCTGTTGTCTTTTCCCACTGAAAAGCCAAATTGCCAGGGTTGTTTTCTGTTTTCACTCCATTGTAAAAATATCGATTGCGCTTCCAGGAATCACTGGAGCAATAAGAGACATCTCTGCAGGTGATTTCCTCCCAGGAGCGTTTTTACAGTCATGTAATTGTCTGCTTACATTTATGAAGATGGTTTGAGACACAGCCAGTTATTATAACCCCTATCACCTTGTCAAATACTCTGTAAGCAAAAGGTTACAATTAGTTCTTGTTTAGTGCTGAGGCAGAAAGAAAAAAAAGCAAAAAGACATTTATTAGTGCCGTGAATCTTTTATGCTGGCTATACACAACAATTTTTAGGTAATTTTATCCACTTTTAACCAACTTTACATACTCAGAAAGATCAAGGCAATCTGATGTCAACCAATTTGGTTGAAGGCTGATTGGGAGTGGTTGAAATTCCTTTGTAATAAATTGGGTTACTAGACTTACATCAGCATAAGGCAGCCCATAGATAAGTATTTTTTTTAATTCATCCAGCAGGTTGAAAAAAAAAATCACTCGTTCCCATAGCCACACACTCGATATGGAAGAGGGGAATCCCCCCCCCCCCCCCCCCCACTGAGCAGTGTTGGCAAACGTCAGTATTTTTACTGACAGCCAGTAAAAAAACTGCCACTTTTCTCCTGCCAGTAAATGCCAGTGACAGGAAAATGTTGCCAGTAAAAAGTATGGCTGTGACACTTGGCTCATAATTGCGCATGCGCAGTTCCGGTCAAGAGCCAGCCGAGACCATCCCAGTGCTTGCTACAGTGTATTTGCCCAGCACTGGTGGGGACAGGTCTGGTGGAGGCGGTGTCTGAGCGTGTTGTGTGATGTCATGCTGCAAGGGAGCCGAGCGGAGCATCCAGAGCCTCGTGTGCGGGTCTGAGGGATGGGAGCAAGGCAAGCCGGGAGCGGGACTGTCAGTGCTGTTTGGACTGAAGTGGACTGAAGGGACCATCTGGTATGAAGAGAGACTGGTGCTTTGATGGTGAGTAGACTTGTGCACAATGGAAAAAATTGTTTAGTTTCGGTTCGTTTCTTGTGCACAACGGAAACATTTGTTTAGTTTCGGTTCGTTTCTTTTCGGTCCTGTTGATTCGTAATCATTTGTAATTTTGCTAGACGGGATTTTTCATGTTCGGACTAATTCGTATTTTCGCAAGCGACATTTTTCATTGAATTTTTAGTTGATTTATAATTCGTACTTTCGGTAGGGTACATTGTTTTTCGTTGATTCTGGACACAACTCCTACTCTCGTAACTTTTTTTGGGTTCGTTGATTCATAATTTTCTGTGTCTCTCTCACGACGACGCTGTCTATTATGCCTAATGTGCTTCGAATGGATTTGTACTTTTCTAAATACATAGCGGTTGTTTGTAACGATTCAAAATCTCGTATTTTACTTTTGTTTTTTACATGCGGCTATAGCCTCCGCCCCTGTACACCATTTTGAGAGGGTTCAACACAATCAGGGAGAAGCAGAGAGCAGAGCAGAGTGTTATTGTGCTTCGAATGGATTAGAAATCTCTTATTTTACTTTTGTTTTTTACATGCGGCTATAGCCTCCGCCCCTGTACACCATTTTGGGAGGGAGTTCAGCATGGTGAGGGAGAAGCAGAGAGCAGAGCAGAGTGAGTGTTATTGTGCTTCGAATGGATTCGTACATTCGTAACTTTTTTCAAAACGAATTATGCCGAAGACATTCGGGCATTCGCTATTTGCGGCATAATTTATTTCGGATTCGGTTTTATTCATAATTGCTTTGTTCGGAAATTCGAATGCTTCCGAATGTCCGAAAGTTGCTAAATTCGGACGAATTTCGATTCGTTACGAAACGAATTGCACAAGCCTAATGGTGAGGTGTCATCATCATCTGTGCTGCTGCACACTGCTGTCAGTGTCACTGTAATGCCGCGTACACACGACCATTTTTCTCGTCTGGAAAAATTTCATTTTTTCTCTTTGACGAGAAAAACGCCCGTGTGTGGGCTTTCCAGCATTTTTCCCGATGAGAAAAACTGCAAGAATCACGACGAGAAAAATTAGAACATGCTCTAATTTTTCTCGCCGTGATTCACGGCATTTTTTTCCGCGCCAGTTTTCCCATAGGGAAACACTGCCAGGGAGCCTACACACGGTCGTTTTTCTCGACCAAGAGAAAAAATGTCATGAAAACCGGCCGTGAGTAGGGGACCAAGCCGGTCCTCGTTTTTCATGTCAAATTTCTCAGCAGGTTTTCAACGTCGAGAAAATCGATCGTGTGTACACGGCATAAGGGTCAGTTTCATGTGTGTGTGCCTGCTTATTCTAATTTCTTGCCTTCCTGAGTCCCGTCCCTGAGTTACTCATATCGAAAATAAAATAGGAAATATGTTTTTGCTTTAATATCTACCTTAAATCACATTGCTAATTGCATATTGTACTTGTTTGTAGCCTAAATACTGAAATTTGAATGTAAAACTGTAATTTTGTAACTTTTGGAAATGTCAGTAAAAATCTGGCTGTGCCAGTAAATTTTGGGTGTCATGGCACTAAATTTTGATCTGGTAGCTTGGCAAGTGAGCTATTGTATTCTGACAGGAGGAAACTTCCACATCGTCAGAATACACTGATCAGCGATGCTGGCTATAGCCAATAATGCAGGAAAATCTAACGGGCAGTTGTACAGAAGTCAGTGGGAAGATGGTCTTCTGTACAACCTCCTTGCCCATACATGGATCGAAATTCGGCTGGTCCTTGCTAAGCTGGCCAAATTTCAATCTTACCCCAATACTTCATGTTCCTCCTGATATGTGCCTGCTATACCATGTACTTGTATGAGAAAGTGTCCTGTTCTCTTTGTATTGCTTCCTTTGTGTGAAATCCCTGGTTTTCCTGCCAGTCCCTCTGCTTTCCTGGGAAAAATTTACCACACTAAGCAGGAGAGCTCAGTTCTCTAGCTGTGCTGAGAACTCAGCCTGCTCTCCTCCAATGATCAGACTTGTCCTGACACGACCACCCTGCACAGCTTTTCACTGGGAAGCTCAGTGTACTGTTGCTTCTCCTCCCCCCAGCTCTTATGCAGCTGAGAACAGAGGGAATGTGATCACTTATAAGAAAGGGAAAAAGGGTATTTATAATGTATATATATATATATATATATCAGTGGCGGCTGGTGCTCAAATTTTTTGGGGGGGCGCAAACAAACTGAAAAAAAAAATCATCAATTGCCGCCACTGTGCCCATTAAAACGCAGCCACTGTGCCCAAACGCCACTAGTTTGTCCCCCAATAATACAGCCAGTTTGTCCCCCCATAATACAGCCAGTTTCTCCCCCAATAATACAGCCAGTTTCTCCCCCATAATACAGCCAGTTTCTCCCCCATAATACAGCCAGTTTCTCCCCCAATAATACAGCCAGTTTCTCCCCCAATAATACAGCCAGTTTCTCCCCCAATAATACAGCCAGTTTCTCCCCCATATGCAGCCAGCTTGTCCCCCATATGCAGCCAGTTTCTCCCCCATAATACAGCCAGTTTCTCCCCCATATGCAGCCAGTTTCTCCCCCATATGCAGCCAGTTTCTCCCCCATATGCAGCCAGTTTCTCCCCCAAATGCAGCCAGTTTCTCCCCCATAATACAGCCAGTTTCTCCCCCATATGCAGCCAGTTTCTCCCCCATAATACAGCCAGTTTCTCCCCCATATGCAGCCAGTTTCTCCCCCATATGCAGCCAGTTTCTCCCCCATATGCAGCCAGTTTCTCCCCCAAATGCAGCCAGTTTCTCCCCCAAATGCAGCCAGTTTCTCCCCCATATGCAGCCAGTTTCTCCCCCATATGCAGCCAGTTTCTCCCCCAAATGCAGCCAGTTTCTCCCCCATAATACAGCCAGTTTCTCCCCCATATGCAGCCAGTTTCTCCCCCATAATACAGCCAGTTTCTCCCCCATATGCAGCCAGTTTCTCCCCCATATGCAGCCAGTTTCTCCCCCATATGCAGACAGTTTCTTCCCCATAATACAGCCAGTTTCTCCCCCATATGCAGCCAGTTTCTCCCCCATATGCAGCCAGTTTCTCCCCCATATGCAGCCAGTTTCTCCCCCATAATACAGCCAGTTTCTCCCCCAAATGCAGCCAGTTTGTCCCCCATAATACAGCCAGTTTCTCCCCCATAATACAGCCAGTTTCTCCCCCAAATGCAGCCAGTTTCTCCCCCATATGCAGCCAGTTTCTCCCCCATATGCAGCCAGTTTCTCCCCCAAATGCAGCCAGTTTCTCCCCCATAATACAGCCAGTTTCTCCCCCATATGCAGCCAGTTTCTCCCCCATAATACAGCCAGTTTCTCCCCCATATGCAGCCAGTTTCTCCCCCATATGCAGCCAGTTTCTCCCCCATATGCAGCCAGTTTCTCCCCCAAATGCAGCCAGTTTCTCCCCCAAATGCAGCCAGTTTCTCCCCCATATGCAGCCAGTTTCTCCCCCATATGCAGCCAGTTTCTCCCCCAAATGCAGCCAGTTTCTCCCCCATAATACAGCCAGTTTCTCCCCCATATGCAGCCAGTTTCTCCCCCATAATACAGCCAGTTTCTCCCCCATATGCAGCCAGTTTCTCCCCCATATGCAGACAGTTTCTCCCCCATATGCAGACAGTTTCTTCCCCATAATACAGCCAGTTTCTCCCCCATATGCAGCCAGTTTCTCCCCCATATGCAGCCAGTTTCTCCCCCATATGCAGCCAGTTTCTCCCCCATAATACAGCCAGTTTCTCCCCCAAATGCAGCCAGTTTGTCCCCCATAATACAGCCAGTTTCTCCCCCATAATACAGCCAGTTTCTCCCCCATATGCAGCCAGTTTCTCCCCCATATGCAGCCAGTTTCTCCCCCAAATGCAGCCAGTTTCTCCCCCAAATGCAGCCAGTTTCTCCCCCAAATGCAGCCAGTTTCTCCCCCATATGCAGCCAGTTTCTCCCCCAAATGCAGCCAGTTTCTCCCCCAAATGCAGCCAGTTTCTCCCCCATAATGCAGCCAGTTTCTCCCCCATATGCAGCCAGTTTCTCCCCCATATGCAGCCAGTTTCTCCCCCAAATGCAGCCAGTTTCTCCCCCATATGCAGCCAGTTTGTCCTCATAATACAGCCAGTTCCCCCCCCCCCCAGCACTGCACTTACATTCCTCGAGTCAGCGCCGTCCTTCTTCCGTCCTCGATGTCTTCTCCCGCCCTCGATGTCACTTCAGCCAATCAGGTTACCGGTAACCAGACCCGGTGAACCTGATTGGCCAGGGAACGCACCCCTGTGCGTCCTCTCATTAGGTATTTAGAAGCCGATTACAGCCCTCAGGCTGTAGTCGGGAAGCCTATCAGAGCCTGCTGGCTCTGATAGGCACTTCTAAAGGCCAATCAGACGCTGTGATTCAGATGGCCGGCGCTCAAGGGGCCGGCCATCTGAATAGTGGGCGGCAGCAATACATAGGTTCATGCAATGCATGAACCTATGTATTGTTGTGGTGAGTGACGGCCGGGCGCAGAAGCGAGCGGTAGCGGCGCTTCTGCGCCCACTATGGTCGCGCCGCCATGTGTAAAAAAAAAGGAATTAAAAAAAAAAACAAAAAAAACTCTTAAAGGGCCCGTTTTTTTTTTTTTTTTGGTGACCACAGGAGGGGGGGGGGCGGCGCCTGGGCGCCCCCTATGGACGGGCCACCACTGATATATATATATATATATATATATATACACAAATGTTTGCCTTTCATTTAAATTTTGGACAGTATGGGTTGTTTTACAAGGTGATCGTGTACAATCACTTTAACTCTAGTTGCCCATTATTAAAGAGTTAGTTTGCCATTCCTACACTTTTCCCACAAATCTCCCCCATGCATACCTGGATCCCCAGTACATTACACCACTGTAACTGTAACACCACTGTTACCACTGCTCAGCCAGTAAAAAGGTCCATATGTGTAGGGCTATGCATGGCAACATTTCCCCAATGTGCAGTCCCTCTCTGTCCTACTAAAATGGTAGAACGGGGTGGATGTTACACGTTCATCCCCAGCAGCCACTTGGTTAAAACGGTGTGCATGCAGTGTGTTCTCTCTTGTTCTAGCATCAGCAGCTCCACCACTGCTGCTAGAGAAAGTGCACTGCATGGTTTGATTGAGCCAAAACAACTGTTGGGGGCACACTTCCAACATAAGGCTTGAACATCAAGTCGTTTTTGCTTGGCCTACACATATGGAGGGGGAAAGGAGCACCACTTTTACTATCAGAGTAGTGCTGGGGTTCCTAGAATGCACAGGCGTTTTGTGGGATAGGTGACCTAACCCTATAACACATATTAATGATATCCCTGCTAAAGAAAAAATTACAGATTTTGGAGGAGGTATTTGCATAAGTTTCTAGGTGAACAGTACTGTTTCAAACCAGTGAGCCGTATCATAAAAGTCTCCCTGTTGGTACTGTGTACTCAACTGAACCCCAGAAGCATTTCACATGGGGACCAGAACCATTAATCTTGCGCTGTTAAGAGTCACTAGGCTGACACAGTACTGCACTGCGTGCCAGTGGCGGTGCGTCCATAAAGGGCGCAGGAGCGCCGCCCACTCTCCCCTGCACCTGTCTATCACCAATAGATAGATTCATGCATTGCATCTATTGTCTCCTCTGCTGCCCCCTATTCAGGTGTCCGGCCCCTTGTCTGGCACCGGGCATCTGAATTACAGTAGCGTTTTTTTTTTTAAGTGCCTGATTAGAGCCATCGGCTCTAATAGGCGTCCTGATTAGAGCCATAGGCTCTAATAGTCTTCCAAATTGGTAAACAGCAGGCACAATGCTGTGGGTTCGCTGTTTACTCAGTGTTGTGTTAGGAAAGCGAATAAATCGCTTCCCTAACACTGACCCGCCTCTCAGCCAATCAGGTCACCTGATTGGCTGAAGCGACAGGCGCTGTGATTGGACGCCTATCAGGCATCCAATCATAGCAGAGGACAGGAAGAGGATGGGAGAAGACATGGAGGACTCGGAGCATGGAGGACAGCGCTGAGACAGGTAAGTGCCGGGCGGGGGGGGCACACTGGCAGCATTTGATGGGGCACAGTAGCGGCAATTGTTGGGGCACACTGGCGGCAATTGATGGGGCACACTGGTGGCAATTGATGGGGCACACTGGTGGCAATTGATGGGGCACACTGGCAGTAATTGATGGGGCACACTGGCAGAAATTGATGGGGCACACTGGCAGCAATTGATGGGCACACTGGCAGCAATTTATGGGCACACTGGCAGCAATTGATGGGGCACGGTAGCGGCAATTTTTGGGGCACACTGGTAGCAATTGATGGGGCACACTGGTGGCAATTGATGGGGCACACTGGTGGCAATTGATGGGGCACACTGGCAGTAATTGATGGGGCACACTGGCAGCAATTGATGAGGCACACTGGCAGCAATTGATGGGGCACACTGGCAGCAATTGAAGGGCACAGTGGCAGCAATTGATGGGCACAGTGCCGGCAATTGATGGGCACACTGGCAGCAATTGATGGGTACAGTAGCTGCGTTTGATGGCACAGTGGCCGCAATTTATGGGTACAGTGGCTGCGCTTGATAGGCACAGTGGCTGCAATTGATGGTTTTATTTTTTCAGTTTGTATGTGCCCCCCCAAAAAAATTTAAGCACCAGCCGCCACTGCTGCGTAATGTCCACTGATTGGTGTTCTGGTTCAGCTAAGGTTAGATTGATTTAAGCATGCAGTGGGTGAGGCTATCCCTTATAGATCTTCTATGCATAATATGGCAATACCCAAATGATTCTTCTGCTTTTAAATGATGGCATTTGCAACTGTTTCTTTTACCCTATTGGTACTATGTACAGTATGCTAGTCTATTCATTTAAGCTGAGTTAGCTGACTTATCCAGCATATTTTTCTGCAGCTACAGTATATTGGTTTACAGATGAGTAATGGAAAATCTGCTCCACCAGTCATTCGGCAAGATGGAGTCCATAACTTACTCCTCTAAATCATTACATTTGTGCTGCATGTTACTAAATAAAAACACTATTTCACCAAGTGAGGAGTTCACAGCAGGTTCCCGGAGAAAGCTAAAAACTGGCTTTTAGCGTTGCAGGGGACTGTTGATTGAGATTCCCTTGCACCATGTTATGTTTGAGCCCATTCTGCTGCTAGGTCTGATGAGCACTTACAAGTTTACTCATCTCTATTGATGTTATCAGGATATTGGAATCTTATCCAAATCGCTCTACTTTTTTTTATTTTTTATTTTTTTATTATTGCTTTTTACCTCATTGTTTTTCAGCCAATCATCTGATCTGTTTCCGTCAATCTCTTCTTTCCTCTAATATCTCATTCATCTTTGCCTCTCTTCTGTTCACAGCTCCAGTCTGCTCACAGGAACCTCTCTTCCCACGAAGCTGCTCTTTAGCAAGTCGCTGCCATCTACAACCTAGACAATTGCTTGTGCCACATCTTTTATCTGTCCCAACTCATCAAATTACTGCAGGGCGCTGGGTGAGCTGCCACAGTGCAAAATAAACAGTCCTATCGATGTAACTCCCAGCTCCAACAGCTATGAAAAATTATACAAAAATTACAAAACATTTGGAAGGCACATTGATTACCACCACAGAGTATACCATTTTTATATTTTAACTCTTCACTCTCTTCTGTTTTATTCAGATTATAATACAGTCTTACTATTTTCAAAGTTGTTCACACATATTAAAGCAGACCTTCTACCAAAAATGAAACATCTGCTTTAATTTTTCACAGCCTCAACCTCTGTAGCAAATTTTTTTTTTTTCTTAAAGCGTGCCTTGCTCTGACTTCTGCCTGCGGCACCTGTTGACACTGCAATCCTTTTTAGGGAGACCTCAGGCATTGCTGAGCACATGAAATCTTGAAAAAGATGCTGCTACACTGTGCTTTAGTGTCTTCTCTTGAGACTTGATGATGATAGTCCAGGATCTTTAAAGGTACTTGGATGAGGTGCTGATTTAAATAGTCATGTTGTAAAAACTCTGGTATGCAATTTAGGAATACATGTCTGTGAGGTTGGGATATTAACCTTTACTGACCTACAGCTAAATTCCACAAGGGAAAGTTTAACATATATTATATTCCATAACTCCTACTATGTTAAAGTTACCTTCCTGAAAAGTTACATTAATGTAGGAGAAGATACTACTCAGACACCAAACTATACTACATGGTCCAGAAAGATAGTGGGACCCATCATAGACATGTCATGTTTGGTATCTAAGTAATCATAATTTAATTCTGCTGAATTATATGCTGGTTTACAGATTGTGAAACCTTGCCCCATGGAAATATGGATATATCCATTATAGCTGGCATTAAAGTTTTTGTTACCCTAAAAAATAAAAAAAAAGATCCTGTTTCTTTAAAGCATGTTCTACAGTGCTTGTGCTGTGTAATTTGTCCCCCTTCTATCACCTAAAAAACCTGGCTGATCCTGCCTGGCTATGCCCTCCCCCCTGTAAAATGACCACGGTTTATCATGGCTGCTGAGCCCTGACACTCTGGTCAGTTTACGTGCCTCTATCATCCGCAGCTCTCCTCCTCTGTCTTCCTTCCTGCCTGTCAGCTCTGTGTCAAGTGCCCGCCCCCTCCCCTCCTCCTGTTAAAAATACTTTTAATATCATATATAATTCTGTTTGTTTCCTAATGATAGGTGCTCCTGTCTCTGTGTTTTATTTAAAAAATGCCGGCTATACCTGGTTTCAGAGCACCGCTCTGCGCTCACGTGACCAGCCGACTCTCTTCTCCTCTCGTCCCAACTGGCGTCAGCGGGAGAATCTCGGCCCGTCTGCTGCAGTTGTCAGACAGGGAGAGGAGAGAGGTGGCCGGTCACATGAGCACCAAGCGGCACTCTGAAATCAGGTATAGCTGGCATTCTTTTTTATAAAACACAGAGACAGGAGCACCTATCATTAGGAAACACACAGGATTATATGAAGTTAGCAGAGTGGGTTAACAACCACTTTAAGAGCGGGTCTGCTGGTCATTATAAATCACTCCAACACACCTACAACAAACTCTTTAGACCCATGTATTTGCTGGAGGGGCAGCTCTGTACCACCCTGTCCCCTGGACAAGAAAAAGTAGCTGCACTAGCAGGACTCCTTTATGAGGGCCAGTGACTTGCAACATCAGACTAGACCTAATATTCAAGTGATCCAAATTCTGCATGGTAAAGAAGACCAGTTGAACTGTACCTAGAGTAGAACTACATTTTTTTTTTGCATCTGTGGACCATTGGGGAGATTTCTTTTCACTTCTGGTCTCATAGCCAAAATAGAAAGTAAGAGCAAAACAATAAAATAATTCCATAAGCTAAATCTGTATCTATGAAAAAATTGGTATACCGATATAATGCGCTCCTAATCTATATAACCACCACTGCGCCAAGAAAAATATGTGAAAACTATGTAAAACTAAAGCTGCCACTTAAATGAAGTAAATAACTATAAATGGAATAAACCTAAAAACAACACTGTGAAGCATAGGTGAAATTTGTGGCGCTAAATGTGACCAATAATATAATATCACTCACTAAGGTGTTTAAATTATAATCACTTAATGACAACGTGACCAAACAGTGATCCCAATGTGACTGAAATAAATTATAAATAAATAATCAACAAAGTCCATTGGTGAAAAAAGAAAAAAAAAGGGGAAGAAAAAATCCAGAGAAAGATTCTATCTTCTTAATGTGAAATATTCATCTACCACACCATCGTGCTCGTGTCAGCCCCTTCCAGAGGCGTATCTAGTGAAAATGGCGCCTATGGCAAGCACTGAAACTGCGCCCCTGTCAAAACATTTGAAACCCATCTTTCAGGCAACCTTAAAGGGGTTGTAAAGCTTTGTGTTTTTTCACCTTAATGCATCCTATGCATTAAGGTGAAAAAACACCTTGCAGTGTCTGGCCCCCCGAGCCCCTGTTTTACTTACCTGAGCACCGAATTTCCGCAGGCGCGATCCCGCGTCATTCTCCCCATGGCTGATCGGCTCTTCATTGGATAGATTGATAGCAGCGCAGCCATTGCCTCCCACTGCTGTCGATCAAATCCAATGACGCTGCCGCCGGGGGGCGGGGCCCTGTCATACAATCGGCGGCTATGGACGCCGATTGTATGACACGGGAGCACGCCTGTAAGGTAACCCCCTCAGGAGAGAGCTTCCCAGAGGGGGTTATCTGATGCGGGGAGGAGCTGCGAGAGCCGCCGTGGGACCCCAGAAGAGGATGTTCGGGGCCACTCTGTGCAAAACGAGCTGCACAGTGGAGGTAAGTATGACATGCTTGTTATTTTTAAAAAAAGTGAACCTTTTAATATCACTTTCAAAACACCTAACAAAACAACAAGGCAAAATTTCAAAATATAAAATTGTAGTATATTAGTGATGGTGACACCCACTATTGTAAGTGGAGTTATTTCATTTATTGAGGGGGTGTTACCATCACTTACATATTGCAACTTGTTATCAAAAATATTTTGAGGGGTGTTAATATCACTAATATGCTGCAATTTCATATTTTTATTTGTTTGAAAGATATAAAGTTGTATATTTGGTTTACAGGACACCACATATACAGTATATGGTATTCAGAGAGAGGTCTCCACCATCACTTAAAGTGGAAGTAAACTTCCTTTACTGCCTTTTACATATAGCCTTATTATAGGCTTACCTATAGGTACAGTAAATATGTCCTAAACATGTACAGTTTAGGAGATATTTACATTACATGGAGCCAGTGACATCACTGGCGCATGCGCTCTGAAGGAACTGCCACTGGTGCTGTTCCTTTAGAACCCTGTGCCATGAACGGTGGCTCCTGCGCGCATGCACAGGAGTGACTTCATCGTGACTCAGGCCAGTCACAGAGCCCACAAACCTGGAAGCAAAATTTGTAAAAATTAGACTTCTGGGTGCGGGGGGGCTTTGTGTTACCAGGGCCGGCGCTAGCAGTAGGCGGGTCAGGCGGCTGCCTAGGGCGCCAGGGTAGGGGGGGCGGCAGAATCCGGATCCCCAGCCACTCACTGGGGATTCCAATTATTAAAATACCTCCAGGACCAGGACAGGCATTTTTTAAATACATGCCTTATGGCGCCAGCCGCCAGGCTAGGGGGCGGTTGCGCCTGTGAAGACATCCCGGACCGCTCTATCCCCAGCCTGCAGTGCCGCCCTATTAGTGGCGGCAGCGAGAAGATGAGGGAAGAGAGCCGGGACGAGGAGCAGCCGGCCGGAAGTGCCGCATGGTCGGTGGAGGCGGATGATGAGATGGAAGCCCTGCATACTGTAACTACGGCTATCCGCCCCCCCCTCCTCCTGGGCGCTCGAGGATCTGGTGTGCAAGGACAGGCAGGCCACTCTCCTGGAGTAAAGCAATCTCCCGCTGCTGGCTCAGGTATAGTAGAAGTCCAGGCAGCGCTCTCAGCCTGAACCTAGTCACAAAAAATAAAACATTGACTCTTCTTTTAAGTTAAGTGTACAGAGGAGGAACTGATATGTGTGTGGAGGGGGGGACAGATGTGCAGGGGGTACAGAGGGGGAACTTTTATGTGGGGAGGTAGACGTGCAGGGGGGTACAGATATATGTGTGGGGGGGACAGATGTGCAGGGGGTACAGATGTGTGGGGGGGGACAGATGTACAGGGGGGTACAGATATGTGTGTGGGGGGGACAGATGTGCAGGGGGTACAGATGTGTGTGGGGGGGGGACAGGTGTGCAGGGGGTACAGATGTGTGTGGGGGGGACAGGTGTGCAGGGGGTACAGAGGGGGAACTTATGTGTGTGGGGGGGGGGGGACAGACGTGCAGGGGGGTACAAATATATGTGTGGGGGGGGACAGATGTGCAGGGGGTACAGATGTGTGGGGGGGGACAGATGTACAGGGGGGTACAGATATGTGTGTGGGGGGAGACAGATGTGCAGGGGGTACAGATGTGTGTGGGGGGGACAGGTGTGCAGGGGGTACAGATGTGTGTGGGGGGGACAGGTGTGCAGGGGGTACAGAGGGGGAACTTATATGTGTGGGGGGGGGGGGACAGACGTGCAGGGGGTACAGATATATGTGTGGGGGGGACAGATGTGCAGGGGGTACAGATGTGTGGGGGGGGACAGATGTACAGGGGGGTACAGATATGTGTGTGGGGGGGACAGATGTGCAGGGGGTACAGATGTGTGTGGGGGGGACAGGTGTGCAGGGGGTACAGAGGGGGAACTTATATGTGTGGGGGGGGGACAGACGTGCAGGGGGGTACAGAGGGGGTACAGATATGTGTGTGTGTGTGTGGGGGGGACAGATGTGCAGGGGGGTACAGAGGGTGTACAGATATGTGTGTGTGTGTGTGTGTGGGGGGGGGGGACAGATGTACAGGGGGGTACAGAGGGGGTACAGATATGTGTGTGTGTGGGGGGGGACAGATGTGCAGGGGGGTACAGAGGGGGTACAGATATGTGTGTGTGTGGGGGGGCAGATGTGCAGGGGGGTACAGAGGGGGTACAGATATGTGTGTGTGTGGGGGGGGACAGATGTGCAGGGGGGTACAGAGGGTGTACAGATATGTGTGTGTGTGGGGGGGGGACAGATGTACAGGGGGGTACAGAGGGGGTACAGATATGTGTGTGTGTGTGGGGGGGGGACAGATGTACAGGGGGGTACAGAGGGGGTACAGATATGTGTGTGTGGGGGGGGGACAGATGTGCAGGGGGTACAGAGGGGGAACAGATATGTGTGTGTGTGTGTGGGGGGGGGGACAGATGTGCAGGGGGGTACAGAGGGGGTACAGATATGTGTGTGTGGGGGGGACAGATGTACAGGGGGGTACAGATATGTGTGTGTGGGGGGGGGGACAGATGTGCAGGGGGGTACAGAGGGGGAACAGATATGTGTGTGTGTGTGGGGGGGGGGGGGACAGATGTGCAGGGGGGTACAGAGGGGGAACAGATGTACAGAGAGGGAACAAATGTGCAGGGGGGTACAGAGGGGGAACAGATATGTGTGTGGGGGGGACAGACGTGCAAGGGGTTACATAGGGGTAACAGATATATATGTGTGTGTGGGGGGGGGGGACAGATGTGCAGGGGGGTACAGAGAGGGAACAGATATGAGTGTGGGGGGAACAGACGTGCAAGGGGTTACAGAGGGGTAACAGATATGTGTGTGTGTGGGGGGGGGGGACACATGTGCAAGGGGGGTGTGCAGAGAGGAACGGATATGGGTGGGGGGGGTTTGAGGGGAACAGAGGTGCAGGGGGGGTGTGTGAAGAGGGGAACAGGCATTCAGGGTGATACAGTGATGGGGTGATCTGACGTGTGAAGGTGAAAGAATTGTGGTAATCTGAGACCTGAAAATACAGGAATTGGGGTGATTTGAGGTGTGGAGGTTCAAGTCCACCTTTGTAAAAAAAGAAATAAATGCAGATCTTTTTGCAGGAAAAAAAATGTGCATTTATTTTTGTTTTTAGTAAGAACCTGTAAAGCATTGTCAGTGTATCTGTCTGCTCCTACAGACAGGCAGTTACACAGTTAGTCTGTCTGTATACTGCCCTAGCCTGTGGACCACGGCTGGCGCGAGCAAGCAAGCCGGTGCCATCCACTATTTGTCTTCAGGCCGGGTCCAGAGGCACAGGTGCAGGCCTGTGGACCACGGCTGAAGAAATAGGTGCCACAAATTTTTTAGTGAGGGGTGGAGCCAATGTGGGGGGGCGGCAAAATCAGGTTTCGCCTAGGGTGTCAAAAATCCTTGCACCAGCCCTGTGTGTTACGGTAAGTTTACCATAATGTGCTAGTATCGCATACTAGCACATTATACCTTTACCTTGCATGGTAAAAAAAAAGAAAGTCCAGCAGTATACAACCACTTTAAATTAGTTAAATTATGCAATTACATTTAAATTGAAACACAAAGGTGAAGAAGGAAGAACAACATTGTATATTTTATTGTAATATTTACTGTTTATACTGGTTATGGCCAGAGGGGAAAAAAGGGAGGGGGGAGATGGAAGTGGTGAAAGAGAGAGAACTGGGGGGGAGGGGGGGGAGAGAGAGAGGAGGGGGCAGGGGGAGAGAGAAAGAGAAAGTAGGAATACAGAATACATCAGAAAGTACAGAGAGAATAAAGAGAGTAGCATTGTAGTAAATGTCTCTTCCTGTGCAAATTCTCCACATTACCTTCACGTGAATGCATTCTTCTCCTTCTCCCCACGGCAACTCAGTTCTCTCTCCAGGCTCCAGCATGGCTCCAGTACTCTGTTCTTCTCAATCAAAAGGGGCGGCTTGAGAAGGGGGCGGGTTACAGCATCAACCATTGGCTCAGTAAGCAGCAGGAGGTGGATCAGCTCCTGCTTTTAACTCTTTCTTGTCCTGTGGCAGCCTTCCTTATAATATGAGGTTGCTGGTTCCTTTCTGTTGTTTCTTTAGTCAGGACAGGAGGGGGAAGTTGCAGGGTGCTCCTATTCACACAGAGCCACTGGGAGAGAAGAGCTGCAGTTTTAGGACTGTGAAGCTGGAGAGGAGGGAGAGCACAGCACACCTCTTGGCTCCTTCCCCCTCTCCTGCACAGCAGCCTAGTTTGCAGATATTCTAGGGGGACACCAGGAGCCACTGCCTAAACTCCTCTCTCCCTTTGTGCATTGCAGTCAGGGTCTCATATGTTTCTTGTGCATGTCGGAGAAGATGCAGGGAGGAGGTGGGTGGAGCCAAGCAGTGGGCGAGGAGGAGGAAGTTACATTTCTTCGCTGTGAATGCTGGTCTCTGCCTCTCTCCTCCTCGTGACGTCACTAGTTGTTAGACGCGAGGCGGGCCGTGGATAGCAACCAGTTTGGGCAGTGAGCCAGGGGCCAGTGGTGAACGACCTAAAGCAGTCTCCACCAGCCAGGATCCCACCCCAGGCTGACAGTGAGTAACAGTGGCTATATCAGGGCCATTTTAAGAAGAGATCTCTAAGTGCCTTGCTGCCCAGCCACTCAGGAGCGCCCCCTTCATATAGCGCCCATGGCACTTGCCATATCTGCCATACCCTGGATACGCCACTGGCCCCCTCTGTGACTACACTCACCAGCTGTTTTTGCCTCCCACTTTCGTGTTCGGCTTGCAGGCTTGCTAGTTAAACCACTAGAAGGTAAACGGCCATCAAACTGAGAACTTGTGCTTCAACAAAAGATTTTCCATCCAGGGGGCGTGGCTGCAAGGTTACGATCTGCACTGACGTGACACGCCGAGGCCAAGAACGGCATGCTGATACTGCGATCCGGGGACTCAGGAGGGGTGAGAGATACAGCACAAGCTCACATCTTGGGTCCGCCGTGACCAGGGCCGATCCTAGGGTCACAGGCGCCTGGGTGCAGAAATATTTCTGGCGCCCCCACGTGGGCGTGGTTATCTTACAAACTCCTCCCCTTACACATGTTTCTATGGCAACGACTCAAACACAGAGATGCTCCCCTAAGAAGTCGTCGTTACCCAGGGATCCTCCAATGATCCTTTAACAATAAAGAAAATACAGGAAGAGCGTACACTAATGAGACCTGGAGGGGAGTCTCTCTGATGCACACAGAGAGGGCTTCTGTTAGAGAGTCTGTTAGGAAGAGCCCCCAGACATAGTACAAGAGACGGTCAGAGAGTGCAGACATATTACAGGAGACAGAGAGTGCAGACATATTACAGGTGATGGTCAAAGAGTGCAGACATGATACAAGAGACGGTCAGAGAGTGCAGACATATTACAGGAGATGGTCAGAGAGTGCAGACATATTACAGGAGATGGTCAGAGAGTGCAGATATAGTACAGGAGACGGTCAGAGAGTGCAGACATATTACAGGAGATGGTCAGAGAGTGCAGACATATTACAGGAGATGGTCAGAGAGTGCAGACATATTACAGGAGATGGTCAGAGAGTGCAGACATATTACAGGAGATGGTCAGAGAGTGCAGACATATTACAGGAGATGGTCAGAGAGTGCAGACATATTACAGGAGATGGTCAGAGAGTGCAGACATATTACAGGAGATGGTCAGAGAGTGCAGACATATTACAGGAGATGGTCAGAGAGTGCAGACATATTACAGGAGACGGTCAGAGACTGCAGATATAATACAGGAGACGGTCAGAGACTGCAGATATAATACAGGAGACGGTCAGAGACTGCAGATATAATACAGGAGACAGTCAGAGACTGCAGACATATTACAGGAGACAGTCAGAGACTGCAGACATATTACAGGAGATGGTCAGAGACTGCAGATATAGTACAGGAGATGGTCAGAGACTGCAAACATACTACAGGAGATGGTCAGAGACTGCAGACATATTACAGGAGATGGTCAGAGACTGCAGACATATTACAGGAGATGGTCAGAGACTGCATGGGGGAATCATGCAAGTTTCTTTCCTGCAATCTGTGGTTGCTGGAAAGAAATTTGTACTGTATATTACCAGCCTAAGTGAAAGTTAGTGAATGTCTTTGCAATTAATAAGCATGAAGGAGTTGGGGCAGTTTAAATTTCTTTTAAATTGTATTTTATTTATTTTATTACACAGAAAAACAAATCTTACACTGTATCTTTAATTTTTTTTTTTTCATTTTTGCTTTCACAAGAGATGAACAACATCCCTTGTGATAGCATGGGCCATGACATGTCCTCTTTATGGAGGGATCTGGGGTCTTTTAGACCCCATATCTGTCCTCTGGCCTCCAAAGCATAAGATCAAACCGAGATCAGTTTGATCAGATACTTGTTCAAGCCGGTAATGGTGTCATTAAATGAGCCCGAAACAGAAAGTGATAAAATCCTCATCACTTCCAGTTTCTGACATCACACGGTGGGCGGAATGACATCCATCCCTCTCACTGTGTCCCAGTAACCAGATGCTACTGGTCACATCTAGCAGTAAAGGTGGTGGTGGTGGAACCCCCTTCCACTGCCTGTAAAAGTAATACAGGGGCTTCTTAGCCACTAGGACTACTTTTACTTTGTGCAGAATTCCTGGTGTTAAAAAATGGTATCTTGATCATTGCTGTAGTGATGACCGAGATATCACCCTTCCAATCCAGCGACGTACTGATACGTCGCTGGACAGGAAGCAGTTAAAATGAAGTGTAAATTAGCATTACACCGTTTCTTATTATCATCAGCATTACAATTATCACACAGGCAGCACTGTAAGCAGGTGCTCTATCATGTCTCTAATATGTCTCTATGTCACATTGCTTTTGGGTGCTGACTTTGTTATGGTTGTTACATACAGTAAGTACAGCAATAAGTTAACAGCCATAACAAAGTCAGCACCCAAAAGCAATGTGACATAGAGACATGATAGAGACATGATAGAGCACCTGCTTACAGTGCTACTGCTTACAGTGTGATAATTGAAATGCTGATAACCTGCTGTGCTGTGAAATACATAATAGGACACAGTGAGCATTATATCCTCTAATCCCCACTCACTGTGTCCAGTGCAGCCACGCTGTCCTCCTGCTCTTCTCTGTCAGCCCTCAACTTCTTCACATCTTGTTAGGATTGCAGCCGGGAGCTGAACGGAGAATTGCAATATAACTCCGCCAGCCGGGACTAATAGAATAGTGGGGCGGCATGATGTTCATGTGCCCCGAAAATAAGAAAATAGTTCCTCCACTGCGCTCCCCTCCACACTCACTCACATTTCCAGGCTGGAAGCAGAAATCCTTCAGTCTCACAGAGGAATCTGCAGCTGCTGTTTTCATATTTCCCGCCCACACATCCTTCTCCAGATACAGCTGTACACCGGGGATAGTGTGGGCGGGGCGGGAAGTCACTGGAGGAGCAGAGGTGGGAGGAGCTGTATTCCTCACTGATCTCCCGTCAGTGAGGAGGAGGGGGGGGGGGGTGTGTTCGCTGGGCTGTGTAAGTGTCACTGTCACAGACACTTTACAGAGCTGCAGCCACCAGTCATCTCAGAATCTACAGACTGATTTCTCAGGTTACTGACATAGAGGGAGGTTTGTCCCCCCCCCCCTTTCTGGTGGAGCCCTTCCTGAAGTCGCTCTCCTCCCTGCCAATGAGGATGCAGGGGGAGGGAGCAGATTGGGTGGCCGTGGCAATGCGAGGCTCTCATATTATGCACAGAGGGAGGGGGAGAAATCCGCCCCCTCATACTCTCCGCCCAGGGCACCCGCTCCGATCTCCTCTGACAGGAGGATGGATGGGGGATGGGCTTGGGCGGGATGAAATAGCAGCGGTGAGCGACCTCTGAATACCAGCAAGAAGGAGGAGGAGGGAGGGGAGCACTCTGGCGCTTGAGCGCCCCCACGTCTGTGGCGCCTGGGTGAACTGCACCCCTCGCACCATATCTAGGATCGGCCCTGGCCGTGACCGTCAAACACTGCAGTGCCTACACACTTATTTTGTTTGCTGTGATTTTCAAAGCTGTTTTTTTTTTTTCAATTTAAATGTGAGTGCAATATTTGAAGTGGTGTAGTGTGTTTTAATAAAGTGGATGTTACAATTTCACACTATGGGAGCTCCTCTTTTTTTCATGGATGGAAAATCTTTTGTTGCAGCACAAGTTCTCAGTTTGATGGCCGTTTACCTTCTAGTGGTTTAACTAGCAAGCCTGCAAGCCGAACACGAGAGTGGGAGGCATAAACAGCTGGTGAGTGTAATCACAGAGGGGGCTGACACGAGCACGATGGTGTGGTAGATGAATATTTCACATTAAGAAGATAGAATCTTTCTCTGGATTTTTTCTTCCCCTTTTTTTCACTTTTTTCACCGATGGACTTTGTTGATTATTTAATTCTAATTTATTTCAGTCACATTGGGATCACTGTTTGGTTACGTTGTCATTTAAGTGATTATAATTTAAACACCTTAGTGAGTGATATTATATTATTGGTCACATTTAGCGCCACGAATATTACCTATATGTTTCACAGTGTTGTTTTTAGGTTTATTCCATTTATAGTTAAATCTGTATCTACATGCTCCAACTAGAAATTAAGAAGCTACTTTATTGAAAAACCTGTTTACAGTCCAGTCCTGGATTCACTTTAAAGTGTTACTAAACCCACAACAGTAAAACCAGTCTGTATGTGCAGTAAAACATGCTTGTTAAACTCACTGTGGAACCTAAGGGGTTAATCCTCTGCATTGTGTAAAAAGGCTGCTTGATTCTGTCTTCTCTGATCCTCCCCTTCTTAGTTGTCCCCAATCCATCTGCTGATAGAGAAGAGCCTTGGAGGCACTCTGCACATGCTCAATTTGGTGTATATTGCGAGAGAGTTTTTTTTTTTGTTGGTGCATGTGATCAGCCAAGGGCCAATTAGCACTGTCCAGACAGAAATTCAGTTGTCATGCAGCCTCATATGACAGTCAGAGCGGAATGAAAACTCCTCCTACAAGCTTTAACCAGTGCTTGGCTGGACACTGATAGAAGTCCTAAGACTGCTATATACTGCTGATGAGAAAAGGTATTTAGCAGTTTATATTTACTAAAATAATTGCATTTCCATGTTCTGTGTACTATGGGAAACCAGATACAGAAAATGCAGAGTCCTGGGTTTAGTAACACTTTAATTTTACAGGTATAATGTTACACAATAAATTTAAAAAAATGACTGCCGACTAGTATTATTGCAGTGTCCGCAATGTCATAAATAAACAATGGTGATGACGTTATCACACTGAAATTGTTGTTGTGCCCCTGCGTTGCTTTAATCACAGTTCTGTGTATGATGGCACAACTACCCCTAGCAATGATAAAAGGTGTACTGGAAAAGTGGAGGATAGGAGGCCATCCATGATATCATGGAAAAGCAGTTAGTCAACAAGAACTGAAATTGACAAAAAAAAGTTTTGAGATGTCAAAAATGTGTGGCTTTCCTCTTGTCGTAAATAGGTATGATCAGGTTTGGATACCAGTTTGTGAAAATCTGTTCACACATTTCTACTCATTAAAAACATGAATTTGTCCTAGGGTTGAAGAAAATACCGGCTTAATGGTCTCTTCCTATTAAAAACATTGGCAACAAGTCCCATTTTTACTATCTATGAAGGTGTAATGCTGGTCTACAAAGACTAGCATTATTACAGGCCCAGAATAAAATGTATGAGCAAAGGATACTGGAAGCCGCAAAGGAATTGGCAAGTGCAAAGCTGAGTATAGAAGATGAATGCCAAGAAAATTAGATACACGCAACATGTAGTCTGTAACCCTGACAGTAAAAGCAACATTTTCTTGTTTAGCTATAACCTATAATTAACAGATAACAATGCAGCCTGCAGGAATAAATGCCTTGAACCCTTTTCTCAGTGTGGTCTTCCTTTAAGTGGCAGGTTAAACCATTTGTTTATAAAACTTTAACATACTACCAGTGGTTTTCAATAAAGAGAACAAAAAGAATGAATGCATGGCATCTATATCTTTTATCACAGAGCAAACATTCCCTTGCCACTGCCACACATATTCTCTAGAGGACCAGAAAAAAGAACTGCTAGAATAATGTATGGATAATCCTTATCAATAATCATTCATTTATAATACATTATGTTATTTAATTTACAACTGTTACACTGTGTGGAAATTGGGTCCCCAAGCTAAATGACTCAATTTTTTTTAAGCTAATCACAGATAGTGCAGGACAATAGAGTCGCTAGTTCTCTATTGTACTTCCTTCGGGGCATTTTAGATATAGAGAGGTGGAAAAAAAAATCAGATTTCCCAGAAATATATCTCATGACAGATCTGGATAGCTTTTCATTTAGTGGAATAGAGTTTAAAAAAGATAAACGCATAAGTAAGTTTGCAGTAGGAATTTCAACTTTTTTAATTAACAGATGTTGGAGAAATTGAACAAAGACACTCACAGTCATAATAAAACATTCAAAGATAAAGTCCTGTGACTCAGCCAAAGGTGTAGAAAATGTTCTCATAAAATAAAAAAGTGATGTCTTCTCCCTCTTTCTTTTAAATGTCAAATACCTTTCAGAAGTGATCTGTGATTGGCTAGCAGATTTATAAAATAGAAAGCACAATGCTGAGATAGTCAGCAGGAACATGATTGTAGAATGGCTGAAGGTATATCAGATGGGTGCTCACCGGGGAAAACATCACATTGTACTGTTTTATGTAATGTTTTATGTGCATTTCAGATAGAAATGCCCTAAGCTAACCCTGTTTGACAGAGCATCTTCATCTGTTTGACTAATATATTTCACATTATATCTCTAGGCTTGTAGATTCTGTCATTTGCCTTTTCTCTCTTGGTCCAGAGCCAAAAATAGTCTTAAACTTAACAAAATAGTATTTGGAATGTTCATCAGTAAAAGTGAACCAAAAGCAAGTGTGAGCTCTTGCAGATCATGTTAAAGTATACAGTAGGTGAACCCTCACCTTGTAAAACAGCTAATTTATTCACTTTTAAACAGAAATGCAAGGCAAAAATGTTAGTGTATGTATATATATATATATATATATATATATATATATATATATGTGTAGCACTTACCCCCATTTAAGGGACCGGCTGGTTTTGTTTTGGGTCTGCAGCAATTACCTCTCTGGATTGGATACTTTAGCTTCGTTGTCTAGGCAGATAAAAATCTCAAGGAATAAGGCCAATGTCCACACATGAGTAAAATCTAATCAGCAAGGCTTTATTCTTTTTGTTCTCTTTGAGTCAACTTGAAGAGAGAGAGCAGAAAGTTGAAAGAAGTAGGGGAAGGTTCAGGAACCCAACACTTAAAGTTCAGTATCTATACTCGTCGCCACTCAAGCATGAGTGGGTATTGCTCACCCGGATAGTCCCTACGAGAGCGGTCCTTGCAGCCGAGATGGAGCACGGATATCAGAGACTATGAATCCCTCTTTAGGCGAGTTCCAGGCCTCTTCCCCAAGACAGCAGTACCGTCGCTAATCTCCTGGGACTGATCCTCCCCTGGACTCCTTTCCTCAAGATGGGCCCCCTACAAACGGGCAGCCTGGGATCCTTCTCTGAAGCGTAGGCCCTTGTCAGCGGAGCTAGGCCCACAATGCAGCAACGGGGCCTCGGGCTGAAGGTGCTCGAGGCCTAAACATACTTGCGCACCTCGTGCCATGCGAGCCACGAAGCACACTCACTGGACCAGAGGTCCCCCCCTTGCGCCTTGGGGTCCCCCTGGAATCGCCTCACGCCTAATGGCGTCTGCCCCTTATGTACCCTCTCGCAGCATGCACGGTGGAAAGACCATGCCTCCTGCACCGCCACCAAGAGGGAACTTCAAAGGTGCTGTGATACCCCCCGTAGGTTAACCTTTGCCGGCGGTGACAGTGCCACCTACAGGCAACAGAAAACACTACTGCCAGGCAGCATCACACCCAGAGATGAGCAGTATTAAATCATTGATTGGTCTGAGCCAAACTACTGGTTCAGACTACCACTAAATGTCCGCATAGCGCCCCCAAATATGGGGGGCGCTACACATTATACACATTATACACAATATATATATATATATATATATATATATATATATATATATATATATATATATATATGTAGCGGGTATGTACTTTCCCGGGTGTAATTTGAACTTGGCAGAGACATCAGTGATGTGTAATTCCCTGTGGCCCAGTGGGTGGCGCTGTCGCCCTGGGTTGGGGTTGAATCATTGCTGTGTGCCGGGCCTCTTTTTTGTCCTCTCTCGGCAGCGGTATGGTGGGGCGGGGAACACTTGCTGGGAGAGGGTATAAAGGGGCCGGCCATCTTTGTCATGGGGTCGGAGTCCCAGGCACCTTCAGCCTGCGGGCGGTGGTTCGTGTCGGTCCTCTGGGCGGCCTAGGCCTAGAGGACAGTCGGAGGTCGTGTTCCATCTCAGGCACCTTTGGTCTGGGGTGAGGTACTCGGATGGAGGTCTGGAGCTCAGTGCCCAACACTGAGTTCCACGAGGGAAAGAGATCCTAGGGAACCCCGGGAGTGGGTACCCGAATCCGTAAGGCGTAATGGACCGGAGGGAGCTCCTCACTTGAAGACCCGGTGCAGCATATTGCCTGTGACGGGTGAGTCTCTCGTCGGAGACCGCCTGGTGGGAAATCTCCCCTCGCTCGGAGACCACAGCACACTTTCAGGGAAGAAAGTGGAGAACGCATTTTGTCTGGGCCTATTCTCATCCACACCTCCTTTCCTGTTCTGTTCCTCAAGGGAGTTCAACTGATTGTGTTCATTCAAGAAGAATAAAGGAGTGTTGGACTTTAATGGTGTGGGGCTCATTTCCTGACAGACATTGTTCAAGGTAACTCTGGGATGGAGGATCCAGGTGCAAGGTAAAACAAGAACGTTGCTTATACCGCACTGACACAGGTGGTGGAGGCCAGGCGTGGTGTCCCCGCTCCCTCTCCTCTGAGATAACCCCTAGACAAGAGAAAGACGAGCTGAAGACAAGGGTGGAGTGAGGGGGGCGCTACACGTGAGGGCTCGGGTCCGGTATAGTGTTGTGCACCATGGAATTGAACGTGTCTGCTGGAGGAGTTACGCAAATAGGCAGGCTTTCATTGGCCGAAGTGCATCCCCGCTCGAAGTCGTGGACATGACCCAATGAAGGAAAAGGCCCACGCAGAAGAGTGGAAAAAGGGGGAAACTCAGCCGTGTGAAGTAGTACACGTGGGGGTTTCTATTTGCACTGCGCCACCAGGCACACCCCCATCGCTTAGTGGGCGTGACTCAGAAAGGAAAAAATAAGAAAAGCCTGCGAACTGGAGCAAAGGGGAGGAGTCCAATACGTGTGAAGGACTACACGTGGGACGTTGGCGCAAAAACTTTGCAGTGTGCGATGGATCAGCAACAGGTCGCCATGTTCGGACATACCTCGTGGATTCCAGTTCACCCTTCCACCACGACATTGACTGCTGCTGCTCCGGTAACAGATACGAGGATTCGGCTAAAGCCAAGGGGTCGATTTGCGCTGTATTCGTGCATGGACGTTGAGGCCCTGGGTGTGATTTGTCCCGGCTGTTCGGGACTGGTGTGCCAACTGAAGCCATTCGGGCAATGTGAGGCCTGTGGGGAGTTCCTGTTCGAAGTGGATCCGGCGGTCGAGAGGCCGAGAACCATTTACCCCGGCCATGCTACATGCAACACCACTCAGAGAGGAGGAATCACTGCTGTGAGAGCCATCCCTGCGCACACTGCAACGACCACGGAGGAGGTCGTAAAAACCCAACGGGAGAAATCCGAGGATGCTGACTCGGTCACAACTGTCTCGCAGCGTCCACCACCAAAGAGAAAGACCGGTATGGTAGCCCCGACCAGCGGTTGTGGTGGACCGTCTCGCCCGCTTACGCCCGGCCCGGATGGATCCGTCGACGAGAGTTCCGGACGTCCCGCTTCAAGTAAGGGCCGAGGTAAGCCAGGCGGAGAGATTTGGTGTGTGGGCGGAGGTGTCGGGAAGTCATGGCCCAGTGAGTCCGCGGGAGGTGGTGGCTCAGTTTCTACAACCGGCTACATACCCGCGGAAGAGTGTGACACCTCCGACCTGGAGTCGCTCTCGGACATGGGAGACGACGTGGCAATAGACGAGCTGTTTGCCGAAAAGGGCTGGGACAAAGTACCTCTCGCTTAATCTCGGAGGACCAGAGATCCACCCATGTCTACAGGGGAAAGTACACCCCGGGTGGAGGCACCAGCGCCTGAAGCGAGGTCCCATCCCCAGCCTGCCGCTACATCCCCGGTACAGTCTGTACCGAAGGCCGGGGAAAAGAGACTGTTGCTGCGGGCACCTATGCCCAGACCAGATGTGGTCAAGGTCCCTCGCCACCCGGACTCAATAGTTTTGCCTGGCAAAGGGGACAAAGCTACCATGCCTCCTCTGGCGAGACTGCAACGCCTGTTTGGCCAGAAGGTTGCTGCAGAATACGGATGGGAGTATCCGTACGTGTCGAAGGAACTGCTTTATGAGGTGGAGGTGTGCCGGGAGCGCTGGTACCAGGGCCGGACTTACCATTGGGCTTGACTGGGCTCAAGCCCATGGGCCCCACCCAATAGGGGGCCCCGCTCTGTCCATGTAGCCAAACTGTCTTCCTTTGGCATTTTTTTTTTTTTAGCCTGAACACATCCGGCGCGCGCTGGGGCTGCTTCTGTCTCTGTTTTTTCTCCTCCGAGTCCCCTCTCACTACTGCTCTGCTGAGCTGAGCCGGAAGTGACATGTCTCTGCTGTCTGCACGATCATCAGATGCCTGTCTCACTCACAAACAGCAGAACAAAGCTGTCTCCTCCCCCTCCTCCTTCAGCTCTGTATACACACAAGAGGAGGGGGAGCAGCAGGAACATGTGCTGATTTCAGGTCTGTAAAAACGTTTTCTATGGTTTGTAGATGGACAGGGAGGAGGGGGAGAGAGTGGCTGGGATTGGGATGGAGGAAACTAAAAGGATGTACACTTGGTGGAGTGATTGGGGGGTTAGGAGGATATGTGCTTTGGTATGAGAAAGGACATATGCCAGAAGTCAGTGTGGGATTCATTTGAAACCTGACAGCCCCTTCCAGCACTAACCTCCTTTCCCCCGCAGCATATTTCCACCCCCCCCCCTTCCAGCACTAACCTCCTTTCCCCCCAGCATATTTCCACCCCCCCCCCCCTTCCAGCACTAACCTCCTCTCCCCCAGCATATTTCCACCCCCCCTTCTAGCACTAACCTCCTTTCCCCCCCAGCATATTTCCACCCCCCCTTCCAGCACTAACCTCCTTTCCCCCCCAGCATATTTCCACCCCCCCTTCCAGCACTAACCTCCTCTCCCAAAGCATATTTCCACCCCCCCTTCCAGCACTAACCTCCTTCCCCCCCAGCATGTTTCAACCCCCCCTTCCAGCACTAACCTCCTTTCCCCCCCAGCATATTTCCACCCCCCCCGCCCAGCACTAACCTCCTCTCCCCCAGCATATTTTAACCCCCCCCCCCGCCCAGCACTAACCTCCTCTCCCCCAGCATATTTCCACCCCCCCTTCCAGCACTAACCTCCTTTCCCCCCCAGCATATTTCCACACCCCCCCCTTCCAGCACTAACCTCCTTTCCCCCCAGCATATTTCCACCCCCCTCTTCCAGTACTAACCTCCTTCCCCCCCCAGCATATTTCCAGCCCCTCCCCTTCCAGCACTAACCTCCTCTCCCCCAGCATATTTACACCCCCCCTTCCAGCACTAACCTCCTCTCCCCCAGCATATTTCCACCCCCACCCTTCCAGCACTAACCTCCTCTCCCCCAGCATATTTCCACCCCCCCTTCCAGCACTAACCTCCTTTCCCCCCCAGCATATTTCCACCCCCCCTTCCAGCACTAACCTCCTTTCCCCCCAGCATATTTCCACCCACCCCTTCCAGCACTAACCTACTTTCCCCCCCAGCATATTTCCCCCCCCCCTTCCAGCACTAACCTCCTTCCCCCCCCAGCATATTTCCACCCCCCCTTCCAGCACTTACCTCCTCTCCCCCAGCATATTTCCACCCCCCCTTCCAGCACTAACCTCCTTTCCCCCAGCATATTTCCACCCCCCCCCCTTCCAGCACTAACCTCCTTTCCCCCCCAGCATATTTCCATCCCCCCCTTCCAGCACTAACCTCCCCTCCCCCAGCATATTTCCACCCCCCCCCCTCCAGCACTAACCTCCTTTTCCCCCAGTATATTTCCACCCCCCCCCCCCAGCACTAACCTCCTCTCCCCCAGCATATTTCCACACCCCCTTCCAGCACTAACCTCCTTTCCCCCCAGCATATTTCCACCCCGCCCCCTTCCAGCACTAACCTCCTTTCCCCCCAGCACATTTCCAACCCCCTCCCTTTCCAGCAATAGCCCCCCCTCCCCCAGCACATATCCAACCCCCCTTCCAGCACTAGCCCTCTCCCTCCCAGATATCCCCCCCAGCACATATCCAACTTCTCACAGAGGGCATGATCATGGCATCTGGGACCCCAAGACCCCCAAGTGATGGAGGACATTTTGCCCTGGAGGCCCACACTAGCTCCTGCTTGGCAAGTTGGCTGAGCCTAGTGCCAGGACTCAGCCCGGATTCATGGGATGCTGGGAATTTGTTCAAATCTCAGGAAAGGCCCATTAAAACTGGGACAGTATGGAGGTTTGGATTAGAAGGGGGGAAAGGATTTGTGTTTGTGGGGGAAAAGTTTGTACTGGCAGGGGGGATTGAGGTGAGAAGATATGTGATGGAACTGGGGAGAGGATTTGTGTAGGAGGGGCTTGGTGGAAAGAGGATTTGCGCTGGAGAGGACAAGGGGAGAGGAATTGTTCCAGGATGAGGAGCATGTTGTGCTGGAACCCCCTTCCCCGATTTGGGGGACAGAATTTGTACTGGGAGGAGGATTTATGCTTGGGGGATGTTGGGGTGGGGAATTTTTGCTGGGATGAGGAGCTGTGCTGGGATAGGGATTTGTGGGGTGGAAGGAGATTTGTGCTGGGAAGGGGGATTTTTTTTAGGGAGAGGTTTGTGCTAGAAGTGGGATTTCCTTTTTTTTTGGTGGGGGAGTGGGAGGAGAAAGATTTATACTACAGGAGATTTTTTTGTTGGGGGGGAGGGTGTTCTACTGGAATGGGAGGCTGTGCTCAGAGGTAGGATTTGGTGGTGGCAGAGGATTATTTCTGAGAGGGGTATTGGGGGAAGGAGGGTTTGTACTGGTTGAGAAAGAGGATTTCTATTAGGAGGGGGAATTGAGGGGGGCAGGGATAAGTGCTGGGATGAGGAAGAAGGGGGGCTAGGACTGGGCATAGTGGAGGAGGACTTGTGCTGAGGAAGGGGGAAGAGGATTTGTTTTGAGGGGGGAATTATTTTTGTTGGTGGCATGGAGAGTGAGAATAAAGATTAGTGCTGGCTTTTTAATTTTTTTTTGCAGAAGAGGGAGTTGGGATATTTGATAAAAGTGTACCATGGAGGAGAGTATTGCTTGCGGGGGGGGGGGAATTTTGCGCTCTTCTTACCCCTACACTATGTTACACA
The DNA here is from genome assembly GCA_029206835.1 of Rana muscosa. Taxonomy (NCBI): domain Eukaryota; kingdom Metazoa; phylum Chordata; class Amphibia; order Anura; family Ranidae; genus Rana; species Rana muscosa. Next base: position 783,794,633 of record CM055116.1, on the reverse strand, counting down.
CCCCTGACTGCTGTACTCTTTTTGTTTTGTAGTCATGACTCCTACTATGCATTCCACACTCCTGTCCCCTGCATTTTGCACAGTAAATATTCCTGACCCCTGTATTCCATGCATAACACTCACAATTCGGCCACATCCACTGCGCTACTCGTTACTGTTCTCCTGGAGGCAACCAAGTGTCCCAGGTCTTGTGTTTTACAATCTTATAGCATATACAAAAAAAAAAAAAGATGTCGTGCGCCACTATAGTGTTCGGGTTTGGCTTGAAGAAAAGGTGGCAACCCTACCAGTCACACCTGTGGTAAGAAGGAGGAGTGCTAAGAGGGTGGTGGTTGTTTTTACTGCTGGACACAGCTGGACACAGCTATATCATATATTTTATTTTATTTATATATATATATATATATATATATATATATATAAAAACATAGCTGTGTCCAGCAGCACCCACCCCCCCCCCCCCCCACTGGTTATCAGCTATATTATATACAGGTATAGTGGCTGAGCTGCCCACCCTGAGACGGTCTGATAACCGGGGGGGAGGCTGGGAGTGCTGCTGGACACAGCTAAATTATATATATATATATATATATATATATCTGTGTATATAGCTGTGTCCAGCAGCACTCCCAGCCCCCCCCCCCTCCCCAGTTATCAGATCGTCTCAGGGTGGGCAGCTCAGCCACTATACCTGTATATAATATAGCTGATGACTAGTGGGGGGGTGCTGCTGGACACAGCTATATATATATATATATATATATATATATATATATATGTGTATATATGTGCATATCTACAATTTAGCTGTGTCCAGCAGCAAAAACTCCCCCCCATCAGACCAGTGGGATGTCTGCAGCCAGGGCTGCTGATGGGGAGTACCTTCGGGCCTCTTGTAGGGGGCCCGGTCCCATCACTTTAACAGGGGGGCCGGCAGCTTTAAACTTCATAATGTAGTATACATGGCATACATAGTGTGAACAAATAATGTTCCCCCGTGGCCCACTGGTGGTGAATCGTATTTACTGGGTGGGGAGGGGGGGCATTCAGTTCATCCAGAGGGGCTCAAGAGACTGCAGAATAGAGGGACTTCTTTTTTCCTTTTCAGTACTGGCAGACTGACACAACAACCAGTGCCGCACTTGCATAAAGTCCTGGGTCACAGTTCCTGCTGCTGGCGGAGTGATATACTTGGCTTTCCTGCTGCCTGCCTCCTTCAGCAAGTAAGTGCTGAGGACAGGACAGACTCCGGCTGAGCACAGGACAGACTTCGGCTGAGGGCATCAGTGGCAGGCTCAGAGCAGGCTGACAGCTATTAACAAAATCAGCACAGCAGGCATAGGCAGGTGCTGAGACTGATGTGGGGGTGGCTAACAGGGAACAGCAGGAGGACTAATCCCAGGGGCAGCATACATGCCAAGTGTCCCATGTACCTCACCTCCCGATCTACAATCTTAAACCACAATTTATATATATATATATATATATATAAAAAATGTAATTTAATTAGCTAAATTAAATGTCAGTCATCTTGAGGTTTGCTGATTGGTTATTGGCAGTTACGTATTACGTCTATTTAAAGTAATGTATTTGTATAGAAGGTAGGGCCCGAAAGTGACTCAAGCCCAGGGGCCCCCACCACCATAAGTCCTGCCCTGGCTGCTACAATGACTTTGTTTGAACCCACATTCAGGTTCCACACACCCGCAGGTACCTGGCATGCTCTCCCAAGGCCTCTCAACGTTTCAAGGACTGCAAGGCAGAGTGGATGTTGGGACGACACATCCATGCAGACAAGGTGCTGATCCAGCGTAAGGAAGGAGAAGATGTGGAATATCATCTAGAGACTATGAATCAACACTTGAAGCCACTTGTTCTGCCGCATCCCCGCTTTTACCTGTAGGAGAGAAAAGACCCAGTTTGTTGTGCTGCTGAACTTTCTGGGGCTGTTGCTTTTGTGCCCAGAGGAACGAAGAACTGTTCCGGTTGTTTTTCAGCTTTTCCCGCAAGAGATCATGGACTCTGGGGTAGATAGGGCCCAAAGAGAAGAGGATGCTGTCACCAGGTGGCAGTGTTGCGCAACGTTAAAACACTTTTCACGCATTCACTCTTTGGAGAAAAGGGATTTCTTCCCGGAGAAGTTTCTTTTCCCCTCACACGAATACATGTGTCAGGGTTTAGACATCAGTGATGTGTAATTCCCTGTGGCCCAGTGGGTGGCACTGTCGCCCTGGGTTGGGGTTGAATCATTGCTGTGTGCCGGGCCTCCTTTTTGTCCTCTCTCGGCAGCGGTATGGTGGGGCAGGGAACCCGCCGTGCTTGCTGGGAGAGGGTATAAAGGGGCCGGCCATCTTTGTCACGGGGTCGGAGTCCCAGGCACCTTCAGCCTGTGGGCGGTGGTTCGTGTCGGTCCTCTGGGCGGCCTAGGCCTAGAGGACAGTCGGAGGTTGTGTTCCATCTCAGGCACCTTTGGTCTGGGGTGTGGTACTCGGATGGAGGTCTGGAGCTCAGTGCCCAACACTGAGTTCCGCAAGGGAAAGAGATCCTAGGGAACCCCGGGAGTGGGTACCCGAATCCGGAAGGCGTATTGGACCGGGGGGAGCTCCTCACTTGAAGACCCGGTGCAGCATATTGCCGGTGACGGGTGAGTCTCTCGTCGGAGACCGCCTGGAGGGAAATCTCCCCTCGCTCGGAGACCACAGCCCACTTTCAGGGAAGAAAGTGGAGAACGCATTGTGTCTGGGCCTATTCGCATCCACACCTCCTTTCCTGTTCTGTTCCTCAAGGGAGTTCAACTGATTGTGTTCATTCAAGAAGAATAAAGGAGTGTTGAACTTTAATGGTGTGGGGCTCATTTCCTGACAGACATTGTTCAAGGTAACTCTGGGATGGAGGATCCAGGTGCACAGCACTGACCCGAAGGTAAAACAAGAACGTTGCTTATACCGCACTGACACAGGTGGTGGAGGCCAGGCGTGGTGTCCCCGCTCCCTCTCCTCTGAGATAACCCCTAGACAAGAGAAAGACGAGCTGAAGACAAGAGTGGAGTGAGGGGGGCGCTACATATATATATATGTAGCGGGGTGTTCAATTTAAGGGAAGTGTCTGAGTGGTAACCGATCTCAGACACATTAAATTGATAGAATTCATGGACCATTTTTGTTCTCAGGGGTTAATGCTGGTGATATGTTCCCTGTGGCAGGTGGGTGGCGCTGCCGTTCTGGGCTGGGGTTGAGCCAGGAGCGCAGTGCTGTGCCTTTTGTGTCCCCTCTCAGCAGCCGTACAGTATGGCTGGGAGCCTGCTGTGCATGCCGGGAGAGGATATGAAAGGGGCGGACATCTTCTGAGAGGGGTCTTCGTCCGTCCACGCCCAGGCACCTTCAGCCTGGGTGTGTGGGAGTGTGGTTCGTCATCTCCGGGTGCCCTAGGCCCGGAGGCCTTGTTCCGGTTCCACCTCAGGCACCTTTAGCCTGGGGTGAGGTACTACCTCACCGCTCCTGTTCGCCTAGGCATGGAGGCCCAGGAGTTGCAGTGAAGGCCTGGAGCCCAGCAGCCTTTGGCTGGGGTCCGCAAGGGATTGAGTAGTCCAGGGTGCCGCCTTGCAAGGGGACCCGCACCCTAAGAGAAGGAAGGACCTGTTCCGAAGAACCGGTGCTGTGGACACGGTGAAGGAAGGGGTCTGTTGACTCTCTGGGGGGATGTCTTCTCCCTAAAAAGGGGCTATGTCCTAGGAAGGAAATCCATATTCACCAGGTCAGTGGCAGTGACCATATTCACCAGGTCAGTGGCAGTGACCCTGTTCGCCAGGTCAGTGGCAGTGACCTTATCCACCAGGTCTGTGGCAGAGACCAACCTCATGGTCTGTGGCAGAGACCATGCGCCAAAACTGTTCGAGAATTTGAACAGTCCAAAGAGTTTGAGCTACGTTTGTGCCTGGACCTCCTCTACACCTTAAAGCTATCCTGTGTCTTTATTCTAACCTTTCGTCTATCCAAGAGAAAATGTGTTGTGCAAGTGAAAAATAAAGATTGAGTTGGACTTTTAGCTGGTGTGGACATTTACGTTCCTGGGGAAGTCAAGGACTTACATCTACACACTGTGGAGGTGAGAATCCTTCTCGGGAGGACTTTATGCCCCGGCTGCAGACAAGGCCCAAAACAACTCACACTGCTTAACCTCTTAACACGGGAGGGTACGGGCTTGTGGTGCGGTGTGCCCTGGAGCCGAAACAGACAAGGAGAAGGGGGTGTGTGCGCTACATTATATATATATATATATATATATATATACACAGTGGGTACGGAAAGCATTCAGACCCCCTTAAATGTTTCACTCTTTGTTATAGTGCAGCCATTTGCTAAAATCATTTAAGTTCATTTTTTTCCTCATTAATGTACACACAGCACCCCATATTGACAGAAAAACACAGAATTGTTGAAATTTTTTCAGATTTATTAAAAAAGAAAAACTGAAATATCACATGGTTTAAGTACTTAGGACCATGTGATATTTCAGTTTTTCTTTTTTAATAAATCTGTAAAAATCCTCAACAATTCCGTGTTTTTCTGTCAATATGGGGCGCTGTGTGTACATTAATGAGGGGGTCTGAATACTTTCCGTACCCACTGTATATAGCACCCTAAAGTTTAGGCAGGGTTGCTATCACATTTAGTCGCCAGGCGATAGTTGCCTTGGCCAATTATTAGGAGCTCAATTGATTTCCCCCTAATTCTGGAATTGCTGCACTTCTCTCTTCTGTTCACTTGGTGGCATGATAGCTGGTGACATTGGATAAGACAAGGGCATAGCAAGGGCAGGTTATGAATGAATGGGGTGTCTCAGCCAATTGTCAGGGGTTTCTTTAAGTCCCTTGGCCTGCTGTGAGAGCCTGTTTATTTGGGTGGAGTCAGGCGATCAGGGTTTTGTGCCACCTGAATTGCTGTCTGGGTGGACGTGTGTTATGCTGCCCTGGGCTGCTAGGCCGGAAGCCTGATATCTATCCCGGGGGTATCTGGCTACTAGGCTGTCTGAGGGCATATCCAGAAGCAGGAGAGCAGTGCAGGGTTGGGACTGCGGGCTTGTAGTCCAAACAGAAGTAGCTGTATAGCCGGGCGGGGAATCAGCTGTGGTCGGAGGTAGAAGGGGAAGTTGTCGCCACTAAGGGACCATTCACCTTGTTATCGAAGACCACTGTGAGTAAGCTGAGGACAGTACCAGAGCAGACTTCTCATCAGCCGGGGACAGTGAAGAAGTGGGAAAACCACAGCAAGTGCCAAGTCAGGGACCCAGCGGGACATCAGAGGTGACGCTTGTGGTGCATCAGTGAGTGCCAAGCCAGGGACCTAACCTGTCAGCAGGGGTAACGCTTGAAGAGAATCTGTGAGTGCCAAGCCAGGGACCCAGCAGGGAAGCGGGGGTGACACTTGAGGAAGATACTGAGTGCTAACAGTGAAAGAGCTCAGGGGATCCAGTGGCTAGTGGATCCAAAGTCTAGTGAAAGACTGGGAGTTCATTGAGTGAAGACCCACAGTGAGTGATTGTGGGGTAAGCTGAGAACTGTTTGTGTTGCAAATAGTTGAATACAATTGCCGTTAGTAACTACTACAAGATTGTCGCCATAGGAGACAGCGGTCCTACCTATACAGAAGTGGTGTCTGGCTGGAGGCCTTCACCTGTATAGCTGTCTTTCTATAGAAGTCTCGGAATCTACTAATTATCATTGCATCTACTTAAGGGTTTCCTGGCCCTAATTCTCCCTCCCCCAGTTCTGTTCAAGAGACAATAAATCTCTTTGCATTCTAAAAGTGTCTGGCGCCCACCATTTCATCTTGCATTACACCCACCATGCCTTGTAACCCACTCTACACAGAAGGATGTCAGCTGTCCCTTACTCTGGAGGTCACCATTAGGCCTCAGGGGCCTCCCGGGACTTTGCTACATAAATAGGTTGAGGTCAGGACTCTGTGAGGGCCAGTCAAGTTCCTCCACCCCAAACTTACTCATCCATGTCTTTATGGACCTTGCTTTGTGCACTGGTGCGCAGTCATGTTGGAATAGGAAGGGGCCATCTCCAAACTGTTCCCACAAAGTTGGGAGTATGAAATTGTCCAAAATGTCTTGGTATGCTGACACCTTAAGAGTTCCCTTCACTGAAACTAAGGGGCCAAGCCCAATCCCTGAAGAACAACCCCACACCATAATCCCCCCTCCACGAAATGATTTGGATTAGTGCACAAAGCGAGGTCCATAAAGACATGGATGAGCGAGTTTGGGGTGGATAAACTTGACTGGTCTGCACAAAGTTCTGACCTAAACCCAAAAGAACACCTATGGGATGAATTAGAACTCCTATATACTGTATGTCAATGATGACAATAGGTGACAATATGATGACAATACAGCACCTCTCCCTGGCACCAGCATTTTAACTGTGGGCACCCGGCTGTGACAGCTTGCGGCTGCACAGCCAGATGCACACTACGCATGCGTGAGTCGCGCTGTGCCTGCTGAATGGTCCAGCAGTCTTTTGGGATCTGTGACGTGTCACCTGAAAAGGGAAAAACCGCTCCCCCCACACTACTTTTAGATTTTTTTTTTCTTTTCATGGAGTAGGTACCTATTTCTGACAGGTACTGGCTCCAAGTTCCCAGCTCCCCTCACTGCTGGCAACCTCATGAGACATGTCACAGGTCCTGAGAGGCTGTGGGTCCATTGAGAGAGCACAGCACTACTCACGCATACGCAGTGGGAAGGCGGCTGTGAAGAACCAGGAAGTCACAGCTGGCTTGGAACCGGGACAGCAGTGGATCCCTGGGCTGGTAGGTGCATGTTTATTAAAAGTCAGCATCTACGGTATTTGTAGCTGCTTGCTTATGATTTTTTTTCCCCAGATTGCCCCTCTTTAAAAGTTTCTGTATAGTAAATGATGATGCTGAGTCTCCACCAACAGATTGGAGCTTCGTGCTGAGGCGCAGAGTGCTGGAGCCACTTGGAGTGGGGAGACAGGTAAGTAATACCTACTGTTATCCCAAAACCCTTGAACTCTGGGGGGGGGGGGGGGGCTTGGGTGGCTTGGGCATACTGCAGGAATAAATATATATATTTTTTCTGGTTTGGTGCTTTAATCTGTAGATCTCCCATGTATGACAGCAAATCTTCACCTTTTCAGTTCAAGTTCACTTTAATAAACACAGCTAAAATAACATTGACCTCAAACCATTATAGTTTCCCTTTAAACAAAAGTTTTCCAAACTTTTAATACAAATTTCTATACCTGTTCATGACAGCAAATTACAATTGATGCATATTTTTTTTCTCTTGCTTGAACTCCTCTTCACACAATCATTCCGGGATGTGTAGCTTGTATATAATTGAAAGATGATAGTAATAATTTAGAGAGGAGTGCTTGATGCTGCTTAATAACATTTCCTATAATTGAAAGGGGAATTGTACTTTAATTTTGTACTGACTCACAGGAAAACTATTGTAGTATAACATTTTACTGCCTGCACTGGACTGGAGAAAATTGAATTTTTAGTAAGTTGTGATATCAACATGGAAATTATACAAAGAGACTGTAGCATAAGTGGTTTTCAAACTTTGTGTATTGAATCATACAAATGTAATTGTTATGTGTATTTTATCAAAAAAAAAAAAGGACCAGGAAGCTAATGTAAGCCATTATCCTAATAGCCGGTCCATCGGAAAGGCAAAGCAAAGACTCAGGAATTCCTGTCTGAAATAGAAGGATGTTTATGCTGTGACAGGGCAGCCATTTGAAATTGTTATTGTCAAATGTCAGGTGAAACATTACCTGTAGGCAAGTACAATTTACTAATGGCGCTATTACCATTTTATCAGGCGGCTGCGTGAGCGATGATTTTCTCAAGGCACTGCAATCTAATCACGCTTCTATGATTGTGTAATCCAAAGATGAAAAACCTTCTTTGATTAAAGTGTCATAAATAACACAGATATATTGTAGCCTGTGGCCACCAATCAGATATCATCCTTTACTGGTTCGGTTTGCATGGGTTCAGTAAAAGTTAATGTCCAATTGGTGATTATAAGTTGTATTCATCTTATGTAGATCATATTTGTTCTAATCCTTCAATAAGGGGAAGAAAATAAGATGTTAATTTGATAAAAGGGTAGTTATTTTCTAATCACAGCTGAACTCCACAGAAAACAGAAATGCTCCCTAGACTGGGGCTGCCCTCGCATTGCAAGGGTTAAGTGATCATTTGGGCGTAGGGGACCAGAAAAATCTCTTCTACTTATGTAGCACTTACCCCCATTTAAGGGACCGGCTGGTTTTGTTTCGGGCCTGCAGCAATTACCTCCCTAGAGTGGATCCCTTTTCTCCGTTGTCTAGGTAAAAATCTCTTGGAATAAGGCCAATGTCCACACAGGAGTAAAAACCTAATCAGCAAGGATTTATTCTTTATCTTTGAGTTAAACTTGAAGAGAGAGAGTAGGAAGTTGAGAGAAGTCGAGGAAGGGTTCAGGCACGCAACACTTAAAGCTCAATGTCAATCTTTCGTCGTCACTCAAGCCTGAGTGGGTATTGCTCACCCGGATAGTTCCTATGAGAGTGGTCCTAGCAGCCGGGATGGAGCAAGAATCAATCTTTTCTTTTTTCTGAGTATCTAGGGATACGATCGGGGAATCCTCTGCCACAGAATCCAAGTCCAGAACCTGCCAGCCAAACAATACTGAACAAGAACCTCTGTGCCAGACCGGCGCATTGCAGGCTTTGTAACTGTTGAAGATGGATCCCTCCTTAGGCGAGTTTCCAGGCCCCTTCCCGAGACAGCAGTACCGTCGCTAGTCTCCTCTGGGACTGATCCTCCCCTGGTCTCCTTTCCTAAAGTTGGGCCCCCTAGAAGTGGGCAGCCTGGGATCCCTCTCTGAGGTGTAGGCCCTTGCCAGCGGAGCTGGGCCTACCTTGAAACGAAGCAGCCTCAGGCTGAAGGTGCCCGAGGCCCGAACACACCCACGCACCTCGTGCCATACAGCCAGAACCAATGGGTCCCCTGGAACTCCCCTTAATTAATGGCGTCTGCCCCTTATGTGCCCTCTCCCAGCATGCACAGCGGGTAGACCACGCACACTGCACGGCTGCCGAAAGAGGACACCCAAGGTGTTGTGATACCCCCCGTAGTTCAACCTATGCCGGCGGTGACAGTGCCACCTACCGGCAACAGAGAACTCTACTGCCAGGCAGTATCACACCCAGAGCAGAAGCAATATTGAACCATTGATTGGTCCGAGCTCAACTACCGGCTCAGACTACCCCTAAGTTTCCAAATAGCGCCCCCAAATATTGGGGGGGGCGCTACACTTACCTGATCCCCTTTTGAAAGCATGGACTTTTCAAAATGGCCTTTTTAGGTAATTTTAAAGCTTGACTGATGTGAGTTAGATGTACTGACATGAATTACAAACTGTTACACCTGTATTAAAGTGGTTGTAAACTCCAAGAAAAAAAAAATCTGCAAGACAAAGGCATAATGAGCTAGTGTGCATTGCATACTAGCTCCTTATGAAATACTTAGCTTAGATTGAAGCTGTTGCAGAAGTCCCAGCACACAGATGTGACCAGCAACGTGTCTCCTGGAGTTATTTCCAGGTTTGCGGCCACCAGCGCTGTAATTGACATCACTCCCGCACATGCCTCGCGATGATGTCACTCTCGCCGATCACGGCACGGTCCCTGAAGAAACAGCACGGGCGGGCCGTTTCTTCAGTACGCATGTTCTGATGATTCGGATTCGGATTCAGTGAATATCTCCTAAACTGTGCAAGTTTAGGAGATATTCACGGTACCTACAGGTAAGCCTTATTATAGGTTTACCTGTAGGTAAAAGTAGTAGTAGAGGGTTTACAACTAGAGTTGAGCGGACACCTGGATGTTCGGGTTCGACGGGTTCGGCCGAACTTCGGAAAAAAGTTTGAGTTCGGGACCGAACTTGACCCGAACTTGACCCCGAACCCGAACCCTATTGAAGTCAATGGGGACCCGAACTTCTGAGGACTATTCACACTTGTTTCCCGTGCTTAGAATTGTCCCTGCACAAAGTGTCATTTCTGAAGGAAAAAAAGTCATTTAAAACTCACTCGCGGCTATAATGAATTGTCGGCTCCCGGCAATACATGGAAAAGTCATTGATAAAAAAAAAAGCGTGGGGGTCCCCCCAAATTCAATTACCAGGCCCTTCAGGTCTGGTATGGATTTTAAGGGGAACTCCACCCCAAATTTAAAAAAAAAATGTCGTGGAGTTCCCCCAAAAATCCATACAAGACCCTTTATCCGAGCACGCAACCTGGCAGGCCGCAGGAAAAGAGGGGGGGGAGAGAGAGCGCCCCCCCTCCTGAACCATACCAGGCCACATGCCCTCAACATGGGGAGGATGTCCCCATGTTGATGGGGACAAGGGCCTCATCCCCACAACCCTTGCCCGATGGTTGTGGGGGTCTGCGGGCAGGGGGCTTATCGGAATCTGGAAGAACCCTTTAACAAAGGGGACCCCCAGATCCCGCCCCCCCCTATGTGAATTGGTAAGGGGTACATTGTACCCCTACCATTTCACGAAGAAAGTGTAAAAAAAAAAAAAAAATTAAAAAAAAAAAACACACAGACACCTTGGAAAAGTCCTTTATTAAAAAAAAAAACATTCCAGCGATGAAATTCAGTGTCCCGCGGCGATCCGATGTCCAGCGCTGTCCACACGAGACGTCATTGGCTGAGCCTGAGCGGACCTGATGGGGAACTTCCTCCGCAGTGTATTAAATGAATAGACCCGCCCCTTCTAAAGTTCCCCATCAGGTTTGCTCAGCCAATGACGTAGGTGTAAAGCTAAGCGGACCAGATGCGGAACATGAGAAGGGGTGGGTCTATTCATTTATTACACTGTGGAGGAAGTTCCCCATCAGGTCCGCTCCCTCGTATGTCAGACCCCGCCTACGTCATTGGCTGAGCAGACCTGATGGGGAACTGCCTTGCAGTGTAATAAATTACTTTTTTTCCTTCAGAAATTACACTTTGTGCAGGGACAGTTCTAAGCACGGGAAACAAGCGCGACTTTACAGGCATACTATACACACACGGAAACAATATACAAAGAATTCGAAAAACAAAAAAGTTGATTGGCTGCCCTGCAGCTTTTAAAAACGCGCCATTACATCGCCGAACACCGGACCCGAACATACAGTCAATTGTTCGGGTTCGGGTCCGGGACCCAAAAACCCAAAAGTTCGGTACGGACCCGAACTTTACAGTTCGGGTCCGCTCAACCCTATTTACAACCACTTTAAAGGGAATGGTTTTTACAAGCTGGTGAAAGAAAACAAGGGTATCAGCAGCAGTAACAAATAGTTTTTCACAAGCATACCTCTAAGTAGTACCGTCAGTACAATACAAATATGCATTTACTACTCAAAGGATACTGCTAAGACCCCTTTCACACTGGGGCGGGCAGGTGCGGTGGCGGTATAGCAGCGCGATTTTCAGTGCTGCTATACTGTCGTTCTTACCGCGGTATGCGGTCGCTAGGGGGGTTAATTTAACCCCCGCTAGCGGCCGAAAAAGGGTTAATACCGCCCGCAAACCGCAGCTATTGCCGCGGTTTGCGGGCGGTATTACCGCGCTGTCCCATTGATTTCAATGGGAGACCGCGGTAAAGGAGCGGTGAACACACCGCTCCTTTACCTCTGTAAAGAAGCGGCTAGCAGGACTTTTGGAGCGGTCCTGCTAGCGCACCGCTTCAGTGTGAAAGCCTTTCGGGCTTTCACATTGAAGACACAGGGCAGGATTTTTTCATGCGGTATAACAGCGCTATTATTAGCGCTAAACCGCATGAAAAACGCCCCAGTGTGAAAGGGGCCTAAACGTCCAGCCTCCTCCAGCCTCAGCAGCTTTCAGCCTTATACAGTTTTCCAGGCCAGTGTTTCTCAACTCCAGTCCTCAAGGCGCCCCAACAGGACATGTTTTCAGGATTTTCCTCAGATGAAACAGCTGTGGGAATTACTAAAGCAGTTAAACTGATCAAATAACCTGTGCAAAACAATGGAGAGCCTGAAAACATGACCTGTTGGGGCGCCTTGAGGACTGGAGTTGAGAAACACTGTTCCAGGCTGCCAGCAGCTGGGATAGATGGGGCATCTGTGCATTCCACCTGCACCTTAACATCAGGATCTCATACATCAGAGATCAAAACCTAGTGTGCATGAGGCCTAAAGTATATGTGAACCCTTTGTAGCAGAGCATCCCAGAGAGAGCCAGGAAAAGTCCTGTTCGGGGTTTATACATCTCCCAGGCTCCTCTCATACACATTCAGGGATCTCTGATCCATGGTCCAGTTCGGATCTTGGTCCTCTCTCCCAGGCCAATTTAAACTCACCTGTGACAGACAACCAATGCTCTTGGCCTGGGAACATCAGACAACTTCTGTCTAGGAGAGCAAAAGGTTGGGGAAAACTTATGTGGAAGCTGGCAAGCTGTAGGCTTGATCAGCCTGGTAGTTAGGATCTGTAAATATTGTATAGTTAGTGCCGAGACATGGCTAGGTTTTTGTTTGCCTATTTTTGTTCCTATTTGGTTTTTTTTGGAACACTGTACAGCACCTGTAAATAGACTTTGTATATATCACAAATAAACACTGCACTGTTTGTCACTAATTCATTGGACTTGGTATCTGTGCTTGCTCATCCCAAGGAGCTTTTGTACATGCTACCCGTTCCCCAGGTTACACCTTACATTTTTAAAACCACCCATTCAGCTTAAAATATAAGTGAAAATGAAAACGTTTGTGTATATAACAAATTTTAAATACAGTGGAAACTTGGATTACGAGCATAATCCGTTCCAGGAGAATGCTCGTAATCCAAAGTACTCGCATATCAAAGCGAGTTTCCCCATTGAAGTCAATGGAAACAAAAATAACTTGTCCCGCATTGACTTCAATGGCATGCAATACCGCATGTGGCCAGAGGTGGGGGGGCGCCGGGGAGCCTCGGAAACACTCGGATAGGCCCGAAAAAACCTCGGGAACTGAGTATTTCTGAGATTTTCCGAGCATTTCTGAACGGCTCCGAACGGTGCCGTTCGGCTCTGGCGCCCCCCCACCTCAGGCCAAACGCGGCATTGCACACTGCTTTGGCTTGAATCCTGCTCGTTTTGCGAGACAACACTCGCAAACAGAGTAAGGATTTTTTTAAATACAGTGCTCGTAATGCCAAACACTCGTTAACCGCGTTGCTCGCAATCCGAGGTTCCGCTGTACCGTATTTTTCACTCCTGACCATAAGACCCACCTAGATTTTAGAGGAGGAAAACAAGAAAAAAAATATTCTAAACCAAATGGTGTACTAAAATATTTACCAGTGCAAAAGAAATGCAGCCTGACCTGTGCCAAAGAAATGCAGCCTTACCATTGCCCTAAATGCAGCCTTGCAAGTGCCCTAAAAACAGTCTTACCTGATTTCATCACATCTGCCTGACAGAAGACAGAGCAGCCGCTGTGGCCGTACTCCATTCGGCCACTTGGGCTGCTCTGTCTTCTGTCTCAGCAACAGTGTCAGGCCCAGCTGGGAGATCTCTCGGCGCTCGCGGGGACTTGTGATGTGTGTCCTCAGCTTTCCTGCCTCTCTTCTGGTACTAACTCAATAAGACGCAGAGACATTTTGCCCCATATTTTTTTGGGGGGGGGAAAGTGCGTCTTATGGAGCGAAAAATACGGTACCTATTTATTTATTTTTTTTATAATTATATAATGATTATTTTTATTTTTTTATTTTTTTAGAAATGATCACATAATCTCTGTTCTCAACTGCATAGGATGCTTAGAGAGGTGGAGATGGAGAAGCAGCACTACACTGACCTTGCCATTGAATGGCTGTGCGGGGGGAGTACATCCTGTTCCAAATTATTATACCAATGATATTTTTCTCATTTACCTAAATAATTTATGTAGACAGTCAGCATAATTCTCATGTTATCAACTATTAAGAGTACAATTCAAATTTTATTGAACAAACCTCCTAATAACATTTTTTTTTTTTTTTCAAAATAACAAAACTTACAATGCACTGTTCCAAATTATTACGGACAGTAAGTTTTAAAACACTTTATAGGTTGTAAAGAACTGAAAATTGTCATTTGTTGTGTTTTGCAGCATATTTACTGAAATCAAAAGCTATTTCAAGAAAACTTTGAACAACACTTTAACTTTTTAAACATTTTAACAGGTCACGTTACATTTTAACATAGTTGATAGCAGCTTCACAAGCCTTGCATCCATTGAACTTGTGAGTTTTTGGACAGTTTCTGCTTGAATTTGTTTGCAAGATGTCAGAATAGCCTCCCAGAGCTGCTGTTTGGATGTAAACTGTCTCCCACCCTCATAGATCTTTTGCTTGAGGATGCTCCAAAGGTTCTCAATAGGATTTAGGTCAGGGGAGGATGGAGGCCACACACACCATGACTTCCTCTTCTTTTATCCCCATAGCAGCCATTGATGCAGAGGTATTCTTTGCAGCATGAGATGGTGCATTGTCCTGCATGAAGATGATTTTATTACAGAAAGCATAGTTCTTCCTTCTGTACCAGGGAAAAAAGTGGTCCGTCAGGAACTCCACATACTTTGCAGAGGTCATCTTTACACCTTCGGGGACCCTAAAGGGGCCGACCAGCTCTCTTCCCATGATTCGGGCCCAAAACATGACTCCACCACCGCCTTGCTGACGTTGCAGCCTTGTTGGAACAGGGTGGCCGTCCACCAACCATCCACTACTCCATCCATCTGGACCATCCAGGGTTGCACGGCACTCATCAGGGAACAAGACTGTTTGAAAATTTGTTTTCATGTATTTTTCTGCCCAATGCAGCCGTTTCTGCTTGTGAGCATTCGTTAGTGGTGGCCGAATGGAAGGTTTATGCACAATTGCAAGACTCTGGAGGACTCTACACCTTGATGTCCGTGGGACTCCAGAGGCACCAGCAGCTTCAAATATCTGTTTGCTGCTATGTAATGGTGTTTTATCAGCTGCTCTCTTGACCCGATGCATGGATCTGGCAGAAATCTTCCTCAATCTGCCTTTATCTGCACGAAACCCGTCTGTGCTCTGAATCAGCCACAAATCTATTAATAGTGCGATGATCACGCTTAAGTTTTCGTGAAATATCTAATGTTTTCATACCTCGTCCAAGGCATTGAACTATTTCACTCTTTTCGGCAGCAGAGAGATAATTTTTCTTCCCCATATTGCTTGAAAATGGTGCACTGCTTAATAATGTGGAACCTGGCAATCTAATTATCACAGGTGTCCGAGATTGTTTTCAGTGATCAAAAGAGCCCTGAGACACAATGCCATCCATGAGTTAAACTGAAAAACAAAATATTTAATCTTTGTGACACTGAAATAGAATTTGCATAATAATTTGGAACCGGGTGTAGAGAGGCGAATGTATCAGAAGACGTCTGATCATTAGGAGCAGGGGTCGTCCACCACCGGGCCGTGGCCCACTACCGGGCAGTAGCATCTCTGCAGCTGGGCCATGGCAGGCGGATGGGTGAGAGAGAGAGAGCCCGGTGGATCAGAGAGGCAGGCGGGCTGGCAAGCAGAGAGGTGATGCTAGGTGGGCGGAGAGAGATGATGTCATCTCTTTGCTCCCCACCGCACCTCCGATATTCCGCGTGCTGTGAGGGTGAAAGAGCGGTGATGCTAGGCAGGCGGCCCGCCTAGCATCACCGCTCTGCTGCCCTCACAGCGTGTGGAATGTCGGAGGTGCCACGGGGAGCAAAGAGATTACATCATCTCTCTCCACCCGCCTAGCATCACCGCTGTTCCGCCCTCAGAGCATGCAGAATGTCGGAGGTGCGGAGGGGAGCAGAAGGATGACATCATCTCTCACAGCCTGCCCCACATCTCCGCTCTCCTTCCGTTACTCAAGAAGGACCACTGAACCAGTGCCACCAACGCAGTGACAATGCACATCTGGTGGAACTGGCAGGTGACGTGGTATTCCTCATCTGGTGGCACTGGCAGGTGACGTGGCATCCCTCATCTGGTGGCACTGGCAGGTGACGTGGCAAGTGGCATTCCTCATCTGGTGGCAAGTGGCATTCCTCATCTGGTGGCAGGCAGCGTGGCAAGTAGCATTACTCATCTGGTGGCACTGGCAGGTGACGTGGCAAGTGGCATTCCACATATGGTGGCAGGCAGCATGGCAAGTGGCATTCCACATATGGTGGCAGGCAGCGTGGCAAGTGGCATTTCTCATCTGGTGGCAGGCAGCGTGGCAAGTGACATTTCTGATCTGGTGGCAGGCGACGTGGAAAGTGACAAGCTGCATCTGGTGGCAGGCGACATGGCAGGCAACGTGGCAAGTGACACACTCAGGGCTCCCACTGATTCTGCATTATGGTGAGTTTAAGTATTTCATTTTATATTAAAATGTAATATAAGAAATAATGCACTTCAATCATTCTGACACCATACCAACCATGGTGCTGTGATGATTGAAGCGCCAACAGCAGAACACCAGCTATTGCCCCGATAAATTGCCCGAGAAAAATTGCTTAACCCCCCCCCCCCCCGCATGTGTACATCCCCCCCTCGCCGGGCCTTGCCACAATTTTCTTCCATGCAGCTGGTCCCCGGTGCCAAAAAGGTCGGGGACCACTGCATTAGAGGACAGAAAGGCTGTTGTTCCAGCACAGCCAGATAACTGACTCAGAATTTTATCCTAATCACCCAGAGCTATATAAACTAAAGCCTCGTACACACGATCAGATTGTTGGCAGGGGTTTGTCTGTTGACAGACTGTTGTCCTAAAATCTGACCGTTAGTACGCTCCTTCTGACAATCGTTGTCCAATTTTCGGCCAACAAATTTTGGATGGCAGGCTAGTAAATTTTCGGTGGCAGCGGTCTGTTTTCAGATTTTCGTATCGTCAGTACACAAGTCTGTCACACAAAAGTCAAAAGTACAAACACGCATGCTCGGAATCAATGCTCACCAAACATGAAATTAGCAGAAGGGGCTCAGAGGGAGGCACTCAAGAGCTGAAATTCCTCGTAGTACGTCACTACAGTCGTGTTTGTTAGCCGACAATTGTGTACCGTTGTAAATATAAAGAGTATTCACGTGCTACTGTGGAACAGCTGAATGACAGCTGTGAAGGGGTTAAATGTGAATCAACTGCTACAAAACACTGAAAGGTAAAACCAAGACCTGAGTGTGCATGATTATAAAAAGTAGTGCTGAGCTGTTGATAGAATTAAATGCAAAAGGTATAAAAACGCACAAGCATAAAAGCAATGGTAATAAGTGCAAAGTGCAAAATATTGTGCAAGTGGCAAACAATGTAGTGTCCAAATAAACCTAAAATGCGGAAGAGGTATATAACACAATGCAAAATAATCATGGAAAAAACTTCAAATAGTACAAGTGCAAATAACATTTGCTCTGAAACAATCACATCTGCTGTGAATAATGTCAAATAAGCATAAAATGGAATGCAAAGGTGCATTAGGTGAACATGGTAAATTACAAAATGTGATGCTAAAAGAAAATAAAAAGTCCAAAATGTGCAATCGCACATAAAAAGTGATGTGTGCAAGGTGATGGCTTCTTCAGTGCCTTCTGCTAAGGTGCAAATGTGCAGAGTGATGGCTCTTCAGTGCCTTCTGCTAAGGTGCAAATGTGCAGAGTGATGGCTCTTCAGTGCCTTCTGCTAAGGTGCAAATGTGCAGAGTGATGGCTCTTCAGTGCCTTCTGCTA
The DNA here is from genome assembly GCA_029206835.1 of Rana muscosa. Lineage (NCBI taxonomy): Eukaryota > Metazoa > Chordata > Amphibia > Anura > Ranidae > Rana > Rana muscosa. The sequence continues at coordinate 783,776,849 of CM055116.1, read as the reverse complement.
AGGTGCAAATGTGCAGAGTGATGGCTCTTCAGTGCCTTCTGCTAAGGTGAATGTGTGGCCCCTTACCTCAATGCTGTGAGGTTACAGCATAGAAGAAAAGCCTGAGTGAATCCAGCATAATCCAGCCTGCCTGGATGGTGCCTTGGGTAATCCCTGGATATGGTCCCTGGTTGTGGGGAGCGGCTGTTACATCCGTGGTGTAAGGGGTCTCCGGATGCCGTGCATATATGATAGCAGGGAAGGTAAAAGGAATCCCAGGATAGTGTAGTATGTTTTAACTACAATTGCGTTTATTGCATAAAAAGTATACAAGGTACTCACATGCAAACAGTAAACAAAACATGTGTATCCACGAGCGCCGAGCTCGCCTGCGTCACTTTCGGTTGCCTCTACGTCCCTACATGTATCGTCAGCGATCACGTGACTTCATCAGGGCATTGCTTTTATGCTTGTGTGTTTTTATACCTTTGCATTTAATTCTATCAACAGCTCAGCACTACTTTTTATATTCAAATGTGTACCGTTAGTATACAAGACAAGATCCAGGCACATGCCCTTTGGACAAAAATCAGACGCTCGGTTGGCCAACAATCGGATCGTGTGTACGAGACTACAGTCAAATTTTAAAAAAAAAATCTCTTATGTCATCCAACAGGTTTGTATATCCTTATGTGTTTGTCTCTGTGTCATGGACCTACATTTGTACACTCATTTTGTTTTTCATGGGTCAGAAAATTTGATAAGAGTTTGGGACATTGAACACAAAGATATACAAAGCTGATGGGTAACATGGAAGATTTTTCCAGAATTGGACTGTAGTTGAGACTCTTGGTTTATATAGCGCTGGGTGATTGGGATAAAATTCTGTTGATATCCACCAGGGGGTGTTGTACATTTATCCAGCTGCTGTGGGAGTGAATTGTGGGACTGTTTATTAACATCTGACTATTATAAAACTGACCATGCTGAGATGGATGAGCTTTCATGCCTAGCATGGTCAGTAGAAAATAGGAAAGCAGGGGGGCTGGCAGGATCACCAGAAAATTTACACAAAGGAAAAAAATACAAAGCAAACAGGATCATTTTTAAACACACGTACATGGTACAGCAGACACATATCAGGAATATTAAATGTTGAGGTGACATATCCTTTAATAAACACACTCAAGCCCTGTACACACGATCGGTTTTACCGATAAAAACAGTCCGATGGACTTTTTTCATCGGACAAACCGATCGTGTGTGGGCCCCATCGGTCTTTTTTCCCCATCGATGTTTAAAAATAGAACATGTTTTAAATTTATCTATCGGATAAAAAACCCACGCATGCTCAGAATCAAGTCGACACATGCTCCGAAGCATTGAACTTAATTTTTCTTGGCTCATCGGAGTGTTTTACGTCACCGCGTTTGGAACGGTCGGTTTTTAGACTGATGGTGTGTAGGCAAGACTGATGGAAGTCCAGCTTCATCGGTTTCAAAACCATAGGAAATCCGATCGTGTGTACAGGGCTTTACACTCTTCTGAAAATTATATTTGTCAGGCTTTCACGGTAACTTAATACTTTGAATCACCAGGCAAATGTGCAGTAATTTTGACTTTTCTCTAAATGTCCTTATTTGTATAATTATTTTGAATCAGTATCAGTCAGGCAACCAGCATTTTTGGAAAAAGTCAGAAATAGCAGCCACAGTGTTTCTCTCGTCCGGGATTTTCCTTTAAAATAGAACTAGTTTGAATCTGCATCCTCATGTAAAAGTGCCAAGAATCTGTGGTTAAGGGAAAGTACTGTTGCCTATGGTAAAGATTTACAACAATAATCATACCTCCTCAGCTTTCTGAGATAGGAAAGAGGGACAATTTGTTGCTCAAAGTACGTAAGAAAAAAAAAACACCCCCTCTAATGCCACCATTACACGGACCATTAAGAACTAATGCACAGAAAATGATTGGTTTTCTTTTATAATAGCTTTCAAAATAGCAAATACAATATTTTAGAGGTTAGATGAAAGGTTTAGTGCAGTAAAAACTTTTGATAGTTCAATTTTACTGTAAATAGTAAGCTTTTTTTTACAGGTATATACATCTATACCAAAAACAGGGACCACTTAGGAGCACAGAGGGACAGAGTAGCAAGCGATGCACAGTATCTCCAAGTGAGGGACAGTTGAGAGTTCTGCAGTATACATAAAAGCCATCAATGCATTTTGTGGACTGTTCCTATTGACTTAAAGCGGAGGTCCGCCGATTTTTTTTTTTTTTTTAAAGTCAGCAGCTACAAATACTGCAGCTGCTGTCCAGGGCGCCCACGATGTCGGCACCCAAAGCCAATCTATCGCTCGGCTCTCGTGTGCTGCCGCCACCATCTTCAGTGAGGAAATCAGGCCTTGCGGCTTCACTTCCTGGATCCCTACATGCGCATGTGCGACTCGCGCTGCACTTTCCCACTGGTCCCTGCTGTCTTCTGGGACCTGTGTGTCTCCCAGAAGACGGGGGGGGGCGAAGGAAGTGGCGTAGATACCCGCGGGTGGCTCGGGTATCTATGCCCAGAAGTGGGAGCAAATACCTGTATTACACAGGTATCTGCTCCCCCCCCCTCCCCCCTGAAAGGTGCCAAACGTGACACCTGAGGGGGTGAGGGTTCCGAAAAGCGGAAGTTCCATTTTTGGGTGGAACTCCGCTTTTAAAGCTGAAGTTTTAGGTTTGAATTTTTTTTTTTTGTATTGCTACATTGGCCCAGTCTGGACCAAGGTAAGTGTGCAAATCTCATTCCTTAACGATCCCTGTGTAAGTTGCAAATCACTGTATTAGTCGCTATTATTACATAGATGGCATTGGTCTTCCAGGTGCAGCGCAGAGCGGCTGCCTTACGGCATAATAACCAAACTGCCATCTTTGAGAAAAAGTCGCACAATATTTTCAATAACTACAAAGTGTTCTCTGATCGGATGTGCTGGAGATCATGATGTCAACGTCCCATCTCTCCACCTTGGCAGAATGGCAGAAGTTCTGAGCAAAGTGTCCCCATGTGGTTACTATGCAGAATTGCAGCTGCTTAGTACTGGACCCAGAAGACTGCTGCTGTCACTGTAGTAGCAGTGACTACTACAGTAGCTTGCAGCTTACACAGGGATTGGTCAGGTATGAGATATGCATACTTGCATTGGTCCAAGCTGGAGCACATTAAAGTGATTGTAAACATTCACCTTGTAAAACAACCCATTCAGTTTAAAATATAAATGAAGGGCAAAACATTTTTGTATAGATATAAAAATACATTATAATTACCTTTTTTCCCTTTTTTTTTTTTTTTTTTTTTTATAAGTGATCACATTCCCTCTGTTCTCAGCTGCATAAGAGCTGGGGGGAGGAGAAGCATCAGTACACTGAGCTTCCCAGTAAATGGCTGTGCTGGGGAGACATGTCAGGACAAGTCTGATTATTGGAGGAAAGTACACTGAATTCCAAACATAGCTAGAGAACTGACCTTGCTGTGTTCTCCTGCTTAGTGTGGTCAGATTTTAATAGGAAAGCAGAGGGACTGGCAGAAACGCCAGGGATTTCACACACAGGAAGCAATACAAAGAGAACAGGATACTTTCTCATACAAGTACATGGTACAACAGGCTCATATCAGGGATATGAAGTTTTGGGGTAACAAATGCTTTAACTATACAAAACAAAATCATTTCAGCTTCAATTTATCCAAACAGCAGACTTTTCCTTTGTCAGCCATAAATGTCACACGGGTCAGAAGGCTCCCACAAATTTCCAGGTCATCACCATAGCCTGATAAAGTCAACAGGGCCAGGCAACGATCAGCTAAAATGATATTAAACCCTACTTTTATTATTACTGTGCGCTTATGCCGCGTACACACGATCGTTTTTAATGTCATTTTCAAAAACGACGTTTTTCTCGCCGTGATTTTTCTTGCTTCCTCTCAAGCCTGTCTTGCATACACACGTTCATTAAAAAAAAACGCTCGAGCAAAACGCAGTGACGTACAACACGTACGACGGCACTATAAAGGGGAAGTTCCATTCGAATGGCGCCACCCTTCATGTTAGTAAAGTTTGTTGAGCGACGATTCGCTCTTTTCAGCCTTGTGCTTTTTAGTCCGTTACAGCGTGACGAATGTGCTATCTCCATTACGAACGCTAGTTTTACCAGAACGAGCGCTCCCGTCTCATACTTGATTCTGAGCATGCACGTTTTTTTTCCCCTCGTAAAAGCATACACACTACCGCTTTTCACGTCGTTAAAAAAAACGATGTGAAAAACTACGTGAAAAAATGGAGCAGGTTCTCTTTTTTTTTAGGCCATTTTTCACGTCGTTAAAAATGCTCTGGAGCCTACACACAATCGTTTTTAATGTCCAATTAAAAAAATGCCATTTTTTAACGTCGTGAAAAACGGTCGTGTGTATGCGGCATTAGAGTTTTATTCGGACAGCTTGGATTTACACTTCAGCTGTGAATTATATTGACCATGGAACTGAATCATCAGATTTAATTACTTCACATTCTGGGATATGTGTCTTATCATGGGGAAGCTTTGTCATGACAAGTTCTGAAATTCTTGTGAAAAGAGCCACCCTCTGCTGACTGCAGCAATTAATTCTAATGATAAGTGAAATTATCATCAAGAGTCCATTTCATTCTACAGCAAGAGATTCGAACAATGCGGAATGACAGTGGATGGCACTGAGGTGATATTTATAACTACCTCTATCCAGTGGCGTCACTAGGGTTGGTGTCACCTGGTGCGGTATAACATGGTGTCACCCCCCCCCAATAATTTTTTTCACCCTAATAACACTGCATATATTGGCAACAGTAGTGCCGTTAATAACTATCAATCAACTAGCAAATTTGAATAACAAAATCATATGAAAATAATATAAATCAAAGCTTAAACTGTTAAAGAACTGTATTTATTTTAACTTTAAACTTTACTGAATTAATAAATAAATAACACAAAAACAGGAACAAATATCAAAACAATTAGTTAACATCTAAATCAAAACTTTGCTTTTCTAGCCTTGACAGCTGCAAAATTGTGAACAACATCATCAAAATCAATACATTTCGCTAGTTCACTTTCAACTGATAATATTGCAAGATCAGAAAGCCTTGCCTGTCCCATCGTTGAACGCAAATAGTTTTTTATCAGCTTCAACTTTGAAAAGCTCCTCTCACATGAAGCCACAGACACACAGATTGTCAGAAATATTTTTAGACATAGTGAAAGGGTTGGAAGAGATTCAATGAAGTCCCATTCTGCTATGAAGGTCAAAACTTGTAAAGCCGACCAATCTTTGACTTCTTCTAGGTTGATCTTGGCTGCTTTGAGATGTTTCCTCAGTCTGGGTATTTCCATTAACAGCTCACTCTCAGATATTTTGTCATAAAAAGTGGTCAGTTTTGGAATGGACACCTTTAATGTTTCTTCAGTTTCATATATGAGACTCTTTGCTTGAACAGCCTCAAACATGGCTGCAACTTCCATGATGGCTCTTAATCTGATCTGGAGTTCAGAATGGAAGCGATCAATGCACTCAAGCATTGCCCTCTTGTTCTCGTCTTGTAGACTTATGCCTCCAGCATCACGTGCCTGTTCCCCTGCCATCCTCTTCTTAAACCTGGCTCTTCTCTCTACGGCAATTCCATATTCTTTAGATTTTAAATGTGCCTGCTTAATTGCATGTTCCACTAGGTGACTGCGCTCTTCAAACAGAAAAAGTCTTAGTGTACTCCTGGAGAGTGGAGAGGAGGAGGGCTGGGCACTGTGGGCAGCGACCGTCACACACAGCAGCCGCGCCGCCCGGGCGGAGAAAGTTGTGTGTGTGCTGCAGTGACGTGTCGTCACATCATCACAGTGCAGTGTGATGATGTGACAGGCTGAGTCGCTCGCTGGCTCTGTAGGGTAGGGAGGAGGATTGGAATTTAGGAATAGGAAGAATAAGGAGCCGGAGGACACACACCAGGCGCGGCCGCGGCGCTGGAGGTGTTGTTCCAGGCTTCCAGCCCAGCGGGGTGAAATTAATCAATGAATGGGTCAGCTGTAAAAAAAAAAAAAAAAAAAAAAAAAGGGAGGGTGTCACCCCTCTAGCGGGTGTCACCCGGGGGCGGACCGCACCCCCCGCACCCCCCTAGCAACGCCTCTGCTCTATCCTCTGGAAGGTCCGCAGAGATAGGTCTTGTCTTCCGATTGGAAAACCATAAATAACAACAAGCTCCTAGCCTTTCCTGAAAAGCAGACACACTCAAAGTTTTATGAGCAGATGCTATGTTCTGATTAGTCTCTGACACTAATTGGGACACAACATATTTTACAGTTATATATTGTATAACTGCAATATCCCCAAACATTGTATTGTGACAATATATTAAAATGCCAAAAGGTGTTGGTCACAGCCTTAATTATCATCAGACCGATAATACGGTCCATAAAGCCACTCACTGTCATTTATACCCGAAATCCCTCAAAAGTAGCCCCAAAAGACAGAACTAAGGTTTTTTTGCCTTAAGCCCCAATTATCAGTTTTTGGAAGGAAAGACAGGAAAGACGGAACACAGAATTTTCTATTATATGTACAGGAGGGTTATTGCACTACATTGCTAAAAAAAGTCGAGAACACATCAGAAATAGGCACTTCACTGAACCTACTGGCTGCAATTTGGGAGAAAAATACCACATAAAATATAATAAGTAATCATCCATTGAGGAAAACAACAAGATATGTCTGAGCTACAGCTTACGTGTTAATATTTGAAAATAATGAGAATCTTTGCTTCTGAGCCGATATACCTAAGGCCATCACAGACAATTGTGTCTCGGAGGAATATGAGAAACTATACAACTAAATATGACATGAAATGAATCTTCTGAGTAGTGATGTTTAGAGCAAAAAGAAAACTAAAAGAGGTTTCCAACCTTCTTCCACTTTGCTGACAACTGCATGTGTCCCCACTGGAGAGGCCCAGAAGAGAGCATGCTGGTATAATCCAAACAAGACGTCTTTATTTTGACCACATCAAAATGAGACCTTGTTGAGGAATAACCTGAGTCTGTAATAGCACTATGGTGTATGTGTAACACCGCTACAAAAGGTTAACTTTCAAGGCTAAAGCCTCGTACACACGACCGAGTTTCTTGTCAGAAAACTACAAGAAAACTGCAGAGAGAGCTTTCTTGCCAAGAAAACCGTTCATGTGTATGGTTTCTCGTCGAGAAAACTGCCGGGAATCTCGATGAGAAAAATAGAGAACCTGCTCTCTATTTTCTCATCAGGATTCTCGTTTTTCCTCGTCGGCCTGTTTTGCAACGAGAAAACCGGTCGTGTATATGCTTTTCCGTGTCTTAAAAAATCGCGCATGCTCAGAATCAAGTATGAGACAGGAGCACTCCTTCTGGTAAAACTAGCGTTCCTAATGGGGATAGCACATTCGTCATGCTGAACTGAAAAGCACAAGGCTGAAAAGCGCGAATCGTCTCTCACCAAATTTTTTACTAACACGCAATAACACAAGATCAGCAAAAGCAGCCCAAGGGGTCGCGCCATTGGAATCAAACTTCCCCTTTATACTGCCGTCGTACGTGTTGTACGTGACCGCGCAGAACAATGACGAGATTTGGAATTGACAGTGTGTATGCAAGGAAAGCTTGACAAGAATCTTGTCGAGAAAATCGACGGGTTTTTTACGACGAGAAACTCGGTCGTGTGTACGAGGCTTGAGAATAGGAGCTAGATGCCATGGGTAACCGAAAGGAAGAACAGCTACAGCAACCAGTCCTTTGGCGTGGTACATGGTTAGGTGATATGTCCTCCGGTAGTGAGGGGTCGGTGCTCTGACTCCCTTCCAAGCTGTCCATCTTCACCGGAAGCAGACTAGCTTTACAGAGATCTAAGGCCTGATCATGAGGTACGGGAAAGAGAGAGTTAACTTAGGACACCCATGAGTCCCACGTTATGTATCCGGTGGGGTTTCATTCCATTACTGGGAGTGAGGTAACTGAGGTGCGCTGAACTGGTGGAGTGGTCAAGGGCTCTGCATGTCCCTCTAAATGCAAAAACATACATCAGTTATAAGTGTGTGGTGTCATGGGACAAAATATATAATGAAGGAACTCTGTACATTAGTGCTGCACGCAAGTGAGTCACCTCTGAGTCGGAGCTTGCCTTAATGTTTGAATTTTCACATGACCGCAGCCTCCGCCTGGTTCCGGGCATTGGTGAGCACACCTTTTGGGTGAGGTGTTGCCCCACATGCATAGGGACATATCCTGTAAAGAGTGCCTGAACTACAAGTTTTTGCCGCTGGAGAGATTTTCCCTCACTTCCTGTCTGTCAGAAGTCAGCTGCAGAGATTGACAGATCTGTGTGGCTACACAGAAACTGGGACCAGACTGTATATGCTTTAAGTGTGATTTATTTACAATGAAGCAAAATTCATCCAGACACCAGCACACAGGAAACATAGAAATGCAAGTGAACCAAAAATAAACTGTAACAGAATACCTGACTGATAAACCTAACAAACAGAAATCCTAACTAACAACAAACTATATACAACATGGGGAACACAGAAAGTAGGGTTGCCACCCTTCCGGGATTCAGATTCATGTGTCCAGGATTCAGACTCCCTGAAACCTGGACACATTATTTAGGCTGGACTGTGGCCCCCCAACCTTAGGCATGCCTGGGCACACCAATCATCCAGTGTGGCTCAGATTCCCTCTGCTGCCCGGGTTGCACACACCTATGCTCCCCAACTATCCAAGTAACACATCTACCAAGTGTATAGGCCCCCTTCCCCCCTTCTCTCTCCTGCCTCTGAGCGAATGAATGCACTATGGTAAGGGGTATATAAAGAGAGAAAATACTGCGCTAATCTAAAATAATTAATAAAAATAAAGCTGCTACATAAAATGTGACTAAAATTAATAAACCTGGAATGAAGATGTAGCGCTAAGTGAAGAAATGAAGCCCAATAATTTGGGCCTCCAATCAAACCAAAGTGATAAATAATATCAATATGAGTCCATACAGTGTCCATAGAAAATTTTCAGGCATGCCCCTGTTGAAGAACGTTTTTATTGTTTGTGATCACTTTTATGTTGGTTGAATAAACCCTCATTGACCTGCACCATTGGAGCATTCCTTTCCTTCTTTTCTCCTCACATGGGTGGTTGGTCAAATAATAGCTTCCTTTGGGCACTGGTTACTAATATTCACCGTGGTAAAGAGTCTCCTTGCTGAGTGGCGGTTCCAGTTCCAACGGAGGACCACCTGGATCGGTGTGAAACCCAGAGTCTGCTGTCAAGTCGGGGAGCCTACCGGACAGTCTACATTGGGGACCCATCTGATCCAGTTTCCAGACTAACTGATGAGGAGTGCCACTGGGATTTCGTATGCCTATTTGACCTGCCTAAACCACAGGTCCAACGTTCCGGTAAGAGTATTCTACCTCTCTTTTTCTACAAGAGTTATGTGATGACCCTTCAGTGCTACATGATCTTTTCTCACAACACAAAAATTTTCTATGGACACTGTATGGACTCATTATATTGATATTATTTATCACTTTGGTTTGATTGGAGGCCCAAATTATTGGGCTTCATTTCTTCACTTAGCGCTACATCTTCATTCTATGGTAAGGGGGACTAAGATGTAAGGGGTGCTCTGTGTACTTCGATGTAAAGGTGGCTTTGGGAACCATAATCTAAGGGGGGAATGCTGAGAGTTCTGAAGTGGGGGGCCTTGGTGAACCCCCCCTTACATCAGAGTTCCATTTTACACCAGAGTCCACAGTGTTCCCCCTTAAGAATAAATGCCATGTGCCGCTAAAGTGTTCGGGTTTGGCTTCAAAAAAAAAGGTGGCAACCCTAATAGAAAGGCAGGAAAAACTGGAGGTGCAGGGAGCAGATGGGAAGGGGCAAACAAAACTGAGAAAAGGAACAAGAGAGTCCTGGAACAAGGCAGCGGGGTACTCAGTACAAGGTATGACAGGAGCAGGATCAGGCTTACTGGCAACAAGAGGAGCTAAACACTGAAGCAAGAGCCACCAAAAGGGAGGACCTAAATACCCTCCCAGCAACCAGCATTAGTTGGAGAATGATTACTGGAAACTGCTAGCTGCTGGGAGACACCTGCTGGTGGAAATTGGAACTACAAAACTCCACCCAGAGAACCATGGTGCCACCAGTAGGCAATCCAGGTCCTGACACTGTCTCGGTGACCACCATTATTGAGGCAGGAGGTGTAGGGAAATCCCCCAAACATACAAGCAATCTGACAGATGTTCTGACCCTTCACTATACAACCCAAACAAAACAAAGATCCAAAAAAAAGATTTGCTGATGCCAGCTAATGGTAAAGATTCTCTGGCATGTTTTCAGGAATTGTTAAACTTATATCTGCATTGCATGTATACTACTCCTCTGGAGAAAAAGTTGCAACCTCCTATACTTTGGAAGATTTACCCTGTTGCAATCTTGTTCACAATAAGCATGCCCTCTCCTTTGATGAACTTAAAATGTCCTGTTTATTTTTATTTTTGTAGCGGGGTCTCCTTTTAAGGCCTCACGGACTACGATTCCCAGAACCCCGTTTAGCACCCATGGTGCATTGCCACCCGCAGAGACTCCTGGGGTGGGTTATAAAGGTGAGGGGCGAGGCTAAGCTCGGCCTCTTTGGACACCACGCTTCTATCAAAAGGGATCCCCCTGTGCGGGCTCGCTGCTGGTGCAAGGCCTGAAGCCTGGGCCTTGCGCACTTCCAAAGAGCCTTCCACCCCACTGCGGAGCCTGTGTGGCACCTGATCTCCTCTTGCCTTTCGCTGACATCAGGAGGACCGAAGACCTGGCTGTCGCAAACCCTGTGTGTGGATACACAGCGGTGGAAGTTACGGACGAGGACTAGGGGTGCAACGGATCAAAAAACTCACGGATCGGATCGATCCCCTGATTAGAGCCACGGATCGGATCATTTTCGGATCGGCAAAAAAAAAAAAATTACTAATATCCACGTCACCCCCCCCCCCCACTGTAATATCCACAATCTCCCCACCACAATCTCCCCCAGTAATCTCCACAATCTCCCCCCTGTAATCTCCACAATCTCCCCCCTGTAATATCCACAATCTCCCCCCTGTAATATCCACAATCTCCCCCTGTAATATCCACAATCTCCCCCCTGTAATGGGCATCTCCCCACTTACTTTAGTCTCTCCTGCCGGCCAGTTCAGATGCACGAGCAGCGATGGGTGATGACGTCAGCGCGCACAAGGCAGCCGCCGCCGCCGGGTGTACCAAGATGGCCGCGGCTCGGAGCTAGGCCGAAGCCGCGGCCTTTCCTAAGGCTGAGGCCGCGGGGTCGCTCCGCGGATCGAGTGGTGATCCGATCCGAACAGGGTGACCCGTTCGGATCACCGCCGATCCGTTGCAGCCCTAACGAGGACTAAGTCCGGTGTGGTGATAGAGCACCTGCTCACAGCCATAGCCAAGTACTTTGTCTAGGCCTATTGACTGCCTTGGCCCTTCGTGCTATACCTACTGTCTTAGCAGGAGACTAGTTCCAGAACTGAGTTTATAGTCTCCTGTGAATTGTTCCGTTACCAGATACCATTCTTTTGGATTTACAAATTGTTGTTCCTGAATGTGTACCACCGATTACCCCTTGCATGCGAAGATTCTTCACCATAAGACTAAACCCCCCTCCCACTTTCTTAAGTCAGGCCTGACTGGGTAGTGTAGAACATTATTGAGCGCCATATTGCTCATAGGGAGAATAACTGCACGTGGTGTGTGATTCATTCTTTTACAGTATTGCTAGGTGTTATCTTAATTGCAGGGCTCTGCATGAGTTATGATGTACTGTATTGCTATGGAACCTTTTATACCATCAGTAAAGTTGCTGTGGTTAAGTACTCTGGTCTTAGTGTCAATTACTGTACGTTATTACTATTTGCATTACTGTGGGATTGCTCACAGACAAGTACAGAGTTATACCAATACCTCATCCCCTAGACTAGCTGTGCCAGAGGAGGGTCGAGTAGATTGCCTGGGGTTGGCAGTGCTGTGTACAGGGCCCAACATAAATACCAGCGGCCCTCTTAAGTTGGGGGTATCGCTACATATTATTCTATGTCATACTTTGTTAAAACTTTCTAACTAACTTTGTGAAAACTTTATAATAAAAGTACATTTAAATCAAATAAAAACAGGGAATATGCACCTATCCTGGCAATTGCCCCTACAGTGATAAGAAAGCCCCTGCAGAAGATCCTGAAGAAACTGACCTATCAAGGACTGTCATTTTCCTGTTCCTCCACTGCATCCTGTTGTTATTCCTACCTGCCCCCATGTTACTACTGTAGCGGGTATGTACTTTTTAAACTGGTGAGGACACCAGTGATGCATAGTTCCCTGCGGCCCAGCAGGTGGCGCTGTCACTTTGGGCCGGGGGTGAACCATCGCTGCAGTGCCGTGCCCTTTGTGACCTCTCGCAGCGGTTGTACGGCGGGGCGGGGAACCCACCGTGCATCCTGGGAGAGGGTATAAAGGGGGCGGACTTCTTCGCCACAAGGTTCGAGTCCCGGCACCTTCAGCCTGAGGGCTGTGGTTGAGGTTGGTGTCCAGGCGGCCTAGGCCTGGACACCTGGAGTTCGTGTTCCATCCTAGACACCTTCAGTCTGGGGTGAGGTACTCAGCCAGAGGCCTGGGGCCCAGTACCTTCCACTGGGTCCCGTGAGGGAGGGATTGTCCTAGGGGGCCCCCGAGAGTGGGGCACCTGAATCCAGAGGTGTAAGGGACCGGAGGAGGGACTCACCCGAAGACCTGGTGCAGCAGATTGCCAGTGCCGGGTGAACCTCTGGAGACCGCCCGGAGGGATATCTTTCCCGAACAGGGGCCAAGTTCAAAGAGGAAGTTCAGTCCACGTTCAATGACCGGTGGCAGCGGTCCAGCTAATTCACTCAGGTCAGTGGCAGAGGCCTGCAATTAGGCCTGTGGCAGGGGCCTCAACAGTTCATCCGGTCAGTGGCAGTGACCAAAACTCACGGTCGGGGGCAGAGACCGTGCGCCAGGCCTATTCGCTAAAAAGGAATAGAAAAGTACAGTTGTGCCTGGGCCTACTCGTTCCCACACCCCCATGTTCGTTGTTAATGGAAGTTCAACTGATTGTGTTACGAGAAATAAAGGAGTGTTGCAGTGTCATCTTAAGAGCATTATAGGCCCCCAGGCAATACGGTGCACTGGGGCCCTGTCTACACAATCACGCACGAGAATTTTTTACTGACAACAATCATGACATTTACTGGCAGAACCACATTTTTTACTGACACTGCAAAAAGGTACCTAAAATTACAGTTTTCAGTGCCAAACAGTGCAAATGTCAGTATTTAAACTTTATAGATCGTGCTATTAGCGATGTGTTTAAGTTAAACAAAAGTAACAAAAAAAACATTTCTTCATTGACATGAAGGTTAGGTTACTATAACCCAGCCAGCACAGAGTTTCCTCTTACATCAGAGTCTTCAGGATTCCCCCTTACAGTGAAAGGGAACTCTTATGTAAAGGGGAACTCTGCAGATCATGATGTAAGGGGAAACGCTGATGTAAGGGGGGTCTCTGGTGACCAGAGACCACCTTATATCAGAGTCCACTGCTTTCTCTTTACATCAGAGTTTCCACTTACATCAGAGCAACAGACCACCCCCGATCTCTTTGTGCAAGCTGCACAGTCAGCCAGACAGCCACTCACCGTACGACACCGACCAGGGCACTCCGTGTCTGTACTGGCTGGTGGCTGGGCAGGTTACAGGCTCACGAAAACCGGCACTCCCGACAGGGGTCCGACTCACTCTGCTTCAAGCCTGCTGTGCTGTCTGCTCTGACAACTCTACTCTGTCCATTCACCCTTAGCTCCTCCTGCTTTTTTTTTTTTTTTTTTTAAGTCTGGCGGGTGTGGCTAACGTCATCATCTGCGGACAGACGGAGGCAGCACTCGTGGAGGATCGGATCTTCTCTGCGATTTCTGCAAACTGCGCATGCACATTTCTGACTCACCGCTTCCCACCATTTTTTACTGGGGTTGCTGGGCAGCCAGTGGGGCCCCCCAGGCAAGTGTGGCCCCCGGGCAACTGCCCAGCGTGCCCAATGGAAAAGATGGCCCTGGAGTGTTGGATTTTCGATTGGTGTGGGGCTCTATTATTGGCAGACACGCTTCCAGGCAACAACAAAGCTTCGTATGCAGTTGACAGACCCGGGAGATAAATCAATTAACTTTGCTCAACCCTCTTATACGTGTAGCGGCCCCCTCACCCCGTCCTCTTTAGCTAGGGGTATGTCACGCGACAGAGTGAGGTGCGCTACGGCCCATGTCCTCCCCATAACTGTGGGTGAGGTGAAGGCCAATATCTGATGTTTCCTCGGGCCGGTGTGTCTTGGGCATGTACCGAGTCTGTTGTGCAGAAAACCACCAAACTACCCTTTGCTCCCATTAACATTTGTTTTTACAGCTCCCGGAAAGCACAGGCTGTCGTTTTTTTTTTTTTCTACTGCCCATAAACGCTTATGCCTCCAAACGCCTCTGACAGTTTGTGTGCATGGACACATAGGCTAACATGGAGGGGCTTTTAGAGGCAGTTTTAAAAAATGTCAAACGCCCCTAACAGCAGCTGTAAAAACCTGTGTGCATGAGCCCTTTAAAGTGTATGTCCAGCTAAAGATTTTTTTAGTTCTGGATAGACACAAGGGAGCAAATAAGAGAAATGTATTGTTGGAGTGCACCTTAAATCTAAAACACTGTAAAAAAAAAAAAAATGTTTGGTTACTTACTACAGGTGCTTATATAGCGCCATCAATTTAGGCAGCGCTTCACATGAAAATTGTACATTCACATTAGTCCCTGCCCTCAAGGAGCTTACATTCTAAAGTCCCTAACTCACATTCATACCTACACATACTAGGGCCAGTTTAGACAGGATCCAAATAAACTTCCAGCATGTGTGGGAGGAAACCAATGCAGACACAGAGAGAACAATCCTCAAACAACCTTTAAACTCCAGGTAGGTAGTGTCATGGTTGGGATTCGAACCAGCGATCGTAGTGCTGCTAGATGGAAATGCTAACCACTTAAGCGCTGTGCTACCAAGTTAGTGATTTTAAAACCCCTAGGACACCCCCAAGGGTAAAAATCCTCAAACAACCTTTAAATCTTGGGAGTGGGACTGCCCTTTGCAATCAAGGCCATTTACAACAATGCAGCCATAGAGTCAACCTGTATTAAAACTGTGTCTGAGAGAAGTTCTTATATACTGATATAGTATGAAGAACCTTTTACAATATGTTCATTTTGCTTTTGCCTGAGATGCTTTACAGACACTGCAACCTTTGTATAGTCAAAGCCATGATTGTTAAAGTGGAACAAAAGCCTAACTACATCTATTCTCCCCCTCCTACCAATCCCGCCTTACCTCTTGTGACATTGGGGGATGTCTAGCTCAGTGATAGATGCGTTTTAATTGAGTTCACGGCCAACAGGAACTAAGGTTTAAGGGCGTGGTAGCCCACTTTTATTGAAAGTAACAAAAAGGAAAGTTCACACATGTATTTGGTTGCCCACACAGGGGTTCTTTTCCCAAAATTACAACAAATCAAAAATGCCAATCCACCTGGCTCTTAAGGCTCACTCAGCCTTGGGCGCAGTTCCTTGCTGCACAGGGCAACGCCTGGCCTCTAGGAAGGGGCTCTCCTGACACTCCAGGCTTCCACACTCCTCCAAGACTCAAGGTTCCCTCTGGTCCCCAAGACTCTCTCTTCCAGTTGTCTCAGCTAAAGTCTCCCCGACTCTCTCAGCTGGCCCAACTCTCTGTCCACTAACCTGAAACCTCTCCCACACGGAGTACCGTCTTAAGGATATTGCCTGAGTTCTTAATCAGTAGCACACCTCTCTCCTGTCTGCAACAACTGCTCCAACACCAACTCCTTTCCCACACACACTGAGCTATGTTCAGCTCTGCCTTATAACGGGTGTGTGCACTTGGGGACACACACAACCTGCAGAGCTCCTAGAAAACCCGGACACATGACTGAAGACTCCTTCCCTCCCAATGCTCTTTGAAGTCTTCAAATTTCCAGCCCCAATACAGACTTACAAAATCCAGAAAAAACTTAAAGCGTAGTTTTCTCTGCTCACCAATCTTTTGCTGGAACTTCTCAAATTGCTTCTTTGAGAGTCCTGTGACCATTTTAAACACATTTCCTCTAAGACAGGGGCTCTCACTTTTTTAAACCGATGTTTTTGTCATCGTTTTTTTTCATGTTTCCTCTCAAGCCTGTCTTGCATACACACGCTAATTAAAAAAAACGTTCAAGCAAAGTGCAGTGACGTACAACGCGTACGACGGCACTATAAAGGGGAAGTTCCGTTCTAATGACGGCACCCTTTGGGACGCTTTTGCTAATTTCGTGTTACCGCGTGTTAGTAAAAGTTTGGTGAGAGACGATTCGCGCTTTTCAGTCTTCGTGCTTTGAAGATCGTTTTGTGGAGTTCAGTTTGTGCCTGTGGGTTCGTATCTGTCTTGCAGTGCTTGTAATCAGTTCGTATCTGTTTATTCAGTGCGTTCTTGTCTGCTCGTTCCTGTTTTTCAGATTGTTCTTCATAGGCCTTGCTGTTCTTCCGTTCGTTCGTTCTAGTTTGTTCTGAGCTGCCGACCGTTATCTAGCCATGTTGCGGCTACGTACTCGTCGTAGAGTTCGTGCTGTAGTTGGTGCCGGGGTTCATGCTGTATCCCGACTCCAGGCCATGAACAGGGTGAGGAGGAGTTCATGGACCAAGAATTGGTTGCTCCAGCGGCACCAGTTCTGTCACATGCCTTTGTTGCGGGAGATCAGGGAGAATAATCCTGAGGACTACAGGAATTTTCCCAGGATGTCTAACCCCGTATTTCAGCATCTGTTGGCTTTGGTGTCCCCCTACATTACCAGGCAGGACACCGTTATGTGTGAAGCCATCAGTGCTGAGCAGAGGCTCATTGCCACGTTGCGGTACCTGGCGACTGGGAGAAGCCTGCAGGACCTAAAGTTCTCCACAGGCATATCCCCCCAGGCTCTGGGTATCATTATACCAGAGACGTGTTCTGCCATCCTTCAAGTTTTGCAGGAGGACTATATTAAGGTAAGTGTTGTTATTTAAAACCTCACATTGTATGTATTTCTTTGTTAATCTTTTTTTTTTGGTTTATTAGCAGTCCCTAATTCCCATGATTCTTAGCTGCAGGGAATGTCCCCTTTCTCCACATGTTTTTTTTTTTTTTTTTATGTTTTCATTAGGCCTACATTTAAATTTGCCTTACCTAACCTCTCCAGCATGCTATCCTGGGGCCATACCCACCTTGCCTAGTCATTTCCATGTATTTTATTCTATGCTCCATCGTAGTGCTTTACCCTAAACGCACCCTAAAGATTGCCTAGGAATGTTACATTTATTTAAACTTCATACAGAGTGCTACAGCCTTCATTTGTGATCTCCCCAACTCATCTTCAACCCCCCCCCAGTTTTTCTTTTGGGTTTGTTTTTGGTTTGTTGTTGCTTACTAATAATGTTTTAATTTTTCTGTTTCTCCTAATGTTGGCCATGAATGGTTTTCTTAAATCTGCTTTCAATGTTTCTGTCTCAAAGTATTAATTTATTTTTAATTTAATTCCACAGTTCCCTTCTACGCCACATGAATGGCAGAATGTGGCATCTGAGTTTGCCCAACGAAGGAACTTTCCGAACTGTGGAGGGGCCATCGACGGCGAGCATGTTCGGGTCGTCCCACCACCCCATTCGGGATCCTTTTATTATAATTATAAGGGGTTCCACAGCATCATCATGATGGCAGTGGTGTCGGCCACCTACGAATTCCTGTATGTGGACGTTGGCAAGAATGGCAGGATGTCAGATGGAGGAGTCTTTGCACAGACTGAGTTTGGGGAACGGCTGCTATTGGATCAGCTGGCCTTGCCACCAGCGGAGCAGAATGTGGAGGGACTCCCATTTGTTTTTGTGGCGGATGAGGCATTTGGTCTGGGTCCCCATTTGATGAGGCCATTCCCGCAACGCACCCTCACCCCTGAGAGGAGGGTGTTAAACTATCGGCTATCATGGTCATTCGATTCCGCCTGTTCCTCACCTCCATCCACCTTGCCCCTTATAAATGGAACCATGTAGTAATGACTTGTTTTCTGAGGGTGCATTCTTCAAATTATATGACTTTGAGTGGGCCTGAGGCCTCATTATTGGAATCAGATAATTTAGTGGCCCTGGAAGCTGGCCGTCCAGGCTTGGCCCCCCAAACCGGACGTGATGTCAGACAAAAACATGTTGAATATTTTGTGGGTAGGGGGGCCATTGATATGCCTGAGGATGTTTAACATTATTATTTGTTAAAATAAAACTTTTTTAAGAGAAAATATTGGTATTGTGTTTTAATTTAATATTCTTTTAGGTTTCTCATAGGTTTACCTAGTGCACTTGTAGTGCCATGTGTATTTAGCATTCTTAATTAGCCTTCATTGTCAGTGTAAACACAAAACATTGATTAGTTCACTTTGCACAACATTTACATAATGAAGCCACAAATTCTTGGTAAGAAAATACCTTTTTTTTAATTTTGTTTTAGTAAACTTCCTTTTAAATGTAGATGTATGAAAAATATTTATGGGGGTAAAACTCATAAACAGCCATGCATAAAAAAAACAATCTTAAAATTTTTTGTGTAAATGTAAACATGTACTATTCATTAAAGCTTAAAAGCAAAAAAAACCTGCAAAAACACAGCAAGTTCAACGTTCTTTTGTGTTAAAACATTATACACGCCCAAGCACAGCCATGATATTTTGTAGCCTTTCCTCAACCCGCTTGGTATTTTCCCTGATCTCTATCAAGTCTCCCTTTATTTTTTCAAGGTCACGACAGCAGACCATGAGGTATTGGATCAGGATCTGGGCACTGTGATGTGTAAACTTTTCGGGGTCTTCGGCCAGAACTGCACCTAAATCAAAAAAAAAAAACATGTAGTATAGAATATGTAGGCCTACATCTATTAACCTGCATCTGTCTGGTTTGACACTGACCTGTTGTGGTGCCACTTTCCACTTCCTCAACTTCACGTTCCTCTCCATCATGTGGTTCTGGGGGTATTGTTGAAGGTGTTGGATTTATAGGCTCATCTGACGTAGCTTTTTGAAGCCCTATGGAGATTGCAATAAAAGGTATAGTTTCATTAGTAAATAATAATAATTTTCCAACAAAAACCCTGAAAAGTAAATTTTTAAAGATTATTTGGAAGTGTGGTCCATTTTTAAATGTACCCCCAGTGACAACCTGAACACATGATTGGATAGATAGCCAAAACCAGAGCATATACTTTTTAAAATAAAGTTTGACACAATGTAACACCCCAAAGTATATACACAGGATCACCTGTGTGTGACACACAAAAAATTTTGGGGTTTTGGCCCACACTTGTACTACTGCGTTCAGATGTTTAATCAGCTGCTGAGCATTCTCTGCCTTAACATTACAATGCATACCCTTTTAATTTTTTAAAAATGTCATTTGGATTATAAAAATAAAGCAACTTGTTTACAAAATTAGCTCCCCAAAGAAAACGTAGAAATTTGGGTGTTCACACTGGATGATCCAAAAACATCATTTTATGAACTGTACGGAGAAAGAGGTTTACTACGTCCGTTTACTGTGCGGACGAACATGAAAGTTGGTATCTTTCACTGTACTATATCAAAGTCAAATATACACGACTTAATACAAGTAATAATCTTTAGCAGGGAAAATGAATAAAAAGTACTTACTTTTTCCTAAAACTTTCTTGATTCTTTTGTATTGGTCGGGCTCCCGCAACTTGAGATCAGACCAACGTTTTCTGAGCTGTTCCTTCGTTCTGCACACTCCGAATTTTTGGTGAAGAGTTTTGACCACTTTGCCCATAATTTTTGTCTTGACAAGATTAGGCCTTTTATATGGCCCATGCTTGGCATCATAATCCTCCCTCCTCAAAATGGCGACCATCTCCACCATTTCCTCGAATGACATGTTGGATGCCTTATATCTCCGGGATCGGGATTTGGGCTCCTCAGGAATTTCCTCCTCTGTAGAGGTAATCTCAGTCACCTGTGTCTCCGCCATGTTGTTAAGCACTACGACGAGCGAGAAGGGGCGGGGAAAGTACAATATCGAACGTCAGGGGCGGGGAAAGCGTGCAGAGTTTCACGCATGCGCAGTGTATATCAAGTGAGGATCCATGTGTCGCAAATACGTTTATTTGCCTGGATAGGGAGTTAGCAACGAACGTGTTGACCAAGGTACATAACATTTTAAGGATTTGCGTTTCATCAGAGGAGGAGATTTGGGGCTTTTATATCTGTCCAAAATGCTGATTTGATGAATGTTGCCTGAAACATATGTATTTTCTTGGTTCTTGATTTTACAGAGAGAATTAATACTTTCAAAAATCCGGAGTTTATGGGGGAGTTCATAGATAAATGGAAGGAACTCCCTATCCTGTGGCAGACCAAAAGTGGTGGCAATAAAAATAAAGCGGCCAGGACAGCAGCACTGGAGAGCCTGCTTGCATTTGTCCAAACCCAGATACCCACAACAACTCTCCAAGATGTGAAAACCAAAATTGCTACCATCAGGGGGACATACAGGACTCAGAGGAATATGGTCCTGAGGTCCCAGAGGTCAGGTGCTGCAGCAGATAAGGTTTATAAACCCAGTCTGTGGTATTACAGCAAGTTATCTTTTCTGGATGACCAGCTGGAAGTGCGGGAATCTCTGTCCACCCTTCCCCCCCAGAGGTCAATCCAGCCTTCCTTGTAGCCAAACCTCCAGCCTTCCTAGCAACCCTGCTCTGGCTTCCTCTGTGATTTCTAGTTTAAAAGAGAGTTTGCTAGGGAGTAGGCAGGGACATTTCAAATAATATTATTGTTATTAACAAGGGACACAAACCTCCTTGAGGCAAAATTAGAAAAATTTAGAAGGTTGGTGTGGTAACTTTACACACAAATATTTTTTTCTAAATCAAAAAAAAAAAGCCTACATATATCAAAGAAGCCCAAAAAAATTAATAAAGCTAACTTAATTACAAAAATAAACAATAAAAAAATAATAATTAAAAAATCTCAAATTTTGTGAGCTTGACATTTAGTTATGAATTTATGAGGGAGATGTGGCTTAACAAGAATATTTTACAATCATTAGATCAATTAGGAATTACTTAAACAAGTTTGCCATAACTCTGAATATAATTAGCAAAAGAAGGTAATTATTTAAGCATTATCAAAAGAAGAACAGAATGCGCAGCATTAAAACGATGCTATTAATTCCACCGTGACGAATGTGCCATCTCCATTTCCAACGCTAGCTTTACCAAAACGTGCGCTCCCGTCTCATACTTGATTCTGAGCATGCGCATTTTTTTTCTCCTCGTTAAAGCATGCACACTATCGTTTTTCACGTCGTTAAAAAAAAAACGACATGAAAAACGACGTGAAAAAATAGAGCATGTTCGAAATTTTTAATGGCCGTTTTTTACGCCATTAAAAATGCTCTGGAGCATACACACACGATCGGTTTTAATGCCCATTTTTAAAAATGGCATTTTTAACGGCATGAAAAACGATCGTGTGTATGGGGCATAAGGGTTTTTTATTGTAGAAATACATAAAAACAATAGTACATTTAAGACTGTTTGTATTGTTATGCAGCACCCTGCTCCCAATGACTGGGCGCTATGTTAAATCTAGAGGGTGTCTGAGCTGGTAGTTGGCTCAGACTCTGTATATAATTATGCTAAATTAGCCTCTGTTCCAGCTATGGCTGTGTTGGGCAGACTTCCCACTGTTTGCCTGTAGGTGGCGTTACCAACTCGGGTCAATGTGGAAGACTGACAGAGTACATTGGGTACCTTCCCCTGGGAACAGTTCAGTGGGCGTGGTCAACCCGCTGAGCATGCTGGGGAAGGGTACTTAAGGGGCAGACGCCATCTTTTGGGGTCCTTCGTCCCCTCACGGCCCTCCTGGCGTGAGGGGTGTATCATGTGATTTTTGGCCTCTGAACCATGCTGGCCCGAGGCCGCAACTCCAACAGGTAGGCCCAGTCGTGCTGACTGGGCTTACCCTTTGAAGGTGATCCTGTGCTGTCCGTCCTGAGGGAGGAAGCCACTCAATGGAGGAAACCAGGGGGAGGACCTGTCCTGAAAAGACCGAGCGGAAGGCTGGTGTCTTGAGGAGGGCCTGGTAATTGTATTGGAGGATACACCGCAACTAAAGTTTACCTTGCAGTCTGCCGGGTTGGCTTAAAGGCTCTTGACTGTTTGGCTGGAAGTTCGGGTGTTAAGTCCTGTGGCAGAGGATCCCGGATTATCCAATTCTGTGTACCACCAGTCTGTGGCAGAGACTGGTCCTGATTATTGTTCGTGCATCATAACGGCTGCTAGGCCATGTGAGAGGGGCCTATCCGGGTGAGCAATACCCACTCCAGGGAGAGTGGTGAGTGACTGTTTATTTGAGGAGTTCTCCCCAGTGATCTGTACTGTGTGCCTGAACCTACCCCTACCTACCCCTTTCCCTTCATTCTTCTACTATTCTTCACAAGTTTTATGCAAAAGAAAATAAAACCTAACTGCAGAGGGTTTTACATCATGTGTGGACACTGGAGTTACTACAGACTTTCTTCCCCTAGATAACGAATACAGATCTAACGTGCAACGCCCAAAATTAAACCAGCAGCTCCTACGGGGGTGTGCTACAGTTATTATCAGTACAAGGACCAGAATAATGCTCTCATATCACTCCCAACAACTACAGTTATTCACTTCACACTTGTATTGTTCAACTGTTACTGTTCTTTGGATATGTACCTTACTCATTTGAGTTTACCAAAATAACTGTAGTTGTTGGGAGTGATATGAGAGCATTATTCTGGGCCTTGTACTGATAATAACAATACAAACAGTCTTAAATGTACTATTGTTTTTATGTATTTCTACAATAAAAAAAACCTTAGATTTTTACATGAAGTACCCATGTGCCGTTTAAAGTCCAATTTCTTAGCGTAATCAGTGTCCATTTACAAATTATCGGGACGTTGGCACATTCTTACCTGTGTATCCACAGTGTCGCCCTGTGGGGATACACATTCAAGCAATTTCTTTGAAACTGTATACTTGCCTGTTTTTAATCTTCTCCTGGTTGGTCAGGTGATCCTGTAGTTCTGTGTAAGAGAGTGTTTGACAATGGTTCTAAATTTCGGGAGCCATGACGCTGACAATAGGCTTCCAGCCATTGTCAGTGCTCCTACCTCCCCCCTGCAGCAGCTGCTCACTGACACTGGGGAGCCAGAGTTGTGGGATCAGAGCAGATAGGTACGTTTACACGTCTTTTTTATAGAGGTTAGATAGGATTTGTAGGAAGTTTGGGGAAGGGAAACTTTGTTTATACTTTTGGTCGGCATGCATCCCAAATCTCAAACGTCCCAGAACCTGCGGGACCTTCCAGGAATTTCAACCAAGTCCCGGAGTCCCGCAGGTCAGGGCTGTATCCCAGAGTCCAGCGCCAGAACGAGTTCCAACACTTGGCGCCACTAACCTAATTTGCATGCAGCCGGCAGGAAGACATACTGGCTGCTGAAGTAGCTGCTGGCATGGGATCACAGAATCTGGGAATCCAAGATGTGGGGGAAGTGCAGGACTGGGACAAGATGGGGGGCATGCAAGTACTGTATATCCATTCCTAGTGCCCTGGGTTCAGATTGCATTTGGTCTTCTGACCAAGTTCGCTGACAGTTCTCCGCAGCAGTGCAGCCAGCATGATCGTTGTAAATAATCTAAGCCACCTGTGATTCACTTACCTCGGCCAGCAGCTCCCACAGCCTTGTGGATTTGATGCTACACACAGAACTGTCCTGCCCTGAGGTTCTGGTGAGCAAAGAGAAAAGCAGGGCAAGGAGGGGATCAGGGGGGTGCAGAGGTTAGCATAAATAGTGGGGTGAGCCAAGAGGGGATTTGGGGTGTGGAGGTGAGCAGAGAGGGGATCTGGGGTACAGAGGAGGAGAGAGAGGGGGGTGCAGAGATGAGCAGGGGGGGTTGGGGATCCAATGTTGAGCATGGCAGAATTGGGATGCAGAGGTTAGCAGAGAGAGTGGGTGCAACAGTGAGCAGAGAGGGGAACAAAGGTTAGGAGAGGGAGAGGGGTTGTAGTGCAGAGGTCATCTGGGAGGGGGATTTTGAGGTGCAGAGGTTATAAGAGAACGGAGTTGGGATGCACAGGTCAGCAGGGGTGGTTGGGGTGTGAAGGTGAGTGTAGAGGTAAGCAGAGATGGGGGTTTGGGGTGCAAAGGTTAGTAGAGGGGAAGGGGGTTGTAGGTGTAAAGGCAGGGCCGGTGCGTCTACTAGGCAAACAAGGCAGCCACCTAGGGCGCACTGCTGCCTAGGGAGCCCGGCCACTGGTGTTCCTACTCTCTTCTCTCTGCAGCAAGCAACTAATTCTCAGCATCAGCAGGCACCTGCCGCTCTGCAGTGACAGGGGAGGACTGTGTCCCGACTCCCGAATGAATGGAAGTAAGCAAACATTCATTGATGGGCACTGGTATGCTGTATTTGATTGGCACTGGTAGGCTGCATTTGATGGCAAATGGTGAGGCTGCATTTGATGGGCGCTTCACTAAAAAGGTGGGCTATACATGAGCAGAGCAAAGAGGGTGGAGTCAGGGGTGGGGCCAGGGGGCGGCAAAATTAGGTTTCACCTAGGGTGTCAAAAATCCTTGCACCAGCCCTGTGTAAAGGTAAGCAGAGACAGAGGTGCAAAGTTAAGGAGAGAGCATTTGGGGTGCAGAAGTGAGCAGGGAAGGCTTGGGGAACAGAGGTTAGCATAGAGGAAACGGTTGTGGTGCATAGGTTAGTGGGGGGGGGGGTTGGAGTGCAGCTAAGAGCATAAAGGGGGGTTGGGGTGCAACTTCTCCCCAGAAATCCCCACCCCCAAAGGGATTACAGGGAAGAGGGCAATGTATACAGAGAGGAAGCAGTGTGTAGGGGGGTAGGGTTAAAGGGGGGAGGGAGCGGTTATTAAGCCAGGGACAATATTTAGCATAATTTAACCACACCTACCTTTGCTGCTGGTGTGTGGCGCAGGTTGCTGTCTCCCTAATGAGTCCCTCATTATAGGTCCAAAAGTTAAGAGGTATGGTGGTCGGGGGGTGGTAAAATTAGTTTATTGAGTTGCGTTATACAGCCTCCCAACCACCAGCAGTAAGGGGGGTATACACATGCCATGACTGTGATGCTTTGCATCAGGGCCTGGCAAATATGATCCCACCTGTCGTGTTCAGTGGGCAGTACCGCTGCCAAATGTCACATATTGAAGTGAATAGGGCTACACCAATTCCGCGAGTCAAACACTAGGCTGATGGTTGTGGCGCTGTATTCCCATTAAAAAAAAGCCCATTCAAGTATAAAAAGACATTCGGGAGGCAGCAATATTGTTTCCTGAACGCTTGTGTAGCGACCTCACCCCTCTCACCCCTTCTCATTCTCGGCTTGTCTGTCTCTGTCTAGAGGTGTCAGTACCGGGGGGAGGGATGAGATACACCACGGCCCATGTCCTCCATAGTGAAGAGGTGAAGGCTAGAAAGATCGGGTTTTGTGTAGGTGTCCTAGAGTCAAATCCTTTCATCAGATTCACTCCCCTTTGCTCCTAGTAACCAGAGTTCCACACACTGAATAGGTCCAACACAGTTTTATTCTTCTCAGCGAATAAACATACAGCACAGTCAAGTTGGGACCTTTGCAACAGTTCAGTATTAATGGGAGTAGGTCGAGGCACAATCCTTCACGGTATCGCTAACCACTGTAGTGTCACCAATGGCGAATAGTCACTGCCACTGACTATATGAGGTAGAACATGAATTACCTTCGCTAGCACAGCCCCTGTCAGGGGAAGGATATCCGTCCAAGGGAGTCACCGGAGGCCTCTCTGTCACCAGCAATGCTGCGCCGGACACTCCAGAGAAGTTCCGCTCACCAGTCCTCACAAACTCAGACACGGTACTGAGCCCCAGGCATCCGCCATAGTACCTCACCCCAGGCTAAAGGTGCCTGAGATGGACTCCATCTCTTGCTCCGGCCAGGTCAAGGGCATCTGGGCCCGGAACTCCGGAACGCCGGCACCCAAGCTGAAGGTGCCTGGGTGCGGCCGCGTCCTCCGACTCTGAACCCCAAGGTCAGGGCATCTGCCCCTTTTATCTCCTCTCCTTTTGCGTCCCAGCAGGTTCCCCGCCCCGCTGTACCAGCGCCAGGAAAGGACAAAAAGGCACAGTCTTGCGGTGTGAGTTCAACTCCGGCCAGGGCGACAACGCCACCTGTAGGCCGCAGGGAACCTCACACCACTAGAGTCCTCCAAGAACCACAAAAGGGTCTCGGATTCCCTAGCAATCAGTGCATCTGGGTTACACTACCACCCAGATGCTTACCCTAAATTCAAATACCCGCTACACTTGTAAGCCGCCCCCTTGTCGCTCTGTCAAAAGTGATCCACTGCACATCACTTTTCACAGACAACACAAGTGAAAAAAAGCCATAAGTAGTTAAACAAGAATGAGTGTGGAACACAACTTCAAAAACAAGCCAACATTGGCAGATCCAATATTTTTATCTCAACAAGTTCCCCATAAGAAAGTGCTACCCAGCAGTGTGTTTGGAGCAGTTTTCTACCTGATATGACATACACCTAAGGACAAGCAACTTTTGTCAAGCCAGCTGGTGCAGACAGGGGTACCCATGGCTTGAATTTGGACCCAATTAAGCAGGAATCAAAAATTCAAGCCCTGTATGACAATCATACAGTGGTACTAAATGTAATAAACTTAAATTAATGTTGCACTACCCCGTAGGAGCTGCTGGTTTAATTTTGGGTCTGCCGTTACCTCACTGTTCACCGTATCCGCCATAGGGGTCCCATTGGAGAGTTGTCCACAGATGTCCGCACCAACACTTAGTCTCTTTTTCCAATGCTATTATTAACAAACGTCAGATAGAGGGATGGAGGGTTAGGGGAGATTCAGGTACCTTGTTTTGTGGATCATGGGTACTTCTTTGATCCAGAGGACAAACAGCTCCACAACTGGATCTAGCAACCACCGGATAGGCCTCTCTCACTGACCTAGCAGCCGGTGCGGTGCTCGGTCATAGTCTCTGCCACAGACTTGATTAATATTACTTGAGTCGTTGTACAATCCTCTGCCACAGGATTGTATAACCAAGAACTTTTGCAAAGTCAAAGTACATTGATACAAAAACTAAAACCCGCGCTAAAAGAATGTGCAGTGATGATTGTGAAAAATAAAATATTGTGAAAAATAAATAAATCCGCAGCTGCCGCAACACGAGACTGCGATGTTAAACGAGCGTCAGTGTTGTACCGGGTACACAGCGTGCGTTCCACAGAAACCGGAAGTAGCGTCACTAGTTCTGGGTTGGCCGGAAATTGCGTCAACGCGTTTCGCCCCTCCTCCAGGGCATCATCAAGGACATGGTCGTGAGTCTCTTTGCTAGCAGCGCTATGCTGGATGTTCATAAGCGGTACTTCACATGATGTTTTTTTTATTTTTTCCGTATGTTTACTAATGCCTCTGCTGATATTATGGAGTCTATCTATCACATGTGATGAACTTATTGAATCCAAGTTGGTGTGATCTCGCATGTAATTTCTCACCCCCTTTCTGGTGAGTGGGGCCACAAGAGGGGAATTTTCTAAAGGAACTAACTATTTGGTCTCTGCTGTGGAAACACTCAGTTTTCTAAGATTGACACCGATGCCATTTCTAATTTATTAATCTTTCACTAATGGTTTACAATTTATTTTTATTAATGAGCACAGTGGCAACACTAATGGATAATCAGGTTTATTAATACATTATGTGGCAATAACGATTGTAAGCTAATTTCATATAAGTGTTTATGAGTCACTTCTTTAATGTTTTAAGTGTTTGCTTTCACATATCCTTGCCAGCGCTGCAAATATTTGTTTTTTAAAGTCAAAGTACAATCTCACAGTACCAGTATCTTTCAGCCATCCGGCGATACTGTGAGGTAGATTTGGCCGGGATGCATCCTCCAATTGCTTGGCTTCTCCCCACAGGCAAGACAGCTCAGGACCACCCCTGGACCAGTAGGCCCCAGAAACTACTGGGCCTATTTTCAGTAACAAGGCCTCGGGCCAGCAGGCCCCGAGGCAGAAGAATTGCTACAACACACCTTAGGCCAGGAGGGCCATCAGGTCAGAGAGACCGCGAAAACAGTGTCTGTCCCTTAAGTACCCTCTCCCAGAATGCACAGCGGGTGAACCACTCCCACTGGGCTGTTTCTGGGTAAAGAGGTACTCAATGCATCCAGCCTGCTGTATTTCCAACACTGACCGGGGGTCACAACGACACCCGAGGCCAAGTGGAAAACACACAACACAGCTAAACTGGAACAGAAACCAGCAATTTAACATAATACTCTGAGCTAAACTACAGCTCAGATAAACCTAAATTTACATATAGCGCCTACTCAATAGGAGAAGGGTGCTACACACTTCCCCCACCGCAATAGACGATGTCCTCATCGTCTGAGAAAAAAATGACTCTCACTCCTGAGAGTCGATACCTAAATCACAAAACTTGGATGGGAAAGGGTGAGGTAGCAAGAGAAATACAGGTTTAACATGAACACACACAGTAGAGTTACATCAACATATGTCCCATCAGCTAACTCTCGATCTAAGCCACCTACTCTCCAGCAGCTTGACAGAAGATCCATTTGTACCTGAAAAACAAAAGACACACACAGGCAACAATATAAAACACATCACTGTACAATAGGAAGCAAAGCCTCATTTCCTAAGAATTGAGATATTCTTTCCCCTTTTTTTTTCCAAATGTGGAGTAGCTAGAAAAGTAATGTCCAGTCTTTGCTGTGCAAACTTCCACCACCTATTGGCAGAAGAACAATATGACAATACTCCTTAATACAAGTACTGGAACAAGTAGAGAAATCTTGACTCCGAGGTTTCCTGTAACCTAACACTACCTAGCTATATACCCCACAGTTCTTTTAGTATAGAGGATTTTTTTCTTTTTCTCACAGTCTCTTTGCAAAGTGAAAAACAAACGGGACAGTCACTATAATTGATCACCAGTAAAACCGGGGATCAGGAAGAGTCAGGTTTTTCCCTTGCTTATCCAAAGTGGTGATAAAGTAGACAACGTTGTCCTTTCCAGGCCTGCAGATGACCACTTTGTCAGCTCAGGACCACCCCTGGACCAGTAGGCCCCAGAAACTCCTGGGCTTATTTTCAGTAATGAGGCCTCGGGCCAGCAGGCCCCAAGACAGAAGAACTGCTACAACACACCTTAGGCCAGGAGGGCCATCAGGTCAGAGAGACCACGAAAACGGTGTCTGTCCCTTAAGTACCCTCTCCCAGAATGCACAGCAGGTGAACCACTCCCACTGGGCTGTTTCCGGGTAAAGAGGTACTCAATGCATCCAGCCTGCTGTATTTCCAATACTGACCGGGGGTGACAGCGACACCCACGGCCAAGTGGAAAACACACAACACAGCTGAACTGGAACAGAAACCAGCAATTTAACATAATACTCTGAGCTAAACTACAGCTCAGATAACCCTAAATTTACATATAGCGCCTATTCAATAGGAGCAGGGCGCTACATTAAAAATATAAAAATTACATATTTGACGCATGCTGTCTCTAGCATTATGTAAACTGTCTTGTTTCATTGTTCATCCTGCTGTTATTTTTCAACTTTTTTTTAACAGGCCAAGTTAGATGTGTAGTGCACCCCTGTGGGAGCCACTAATTTGATGGGCCTGAAACTGGTTTCCTTCTCAGATTGGGCTACCACCTGTACCAGTCTGTCCCACCCCACTCAATAGAATGAACAACACCAGTATAAATGGACACTGTGTGAATTATAAATAAATTGGTCAAATAAAGCAAGGTAATGCAGAAATTTGGCCAAAAAGCTATAAGACCAATTCCTATACGAAGTATTCTATATTAAAATTCTATGCAGGGAGTAACACTAAGGTTAACTGGGCCCAGGTTTTACTGTATATTCCAATCAGCTTAAATTGTAACAGAGTCACTTAGAGTGTTATCAGAGCAGCTCGACAAAGGATAGTATAGACCCCAGAAAGGCTACACTGCCTTTCTACACCACTACACTAGAAAACCTTGGAGTGACCCTGCTAGGTCCATGTATGCATGCAGGATTTTACTATATAAGAAATAGAGCAATCCTTAGGAGGAAAAGAAAGGTAGTGGGTGATAAGATCTATACAAAGTACTGTCAGACAAAATGGGATAGTCTAAAAACACAGTTATTTCTAATGGCTTTGTTGGGGCCTTAACAGTGGTGGCTAAATAGTGATGAAAAAAAGATTTCAGAATGAGAGTTCAAATATCAGACACCACATCCCAATAGGAAGATAAAAATAAAGGAATGAGAGGTCACATGCCTCGGGATTTTTGAGGTGTCAGGTGGGTAACAGACCAGACTTACTGTTTGACCAGGTGAAAGTTAGAAAAAACGTTTAATACAAAAATTCATTAAAAACATGAGACAAAGACATTTCATACATCAGTTGTTTCTTTTTGAGATAGCATTTGAACAGACAATACCAATATTTTCTCTACATGTTTCTCTCGGAAGAGCTTCTTCAGGAGATTAAATCATGGCATCTATTATGCTAAAGGCAACAAAAAAAGAAATGAATACTCATGTTGAACATTAAAATTAATATAATGTTGTGAATTGGCATAAACAATCATGGATGTCAGGGCCCGGACTGATGGCTAGTGAGGACACAGGAGGTGGATCCTCTGTGCCAGAGAGGCGAAGGCACGGGTCGCACTGGAGGACCGGTTCTAAGCAGCTACCGGTTTTCACCAGAGCCCGCCGCAAAGCGGGATGGACTTGCTGCGGCGGTAGCAACCAGGTCGTGTCCCCCAGTAGCGTCTCGACTTCTCTGGCAGCTGAGATAGGCACGGTACACAGGGACTAGGCAGAGGCAAGGTCAGACATAGCGGAAGGTCAGGGCAGGCGGCAATGGTTTCGTAGTCAGGGGCAACGGCAGAAGGTCAGATACACTGGCAAGGCAACTACAAAACGCTTTCTCAGGGCACTAAGGCAACAAGATCCGGCAAGGACAGGAAGGGGGAGTGGGTATTTAAGTGTTTTGGGTGTGTACACAGTAATTGGACCAGGCACCAATCAATGGTGCACTGGCCCTTTAAATTTAAGAAGACCGGCGCGCGCGCGCGCCCTGGAGAGCAGCGGGACCGCGCGCGCCGGGACGGAGCAGGAGGAGGAGGCCGGTGAGCAGGATGGGATGCGATCCGCGGTCGGACAGGTGCCGCCGCATGGATCGCACCCCCGCCAGCATCAGAGCAGCGCTCACGGTCAGGGGGGCCGACCGGAGCGCTGCAGGGGGACAGACGCCGCGGGCGCTCCGGGATGGATGGGACACCCGGAGCGCTCGGCGTTACAATGGATATGCATAATAAGTCATTATTTAATTATTTAAGACCCCACGTCGAAGGCCTCACGTCCTACCTTCAGGACACCAGCGACCTTCTTCGGGCCCTGGACGGTCTATCTGTTCCCAAGGGCGCCTGGCTGGTGGCGCTGGACGTGGAGGCCCTCTACAGATCCATCCCCCACGTTTTAGGGTTTGGGGTTGTGGAGGGCTTTTTACTTGACAGCAGTGAGGCACCTGTTGCTTACAATGGATTTATTTTGAATCTTTTACGATTCATACCTACCCACAATATTTTTCTTTTTGGACGCTCCCACTACCTCCAGATACAGGGAGTGGCTATGGGGACTCGTTGTGCCCCTAGCTATGCCAACCTGTATCTGGGGGGGTGGGAGCGGGACCTCTTTTTTCGAGAGGATATGCAACATTTAGTTGAGCAAATACCCATTTGGAGACGTTATATTGATGTTTTTTTCATCTGGACAGGTGACCAGCGTGACCTACTGCTGTTTTTTGATGGTCTCAAACCCGATCAATATAACCTCAGCTTTACTATGGAAAAAAGTCAATGTGACTTGACCTTTCTAGATATACAGATTTATATAAATTTCCAGGGGGTGATTGGTACGACTCTGTACCGTAAACCGTCCGCCGAAAATTCGGTGCTACATGCTACCAGCTCACACCCAGCTCCCTTAATAGCCAGTGTGCCCTATGGGCAATATTTAAGGCTTAGACGCAACTGTAGTGAAAATGTACACTTTGAAATGGAGGCCAAGGCCTTGCAAAATCGACTCTCACAACGAGGCTATAGTAAAAAAGGCCTTAAGACCTACTCCAAAGCTAAGAATTTAGAACAGTCCACCTTGATCCACGGTCCCAAGAAAATTAAATCTAATGAAGGAGTAAGATTAATTACTCGTTTTTCGGGGCAACATCACCACATGCGTGAATTACTACAAAAACACTGGCACCTCCTCATGGGAGATCCCAGTGTTTCTAAACACCTTAAACATTACCCCGAGATCACTTTTAAAAGATCAAAATCCCTTAGGGACTGTATGGTTCACAGCTTGACCCTTCCGGACGGCAGCATGTTTAAGCCCAATTTCTTGGCTACATGCCAATCTGTCGGAATTGTGTACATTATGATATGCGATTCTCAAGCCTATTACATTGGAAAAACAAAACGCCCTTTCTTCAATCATGTCTCCTTGGGGCTCAACAAAAAAATAGAGAGACACCCATTAGTAGGCACATGGGCCTTTGTCATAACTTCAACGATTCCCTGATGCATTTCTTTGCCCTTGAGCATGTCCCTCCCACAGAGAGAGGGAGTGATTTTGACAAAGTCCTTTTGCAACGGGAGGCAAAATGGATTTCCATCCAGGGAGCCCTGCAGTACCCGGGGCTAAACGAAACCTTGAGCTTCAAACCTTTCTTATAAAACATTTTTTTTTTTTGCCTTTTTACTTGTGGTTAATTTTGTTTTTTTGTTCTTTTTGTTTTCAGTGTTTCTTGATTTTATTTTTATTTTATTTTTTCTTCCAACTTTCCCCTTTTTTCAGTAGTTGTATTATTAGTAGTTTAAGAGATGATGTATATTGTTATACCTTGTAGGCCATTATTTGGCAAGACACTTTAATCATTACATATGTTGTAGGCTTGCTCTTACAAATGTACTGTATTCGCTGCATGATTTGGTGTGATTTTGATGTGATATTGGTGACTGCCTTTATTATCAAGCATATTGTAATCTAACTGTTTAAACTAATTTTGGTTTCTTAATTATTGTTTACATATTTTTTGACCTATTTATTAATGTATTTGTTACATATCTATCCATCTGGCTCGTTACACATGAATCGAGATGTTCTTTCCCATGCAGGGGGTCAGTGTTTCTTCTTGGCCCCTGCTTGTATGGACGCCCAGGGCAGACAGTTTTGGATTCCCAATCAATGCACCCATATCTGATCTGCCTATTTTTTGGTCTGTTTTTCATGGGATGTTCCCCACAGGTCAATTCAGCCTCTTTCCGAGCCCTGTTTTGGCTTTTTCGGATATATGGGATTCCATTCCCACATTTTATGTCTGCTCCATCCTGTTTTTCCATCTTCCCAGTGCTGACCATCCAAGTACTGGCATAGGGGGTTTTCAAACATGGCTGCTGCCGCTTACAAGGTTACCTTGTCACTGCGCGCCGCTGTTTTCCTGAATGGCGCATGCATGTTAACATCCCTCTTTGAGTCCGCGGCGCGGCAATGACGTCAGACGCTGTCCACGCTGGACTAGGACTTAAACGGCGTTATTCGCCGCTACCCTCTGCCATTCCCACGGAGGGTGTGATAGGGATCACATCTCTCTCCCCCCGATCACCCCTGGAAATCTTTGATCTCGTATATCAGGTAAGAACCCCTTGGACTTCTCCTTTTGATCTCCGCTCTGGCCTTCTCTGTAACCAGAACTGGATCTGGATTTACTCTCATGCTGCGCATCGGCATCTATTATTCTGTTTATACCTATATTTTTCCCTCCGCAGGGTTCCCAACTCTGGAATTCCCCTGCTGGGAATGGGATGCCTTTTCTGTTTCCCTACTTTGGTTTATTGAATGAACCCTGGAGAATCTAAGACCTTGTTTCTAGTTGAGATACTTCCCCGCTGTTTGTCATTGATTCTACATGCATATGCCAATGGACAGGTATACCATGTTTTGGCTTATTTAAGCAATCTCTGTATACCTCTTTCACTGATAACTTTTATAGACATATTTGAACCTTGGTTCTGTTTTATACATACCTCTTCATGTTTTTAGGTCGAACATACACATTTTTTGTCCTTCTTTACAAACATCATGAGGTTCACTGACCGCTGTTTGGGACCGTGTCTCTCTGCATCTGTTAAATGAGCCCCTTTTATAAATTTTCCTTTGCTTACATCTATTAACTTTGCGCAGTATTTGGTAAGTTCCTCTATCACATAATTATCTCCAAATGTAAAAATTGTGTTCCTTTGTCCTGCTATATTGATTGTATTATATCCATTTGACTTATTATGCATATCCCTGATTGTTTATGCCAATTTACAACATTTTATTAATTTTAATGTTCAACATGAGTATTCATTTCTTTTTTTTTTTTTGCATTTAGCATAATAGACGCCATGATTTAATCTCCAGAAGAAGCTCTTCCGAGCAAAACATGTCAAGAAAATATTGGTATTGTCTGGTCAAATGCTATCTCAAAGGAACAACTGATGTATGAAATGTCTTTGTCTCATGTTTTTAATGAATTTTTGTATTAAAACATTTTTTTAACTTTCACCTGGTCGATCAATAATTCTGGTTTGTTACCCACCTGACACCTCAAAAATCCAGAGGCATGTGACCTCTCATTCCTTTTTTTGGGCTAAATAGTGATGTTTGGTGGCTTCCAGCTACTTTCAGCTCAGGGGCACAGAATATTGAGGAGGTGTTTGGTGAAATTAACTTACAGAAGAACTTAAACAGTAGTGAAAAAGAACATGCAACACGTTCAGGGAGAAGTAAAGGTGGTTCTGAATTAATGGGGCAATCCTGGATAGATGGTATGGCAATGCTTAGTAGTAGACTAAGTGAGCAAGCCAATGTCTAAGAAGCAGGACGGCAAGGCTGTGCTGGGCTAAAGTCTCATTCCCTGCTGTACTGCATGTATAATGGGTTGACAACCCTCTCACCAATCCTGTGCTTCAGCTGTGGATCCTGACACTGGAGGGGCCCCTCATGGATCGATGGCTTGAGCGAACCCGCTCTGTACTGTTGGAGATGCAGAAAACCGGCAAACCCGCTCTGTACTTCTGGAGATGCTGTTGCTTAGGCCGTGATGGAAGGCGAGCGTCTTGAGGGTTTGACACTCTGGTTGAGGCGTCTGCTACCTCCCTGAGCAGCTAATTGAGTCTGCTCCTCCTCCCAAGTTGCATGCCCCCCCCCCCCCCGGTATTTGTAGTTTCCTCGCCGCTGTAATGCAGTGCCACCTGTACATAATGAAACTTCACCTCCCAAAGTAGCTTCTCTTCCCGGTCTGATGTCAACCAATCAGGGGAGGACATAAGGAGTCAATGGGGACATAACAGGTGGGCATTCCTGGACTTGTTGTCCCACCATAAAAATTCTGTGAAGTTCATCTTTTCCTTAGTTTCCTTAAAGGGCTTTTGTGCCAGTACCTGGCTACTGGGTTGAGACAAAACCTTTAACACTGACATTGTTAGCTGGAGAAAGGTATTAGCTGGAGTTAGGCTTTACTTTGTTAGTCACTTATGTAAAGTCCATCTAAATTTACTAGTCTATCTAGCACTACCCTCTCCAGATAATGTTGCTGTCCAGGGGTGTACCTGCTGCTCCTCCATAGATAGAGGAGCCACCCTAAGACAAGAAGTTTGTTACTGGACAGACCACCAGGTGAAAATAAAGGGAGAAAAAAAATAACTTAAAACAGAAGACTGTTACATTTTTGTTTTTGGGTTTTGATATGCTTTAAGAGTCGCCATTATGGCAGGAAATGTTGGTTAGCCAGAAAATTGCTCATAGATAGGCTAATGGGTTATAAAGCCTGCTGGGGCTTGACAAAATCTTAACTCTCAGTTTTGGATAGTGTGAGTGTTTCAATATGAACTTTTTTAGTATCTTGGACTTAAATAGCCATGTAAGAACAATGGTTAAAATATTTCTGTCTCATAATGAGTTGTTCCCCTGTGGCATACGATAAGATTACTTCTCAGACATACTTAGAGTTTTTTTGGTATTATTTATCTAGCTGTGTCTTTGCCTGCAGTACTTGACATTGTTCAATTTTCAATATCAGTCATCTTGTACTGTAGCGAATTAAATATATTTCAGACCTACCAAGTTATTTCTCAAGAAACCAAGCTATATTCTACCTCTGTGCCCTAAGGGTGTACAGTGTGAGACCCATGAATCTAAAAGAAGTGTAAAATAAATGCAAAGCAATGTTATTGTGCACCCTTCTAGTACAAGAAATTCTTGCCTGGATAATTGGGAAAACACATCATAACTGCAGTTCATGAGAGCGGTAATTCAGTATGAGAGCTGAAAACTTTTACATGTCCATCACAGCATCTTTAGCAGAAAGTCTTTTCATATGGTTCCTATCCAGTCTATTCACCAGGGACACGTGCTCAGATCCCCTGCTGAACTGGAGAAAAACCGGACAGATGTCACTTTTTTGCATTTTGGCAGACCTGTATTCGATCAATGGGCGGCTGAAAAAATATAGACTTAAAGTGGTTGTAAACCCACTTATGCAACTTGCACCTACAGGTAAGCCTAGATTAAGGCTTACCTGTAGGTGCAAGAAATAGCTCCTAAACCTACACGGTTTAGGAGATATTTGCAAAAAATGACATGCATCGGTGTCTACGGCGCATTCACAGGGTTAATCCCATTCACAAATCTGGCTTAGCCGGATTTGAGGGCTCCCGCGTGCATGCGCGGAGTGACGTCTTCGCCGCTCCGGCCAATCACAGCGCCGGAGCGGCGCTGTGATTGGCTGGAGCGGCGATACACGGAAGTAACCTTCCGGCTAACGCCGCAGCGATGACTGGAGAGGGAGACGAGGACGGCTTTGGGGGCCCCGATCTAAGGTAAGTGATGCATAATGAGCTAGTATGCTAGTCATACTAGCTCATTATGGCTTTGTCTTGCAGGTCGGATATTTAAAAAAAAAAAAATTCCAGGATTTACAACCACTTTAAATTCACTTACATCAGGCTACCTCCAATCCATCATGTTTAGGTCTGGGAAAACAGAAAAGGAATACATGGAGCTTCCAATCAGGTACGCCTGTGAAACTGACAGGCAGACCTGATTGGATAGTCATTGTGAAAGAACCATTATACTTTAGGTCATAAGATGTAAGGCAAGCATCAATATCAAAATGTTGCTGTGCAACTAAATGAAGCTCTTCATCACCTATAACAGTGCATATAATATGTATTTATAAATACACTGTATTTTATATAATAAAAAACATTGAAAACGATGTAAATTGTATAGTTCTTTTTAAAAATGGCAACAAAACAACCACTTTAATTTATAATGTGATTTTAGGGCAGGTCCAGGTCTTCTTTTTTCCAGGCCCAGACATTACATGGAGCCAAAACATACTGATTCATTAAGTTAGCATGTGTATGGAGGTAAGAGGTGCAGCAAACTATAGCAATAAATCAGAAAAGTACCAAGGCAATATAAATTACTGCATATGTCTTGTTTTGTATTGTCTGCTCAGGAAAATTTAGACGGGCACTTTATTTGATATACCGTATTTGTGCCGGGAGGCGGCTATGCACTCTCCCTACTTGTCGGACTCTCCCCATTCATTACTATTGGTGGAGACTCCCACACTTCCAGAACCAGGATTCTGGACTACGTGGTTACAATATATTTTGTTTCAGTTGTTTAATTAGTTTTTTTCATGTTATACTCCTTGATACTGGGCGTTTCTATGCCCAAGTGTCGACTATTCTCTTTTCTTTTTTCTTTTTTTTCTACTTTTAACCTTTTTTCCTTTTCTTCCCTGAGGGTCAGCCGGAGGTTCCCTTGGTTGCCTGAGATGCCTATACATTGGTGTTGGTTGGTGAGTTTGTCTATTACAGCCGTTTTTGTCTTTTACCATGTCCATGTTGACTGATCCCACTGAAACCATACGACTGCTTTCTCATAATGTCCAGGGATTGGGCTCTCCATCTAAGCGTATTAAGGTGTTTAATTACTACAAGTCACTGGGTGCTGATGTTGTAGCTCTTCAGGAAACACATTTTGCTTCTTCCTTCACTCCCCGTTATATACATAAAAACTATCCCGTTTGTTATTTTGCTAATGCCAGGGAGAAAAAACGAGGGGTGGCGTTATGCTTATCGCGACGTCTATCGTTTACTGAAACTGAAGTACTGAGGGACCAGGAGGGGAGGTACTTATTGGTGAAGGGACACTTGGGGGGTAATTTAGTGACCTTTTTGGTCTATTATGCCCCCAACACGAACCAGGTAGCGTTCTTTGATTCCTTACTCCGATCTTTGGCACCGAAGTTTGAAGGAGATGTAATCTTAGCTGGTGACTCTAATTTAGCGTTAGACCATATACTAGACAAATCTCATCTGTCACAACTTCAAGTCCCCTCCTAAACAAAGCCGAAAATTTGCTCAGCTGTTACATCATCATGACCTAGTTGATGCTTGGAGGGAGGCCAACCCTACCACTAGAGACTATTCCCATTTTTCTAGAGCTCATAATCGTTATTCACGTATTGATCATGTATTTCTCCATTCGGGACTATTGCCTAAATTGACAGTAGCCAAAATTGTGTCGGCGCCCTGGTCTGATCATGACCCTGTGGTGGTTATGTTTTCAAACTTGACGATCAAGTTGGCTAAATCTCACTGGAGGCTTAATGAATCTATACTCAGTAATGAATCTTATTGCCTAGATATTATTACTCACCTTAAAACTTACTTTGCTAT
This sequence comes from Rana muscosa, assembly GCA_029206835.1. NCBI lineage: Eukaryota > Metazoa > Chordata > Amphibia > Anura > Ranidae > Rana > Rana muscosa. The sequence continues at coordinate 783,737,728 of CM055116.1, read as the reverse complement.
TAATAAAGCAGAAGATACTGCTCCTGCTATTAACTGGGCAGCACACAAAGCTTCAGTGCGGGGTTTCTTGATTCAGTTGGCATCCAGACTTAAAAAAGCCCACGAAGAAGTGATTTTGGTCAAAACTAAGGAATATGAAACTTTAGTTACCCAACATAAACGTTCCCCACATCCGGACTTGTTGCTTAACCTTGAACAGGCCCGTACAGAACTTAATATTTGCCTCACTACTAAAGCGGAGAAAAGCCTACACTGGACTAATCACAAATTTTTTACCTGGCGTGACCGGCCGGGTTCCTTACTGGCACATAAACTTAACCCTAAACATGCACAGGCTGCTCTCCCGAAAATTAGACTCTCAAGGGGCAATCTTTCCCAAAATCCTCAAAAGATTCTTAGTGAATTTCAAGATTTCTATACTAACCTATATACCCCGGCCCAGGGCCATGTGTCTTCTTCTATTAGTGACTTCCTACATACCTTATCTCTGCCGTCTCTCACAGAATCTCATAGAGAACGTATGGACCAACCCATTACATGTGAAGAAATATGTAACACTATCAAATTGTTGTCTTTACATAAATCGCCTGGCCCTGACGGTCTTCCTAATAACTATTATAAAACGTTTTCTGAACAATTGGCTCCTCATATGGCTCTCTATTTCAATTCCTTGCGAGGCGGTGGAGAAGTTCTTTTAGACGAAAATAGGGCTTACATTAGTGTCATACCGAAACCAAATAGAGACTCTACTGATATTCTTAATTACCGCCCTATATCGCTGATCAATTGTGATCTCAAAATTCTGACGAAATTATTAGCTTTGCGGCTCGGTGCTTTTCTGCCACAGTATATTCATAAAGACCAATCTGGCTTTATAAATCAACGCCAAACGCTAGACCAGATTCGCCGATCTATAACATTGATTTCTGCAGTTCACTCTAAATGGGATGCCCCATGGTCTAGGGAACTACTGCTGCTTTCATTGGATCTTCATAAGGCCTTTGATAGCTTGAATTGGGACTACTTATTTGCCACCTTAAAGGCCTTTGGATTTGGTTCTACCTTTATCACCCTATTACAAACAATATATAGCAATCCGTCGGCCCAGGTCTCCATTCGAGGTTATAGATCAATTTCATTTCCTATCCGACGAGGGACAAGACAGGGTTGTCCACTTTCCCCATTGCTCTTTGCGTTAGCAATTGAACCCTTAGCTGTTGCAATTCGATCCCACCCCAAAATACATGGAGTATGCTGTGGGCAACAAGAGCATAAATGCTCCCTTTTTGCTGACGACGTCCTCATGTATGTCACTAACCCTCAAGTTACTCTACCTAATCTACTAGCTCTATTTCGTCAATTTTCCCAGCTCTCAGGGCTTTCTTTAAATACTCAGAAGACTATGGCTCTTAATATCTCTTTACCCCCCTCGATGGAACGGAATCTACGAACTACATATAACTTTCAATGGGCATCACACTCCCTTCCGTACCTAGGTGTTCAGCTGACGCCTTCAATTAACACTCTATATCGGGCTAACTATCCTCCATTGTTTCGCCGTCTCCGAGAAGATCTTCAACGATGGGCAGACTATCCCTTATCCTGGTTTGGTAGAATCCATTCCATTAAGATGACATTTCTACCCAGGATACTTTATTATTTTAGAACTTTACCAATTGCAGTCCCGAGGGGAGATTTACAACAACTACAATCGGATGTTCTCCGTTTTATTTGGGGTAATAAAAAACCTTGCATGAACAAACTGACATTATTTGTCTCGAAACCATGTGGTGGGCTTGGCCTCCCTGATTTACAAGCTTACTATCAAGCAGCTCAAATAACACAGCTTTCCTACACAACAGCTAAGGCGTCTCCACCCCTGTGGGTTTCTATTGAGGCTCTTTCGTGCCATCCTTTTAGTATCGGATCACTAATGTGGCTCCCAAGCCGCCGCCGCCCCCCCATTTTGTGCCCCACCCTGTCTCACTCTCTAGCGGTTTGGGACAGAGTGCGACATCGTAGATGCCTATCGTCTCCACATACCCCACTAGCCCCCTTGTTCTGTAATCCTGAGTTTTCTCCCGGCCTGACTCCACTGTTATTTCAATGGTGGCTTAATAAGGGACTTCTTAGGATAGGAGACTATCTTGATGGAGATCAACCACACTCTTTGCAATATTTTAAAGACACGCTGCAGATGCCCTCTAGTGAATTGTTTAGGTACAATCAGCTTATTTCCTTTATACGTTCTAAACTTGAATTGTTAGACAGACCTTTTACACTTACGAGTTTTGAATTATCTTGCCAAACAAGGGGCCTCCTACGGGGACGGATTTCTGCGGTATATGCTACCCTTACTGACCCGAATATTAAACTCCCTTACATGATTCAATGGGAACGGGATTTAAATACCACTTTTGATTTGGCTGAATGGCAGGATATTGCTTATGCGTTATCTAAAGTATCAATTAATACGACATTAATTGAAGCTAACTATAAAACTCTCCTTCGCTGGTATTTGGTTCCAACCAGGGTCGCTAGGATGCATCCATCTGCATCCCCCACCTGCTTTAGAAAATGTGGCCAGATGGGTACAATGTATCACGTTTGGTGGAAGTGCCCCAATATCACTAGATTCTGGATTCGGATATTCAACCTGGTATACTCTGTGACAGGAATTAATATCCGTAGATCCCCGGAGGTGGCGCTTTTCCAAAGGCTTCCTGAAGGGGTCCCTAAAAAATCAAGGAAGCTAATTATATACATACTTTTAGCTGCCAGAATAACCATTGCTAAATATTGGAAGCAGTCGATGGTTCCTCTTGATTCTGTGAAGAATAAGCTCAACTGGATCATGGTTAATGATAGACTCACCTGCATCCTCCGCAACACTACTAAGAAATTTGATCTGATATGGGATCCGTGGATATGATACATCTCTCCATCCTAATACACCTCTGGCTGACCCTCTCTTCTTCTCTCTTCTCCCCCCCTTTTTTTTTTTCTTTTTCTCTCTCTCTCTCTTCTTCTCTTCTCCTTCTCTCTTTTCCTTTTTTTTTTTTCTCTCCTTTCCCTTTCTCCTCTTTTTCATATTTACTGCTTATCAGATATATTTTTGTAGATACAGGATGTCCTAATAATACATATACTTCCAGGTTGCTGATACTCGAGAGAAGGTGCACAAGAGAACCCACCCCCCCCTTTTTTTTTTTTTTTTCCCTTTATCCCTCCCCCTCCCCATTCCCTTCCCACTCCACATTTTCTTCCTTTGCTTCCTATACTGTACCTTTTCCCTGTGCTATATCCCTTCCTAATATTGCAGGCCTAAATGACTCATTGGGACTTTATGTAGTTAGTCCCCAACAAATCTGAAGCATACTTCATGATCTGATCATTAACAACTCTTAAACTTCTATGTTATTTCACTCTGTCAATCTCACTACTATTTCCATCAAAAGTATTCTATATTGACATTTCTCAATTTATTGTGTTGAGGTGGTGCATTTCTGTTTATCCTGATGGAAGGACATTTGGCGGCTTACGCTTACTTTCTCATCTGCAAACATTGTTGATTATTGAATGTATTCTTTGAGACATCGTCTTGTCATTTGATTAATAAAAATATTGAAAGTTAAATTACTGCATATGAATAGTTTATATTTACATTTTCAGCCAGCAGTGGGAGCTCCAAGCTCATTTTTACATGTTTACTTGGCTATCCTTAACTGATTTCATTGAAAAAAAAGGTTGTTTACAGATCTCAATATCATAACATGAAATTTACACACAAAACTGATTGAGACAGAAGAGTTAAATACTCACTCCCTACCTACCGCTGTTGTGTAACAGTGGGGTTCCATGTGCTAGGCTTAATGGTCACTAGTGTTGCTCTTAACTTATTCATGCCTAAACAAGAGAGTGGTTTCCCTAAGCACAGGGTGATCTACTGGGCCCAGGGTTCCTTGGGGTACCTGGGGACTTTGGCTTATGCTATGACTCCCTCCATCTGGGCTTACCCCTTTAAAGAGACCTGGCCTGCCCAGAGCAGTATTCTCTACTGGAGCTTTCACATACCCACTACAGGTCCTACAGAAATGAGTCCCACAGAAGTCCACACGAGCCTCTTACCAGAAGACGTCCCAAAGAGAGGTTTTGAGCTGGAGAGTCCAGAAACAGAAAGCCTTTTCAACCTGTTGACTGCTTTACTTGAATAATCAGTCATAATCATATTTACATGCTTTAGTTAACCTGGTCCCAGGTGATGATACAATCTTCAGCTGCAAACAGAATATTTCTGGAGAGTAAATAAAAAGTCCTATACCTTTCTTCCTTTGCCCTATTCAAAGGGCAAGCTCTTAAAGATAGAGCATTGAAGCCTACATTTTTGATGTGTTCTGGTTCTCACACACTTCCCCATGATGGCTACCTGCCAAAACTGTTTATATTCTAACATACCTAAGATGTCCCATTGCTGGCAGAGCTAGAGTTAGTGGACCTTATAAATTTTATTACTCTATTGGGAGCTTGCTTACACAGTGTGTGTTTCACACCTCTCACACCAATGTATCAACAAATAAGCAAAAAATGTGCAGCACTCACTCACTCATGTGCCTAGTGTCCTAATCTAGTGCAGTAAAAAATAAACTCAATAATTTCACACAGGCTGTCCAGTTTTTCAGGCGGACCTGATTGGAACCTCCAGTCTCCCCTATGGAGTGGCGAATGTCAGCGGTGACATGTCCGCTGACATCTGCCGCTATCCGATCCGATCTTATCCGCAAAAATCCATTTGGATGGTGACCCTATTTTCCATCCATTTGGCGGATCGGATATGATCAGATGAAAATGGACAGGCAGTCCGTTTTCACCCGAGTTCCCCATCGAAGAGAGTGGGACTGTGTCCATGTCCGCTCTCCGCACAGTGAGCAAACAAAACTGATGCAGTGTGCAGCGTATGATCTGAGCACTGACAGGCTGACCCCCCACCCCTTCAACCTCTGCAGCAATGCTGGCAGCACGCAAAAGTTTTTTTCACAAAGACAACCTCTCGATATGACGCTGAGCACGTGTACTCAACTTCTTTGGTCGACAATGGCGAGGCCTGTTCTGAGTGAAACCTGTCCTGTTAAACTGCTGTATGGTCTTGGCCACCATGCTGCAGATCAGTTTCAGCGTCTTGGCAATCTTCTTATAGCCTAGGCCATCTTTATGTAGAGCAACATTTTTTCAGATCCTCAGAGAGTTCTTTGCCATGAGGTGCCATGTTGAACTTTCAGTGACCATTATGAGAGAGTGTGAGTGATAACACCAAATTTAACACGCCTGCTCCCCATTCACACTTGAGACCTTGTAACACTAATGAGTCACATGACACCAGGGAGGGAAAATGGCTAATTGGGCCCAATTTGGACATTTTCACTTAGGGATGTACTCACTTTTGTTGCCAGTGGTTTCGACATTATTTGCTGTGTGTTGAGTTATTTTGAGGGGACAAAAAATTTACACTGTTATACAAGCTGTATACTCACTACTTTCCATTGTAGCAAAGTGTAATTTCTTCAGTGTTGTCACATGAAAATATATAATAAAATATTTACAAAAACGTGAGGGGTGTACTCACTTTTGTGAGATACTGTATGTCCTTATTAACAAGCATTACAATTATTAGAGTATCAGATTTCTTCTTTCCATAAAGACCATCACACGTGGTAATACAACTACAGTATGTGCTTACCTTTACAATACCTAGTAACCATTTTTAGCACCACTCAAGGTGCTCTGCTGGTAAAGAATTCAGTGTCTAACAGCAATGTAAGGGTGCAAGTTGTCTTATGCTTGATCCAGAAAGAACGGAAGCATGAAGGGATGAGAGACACCACTACCTCAATGGATGGACAATCCTCCATCTGTTGAGCTAGTGGTGTGCGGTGTCTCTCATCCCTTTATGCTCTTACCCTCATGAATAGAACTCTTAATTTACAGGAGGTCTAAAACAGCCTGCTGCAGGATATGTAGGATCACATGGATCACATGTAAGTGTGATCATATGTAAGTGGTTTATTATCACTTTAAAGTCCTAGCCTGTTCTCTTTGTCTCTAGTAACTTTGGGCCTAGCCTTGCCATTTAAAATTGCCTCGATGCTGGTCAGCTTTACACTACTGTGCCTTCTGTGGTTTCTTAATTTTTGGAGTAAAACAAAGAGTTTGAAAAGCAGCACTGCTCACATTCTCCTGTCAGATGTACCAGTTGGTTTAAACACTGCTCCTGGGTGCTGGGTCACTGATAATGACTGAGAGTTTGCTATAAATATTATTGAGAGACATTAATGATAGTTGCTATAAATTGGCCAGCAGCAGGATAGTTTTGCATAAGCAAGAACAGCGACAGGCACAGTAAACTAATGGCCAATTATATTATCTTTTTAAAGTGGGTATATTTACGGCTGGATGAAAAAGCATGCTAAAATTACCTGAAAAAAGTGTCCTTTTTCAAACTGCAATAAAGCGGATTGTGGTGTTGCTGCTGTATATAAGCCAAGCTAATATTAAAAGAAAAAATCAATTCCACAGCCATATATGTGCTGCCAGTGTATAACCGGACAGGATTTTCTCTTTCCCTTGAGAAAAGGATGGAAGTGACGTTTCCAGAAGAAATTATTCTGGATGCTTTTTTTTACATGTAGTTCTACCCCCGCAGGGGCCGCTGAATTTAATAGTTCCTTCCCAAACAGTGCAGATGCTGTCAGTCAAACAAGCAACAATGTATTCGCTCTGGCTGAGGGAAACTTTTAAACTCAAATGCCTTGTACACACGGCCGGGATTTCCGACGGGAAAAAGTCCATTGGGAATCCCGACGGGAAAAAAGAGAGCCAGTTCTCTTTTTTTTTTGCTGGCCGTTTTTGGCAGTTTTCCCGTCGGAAAAACTCAGATGGAGCATACACACGGTCGGGATTCCTGGCCAAAAGCTCTCATCTGAGTTTTTCCGACGGGAAAACCGGCCGTGTGTACGAGGCAATAGCCTGTGAAACCATGAGCAGACCAAAACAAATGATCATTGCTCATTTGATTTCAGAGCAAGCCAAAAACGAAATGTATCTTGTATCCTATACTATGAGGGTGCTATATACATTAAGGGGGAATGTGTGCTCTACATGTGTGCTAGAAAAAAGGATGCTGGTCCTAGCAGGGACGTCCCTGAAAATTAAGCCTCTGAAAATGTTATTATGCATGAAGTGGGCAGAGAGTGGTGGCCCCAAGCCATTCCCTAAAGGACCCTAAAAGGAGCAATAGAGCATTTTACTGCACTGAACAGCAAAAAGGTTCAGAATTAAGGATACCAATTTCTGTGGAATATAAAGGGACAGCCCTGTTAATGTTACTGCTGCTGCTGATACTACCACTAATATAGGGGACCCGAGTGACTGGGATGATAAACACGTGAATTGTTCAACCTGTATATCCAGGGGACTTGGAAGACTACTAAACTGTAAGTGTAGACCATGTGGGATTTTTAACATAGTTCCAGTATCTACATACAGCTGTATAATATCTGTGGCATATACAGACTGCTAGTTGATGCTGTCTTGCTGTACCTGTTAATGTGGGACTGTTTTTTGGACATAATTTTGCAATAAAATTGTTTATTACTGTAGCGGCCTCACTCTCTCTCCATCTTTATCGGTTACACACCAACTCATGTCTAGGGGTTCCTGGGTTGTGAGAGTGAGATGCGCCACGGCCCATGTCCTCCCCATTGTAGTAGGGAGGTGAAGGCCACTTACTGATGTTTCCTCGGGCCGGTGTGTTCTGTGAATGCACTGAGTCTGTAATTGCAAGCTCACCAGCCTCCCCTTTGCTTCCAGTAACTGGAGTTCACACACCGGAGAAAGGTCCAACACTTGTTTATTTGACACTCCAATACGCAAAGCACAATTAACAGTTCTTTTGCAGCAAACTGGTTGGGACCTATAACCTTGCCAACGGTGGGCCGAGCAGATCGAAGCACTTCCTAAAGTTTAAGTTCTATGCCACTGTACTATGACCAGCGGCGCCTAAGCCAATCCGGCTGTTACAGAACAGGAAAGATGGGGTCTCTTCCAGCAACCCCTATGAACAGCAATGGAGCCCTCTTCGATGCGCTGTGGCCCCTATCAGGGGGATGTGTCCTCCCAAGAGAGTTCCCAGAGGCCCACTGTCACCGGGTTGGTGCTGCTCTGGGTCTTCAGTGGGTAACCTCTCTGGCCTCCTCACCTCAGATACGAGTCCCTCCGCTCAGGGACCCTCGGACAGTCCACCCTAGCGGGACCCAGTCAAAGGTACTGGGCCCCAGGCCTCCTCGATAGTACCTCACCCCAGGCTAAAGGTGCCTGGGATGGACGCCAACATGACTCCGGACCAGGCCATGGGCACCTGGACCAGACTCCTGGATCTCCAGCACCCAGGCCTAAGGGCCCTGGGTGCGGACCGCAACCCTCCTCCTCCGAGGACCTCCTTCTCCGCAAGACCTCGTGGTAAGGGCGTCTCCCCCTTTTATCTCCTCCCATCAACGGCCCGGTGGGTTCCCCGCCCCAGCCATACCATCTCCGAGAAGGGACAAAACAGGGAGCACTGCAGGAGATGATTCTACCTGAAGCCTGTGGGTACCCCGCCACCCACAGGCAAAGGAGAATACTACATCCTCCAATCCTCCACGAAACAAAAAGGGGTCTGAACCCTAACACAATTATACACCTGGGTCACACTATTCCCCAGGTGTATCCCATCAATTTGAAGACCCCGCTACACATTCCCCCCTGTGATTGGACGCTGGTCCCCAGCGTCAGGTGCACACCCATGTCTCCCATAAAGTGGTGACATGGAGTGAAACCCCTGAGGCAGTTCCTCTAAATTTTTCCCAAGTGCCAAGACCTGCTCAGGGAATGGGGAACATATAAAACAACTTATGTCATAAAACACTTTAAACATCTGCATAATCACAACCCCTCTCCCACACTGTCTAAGAGCCACCCACTCTCAATGATCTTGATTGACGATCCTCCTGCAGGGGAAAGAAAAAAAACAACATCCTAACATAATTTTGTGTCATTTGGCTTGAGTGGGCCCGTCAGCCGAGAGACCCACTCACTCCAACAAGCAAGGTGATGTGTGTGTGAAACATTTTCAAACATTTGTTGCGCAACACTGCCACCTGGTGACAGCGCCGCGGTCATGACACTCAACGAATCTTCCTTCTTCCAGTTTTTCCCTACTCTGCCACTATTCCCAAATGTCCTTGCCTTTGGCACATGAAGAAAAGGGGAAACACAAAAACACAACAGCCCCAAGTCTCCAATGAGAAAAAGAAAAGCCCAAATAAAAACAAAAGCAGGGCACAGTCCTGGGTGTCTGGGAATGGCTCTTCCAGAAAGTTCAAGTGCACAAAGGAAATAAACAGGAGTTCTTTTCTCCTATAAGTAAAACTTTGGATCCGGCAGATACAGGGGTTTCAGGTGTTTGTCAAATGCCTCTATCGAATACTCGACATCTTCTCCTTCTCCAGACTTCCACCTCAAATAGCAAGTCCCGGGGCAGATACGGGTACTCCCACCCATATTCCCGAGCTACTTTGTGGCAAAACAGTCTCTGCAAGCGGGCCAAAGGTGGCATAGTGGCTTTCTCTCCAGTTCCAGGCAGCACAATAGCTTCCGGATGCCGGGGTGCCTTTACCAGCTCCCTGAAACTGACTTTCGGCGCTCTCCGAGAAGCGCGGGGTGTCCCCACAACCAAAGCAGGTGAGGTAACAGTAGGTGAGGACACCGGTGGAGGGGTAGGTTCCCTCGTAAGCTGCGGGTCTTCCACCCGAGGTGTGCTGTCTCCTGTGTACATAGGTGAATCCCGTACCGCACGGGAAGCAAGAAGTGGCATTCTATCCCAGCCCTTGCGGCTGAACAGTTCGTCTATCTCGCCATCATCTCCGCAGTCAGACAGCGACTCTAGGTCGGAGGTGTCATACATCTCCGCAGGCAGATATCTTCCGGTGGACACAGAATCATCCTCCCTGGGGGGCTCCACCTCCAATGGGCCCCCGACACCTCCAACCACCACCACAGTCCCAGCCCCTGGCTCACCTGACCCTTGTAGACTGGGATGTCCGGGACTTCCTTCTCGACCGGCGCCATCCAGGCCAGGCAAGCAGCGGGGTGAAGCTCGACCACGTCCATAGGATGCCTGTACTAGGCCAACTTTCCTCTTCGGGGGTGGGAGCAGAGAACTTGTGGCGACCGAGGCAGCATCCTCGGATTTTTCTCTGTTGGGCAGTCCATCGCCCTGGTCAGCGTGCACGGGAACCTCGACAAAGGCCTTGATCTCCCCTTCCGGAGTAGCGGTACCCGTGAGGTGGTTGAGGCGAAGGGCCCGGGGCCTTGCTGTGGACGACTCGACCTCAAAAAGGAATTCTCTGCACTCCTCACATCGCCCGAATGGCTTCAGGGTGACCACCAGTCCCGAGCAGCCGGGACAGATCACACCGAGGGCCTCCGTGTCTCTGCAAGTGTACAGAGCCAACCGCCCTCGGGGCCTAAGTCTTATCCCCTTGTCTGTGATGGGGGCAGCAAAGGAAGTCATTCTCGTGGGGTGAGGAACCATAATCCACGGGGAACTTGAGGTCATCCCGACTATCTGCTGCTCCATCATGCACTGACCCCGCGCCGGAGTCTCCACGTGTATCCCCACACTTGGCCAGACTCCTCCCATGAGCTGTACATTTTCGCGGGCTTCCTCTTGACTCCGCCCACGAACGATGTCGCCATGGGGTGCCTCGTGGCGCAGTGCGTTAACAGTCCCCACGTGCAGTACGTCACACGGCTGGACCTCTCCCTTTTTCCGCTCCTCCGCATGGGCCTTTCCCGTGTTAGGGTCATTTCCACAACTCCGAGCAGGGACACACTTTGGCCAGTAATATGGCCGATCTGCTCGGAACTCCTCTGGGCAGCAAAGTTCAAATGTAGACATTCTCAAGTCCATCTTTAGAACACACTCTATCCCGTACTCACGAGCCCCCACGTGTAGCGGCCTCACTCTCTCTCCATCTTTATCGGTTACACACCAACTCATGTCTAGGGGTTCCTGGGTTGTGAGAGTGAGATGCGCCACGGCCCATGTCCTCCCCATTGTAGTAGGGAGGTGAAGGCCACTTACTGATGTTTCCTCGGGCCGGTGTGTTCTGTGAATGCACTGAGTCTGTAATTGCAAGCTCACCAGCCTCCCCTTTGCTTCCAGTAACTGGAGTTCACACACCGGAGAAAGGTCCAACACTTGTTTATTTGACACTCCAATACGCAAAGCACAATAAACAGTTCTTTTGCAGCAAACTGGTTGGGACCTATAACCTTGCCAACGGTGGGCCGAGCAGATCGAGGCACTTCCTAAAGTTTAAGTTCTATGCCACTGTACTATGACCAGCGGCGCCTAAGCCAATCCGGCTGTTACAGAACAGGAAAGATGGGGTCTCTTCCAGCAACCCCTATGAACAGCAATGGAGCCCTCTTCGATGCGCTGTGGCCCCTATCAGGGGGATGTGTCCTCCCAAGAGAGTTCCCAGAGGCCCACTGTCACCGGGTTGGTGCTGCTCCGGGTCTTCAGTGGGTAACCTCTCTGGCCTCCTCACCTCAGATACGAGTCCCTCCGCTCAGGGACCCTCGGACAGTCCACCCTAGCGGGACCCAGTCGAAGGTACTGGGCCCCAGGCCTCCTCGATAGTACCTCACCCCAGGCTAAAGGTGCCTGGGATGGACGCCAACATGACTCCGGACCAGGCCATGGGCACCTGGACCAGACTCCTGGATCTCCAGCACCCAGGCCTAAGGGCCCTGGGTGCGGACCGCAACCCTCCTCCTCCGAGGACCTCCTTCTCCGCAAGACCTCGTGGTAAGGGCGTCTCCCCCTTTTATCTCCTCCCATCATCGGCCCGGCGGGTTCCCCGCCCCAGCCATACCATCTCCGAGAAGGGACAAAACAGGGAGCACTGCAGGAGATGATTCTACCTGAAGCCTGTGGGTACCCCGCCACCCACAGGCAAAGGAGAATACTACATCCTCCAATCCTCCACGAAACAAAAAGGGGTCTGAACCCTAACACAATTATACACCTGGGTCACACTATTCCCCAGGTGTATCCCATCAATTTGAAGACCCCGCTACATTACATTTTGTTTATTCCAGTGGGTATTAAGCTAGTATTACCAGCCATATCCCAGTTACATGTATAAGCAGTCACTGAGAAAGTCTATGAAAATCCTACTGTTCTGTAACACCACTGTACAGTGTTTTTTATAAAAACATTGCATTGCTGCATGTTCCCCATAACAACGCCCAGCTTCCTATGCCTTTTTGACAGCAGTTCGCCTATTAGCCCAAAAAAGAAAAGAAAATAATTTAAGAACAGGATTCAACCCCATAGACTTCAATAGGATTCACCTCTCCATTTAGGTTTTCCAAATTTCAAAGAGGATTTGCTGAACCCTTGGAGAACTGAACAAAGGCAGAGTCATCCATTCTTAGAAGGGAAACTCAGCATGTCCACTCCTTTTATTGCCACTTCCCATAACAATGATATAAGCGATATGGGAGCTGTATTTGCTGACTGCAACGAGCTTGTTAACAACTACTTTCTGACAGCTGCCGGCAGTCCTTTAAGTGGACTTCAGTGACGGAAGGGTATGCGGCTTCCCGTCATGTGACCACTGTGATTGGTTCTCACAACGGTCACATGATAATGAGCCTATAACGCTGGCTTCCAATCAGAAGCTGTGGTTGAGAGCTGTTGGGCACAGCTCAGTTAGTGTGCTGAGGGGCCACAGTGGGTGCGCTCTCAAAATACAACCTCAGATCACATGCAGTGGTGTGTATTTAGGGTTTGTGCTGCCCTATGCCTGACTAAACTCGTGAATTCCCTAATTTAAATATAACACACCCCTTCCTGTCAAGGCCACACCCATTTACTGTTTAAGACCCGCCCTCTCATCTTTGTGGGAGGAGGACAGAGGGACGCCGGGGGAGGAGGACAGAGGTACACTGTGGGATGAGGACAGAGGAACCCCTTGGGAGGAGGACAGAGGACCACCGTGGGAGGAGGACAGAGGGACGCTGTGGGATGAGGACAGAGGGACGCCATAGGAGGAGGACAAAAGGAACGCCATGGGAGGAGGACAGAGGGATGCCATGGGAGAAGGACAGAGGGACGCCAGGGGAGGAGGACAGAGGGACGCCGTGGGAGGAGGACAGAGGGTTGCCATGGGAGGAGGACAGAGGGACGCCGTGAGAGGAGGACAGAGGGATGCATTGGGAGAAGGACAGAGGGATGACGTGGGAGGAGGACAAAGGGATGCCGTGGAAGGAATACAGAGGGATACTGTGGGAGGAGGAAAGAGGGATGCAATGGGAGGAGAATAGAGAGGGACGCGGAATCTTTTGATTTGGGGGAGAGGAGGAATAAGGGGATATATGCTGGGGGTGCTTTTTGGAGTGGAGAGGACTTGTGCTCTTGGATCCCTCCACTAGTATATGTCCTCTCCCCTCCCAAAGCACCCCCCAGCACATATCCTCTTACCCCCTCCCCTCCCATCACTCCACAATGTGTGCATCTGTGTTACCTGCCCCCCCTTCCCCCTTTCCCAATTACCGTGTCCCTCTCCACTGTAAACAATGCACAGACCTTTAGAACAGCAGCGTGGCTCTTGCAGTGCACTCATGTCTCTCCTCCGTGGCTCCTCCTCCTCCTGGCTGTGTACACGAGAACATTGGAGCCGAGGAGGGGGAGGAGGATCCTCATTCAGCTGTGTGCAGTTGTCAGTGGGGAGAGAGGTGTCACGCCGGGTGCCACAAAAGGCGATCGCGACGTGTGAGACCTTGGACGGCAGACGTTCGGCTGCCCTTGCTAGCACGCCCCTGTCAGGCTAGTTACCGGAGCTCAGTGCCGGAACTTGTTGTGACACTGGGCTCTGGGATTCAGCCCGAGTGCCCTAATAGTCGGTGTGGCCCTGGTTGGGGCCCCCTAAATCAGTATGGGCTGTACCCCCCTGATGGCGGCCCTGTGTGCGGGAGCCTGGACTCGGGAGGAGGGGGCTTTTTTTTCCGTGCGAGGGGGCATTTTTTTGGGCCACCCCCCACAAAGTGCCGCCCTAGGCTTAGGCCTTGTTGGCCTAGGCCAAAACACAGCGCTGCCGCCATGGATGCATATGTGCAATGGCTGGGCATTTAAACCCAGTTTTTCTGCTTCTGCATACAGTATATGTGTGATGCAGTTGGGTAAAGGTTAAATATCATATGTGTACATTGCCTAATGTTGATATGAAAGGAGCACTATATAGGATCAGGTGTCATTTTAGCACTTGTTCTCCATTGCAGAAGAAAACTGAGGACACCATACAATAGGTTTTTTAGAAAGAATGTTCAATAAAAGTTTACATTTCCTTTAATTAGCCTGACTACTAGCGTGAATATTATGCCTTTGTGGCACATTAAGTTTGTGTTTTTAAAAATGATTCCCTTTAAACATTGAATTGCAAACATGCCTTGAAAACGTATAACACGGCCATTTCTTCTTTTAAGCATTATATGTACCTCAGAAAACAACTAACTACCTTAGAAAACTTTGAAAAATGGTCTGGTTTATTGCTCCAATATTTTTGCGTGTAAAGATATGCATAAAAATAAAGGGAGCTACAAAAAATTAACAGCTCAAATCAAAGATACAATAAAGTAGAGTGATGCTGGAAACTTGAAAAAGAGATAAAAATCTATTTTTCCTTCAGCTCCATATTAAATACAAACCAGATTAGCTTTTAATTCATACTGTTTGACTGAATTATACCAATTCTGGAAGAATATTTTATTGCAATTGCTGTACTTTACTGCTCTCTAGTGGCCACATGTATTATAGTCAAATGTAATTCATTTCACGGAATATTTAAATGACTTGCTATTCCCCTAGTGACATGTTATTTTTGTAGATATGATAATTACTCTGTCTTTTCAATTCGTGACCCTTTTCTTATTCTTGATTATAAAACAGTAGGCGCCACGACTTCAAATTCTTTCCAGCAATTATCGCACTGTGTGACTGCATTGGACTTGAGCTTTCCATGACAGTCCAGGCAGCATTTGGGTTTTCTAAGAATTAAAGATCTTAAAGGGTGAATAAAACTCATCTTTAAAATATAACTAAAGGCAAAACTTTTTTTCTTTTTTGTTTTGGCCTCTATTTGTTATGTTTCTATCTGTCAAATTTACCAGTATTAGGATGAAGCTAACAGAAAATCCCAAATTCTAGGCTGTCACCCTGAATAGAGAGGAAACCTTTCAATAGGGACACTAGTTCAGTTGAGCCTCCAGAGAACCAGGTATTTTCTTAGTTTGGAAGGCTTTCCTCTCACTTCCTGTTATGGTGATGGGACAGGAAGTGAAGGGAAATCTCCCCAGTGGCACACAGATGGCAAAAAAACTGACAGAGGTTATAACTTCCCTTGTGTTATAAAAAATGGGAAAAAAAGCTTTACCTGTAGTTCCACCTTAATGTGAAAAGACTGACAAAGCATGCTATAGGGCTAAAAAACATTAGGTTTTGATTAAAGTGATTCTATTTGTATTTTTTTCTTTGTAAACTTACATGTTATACTTACCTTCTCTGTGTAAAGGTTTTGCAGAGAGCAGCCTGGATCCTCCTCTTCTGGGGTCCCCCACCAGTGCTCTAGGCTGCTCCCCCCTGCAGAGTGTCCCCCATTACAAGCTGCTTGCTATGAGGGCAATGGTGCATGCTCACTCCCAAGCTGGCTGTATGTGTCCATTTACACACAATGCTATCTCAACCCCCGACACCCGCTCTCATCTCCCTGGCTGTGATGGACAACAGCAAGAGCCAATGACTCCCGCTGCTGCCTCTCTGTCCAGTGAGGAGAGAGAGAGCTGAGAGTGCTGCTGCTCTTGTGCACATTGTTGGATCGAGGTTGGGCTCAGGTATTTAGGAGGGCTGGGGGATCTGTATGCAGAAGGTTTGCCCAACAGCCGGTGGGCCGCTTGTTGGGCACCAGGGCCATAAACTCTTGATCACCCCCAAGCAATATAACTTTCTCTGTTTCCTGCCCTCAGCTCTGAGAGACCATTCCTGATGAGGCCAAGGTTGCTAGGCATTTGGTCTGCAGCCAGGCATATGAACCTGTACTGTTAATCCCGGCATGTGGGCAGCTGGGCAGGAGCCCAATAGCACACAACTTTTATGGAAGACCCAGCCATTGCAGATAGTATTTCTCCATCTGCTACCAGAGTATATTGCTTTAAGGGAGGCCACCCTGTGTCTCTAGCCACTTGTCTTTGTTTCTTCTCAAGAGACAACCCCCAGTCACTCAGCTGTGGAACTGGTCCTAGGATCTTTCAAGGCACTTTCTTGGACTTCCAGAGCCAGCATAGCCTACTGTGAGAAAAAAGCTACCCAGGGGCCAAACGCAATTAACTCTCTATGTTCTGTTCCTTTAGAGGTTCTCAAAAACTGTTCTGTACTGCAACCTAGTCAGGGCCGCCAATAAGGGGGTACCACTGATGCCCCTGTTGAACTGATGGCAGCAGAAGGAATGGAAACCTGAACAGGAGGGGCTTCATTTACTGGAACTAATCCCTTGTAGTTCCCCCCTGCAGCACCTGAAAGCCGGCTTCTCCTCCTCTCCCTCCCACCACTTTCAGCTGCTGCAGGGGGGAACTGCAGGGGACTGGTTCCAGTAAACGTCACCCCCACCACCCCTCTTGTCCAGGTTCCCTTTCCTTCTGCTGACTAGGCCCCCCTGTGTGTACCCCTGGTTCCCTACCCCCACAGCACTGCCAGCTTTCCCTCTTCTCCCTCCGGCTGCTGTGGGAGAATCGTTTCAGGAAGGATGGCAGAGAAAGGGGCCTGTAAATATGTAATTTACCAGCTCCTTCCTTTTCTGAATGAGCACAGTGAGTCCTTGGGGTTGATCATTCACTGTGTTCATTCATAACTGAAGCATAGTAGACGGTGTTTACTATGCTACATTTTGTCAATGAACAGTGAGATTGTGTGGAGCTCTTCCTATTCATTCATTCTGTGCAGCTGAGGTCACAGAAATAGAGACTGAGGACTGTTTCCTCAATATCACTTTTTCTGTCTCAAAAATGAGACATGAGTGGTCTGTTTAGATCTCTGATATTTCATCAAAGGCCCTCAACAGGGCTGTTGAAAAGAATAGTAAAAAGTGTAATTGTAAGGCTGATTTCATACTGAGGTGCTTTGCAGGCGCTATTGCGCTAAAGATAGTGCCTGCAAAGCGCCCTAAAAAGAGCCGCTCCTTTCTATCCAGTGTGAACATTCACAGAGCCTGGGCCTCTTCTGTCACTCCAATGGGCGGCATC
Organism: Rana muscosa; assembly: GCA_029206835.1. Classification (NCBI taxonomy): domain Eukaryota; kingdom Metazoa; phylum Chordata; class Amphibia; order Anura; family Ranidae; genus Rana; species Rana muscosa. The sequence goes on along the minus strand of CM055116.1, from coordinate 783,720,334 downwards.
GGCGTCGTTTTAGCGGCGCTTTTCAGCCGCTAGCAGGGCGTTTTTAACCCCCGCTAGCGGCCGAAAAAAGGTTAAAAGTGCCGCTGCAGTGGCGCTTTGCCGGCACTTCGGCGGCGCTGCCCATTTACTTTAATGAGCAGGGGCGCTTTAGGAGCGGTATATATACCGCTCCTAAAGCGCTTCAAAGAAGCTGCTTGCAGGACTTTTTTTGACGTCCTGCCAGCGCACCGCTCCAGTGTGAAAGCTGTCAGGCTTTCACATTGGAGTGACAGAAGAGGAGCTTTTTTTAGAGGTGCTATTTTTAAGAGGTGCTATTTTTAGCGCTATAGCGCCTGTAAAGCGCCTCAGTGTGAAAGGGATCTTAGTGGCGATTTACCGTCGTTTTAGTGGCGTTATTGGGTCGCTAGCAGGGCACTTTTAACCCCCGCTAGCGGCCGAATAAAGGGTTAAATGCACCCTCATTTCAATGGGCAGGAGCAGTGGAGGAGCATTGTATACACAGCTCCTCCACCGCCCCAAAGATGCTGCTTGGAGGACTTTTTTAATGTCCTGCCAGCGCAGCGCCCCAGTGTGAAAGCACTCTGGCTTTCACACTGGGACTGCAGGGGAGGCGTTTTTCAGGTGCTGTTTTTAGCCCGAAAGCACCTGAAAAACGCCTCAGTGTGTAAGGGGTCTTAAAAAAGTCCTGCAAACAGCATCTTTGGGGCTAACAAAATATAAGGCACAAGACAGAAACAGACAACACTAACAACATGTATGTATGTTTGTTAGTGTTGTCTGTTTCTGTCTTGTGCCTTATATTTTGTTAGTGACTACCTTTGGTTACATGTTGATACTCATGTTCCCAAGTGTTTTATGTCAAATTACCAGTATCTCCAATTTTCTCCCATTTGGGGAGTTTTAAGATATTATCTTGACTATTAATAAATGTATTCCTTTTTTCTACCATCTCATTCATTGTACTCTGTATCATTCATTTGGTCTTTTGGTCCCTTGCTGGTCAGTAAGGGTACCTATTTTTTGTTTATATAGAGACATGGGAGTGCCTAGCATTATAGAACTTCTGTCCTTTAGTAAGTCTGTGTTTGCATAGAATATTCAGGGGGCACCAACAACACATTTGCAAGCACTGTTATGTTTGTAAGATGCTCCTTTGTTTGTCTGATATTGTGTACGCTTGGTTAGAGTGAGAATTTCTGTCAAGTTTTTACTGCTGTTTGTGTCCTCTGATGGTTGTGCAAGAAAAGGGAGATACAGGGAGTCCCCGACTTACGAACGGGCCTCAATGCCGGCTGCTTGTGCTCCACAATGGTCCTGGAAACCTCTGAGCAGCTATCTTGCCACATTCCACACATTCCACACTGCAGTATTTCCTGTACTGCATGGCTAGAAGAGCCCCAGAAGCGCCCGGAACATGCCACATTCCTGCACAGACGGAAGCCAGAACATCTCATATCCCTGCACAGGCGGAAGTTACACTTACAAGCAGTGTTCCGACTTACGAACAGGTTTCACTTACGAACAAACCTACAGTACTTAACGTGTTCGTAAGTCGGGGACTCCCTGTATATGGTTTTGTCTGGAGTTGGGTTTATGTAATACTCAGGTTTTTGTTGGTACAGTATGTTACAGGATTACTTTTCCAAACACATTTATAGTTTTTGTTATGCCTTGTACACACGATCGGAATTTCCGATGAAATAAGTCAGATGGATTTTTTTCATCGGATATTCCGACCGTGTGTGGGCCCCATCGGACTTTTTTCCATTGGAGTTTAGAAATAGAACATGTTTTATTTAAAAAAAAAAAAAAAAATCCTATCAGAAATTTTGATCGTCTGTGTGGAACTCCGACGGAGAAAAAAATACGCATGCTCAGAATCAAGTCGACGCATGCTCGGAAGCATTGAACTTAATTTTTCTCGGCTCGTCGTAGTGTTTTACGTCACCGCGTTTTGGACGGTCGGAATTTGGTCTGACAGTGTGTATGCAAGATAACGGAGTTCCGACGGAAAATTCCATCGGATTTTATCCCATCCGAAATTCTGATCGTGTGTACAGGGCATAAGTGGACAATGGACATATGGTCAGTATGTGTACCTTCTTCCATATGCAGAGCAAGTTTATAGCCAAATTATATGACTCTTGTAATCAAGAAATTTTATAGATACAGCCTTGCAGTACAGGACATTGCAATGCTTATGACCCATTTTATTTTTTCAGGTACTGGCATCTCTTTATTGCTAGCATTTATTGACTGGAAATATTGATAGAAATATAAGAATCCTCCTGTATAATAATGCAGGAGTATAGGCACTTGTAAAAATGTCCTTTGATTCCTGCATTGTTTGTTTGATAGCCTGTTCACAATATGACACAACACACAGGTACAATAATTGTGTTGGTGTGACGAAGTGACATTTATTTGAATACATGTTAATTGTGTTGGTGTGATACGTTGACATTCATTTGAATTACTCCCCAATGTACCCTGCAACGCATGCTAGTGCATTGTGTGCTGCACACCAACGCACATCCTTCAGAAGGTTGGGATGCCAAGGCATTTAAAATGTGTTACTGTACTCATCACCAATGTACCCGGCAACACATGCTAGTGCATTGTGTGCTTTGCAGGGACACAGGATCCCCTCTTCCCCCTGTCAGGACTGAGATAAGCCTTGTTTACATAGGTATAGCTCAGTTCTTTGTGTATTGCTAACGATCACCGGGTGTCGGAAGGACATAGAGTCACATGTCCCCTACAGGCGGAAATGCAGAATAATGTACAGTAAAACCTTGGATTGTGATCATAGTTCCAGAAACATGCTTGTAATCCAAAGCACTTGTATATCAAAACAAATTTCCCTATAAGAAATAATGGAAATTCAAATGATTCGTTCCACAACCATTTATTCATAGGTGCTTCAGTTTATAGTCCATATAAAAAGATTATAGCAATATGATAGGTTGTGTAACCATAAAATGTCCATCCACAAACGAAAGCCTCCACAAGGGGATTAGAAGCAAAATCCAGCAGGAACTATAGAGTATAAAAGAGAAGAGAGGCGCCTCCAAGTGTAGCAATATTTTGCTCAATGTTGTACCTTCATTAAATGTAACCATATTGCTACACTTGGAGGCGCCTGTCTTCTCTTTTATACCCAGTTGTGACATGACGCTACTTGTATATCAAGACATTGCTTGTATATCAAGTCTAAATTTATTTAAAAATGTTGCTTGTCTTGCAAAACGCTCTCAAGCCAAGTTACTCTCAAACCAAGGTTTTATTGTGTGTGTATATATATATATATATATATATATATATATATATAAATATATACACAGTGGGGCAAAAAAGTATTTAGTCAGCCACCAATTGTGCAAGTTCTCCCACTTAAAAAGATGAGAGAGGCCTGTAATTGTCATCATAGGTATACCTCAACTATGAGAGACAAAATGTGGAAACAAATCCAGACAATCACATTGTCTGATTTGGAAAGATTTTTTTTTTTGCAAATTATGGTGGAAAATAAGTATTTGGTCACCTACAAACAAGCAAGATTTCTGTCTCTCACATACCTGTATCTTCTTCTTTAAGAGGCTCCTCTATCCTCCACTCATTACCTGTATTATTGGCACCTGTTTGAACTTGTTATCAGTATAAAAGACACCTGTCCACAACCTCAAACAGTCGCACTCCAAACTCCACTATGGTGAAGACCAAAGAGCTGTCGAAGGACACCAGAAACAAAATTGTAGACCTGCACCAAGCTGGGAAGACTGAATCTGCAATAGGCAAGCAGCTTGGTGTGAAGAAATAAACTGTGGGAGCAATAATTAGAAAATGGAAGACATACAAGACCACTGATAATCTCCCTCGATCTGGGGCTCCACGCAAGATCTCACCCCGTGGGGTCAAAATGATCACAAGAACAGTGAGCAAAAATCCCAGAACCACACGGGGGGGACCTAGTGAATGACCTGCAGAGAGCTGGGACCAACTTAACAAAGGCTACCATCAGTAACACACTACGCCGCCAGGGACCCAGATCCTGTAGTGCCAGACGTGTCCCCCTGCTTAAGCCAGTACATGTCCGGGCCCATCTGAGGTTTGCTAGAGAGCATTTGAATGATCCAGAAGAGGATTGGAAGAATGTCATATGGTCAGATGAAACCAAAGTAGAACTGTTTGGTAGAAACACAACTCATTGTGTTTGGAGGAGAGAGAATGCTGAGTTGCAACCAAAGAACACCATACCTACTGTGAAGCATGGGGGGGGCAACATCATTTCTCTGCAAAGGGAACAGGACGACTGATCCGTGTACATGAAAGAATGAATGGGGCCATGTATCGTGAGATTTTTAGTGTAAACATCCTCCCATCAGCAAGGGCATTGAAGATGAAACGTGGCTGGGTCTTTCAGCATGACAATGATCCCAAACACACCGCCCGGGCAACGAACGAGTGGCTTCGTAAGAAGCATTTCAAGGTCCTGAAGTGGACTAGCCAGTCTCCAGATCTCAACCCCATTGAAAACCTTTGGAGGGAGTTGAAAGTCTGTGTTGCCCAGCGACAGCCCCAAAACATCACTGCTCTAGAGGAGATCTGCATGGAGAAATGGGCCAAAATACCAACAACAGTGTGTGACAACCTTGTGAAGACTTACAGAAAACTTTTGACCTCTGTCATTGCCAACAAAGGATATATAACAAAGTATTGAGATGAACTTTTGGTATTGACCAAATACTTATTTTCCACCATAATTCGCAAAATAACTTCTTTCCAAATCAGACAATGTGATTGTCTGGATTTGTTTCCACATTTTGTCTCTCATAGTTAAGGTATACCTATGATGACAATTACAGGCCTCTCTCATCTTTTTAAGTGGGAGAACTTGCACAATTGGTGGCTGACTAAATACTTTTTTGCCCCACTGTATATATATATATATATATATATATATATATATATATATAGCACACACCACCCTGTTTCTACTTTTCTGCCATTCCTGCAGTCAGAGCACACCTGCTACTTGCCCGGAATCCCCCCCCCCTCCTTTTTTTTGTGTAGAGAGAGGGGCGAGCAGTGTTAATGTTTTTGGGTCTCGCGGCGTGTTACCTCTCTCCAGAGTGGATCCCTGGCCTCCGTTGTCTGGGGAAGAAAGTCTCTTTGAATAAGGCCAATGTCCACACATGAGTAAAACCCGAGTAACAGGGTTTTATTCTTTTCTTGAGGTAAAACTTGGAAGAGAGAGAGAGTAGAAACGACAGAGTTGGGGAAGGTTCAGGCACGCAACACTTAGAGAACACTTTCGTCGCCACTCAAGCCTGAGTGGGTATTGCTCACCTGGATAGTCCCTTTGAGAGGGGTCCTAGCAACCGGAGTGGAGCACAGATGTCAGAGATGATGGATCCCCCTTTAGGCAGGCCTTCAGGCCTCTCCCCGAGACGGCAGTACCGTCGCTATCTCCGCCGGGACTGATCTTCTCCTGAAACTCCTTCCCTAAAGATGGGCCCCCTTCAACCGGGCAGCCTGGGATCCTTCTCCGAAGCGTAGGCCCTCGATAGGAGAGCTGGGCCTACTATGCAGCAGCAGAGCCTCGGGCTAAAGGTGCCCGAGACCAAACACACGCGTCCCGTGCCATGAGGGCCGCGAGACACGCTCACTGGACCAGAGGTCCCCCCGAACGCCTTGGGGGTCCCCCTGGAATCGCCTCACGCCAAATGGCGTCTGCCCCTTTTATACCCTCTCCCAGCATGCACCGCGGGTAGACCACGCCCACTGCACGGCTGCCGAGAGAAGACACCCAAGGTGCTGTGATACCCCCGTGATCCAGCCTGTGCCAGCGGTGACAGTGCCACCTGCAGGCAAAGGAGAATAACACTGCCGGGCAGTATCACACCCAAAGCAGAGCAAACAATTTGAACTATAATAGGTCTGAGCTCAACTACTGGCTCAGACTGCCCCTAAATTTACACATATAGCTCCCCAAAATTGGGGTGGACGCTACACATATATATGTGATACTGCACACAGCTGCCACCCTGTAGCAGTAAAAGTGCTATAGTCCGGTCAGCAAGTGCATAAGTTAAAACAAAAAAAAAAAAAGTTGTATTTCCTTTTACTTACATTCCTTGTAACAGGGAGCAAAAATCCACATGCCTTTTATTACAGGACTTCTACAGTTAGGTTTATTTGTCCATCGCCTACACTACAGCACTGTTTATGCAGATACAGTAATAGGCCCAATTCACAGTGCTAACACACTAGGATAATTATCCTTATTTTCAAAACAAAAAGTGACAGTTATTTCCAGTTGAGTCCACTGAAAATTGAAAATTACAGTCTCTGGCGTTGAAGCTTTGTGAATTGAGCCTCATGTCATATTGCAAGATATGGGAACCCATGGGGAGGTGGTCCGTATGAATTTTGTCCATAGGCTTTATACATTAAATTAAGTAACATCTGCAAGAACTGTAAGCTGCTAATGAAGTTGGTGCTAGATGACTTCCCTCTGCCAGGAGCAATCATTGGTTTGAATTAGGTGCTGATAGTTATACAATGCCCAGCAGCTTTGAATGATTGCAGGTTCCTTTCGTGGAGAAAAAAAAATAGCAAATAAATAAAAAATAATATAACATATACAATTGCAACACAAGTCATTTTGTAACTTGAATGTTATTAAAAATTACCTTTCCTTTTCAATCTGCAGCCGCTGTAATTTTCAGAAAATGCAATATGGCTACCTGGAGTTCTGTACACAGAATGTGTACTAAACACCTCCCAGATACATCATTTCCTGCTTGTGTGATTGGCTCATCAATTTTCACAGATGTCTACACTGAGATACAAGTCAGATTTCAGGCATAACCTGCAACAAAAATGTCATTTTTGGAGAGATAATCTCAGTAAGAACACGTCTAAAGGGATGCAGGCACAGCAGATTTCCTCATTAGTGCTGTGCAGGTGCCACAGCTGATTGATAATTATGAAACCACTACAATTAGACCCACTCAGTCCAAGGGCACAGAGGAACAAACAGGGATTTCTTCAGAATAACAAAAGGTAGGAATCTGAAACAAAGATTGTTATAATCCTTGCAATGTACATAGATCACCCAGAGAATGTTTTTTTCTCAACAAAAGCAGAGTTACACTTTAAGGTTTGGTTCACACTGCCGCGACCTGCAGTGCGACTTTGCCAGGCGTTTTGAAGCAACTTTAGGGAATGCCTGGGTAATCTTCCTGTAATGTCGAATCCAAATCACATCAATTAAGAACTGACTTGGAGGCGACTTCCATTAAAGTCTATGGGCACAAGTCAGATAGAAATCACCTTGAAGTAGTACAGGAACCTCTCTAAAATCACAGCGACTTTAGTAGTGCTAACTAAGGAAGCTGTCATTAAAGTGGAGTTCCAACTACATTAACAAATTAAAAAAAAAAAATATGTCATTAGTCAATCACATTGTTCTCATATATTCACGTTTTTTAATAAATCTTTCGCCGATCTCCCGTGTAATAGCAAAAAGACACTTATAAAACCTGTTGCAGGACGTTCTCATTTTGCTTGTGGGCATGTGAAGCCCACAAGCACTTACTTCCGGTACACTGTGCAGATCTGCGACCATCATGCATCGTCCCGTACCGCCCCATTCTCGCGCATGCGCATTCTAACCGCAGCGCCGTCAACTTCTCGGGTTGCCATCACAACGGGCGGCGAAAGTGCCCGCCCCGTTGTGATGGCCATGAAGAAAACCAAAACACCGTAACAAGCTGGCAGAGATTCAATATTGAGGGGAGAGGAGAGTAGAGAGCATCGCTGATTTTTAAAAAATGTCTGTCACCCTGCATCTGCATTAAAATGAAAAATTTGAAAAACAAACTATCAGCAATTACCTTTTAGTTTTTGAAGAACTGCTGGAGATCAGGGTGCAATCGATCTATACAAAAAATCAAAGCTCGGGACTCGTGCCGCATGTCCTTCTCCTGTGCATGCTGCTCTGTGACTGTGGTTGGGGGATGAAAACAAAGGGCTCTATTCCCATATTAAAAATGGCGCCGAAATCCGCCTTGTATCACGTCACTTCAGGTTTGGAAGTACCGCGATTCTATTCCTCAGGGAAGCGCACTGACTCCTGGGAAATGATGACACACATCTCCCAGGAGCAGTAGCGAGCGGAGGCACTGACGGAAGTGACGACAAGAACCAAGGTGATGAAGGAGTTAGATTTTGAGGGACCACATAGCAACAGCTATTTAAAGGTGAGTAAAAAAATAAATAAATATCCAAATGTTTTTTTTTTTTTATTACATGCACATTAATGGCATTTTTTTTTTTTTTTTTGAGTGGAACACCACTTTAACTAAAATTGGATTTCTCTGTCTCACAAGTCGGATCCCAAGTCGTGGCAGTGTGAACCGAGCCTAAGCCTAATACACACAAAACGAATGTCGGGTGGCATTGGCAGGTTCAATAGAAACAGCCGTCTTCTGTCGAAGGGGCATGACCAAAAAAGGTCTGCCAATGGCTGAGCGCGTTGCCTGGAGTGCCCTGGCAGTGGGGGCTGTCCCCCTGTCAGAACACAATACAGTAGAACAGCAGGGGAGATTGTCCATTCTCAAAATGGTACTCAGTAGTTTGTATGGCCCCACATGCTTGTATGCATGCCTGACAACATCAGGGCATGCTCCTAATGAGACGACGGATGGTGTCCTTTGGTATTTCCAACCCAGAGCATCACTGAGCTCCTGAACAGACTGAGGTGCAACCTGTCAACGTCCGATGGACCGAATCATAATGTCCCAGAGGTATTCTATTGGATTTAGGTCAGGTGAACGTGGGGGCCATTCAATGGTATCAATTCCTTCATCCTCCAGGAACTGGCTGCATGCTCTCGCCACATGAGGCCGGGCATTGTCGTGCACCAAGAAGAAAACCCAGGAGCCACTGCACCAGTGTAGGGTCTGACAATGGGTCCAAGGATTTTATCCCGTTACCTAATGGCAGTCGGGGTGCCATTGTGTAGCCTTTCACGTCTGTCACATATGCTCTGGGTGAACCTGCTCTCATCTGTAAAAAGCATGGGGCACCAGTGGCGGACCTGCCAATGCTGGTGTTCAATGACATATGCCAATCAAGCTCCACGGTGCCGGGCAGTGATCATAGGGCCCACTAGAGGACGTCGGGCCCTCGGGCCACCCTCATGAAGTCTGTTTCTGATTGTTTGGTCAGAGACATTCACACCAGTGGAATGCTGGAGGTCATTTTGTAGGGCTCTTGCAGTGTCCTATTATTCTGATTGATATCCTATTTTTATTCTGACCTTGTATCTTAGCTGCTTGTTCAAATGTAAAAAAAACATTCACTAAAGAGCTGACATGCTATATTTAGTGTATTATTAACCACTTGTTGACCCGCCGCACTACATTTACTGTGGCAGGTCGGCTTGTACAAGCACAATCACGTACCTGTAAGTCGCTGCTTTCTCCTGGGTCTGCTTGAGCATGTGCGTACAGACCCGTAAGACTGTGCTGTCATTCACTGCAGTACAGACCGATCAACAGATTCCAGTCAATGATTTATGGCTGGCATCCATTGATCATCTGAGCAAATGACAGAAGAGAGCCCCGTGTTGTTTACCAGGCAGAAGCAACATGCCAGTTTTTTTCTCCCTGAAAAGCAGGGAGTAAATCCTGGCACATTGCTTAGTAAAATCAGAAAACAACACACACACTAAACATTGTTAGGCACACATTTAACCCCTTGATTGCGCTAGATGTTAACCCTTCCCAGCCAATGTCATTAGTACAGTGACAGTATTATTATCACTGATCACTGTATTAGTGTCACTGGTGATTTCATTGTCATTTAGTCAGTCCCCCCCTCCAGCATCAGTTACTAGTATAAAAAAATGAATAAATATTTTTTTTTTCTGTTTTTGAATATGTTTTATAGCAAAAAGTAGAAAATACTGGGGGGGGGGCTCAAAATGTTGGGTCTTTTTTCGTTCATGTCGCAAACAATAAAAACCCAGTGGTGATCAAATACCACCAATAGAAAGCTCTATTTATATTTAAAACATTATATAAATTTCATTAGGGTACAACATTGCATGACCGCGCAATTACCAGTTAAAGTAGTGCAGTGCTGAATAGCAAAAAATTATGGCAATTTTGTTGTCTGCAGCGAGGAGACCTGGATGCAGTCTGGAAGTCTCCATAGTCTGACTTTGACCTGCTGGCCAATGGAAGTGGACTTCTTTGCGCTATGAAGATACTGGGGCCTGTACATGTATTGCAAAAAATTAAGTTGGAGTATATGAAGACATATCTTCTCTCTTTATTGAAGATTCTGCCAGAAAAATACCGCTGTTCACACCACTGGAAGTGGAGATTTTCCTGCTAGTTGACTACACGAACTGCATACTCTAGTGACCTGCAGGGTTCTGGCTGTTCCATCTGGCCCTTGATTCCTTGTATGCTGCGATGACCTCTCTATAATATGAAGTTCAATAGGTTCTGGTAAGCGGGCTGGCCCCCCTTCACAGAGGTGACGGTGTGAGGATTTTCTCAGTATCATTTTATATCGTTCTATATGTGACTTTCATGTAATTATTTTTTTATCAATGACTTTTGAACATTGAGTTATCGCTGCCCCCTCTCTGTATTATGTATGTTGTACATGATGCGTAATCAGCCTATTGGTGCTGGCTGCTAACATAATTTTTTTATACAAGCGCAGATATTGTTAGGGTTTATGAATAGCAAAAAAGGCCTGGTCATAAAGGGGGTAAAATCTTCTGGAGGTCAAGTGGTTAAAATATATCTAAACCCCCCCCCCATCCAAAAAAAAATGATTAGCATTATAGCTTACCATTGCCAGTCCTTAGATGTGGTGCCTGCATTCGTTTAATTCTTTCACTCTTTTTACCCATTATTTACACTTGGTGATCCCGTCATTGACACATTTCCTATCCTAAGGGGACAAATGATCAGCACTGTCACCCTAGAGCAGGCAGTGTGTTAGGGCTGCGTAACACTGTGTTAGGACTACATAACACCTCCCTCTCTTCTCCATAACAGGGGGAGTGGTTTTGTACTCCATGGAAATAGCAGGGAATAATTCAAACCAATAAGCCCCCTTTCGCACCAGCGGACCAATTAAGTCCACGGTTTGTTTAGTGTGCCGCTCAGGCTCGATCACTATGGGAAATTGTGTGGGTGATGCTACAACCACTGCAGGAGTGGCAACAAGGGACGGAGCTCGTCCCAGCTTCTGTAGTCACTGCAAGGAATAAAGGAAAGATTGCTTATGCTGCACATCCACAGAGTCCTATGGTGGTATGAGAGAGACAACCTCAGCCTGGACTCTTGCCAGGCCATGCCTCTAACGCATTTCACTACGCCCCCTGGAGCTTAGTCATGGGGATCCTAAGGTGAGAACTGATCAGCACTGTCACCCTAGAGCAGGCAGTGTGTTAGGGCTATGTAAAACTGTGTTATGACTGCATAACACCTCCCTCTCTTCTCCATAACAGGGGGAATGGTTTTATACTCCATGGAGATAGCAGGTAATAATTCAAACCAATAAGGACCCTTCCACACCAGCGGACCAATTGTGACCTGGCTGAAGAAGGAACCAATGAGCTGTTCCGAAACGCGTCCCGCCTCCATGACACACTTCCTGTCCACTTCCTGTTCGTGTTCCATGCTGGTTTCTGTCTCGCTTCCTCTGACATCATCCCCAGGCTCCAGCGTTACTGTGTCCTCTGAACATTCACAGCACAATCAGCTGTTATCGTGGACTTTCCTGGAAGCTTTAACATCAGAGACTGGGACTGCCCTGCCACTGGAACATCTCCTGGACGCACTTACCTACTACATGCCTGTTTCATCCACTATCTTGTAAGTGTTTTTAACCCTTTTAGGGGATATTAAAAGTTTTATACTTCTGCACTTAGAGGCGCCTTGTTTGTTTTTCTGTTTCCATTAGAGATTGCTTGTCTCCCTGAGTGCTGCCTAAAGTGTGTGAAGATTTGCTACCCTCTCCAACACAGACCTTATCTGTCAGGATTCAAATTCTTGGAGCGCCCTGGATATACACATTTTTCTGGACCTTTTTTGTCATATGCACCCCATGTGTCCATCGATGAGAGTTGATCTGCTTCTTACACCTGGAAATGAATCAGTCCTTAGTCCATAAAAAGGAAAACACGGCTTGACATGTAGACTCTACTCTTCAGGGGCATGACTTATAAAGGAGGACACGACATGGTGAGCTGTAGTAAACGCTGATCCGTCTGTGATCCTCTGTGTCTTGTATGTGGGTCCGGTTTCGGGGCGTCTCATCAAGGAAACTCTGGTCACGCGTCAAATCAGGCAACAGGAGCCTCTCGTCACGACATAGAAATAAAAACGATATGAGTATATATATTCCCACTTCCTTTAACCACGATCCGCTGTAAAATAAAAATTAGATCCCCAAAGATTCCCAGAACCTTAAAAAGGACTCCCAACCTTCACTTAGCTACAGCTCTGGCTTCAACAATTACATGAAGAACCCTATCCTTAACGGATGAGAATTGTTCAATCGTATCCCAAGCCCGAGCCCCCCCCACCTTGTACATGCAGGACCCCATGCCCAGACCTGGTCGGGATTGGTGAACAAATCCCTTCTAGCTGTCCCTGCCATTCTTAATTTCCTGCGCCATCAGATCCTCGCGATCAGCCATGAGATAAGATGCTGGGACAGCTTCACCATCACGCATGAACCTCTTGCTTTGGGGGAATTACCTTTATAAGCTGCAGATCCGCATAAACACCAAACTAAAGTTCAAACACACTTGTGGCCTACCTAGATACCCAAACCGACAAGAGACAGAGCCATTAAAACTAAAACCAATTTTACCCTCTAAAAATGCATCGTTGGGTTCCATTGACAAGTGTCTGTTTGGAGTCTTCACTAGTTTGTCAAAACTCCTCATACCCATAATAACATCATAAATGGCATGTACCTCTGTCATCGCTGGGGACTAAAACTCGGTGAAGACTCAGAACAGACCATCAGTCCTGTTCGCTTTCTGAGCTAGTCAGGACATACACTTTAAATAATAACTTGGGATGCTTTTCACCGTTACCCTCGCTAAAATTTACTAAACAACAAAAATATAAATAAACAAAGATACTCCTCATTCTTTGGTGTGGTTGAGCCGCTTCTTGCAGTGGCTGGCGTGGTCTCATCCCTCAAGCTTCTTTACAACGACCCAGTCACCTGGTTGGAAAGAATGTAAACTGATTATTAAATCAGGGTCCAGGAGGGACTCGTGAAAACCTTTTGGTGGACATTTTGAAGTTCATGTCACAACGATCGCACCCACCCCATCAGCCAAGGATATAAGTGACAGCTAATGAGGAGAGTACGACCCCGACCCTGATTTTGATTGACCTCCAAACAACCCTCATATGACAATAACCCAGACATCGGGACTGTGGTCACTGCATAACCTGTGCGTGGCTTACAATACCTGGAACCATTGACAAAAGGTTCTTAGCCTCTGGGATGGGAACCTACTTCACCAGACTACCAGACTATCAAAGAAAGACAGTCTTGGCACAAACTTGGTTAGAATTACAGGAGTTAACATTATTTGTTTGAAAAAAAACTGTCATTCTTACATTTATCACTTCTCCCCCCTTTTCTTCCTCATTACAGACTGAAGGAAGAAATGCGTGGTGCAGGAAAAAAGAAACAATGAAATAGCCTATGATACTTTTACCGCCTTAGACTCATATTTATCCATATGTACAGCTGTCTACATACACCTGTTCTCTGTGTACAAACTCCTTGGACCTGAAAAATACTTATAAGCAAAATCATTACTCTATCCTTCATATTTAACCTGCAAAGAATGGAAAATAATAATGACATTCCTGTACATTGGTAAATTGTCAATGACATTCTTTCAAAACTGATTCAAACAAAACCCTCTGTAACCCTTACTTTTCCCGTTCCTACAAAAATACAACAGCCGCGACGCATCGAAGGATCGCCGCGGTAAGTTCGAACATATTCACGTTACTACATATAAACACTCAGATACAAACGTGGGGGAGATACTTCATAGTTTCCAAAAACAAAAAAAAAACAGCCAGAATTCTACCTTCACTCTTTCAGCAATAGAAAAAAATACAATGGGAATATGAGAGCAACTCGAGAAGCTTGCATGGACCAGCCATACAAAGTTCAAACAAACGGGCATGAGACTACACCTCCATCAACACTCATCATTACAGATTTCTGAAGCCGCAGCTTAACTACATCCATTCCAGAGGGATACCCAAAATAGTATCCTTGGACCACCTATGTTAATCTTTTTGGGGTTCAAAGGCCTTTGCCCCAAAACTAGGCTTCATGCACTGTGGTGTGACCGTCTGACTATGGGAAGCCTCCATTCCTTCCCTTTGCACAGACCTCCTTGTGTCCATGGCGATTCGAATCGGCTTATCGTCTTAAACCTGCGTCCAGGTTAAACCGTTGCACCCATTTTCGGAGATCACCGCCCGGTGTCTTCTTATACGGTGAATTGCAGAACTACAACCACTATATGGTCAAGTCCTCCAACTAGAAACCCTAACCGAGGCGTCAACTCTATGGCTTGTTGTCCCAACACTTTTGGAACTACAGCAACAACCACAGATCAACCCCCGAATTAGGCCTCTACCCCTCACAGTGTATGCATACACAAGCGTTTTCCGCTATACACCCATACACTGCGTTGTCAGACTAAACCATACAGAACACTTACGCCAGTTTACCACCTGCAGAACAATGTGGCTTCTCTCTGTATCTAGATGATAAAATAATGGTGATACCCCCTGTTTGCTCTCTACTCAAAACTGTATTACAGTACAAAACTTCACAAAACTGGAACAAAATATAAAACACTTTTAAACGCCAAAAGGCTTTCCATTTTCCTTCCAAGCACAAATCTCATTCAGACAACCCCAAGCTCCTCCCACCAACTTTCTGCTGATATATAAATGCTGAAAAGAAACTTCCGGTTATGCTCAGCTACTTAAAAAAAAAACAACTGGTTTATTTACATATCAATTGTTCAGGAAGAGGGAGGGGGAGGGGAGGCCTTAGAATCGCCTTGTCTATCAAGACTTCAAAAAAAAAATCCATGGCTACACATCATATATATTTCAACCATTTAAAACCTTGTCAAGGAAATGATGGAGTAAACCCCCCTTTGCAAATGGGAGGGAATCCCCCCTGACCCACATTCCCTGGAAGTCAGACCATAAGTTGGGACTCAAAATACAAACTCCTGCCAAAAGATGGCTATACAGTACAAGTTCCAAAAAATTGAATTGCTCTCTGGGAAACTCCCAAATATTTAAACATAAAAACACATCATTGTACAAAAACTCTGTTAGTCTTACAATCTATCAAAATTCAGTGTAAAGTGAAGTTTTTCTTAAAACCAAAATCCAATGCAAAAAAACCGCCGCGCATATACTGCAAAGTCAGCTGACCCTGCAATAGCTTACATTCACTTAAATGAAAACAGAGAAACCTTTCTCCTAACACCATCTGCATGGAGTTTGCATGTTCTCCCTGTGTCTGCGTTGGCCTCCTCCCACACTCCAACTGCTGGTAGGTCAGCCAGATCCCATCCATAAATAGGCCCCAGCATGTGCGTGTGTCCGCAAGCATGTTGTGGCCCCTCGGGGTAAGACCGTGCTATTTCAAGATACCACTCTACTCAACTCAAAAGGCGATGCTTAGAAAAACAATTTAAACCAGCGAATTCATTAAACAAAAACCAGTCTCTCAGTATGTCCCCCTGGTGTCTCACTACTCTTCCCAGCAGTGCACAGGTCAAACTGTAAACGCATAAAACAGAAGAAAACTGCGCCAATCAACAAATGCCAATACAGCATATTCAGGAGCCGTGTTTGCTAAACTGGAACTTCCTATCTCAAACTGTAAACGTCTCTCAAAATGGCCGACAAGCCAGGACAGCAAAATGGTGGATGAAAACCGCACACCTCATGGACAACAATGGCGCTATTAACGCATGCAATTTTTCCCGCCAAAACCAGCATGGGACATCACAATGAACACCACATTGGTTCCCCTACACAAAGAAAAACACAAATTGCCTCTAACAGGTTCCAACGCAGAAAAGATCGCACTATATTCGCACCAAACATCAAAATCTGCCCCAAAGGCTGAGAAATTCCACCAGCGAAATAGCAGACGAATGCCACATGGTATAGTGCCCAAAAGAAAGGTGGCTGCACCTTCCCTTATAGGATACCCACAGACTAAGGAAAAACTGTGCCTCAAAATGGCAGACAAACCTGCAAGGCTAACAAAAGCCAAGAATGGCGCCATTACTTTTTCCCGCCAAAACCAGCATCTCTTTAAAAGAAAATCAAAAATGTTTTTCTCCACAAAGACTGACTACACCATTGAAACTTTTCTAAATTATCATCAAAATCCACAGAAAAAGGTGTCAGCTACCCTCTACAAGGACCACATGTACACTTACAAACTTAGCCTCCCTTTTGCCAACTAAACAGCACATTCAATAAAATGTTAGTTACATGACAATATTAAAAACATATTCATTTCTCTAAGTTCATATACTCTGAGATATTCACCACTTTTCTCTACCTAAAGTTCACACACAGTGGCCTCAGCTTCCATAACAAAGCCATTGCAGAGACATACCTCCTCAATGCTAGCATCCAAAACAGCCTGCAACCATTCAAAGGGCGTATTCCTTTCAACAAACAGCTACTATTGTCTGGCTTCCAACAATGCCTGGCCACTTGAATATGTGGCAGGAATTTTCAACTTTAAAACCAAACACTTTTGTTAAAATATTTTTACACTTATGGAGACATGTGTCTTTGTCCCCTACAAAAATCACAATCTAACCATTTCTATTTTTCATAGAAATCACAAACACCACACACATACAGTATATTGTTGCCTGCATGTCTGCTCAGAGTGTCTTTCCCTCAGGGCAAAGCCCCTGCAACACAAAACAGTGGGCAAGCCCTTCCCCCACTAAACCTCATGGCTTATGGCTCAATGCAGCGGCCATCTTTAACAAGGCCGCCAATCTCAGTGTAGGCTGCATGAAATACCACAGCTATACCTTCATTTCATACACAATATACAGTCTCCATCAGATCATCTCTTACACACCTTCAGTCACACTTATGGGGACACATGTCCTGCATCACACAAACAATCTAATCACACAGGCACATGCAGGCATACCCACACACAATCAAATTCACAGGCATACGATCCATGACAAAATCACACACACACATACGATTCGCAGACATACACACGCACACATACACACGCTGCAAACTTAAAGCATTATTTCAAAAAGACAAAAAAATGTTCTTTTAAAGAGTAGAGCCCCCCACATCGGAACGTAGATCCACACTTCCCCCCATCTCGATCCGATGTCCAAAGGGACTCCATCTATTCCCAAAAATCCTGGCCCGCCATTCTGTTGTGGAATTCCTAGGCTGTTTGCAGAGTACACAGCCTATAATTCCTGTGCTATCTAAGCACACATCAGATTTCATCCTTTTGCAATAATGCTATCTTTAAGTTTGCTAAGATCCACTCACCGTTCATTCCCATTCATCCCAAGAAGGCAGCACCACAAAAGCTATGTTCTCATTTCAGCATACCAGCCTAGACTGACCAGCCGACGCCTAATCATAGGCTTTTATTAAACTCAAAAGATCTCAAGACAGGAGGTGATTGGTTGCAGCAACCAGTCACCTCCCCCCATGGGCGGGAACATCACAGGATGTTCCTTCCACAGGAGAATGACCATACAAGGACATCCTTCCAAACAGATACAATGTTCATTCAAATTGACTAACAGTGACATAGACTGCTACCAAATGACGGAAACTACATAACAATTATGCCTCAAATGGACCACAATTATTTTATAGTTATGCTACAGTTCCTGTGGACACAGATATGTGCGCTCAGAGTCATTTAACGCCCCCCGCCAGGGGCTGGCCAGTTCCCCCAACGGGGCGCAAAACAACATCTCTAAATGCAGCAAACATCGCTGTTTCCACAGGAAAATTTTCCCGCCACCGATCTTCCACCAACGTCTGTATGTGCAAATACGCTCAGATGAGCGCATTACAGCAAAACTGACACTGGGGGGACATCTGACAACATACATTAATACATTTCCATAAAAATCTCCACAACACTACACTGTCACCTGATTTCAATGTAAATACCCTCAAATTAAAGCTGAAAGTCTGCAGTTAAAGCACATCTTGTTCGTTTCATTTCAAATCCATTGTGGTGGTGTATAGAGCCAAAAAGATTAGAATTGTGTCCCAATATTTATGGACCTGACTGTACATATTTGACCAGTTGTTGAACAGATATAATAAAACTCTTTCAGTGGTCTATTTAACAGACCAAAAGGGAGCAAGTAAAAGAAATGTGGTTGATAGAGTTTACATACACTTTATTTGCAGCATTAGTTCTGCTTCTGACACTTATGAATTGTGTTAGTAACGGATATTGCATTGAGCCCTTAAGCCAGGAGTCAGCGGACGGCGGAGAACAGGCATTTCAGGGTTAACATGTACTGTATACAGCCTGCTCCCAGGGAAGTTCCACCCACATGTCAGTTACACATTGCTTCCACTCAGTGTCTAGGAGGAAGGACTGGCTCTGTCCCAGACTGGGAAGGGAATAGAATATGGCTTCAGAATCAGACAGCACCCCAGTCACCCAGCAAATAGGCAGGAATGTGGAGTGCAGCAGTGCTGATCTCTCCCATTCACTCCACCACCCAGATCTAGAGCTAGCTGCAAGTTGTCTGCTGAGAGACAGGAATGGTAAGAGCTTTGAGTTCAGAGACCTTTACAGGGAGAAGAAGGCAATCATAATCTTTGTGAGGGTAAGTGATATTCCTGAGCTGCAAATGTAATGCCTCCTGTTTAATCTGAATGGAGCAAAAGGTTACTTCAACGCTACGGCCTCATTCACACTATCAAAAGGACATAACATTGTAAACGGTATAAATCACACTGTGGGGTTGATTTACTAAAGGAAAATCCACTTTGCACTTGAAAGTGCACATGGAAGTGCAGTCGCTGTAGATCGCTGTAAATCTGAGGGGAAGCTCTAAAATGAGGGGAAGCTCTGCTGATTTTATCATCCAATCATGTGCAAGCTAAAATGCTGTTTTTTTTTTTTCCTTGCATGTCCCCCTCAGATGTACAGCATCTGCACTTCCATGTGCACTTTCAGTGCACTTTCAAGTGCAAAGTGGATTTTCCTTTAGTAAATCAACCCCTTTGTGTTTACCTGCGTTTAGGTGCATGTAAAGAAAATAGAATTCTCTGCATTCTCCTGTGTTTCATCAAACCAAATGTAGGGGGCTAGTGTGAATGTAACCTAATGGTGGCCATACACAATTCAACCTTATTATTCAACCAATCTGCATTTCAATTAAAATAATCAAATCAGCAAACAATAACCATAACTTCTCTTCCGATCGATTTTAACTCAATCAGACTGAGTGGATCTGCCACTTGTTGTTCTGCCAAGGGTGTAAATTGATGGATTGATGCACTGAGTTACTTTGAAGGATCATATTTTGAGTGATCAGATCATAAGATTACATGGTAGGAACCCAAATAAGATACTTACAATCGCAAGTTACGACCATTTTTTTTAACTATTAATCAAAATTAATTTCCCCATGTGTGGCATATCGACTGAGTGGGTTGTTCACTAAAGATTGATTATTCCTATCGCAAAAGATCTCTCGAAAAAGAAATTGATCATTTATCAAAGCACGTATAGTCATCATAACAGTGTAAACATATATACAGTATATTGGTCTTGTCACAATTATTTTTTATTGTTATTGTTGTAGTTATGTAATTAAAGTGTGCTTTGTTTGCTTTATACTTTGTTTTGAATTTGTATGTAGTTTTGCTGTTGAGTTGTACTATTATGTTTGCAGTGTGTGTTGTGTATACAGTTGCTAGGATACTGACAGGTTTTTCTGTTACTGTCTTTGTAGAATTTCCTGTGCTACACTTGTAAAGAGTACGTGGAAGATCTGGCTAAGGTTCCCAAAAGTTTTCTACAGGTATAGCTGAAAGTCTACTGCTAACAACAACAATTAATAACATTGTACAAAATGTACAGATCACTACAATTGCTACAGTTATATTATTACAAGTGCACAGCATGGGCTTTCTTTTTATGCATCTCACTGAGCTTCGTTGTGGTTCTGCTACTTATCTGCAGAACAAAGGAGGGGATTCACAGTAAGGCTTCATTCACACTTCGCGTAGCGGGAACTCACGTTCCTAATTGCGATTTTGTTTGGACGATTTTTACATGATTCCGCGTGTCACGTACAGGGCAGCCCATTCATTTGAATGCACGTTTTTTTAGGCAAATAAGCTCAGGGACCAAATTTTGGCCCTGAGCCAGGTGCGTTTTTACACATGAGCTTTGCCGTGATTCTCGCTTGTTTTGCCAAGTGTCAATCGCAGCAAAGTCGCATTGGGATGCCTAATTGCCGAAGTGTGAACGGGGCCTAGTTATATTTCTACAGAAACAAGATATACCTGTGCTCAAAGCCCAATTGCTTGTATATGCATATAATCTACCAGGTGCTAAAGGGGTGTGACCACATGTTAACACTAGAAACTCTGGATAACCCTCTGCACATTGCTATATACCCTTTCTAGCAAACTTTGCAATGAAAAACAGGGATTATGCTTTGGGGGTGTTTTTCTGCTAAGGGGATAGGACAACTTCACTGCATCAAAGGGATGATGGACGGGGCCATGTACCGTCAAATCTTGGATGAGAACCTCCTTCCCTTAGCCAGGGCATTAAAAATGGGTCACGGATGGGTATTCCAGCAGGACAATGACCCAAAGCACATGGCCAAGGCAACAAAGATGTGGCTCAAGAAGAAGCACATTAGGGTCCTGGAGTGGCCTAGTCAGTCTCCAGACCTTAATCCCATAGAAAATATGTGGAGGCTGCTGAAGGTACGAGTTACCAAACGTCAGCCTCAAAACCTTAATGACTTGGAGAGGATCTGCAAAGAGGAGTGGGACAAAATCTCTCCTGAGATGTGTGTAAACCTAGTGGCCAACTACAAGAAACGTCTGGCCTCTGTGATTGCCAACAAGGGTTTTGCCACCCAGTACTAAGTCATTTTTTGCAAAGGGGTCAAATACTTATTTCACTCATTAAAATACAAAGCAACTTTTTTGCAATGCGTTTTTCTGGATATTTTTGTTGTTATTCTGTCTTTTACTGTTAAAATAAACCTACCAAAAATATAGACTGATCATTTCTTTGTCAGTGGGCAAACGTACAAAATCAGCAGGGGATCAAATACTTTTTTCTCTTCACTGTATGCATATACAAGATTTTGGGATTTGAGTACAGGTATATCTTATTTCTGTTGCAATGCAGGTCAGTGATCAGACCTGAACCTAGTAGCTCTCCCCCACCTTGTGTCTTGATGCCCCATGTTGGCATTGTGTCCAACATAGCATTTTCAGTGGCAGAGCAGAGTAAGACTGGCCATAAAAGGGATTACTTTGATAAAGTTGGCCAGCTTAAACATGTATTACAATATGTGTGAACTAAAAATCCCTGTCTTTCATTGCATAAAGTGCTGGAAAGGGTGTATAGCAGTGTGCAGTGGATTATCCAGAGTTTCTAATTATATTACTATGTCATTTACACAGTCACTGGAACAATGCATTTTGAGTTGTTTGAATTTTCCCGCCTTCTCCACTACGGACAGGCACATAATTAACCCCTTGATTTCCCCTAGCTGTTAACCCCTTCCCAGCCAGTATCATTAGTGACAGTGTATATCATTAGCACTGATATTAGTGTCAATAGAGATGTCAATGGCAGTTAGTCGGTTCCCAAAATGTGAAAAGAAACAAAGGAACACCGCTCTTATATTATAAATTACATATCATAAATCACCATAGTGAATAAACAAATAAATCTTAATTTCAATTATAAAAAAATACATAAAAATTGTGAAGTCCATGTAGAAATCCCACACGTGAATAACGTCCTCTGTGAGTATAGGAAAGGTTCCTCTCCACTCGCATGCAGACACACAATGCACTCACCAGACTTAATTGACCCCTATTACAGGGAGTCAAATTGCGCATTTGGAAAAATCCAAGATGTCATACAAGAGGTCACAGGAATGAATCTAAACCACTGCTGTGATCCATTCAGTGTATATATATATAGATAGCGCATTCAAAGCTTCAGTTTTGCCATAAAGAGAGGGAGAGGAAAGGATACTCTCATGGTGCAGTAATTTGAATAATTTATTTAAAAAATAAGGTTGTATTGCACTTACATCAAAGAAGACAAGGATCGGCATGTATTGTATAGGAATTGACCGTTAGTGCTCCACCTGTGTTCCGGAAATGACGTATCTCAAACTCCACACAACGCCGTTTTGTCAGCCTATGCCTGATGTCTTCAGGGGTTCTTGAACCCTAAGGCCGGGTTCACACTTGTGCGACACGACAGCTGTCCTACTTTGGATCCGACTTTGCCTTGCTACTTGAAGCCGACGTACGTCCGACTTTCAATGAACGGGGATCCGACTTGGATCCCCGCCAATACCAGGCACTGTGTTTGGTATGAATCTTGAGGGGGAACTCCACGCCAAATTTTAAATAAAAAACCGGCATGGGTTCCCCCTCCAGGAGCATACCAGGCCCTTCGGTCTGGTGTGGATTTTAAGGGGAACCCCCTAAGTTGAAAAAACGGCATGGGGGTCCCCCTCAAAATACAAACCAGACCCTTATCCGAGCACGCAACCTGGCAGGCCGCAGGAAAAGAGGGGGGACGAGAGAGCACCCCCCCTCCCTCCTGAACCATACCAGGCCGCATGCCCTCAACATGGGGGGTTTGGTGCTTTGGGGGGGCAGGGGGGCGACCTGCAGCCCCCCCACCCCAAAGCACCCTGCCCCCATGTTGATGGGGACAAGGGCCTCTTCCCGACAACCCTGACCGTTGGCTGTCGGGGTCTGCGGGCGGGGGGATTATCGGAATCCAGGAGCCCCCTTTAATAATGGGGCCCCCAGATCCCGGCCCCCCACCCTACGTGAATGAGTATGGGGTACATCGTACCCCTACCCATTCACCTGGTGGAAAAAAATGTCAATAAAAAAAACACTACACAGGTTTTTAAAGTAATTTATTACACAGTTTCGGGGGTCTTCTTCCGACTCCGGGGGTCTTCTTCCAACTTCGGGGGTCTTCTTCCGACTCCGGTGGTCTCTTCCGACTTCGGGGGTCTCTTCTTCTGCTCTCCTGTTCTTTCTGCCTTCTGCCGGGCGCCTTCGCTATCTTCTTCCAGCTCTTTTGCTAGCGGGGGCCCGGTCTTCTTCGTCGCCTTCTTCCCTCTTCTCCTCCTCGATGTTCACTCGTCGCTTCCTCCCGCTGTAATGCTGGGTGTGCGGTCCGCAACGATTTATATAGGCCTCTCATGACGTCACAGTCACATGCTCCCATGACGTCACAGTCACATGCTCCGGGGCCACCCGAAGCTTGTGACTGTGACGTCATGAGAGGCCTATATAAATCGTTGCGCACCGCACACCCGGCATTACAGCGGGAGAAAGCGACGTGTCAACATCGAATAGGAGAAGAGGGAAGAAGACGCCGACGCCGACGGGAAGACCGGGCCCCTCCACTAGCAAAAGAGCTGAAGGAAAGATAGTGGAGCAGCCCGGCAGAAGGACAACGGAGAGCGGGAGGAGACGACAGGGAAGACCGGGCCTCTCCGCTAGCAAAAGAGCTGGAAGAAGTTAGCCGAAAAGCCCGGCAGAAGGAAAAAGGCACCGGAGAGCAGAAGAAGACCCCCGAAGTCGGAAGAAGAGACCCCCGAAGTCAGAAGAGACCCCCGGAGTCGGAAGAAGACCCCCGGAGCTGTGTAATAAATTTACTTTAAAAACCTGTGTAGTGTTTTTTTATTGACTTTTTTTTCCACTAGGTGAATGGGTAGGGGTACGATGTACCCCATACTCATTCACATAGGGTGGGGGGCCGGGATCTGGGGGCCCCCTTATTAAAGGGGGCTCCCGGATTCTGATAAGCCCCCGCCCGCAGACCCCGACAACCAACGGCCAGGGTTGTCGGGAAGAGGCCCTGTCCTCATCAACATGGGGGCAGGGTGCTTTGGGGTGGGGGGGCCGCAGGTCGCCCCCCTGCCCCAAAGCACCAAACTCCCCATGTTGAGGGCATGCGGCCTGGTACGGTTCAGGAGGGAGGGGGCCGCTCTCTCGTCCCCCCCTCTTCTCCTGCGGCCTGGCAGGTTGCGTGCTCGGATAAGGGTCTGGTTTGGATTTTGGGGGGACCCCCACGCTGTTTTTTCGGCTTAGGGGGTTTCCCTTAAAATCCATACCAGACCGAAGGGCCTGTTATGCTCCTAGAGGGGGAACCCATGCCGGTTTTTTATTTAAAATTTGGCGTGGAGTTCCCCCTCAAGATTCATACCAAACACAGTGCCTGGTATTGGCGGGGATCCAAGTTGGATCCCCGTTCATTGAAAGTCAGACATATGTCGGCTTCATGTCGCAGGGCAAAGTCGGATCCAAAGTAGGACGGCTGTCATGTCGCACAAGTGTGAACCCAGCCTTAGGCTGGGTTCACACTTGTCCGACAAACGCTCCGACATTGGGAGCTCATGTCGCATGACGTGTGAAAATCAATGTTTCCCTATGAGAGCTGTCTTAACTGGTCTGACACAAGTCGGTCCGACTTTGAAAATGCTCCCTGTACTTCTTTGGTCCGACTTTGATCCTACTTCAGCCCATTGAATATCATTGAAGTCAAAGTAGGATCCTTGTCCTAACCATCTGACTTTTGACATCCGACATGGTGATTACAGCAGCAGTAAAAGGAATTTATCTCACACTGGGATTGTTTTGATTGGTCAAAAAACAAGTCAGACTATAACAAAGTCGGATCAATGTAGTATCCTGTGCATGAAAGTCGGATGGATGTAGGACCAATGTAGGACTGATGTCGCAGAGCAAAGTAGGATGAAAGTTGTATGACTGTCGTGTCGTACCAGTGTGAACCCAGCCTCAAGCTTTCTTTTGGTTGTATTCAGGCTGGGTTCACACTGATACTACACGACAGTCATACAACTTTCATCCTACTTTGCTCTGCGACATCAGTCCTACATCGCTCCTTCATTGGTCCTACATCCATCCGACTTTCATGAACAGGATACTACTGTAGCGGGTGTTTGAATTTATGTGAGGACTCTGGTGGTGTGGGGTTCCCTGGGGCCTGCAGGTGGCGTTGTTGCCTTGGGCCGGAGTTGAACTCACATCGCAAACTGGGCCTTTTTGTCCTCCCCTGGAGCTGGTACAGTGGGGTGGGGAACCCGCTGTGACGCAAAGGGAGAGGTCATAAAAGGGGCGGACGCCCTGATTTGAGGGAAAGAGTCGGAGGACGCGGCCGCACCCAGGCACCTTCAGCTTGGGTGCTGGCGTTCCGGTGTTTCAGGCCTAGGCGCCCTTGGCCTAGCTGGAGCAGGGATGGAGTCCATCTCAGGCACCTTTAGCCTGGGGTGAGGTACTATGGCGGATGCCTGGGGCTCAGTACCTTCGACTGAGTTCCGCGAGGGTGGAGGAATCCGAGGGGGCAGCACAGTGGGCAGCAGCAAGAAGGGAAAGGATTGTGCCTCGATCTGTCCCCCCATTTTCCAAAGGAGAAAGATTGTTTTATTGCTTGGCAAGAAGAATAAAACTGAGTTGTACCTATTCACTGTGTGGAACTTGGGTTACTAAAGCAAAGGAGTCAGGGACGAAGGACTGGACTTGACTCTAGGACACCTACACAAAAGCCCAATCTTCTGGCCTTCACCTCCCAGTTACGGAGGACATGGGCCGTGGTGTGTATCATCTCTCTCTCCCAGGTGCCCCTAGACAACAGCCATATAACCGATAAAGCAAGAGAGAGAGGTGAGGCCGCTACACTACATTGATCCGACTTTGTGATAGTCTGACTTGTTCTTTGACCAATCAAAACAATCCCAGTGTGAGATAAATTCCTTTTACTGCTGCTGTAATCACCATGTCGGATGTCAAAAGTCGGATGGTTAGGACAAGGATCCTACTTTGATCCGACTTCAATGATATTCAATGGGCTGAAGTAGGATCAAAGTCGGACCAAAGAAGTACAGGGAGCATTTTCAAAGTCGGACCGACTTGTGTCGGACCAGTTAAGACGGCTCTCATAGGGAAACATTGATTTTCACACGTCATGTGACATGAGCTCCCAATGTCGGAGCATTTGTCGGACCAGTGTGAACCCAGCCTGAATCACCATTGGGTTTTTTATTTTTTGCTAAATAAACAAATAAAGACCGAAAAATGTGAAAAAAAAACTGGTCTTTTTTCTCCTTCACTGATGTGCTCTGATGAGGTTTCACCGATGGGCACTGATGAGACGCAACTGATGAGGCTACACTGGTAGGTGGCACTTGTGGGCACTGATAGGTGACACTGATGAGGAGGAACTCGTGGGCACTGATCGGCAGCACTGGCGGGCACTAATTGACAGCACTGATGGGTACTGTTGGGACTCCACTGATAATCAGGACACTGAAAACCAGTGCCCTGATTATCAGTGGACGTGTCCCTTTTACACATGCTGTCAGCGTAAGGAAAGGAATGCCGATAACCAGCTCCTGTTTACATCCGTGATCAGCTGTAATTGAACACAGCTGATCATGTGGTAAAGAGCCGCTGATTGGCTCTTTACCTCGATCTGTGATCAGCGGTGTCCGGAATATGACGGCCTCCCAGAACTAGCCGGCCGCACTGTAGCTGTCATTCGGCTATAGTGCGGTCGACAAGTGGTTAATGCACTTTTATCAAAACAAAGCTTATATTTAGTCAATAGGAACACACCTAAGGCCGTCTATACACGATTCAAATCGAAACGTTAATGGGCAGGCTGGTTGTAGATTGATCAATCAACTTCGTACAACCAGCCTGCCGGATTATTTTGCGATTATCGCTAGCAGCTGCAGATAATCACGGTCTGCAGGAAAGAAATTTTCTTTGTGTATGCCTGGTCTAAGGATTCATTCACACAGGCATATGTGTATTTTCTGTATGAAATGTAGGTTCTTGCTGGCAGAGCTGGCAGAAGATTTTGCGTAAACTATGCACCTTAAGATACTCACGTATAGACACTTACAATTCTTCTATATACTTTACGCATGTATGTACACATTTACACATGTTAAATCTGTAGATATATATGACCCTGGATGCAACTGTACCCTAGTCTTTTTGTAAACCTGTAGACATGGCATAGCTTTTCATTTGTAGACGCAGCTGTGTATGGCCTTATTGATTCCTATAGTGTGTTTAAATGCATACGGAACTATATGCTGTGCACATCTTAAGGCAGCATTTTAAATGTCACTGAATGAGCCCTAAAACACACTGCACAGGTTGGAACCAAGCAATGATTGTTTACTAAAGCAGCCATGTTAAAAAAAACACCCTCTGCTTTCACTTAAAAGATTCAGCTAGTTAATTAAAAGTAAATACAATTTGAAGAAAAACCTTCAGCCTGACTAGGTGTTGAGAAGTAAACACATTATTCCGGGCTGATGAGAGTAAACGCACAGTAAAAGTAATGTGTAATAGCCATTTAATATGGGTGGTTACTTCAATCATCTTTCAGTTTTAAAGAGACCCAAGATGGAATCTGATTGTTGCAATAGGTTGATGTACTTCCAGAGGCAAAAACAGAAATTGCGAGGTTACAAAGCAAACTTTTTCATGGGCTACCTAACAGTGCAGGTTAATGGTGCAGAATCCAGATGGTCATAGTTCATATTCTTAAAATAAGAGGTAAGACAAAAAGGCAATGATCAGTAGTGAAAAATGCTCCAGTGTAATGCCCCATACACACGATCGGAAATTCCGACAAGTAAAGTCCGATGTGAGCTTTTGGTCGGAAATTCCGACCGTGTGTATGCTCCATCGGACTTTTGCTGTCTGAATTTTCGCCAACAAAAGATTGAGAGCAGGTTCTCAATTTTTTTGACGGAAAAAAATCCAATTGGAAATTATGATCGTCTGTAGCAATTCCGACGCGCAAAATTCCGACTCATGCTCGGAAACAATTTGACGCATGCTCGGAAGCATTGAACTTAATTTTCTCAGCTCGTCGTAGTGTTGTACGTCACAGCGTTCTTGACGGTCGAAAGTTCAGAGAACTTTTGTGTGACCGTATGTATGCAAGCCAAGCTTGAGTGAAATTCCGTGGGAAAGGTTTTTCCGACGGAAATTCCGACCGTGTGTATGCGGCATTAGTGGTCATTAGGAGTAAGGAGCTAAGCTTTCTGTGTTGGCACCCACCGTATCCATCTCCTATTCACCTTGAGGGGTCTGGAACCCCTGAGTGTAGCTCTATTCCTTGAGTTAGACAAGGAGATTGGCAAGGAGATTGGCTCCAATATATCCAACTACGTAATTTTTATAATGGTTTGGACAAGGAACGGCTTTGTAGGGATATGACTAAGGTTGAGGAGCTGTGTCTTTCTGATCAAAAATGTACACATATCCTCTCTAAAATGTATGTAATTCTTTTATCTCACGCATTCCCCCCATCGCCATTTCTATATCCGAGACTGGGAGCGAGAACTAGGCCATGAATTGGCTCCTGAGGCATGGGATAAAATATTTTTTCTTACATTTAAATCAACCTTAGCCTCCAATTTGCAACTATAAAATCATATCTAGATGGTATCGCTGTCCAGCCCATATTAAATAAAATCAACCCGGCCTTACCAGACCAATGTTGGAGATGTGGTGGGCCTAGTGGTACACACCTACACATGTGGTGGTCTTGCCTGGCAAAAAAAACATACTGGTCTGCCATATTCTGCCTAAGTCAGTTGATCACGGGTAAGAGCTGGTCAGACACAGGAGGTTGCCCTTCTATCTCTGATCCCAGGTTCAATCATACCCATTAAAAAGGAAATATTTAAATTTTCATTGATGGCAGGTAGAGCTTTGATACCCAAATATTAGAAATTGGCAGTAATTCCAACAATACAGGAATGGGTTGCAGAAGTGAACTATACCATGCGTATGGGAGAGCTGGTAGCTTCAGTTAACGAAAACGTTTCTCAGTTTAGGGAGGTCTGGAGCCCATGGGTGCAGTCTCTTGAATCTCCTATATTTTTGCCTTTTATGAGTTAATTAATAATGGCACCCCTTTTTGAATAGGTATATTTGTTTGAACTTTTGGGTCAGATACCTTGAAGTATTAGACAAATGCATACTTAGAGACATCTACATATGTGTATATCTTCATATATATAGGTCCCTTTCTTATTTAACAAACTTGGAAGCGTGACCGTGCCACTTTCCTTTATCGGACGCCTACTACCACCCTTTGTTTTTTCTTTTTCTTTTCTTTCCCTTCTCTTTTTTTTTTCCTTTCCCGATAGTTTGATAGCAAATATTGCATCTCATTATAATTGTATATTATGTTGATAGTTGATGCACAATATGATGACATGCTGAAATGCTGAGAGCCTATTCACACAGGGGCGGCACGACTTGTCCCGCGACTCTGTCGGGCGATCTTAACACGACTTCAAAGGTGACTTGCAAAATGACTTCTGTATTGAAGTCAATGGAAGTCGCCCTGAAGTCGTCTTGAAGTAGTACAGGAACCTTTTTCTAAGTCGAAGCGACTTGAGTCGCTCCTATTAGAACGGTTCCATTGTACAGAACAGGACGCGACTTGTCAGGCGGCTGAGTCGCCTGACGAGTCGCCCCTGTGTGAATGGGATCTTAGGTTTTTGGAGTTTAGCCTTAAGTAGAGTTAATGACAACAAATAGAATTGTTGATGTTTTATCTGCCACATTTTGCAACAACAATAAAAATGTACTAAACCAAGATTTTGCCCAGACCCACAGGAAATTGATAGCAGGCCCCGGAGAAATCAGCTGTACCTGGAAATTCTCCACCCCATAGCTGAACGTAACAAAAGCGCAAAGATGATGGTGAAATTAGGCCATATGTACATATTTGGACAGTGTCATTGACCAAATACGGTCATGTGGTCATATTAAATCAATGATGTTACCGGAATCCTTTGTTACACTGAGCTGCAGGGCGAGGAAATTATTTGGCCACAGCTGATTGGTCCAGCAGACTATGGGGCACTTTGAGGGGCTCTACAGAAGGATAAGGTGCACTGACGTGATCTGTAGGTCTTTGTGGGTGGAGGGGGTCCTGTGCAGGCCTGGGGACACTGGGGAGTTGGGGGTTCTGCAAAAGGCTTTGGAGCTTTATGGGTGGACAGAAGCCCAAGGACAGGCTTTGGGCACTAGGGGGAGCTAGGGGTTCTGCAGAAGACTGTGGGGGGCTGAGAGTCTCTGTGAGGATGTGGCTGCTGTGATTGGAAGGGGGCACTGTGAGAAAAAGGGGAGCTGGGAAGCACGACACTGTAGGGGGCAGTAGAGGAAGTAGAGGGAGCTGAACTTGAAGGGGACAGTGCAAACAGAGATTGTGCACCCCCAGCTTTGTCATACCTGCTGTCAATGCTTACACACCACAGGAGGTAGAAGTCAAACTTCCCTTTCATCCCCTCTTTATTCATGTGACAAGTCAAATAACCTGGAGAGGTAGAACTGGACTTCACTCGCTAGTGGGTGCCTGTGCTGCTGAAGCATCTGTGGCTGCTCTGCATCCTGGCTTGTAGATTCCAACCCTGCAATGCCTGATAGAGCAGCAGTGCTGAACAGCAAAATCAAGCACCTGCTGCTGATCTGCAGTGTCCAGAAAAGCCCGGAGCAAAAGAAAGAATGCAATAGGCGGAGGGCTGGCATGACTGAGTTAACAGGTTATGGGTAAAATGTAAAAGGGTGTGTGATTGGCTAACAGTGTGAAGGGGAGGGGACAGCACTGGACAAAAATGTAATCCCTGCCCCCTAAGGCAGCACAGCGCGGGGGAAAGTTACCACCCACCCTCCCTAATTTTATGTTGCATTGGTTTTTGGTCTGTTATGTTCCTGTTTTACAGGTGAGCGGCATGTCGTGGCAGTGGCGGGTGTTGGTCTTTGCGGGGGAAGGAAGATACCTCAAAGCAAGTGGTCAGATCTATCGGTGGTATGGGTTCTGAGGGTGTATTCCAGTTAACAGAGGTTTAGCTGAAATAGTTTTATAATGGGGGCACTGCGGTCAGTGGTCGTCTCTGAGCCAGCTTGTCGGCTTGAGGCCTATGACCAGATGGAGAGGTACCGCAGTGCCAGGTTGGTTACTATTATGGTAATTTGAGGTTCCTGCAAAGACCAACGCTAGGAGGCAATGTTCTGAGAACAGTGGTTCAGATTATGTTTGTTGAGTTGATGTTTTTTGATAACTGATGTAATTTTAAATAAATAAGGCTGCTACGGCCTATGTTTTACTCCAAACTGAATGTGTGGTCTCATGAATTAGGTATAGGTAAGGTTATGGGGTAAAATGTGGGGTATGCAGAGAAAGAGTAAATCTGTTACACAATAGTCATGGATCCTAGGACACAAAGTGGAACTTCCTTCAGCACATGAATCCTCTTTTCAAGGGTCTCGACTAGGCCCCCTAGCCCCTGCAAGGAATGCATTATGGTGATAGTTCTGCCAGCGTGTACATCATCTATGATTTTCACTTTGCATATTCTTATTTGTGTATTTCTAACCTATATTTCTTGTTTTGTTTAGAAAGCTGATGTCAGACTTATTGTTATTGGTCAATCCTCATATCTTCATATACAGGTAACATATTTCATATCATATTTTTATACGATTTTGAGTGTATTGATATGAATTCATAGAAAAAAATATAGAGATACATCATGCATCAGATGTATACTTGCCTAAATTGGATGGCCATGTCCTGCAATAATCTTTAGGACTCCTTGATTAAATAGTTTTTTCCTGAACTGCGCCTTCATGGCCTATCCTATCCTTGTATGAGATTGTCTTCCAAACTGTTAACCAGCCCACACACACTCCGGCCTGTTGGGCTCTTCTCCAACCCCAGGCAGCCACCTAGGCCTAGAAGGAAAGTTGGTCTTTTTGTGTATTATTTTGTAGTATTTTGTGCTGACCACTGGATAGGTGCAGCAATATGCATACCTCCATGTAAAAAAAACTAAATATCATGTGTTAAGTATAAGAAATTAAAAAAATAAATTAAATGAAGTGTTCTTCTTGGTGTCCATCTGTCCACTTTCCCAGGTAGATATTAGCTGGAATGTTTAAATAAAGCAAATAGGCCTTGTCCCTATCATACAGGACTAGTGATGAGCCGAACACCCCCGGGTTCGGTTCGCACCAGAACCCGCGAACGGACCGAAAGTTCGAACGAACATTAGAACCCTATTAAATACAATGGATGCGAACGTTCGAATTCTAAAGTGCTAATTATAACAACTATTATGCATGTTATTGTCCTAAAAAGGGTTTGGGAACCCGGGTTCTGCACCAGGGGACATGTATCAATGCAAAAAGAAGTTTTAAAAACGGTCGTTTTTCGGGAGCAGTCATTTTAATGATGCATAAAGTGAAAAAAAAAAAGTCAAATATTCCTTTAAATATCGTACCTGGGGGGTGTCTAAAGTATGCCTGTGAAGTGCCACGTGTTTCCCGTGTTTAGAACTGTCCCTGCACAAAATGACACTTCTAAAGGAAAAAAAAGCCATTTAAAACTGCTTGCGGCTTTAATGTAATGTCTGGTCCCGGTAATATGGATGAAATTCTTTAAGAAAAATGGCATAGCTACCCCATGACCCCCCCCCCCTACCCCAGCCCATTACCAGCCCCTTTGGGTCTTGTATGGATATTAAGGGGAACCCCGCACATAAAATAAAAAAGGCCCTATATACTCTGAACAGCCCTATACAGGCGGTGCATACAAGACAGGGACTGTAGGTTTGTTCTTATGTAGAGTCTGTTTGTAATTTTGAACAGGTACATTGTTGAAGTGTAGCTCCAGACCAAAAATCTATTTTTAAACTTTTTGGAAAACATAGGTAAGGGTTATCACCCCTGTAACATTTGTTTTGCTGTCTGTGCCCCTGTTCAGAACATTTCACCTCACTTTCCGTCCCAATGACAACTGTTTTTGAAATGTGGTGTTTTTCTTGAAACAAGGATTGCTGATAAAGCATCAGTACAGAGGAGACACCTTTCTCCCATATTTATTCTTACAGGAGAGAATTTTCCTTCCTAGTGGTAGATTTCCTCTCACTTCCTGTTGTCTTCTTGCGTTTGCAAGTAGGAGTCGTTTGTAAGTTGGATGTTTGAAAGTAGGGACCTGCCGTATATACTCTGCAGAAATAGGCCCCTTAGTTGTTGGTGTTGGCACAACACTGTAAGCACTCACAGTTACTCTTGGTTGGTGCTGGAACGCCCTGCTGTCAACTATTATATCAGGAATTTTAATTACATATAATTGTTGAACAGTGGTAGTAAAAATTGGGCCTTTGATGGTGGTGCTGGTGCCACAACACTGTAAGCCCTGACAGTTACTCTTGGTGGGTGCAGCAATGGGCCCTGCTGTGAATTATTAGATCAAGAATTGTAATTACATGCCCCTGTTGAACAGGGGCTGAAAAATTGGGCCTTAGGCACTGGTGGCACAACACTGCAACCCCTCACAGCAACTGTACTTGGAGCACAGCAATGAGCCCTGTTGCAAAGTATTGCTTCAAAAATTGTAATGACACGCCCCTGTTAAACAGGGGCTGAAAAATTGGGCCTTAGGCACTGGTGGCACAACACTGCAACTCCTCACAGATACTGTACTTGGAGCACACCAATGAGCCCTGTTGCAAAGTATTGCTTCAAAAATTGTAATGACACGCCCCTGTTAAACAGGGGCTGAAAAATTGGGCCTTAGGCACTGGTGGCACAACACTGCAACTCCTCACAGATACTGTACTTGGAGCACAGCAATGAGCCCTGTTGCAAAGTATTGCTTCAAAAATTGTAATTACACGCCCCTGTTAAACAGGGGCTGAAAAATTGGGCCTTAGGCACTGGTGGCACAACACTGCAACTCCTCACAGATACTGTACTTGGAGCACAGCAATGAGCCCTGTTGCAAAGTATTGCTTCAAAAATTGTAATTACACGCCCCTGTTAAACAGGGGCTGAAAAATTGGGCGTTAGGCACTGGTGGCGGCACCCATAAACAAAAATGATCTTACAAGCTATCATCATCAATCGTATCATTGAGGACTCGGAGGAGGAGGATAGCCAGTCAACATAACAGCACAGGCACTCAGCATCAGCATCAGTCTTGAAGGGATGTGACATGTTAAAATCAATTAGTCTGTTATATCAGCATCAGGTGTGTGGTAGCTGGTGGTGATCCAAGACTGGTTCATCTTGATGAAAGTCAGTCGATCAACCGAGTCGGTGGACAGGCGCACCCTGTGATCCGTGACAAATCCTCCAGCAGCACTGAATGTGCGTTCCGAAAGAACGCTGGATGCAGGACAGGCCAGTAGCTCAATTGCATACTGTGCAAGCTCTGGCCAGTGATCCATCCTCAAGACCCAGTAAGCCAGAGGATTTTCGGTGGGGAAGGTGTCCAAGTCTGACCTTGCCCCTAGATATTCCTGCACCATGTTTATCAGACGCTGGCGATGGTTGCTGGAACCGATCATACTTTGGGGCTGCGGACTAAAGAATTGTCTGAACGCATCGGTCAGACGGCCACCTTCCCCACCGCTCCTTCTTTGACTGGCCGAAGCCTCAGCAACTCGTTGTCCAGGACCAGGAGTTTGCAACCTCCCAGTCTCTGGGAACGCGTTGCACAGACCTTTCTGCAAGGCCTCCCGGAG
This sequence comes from Rana muscosa, assembly GCA_029206835.1. Taxonomy (NCBI): domain Eukaryota; kingdom Metazoa; phylum Chordata; class Amphibia; order Anura; family Ranidae; genus Rana; species Rana muscosa. The sequence goes on along the minus strand of CM055116.1, from coordinate 783,685,341 downwards.
TTGTCTCATCCTCTGCTCCCTCTGCGACGGTAACATAAGGTCCGCAACCTTACCCTTGTACCGTGGATCAAGGAGAGTGGCCAGCCAGTAATGGTCCCTCTCCTTGATCCGAAGAATACGAGGATCCTTCCGCAGACTTTGCAGGATCAGGGAGGCCATGCAGCGTAGGTTTGCTGAGGCATTCGCTCCGGAGTCCTCTGGGTCACTAAGGACGACATGATCCGCAGCCACCTCCTCCCAGCCACGTACAAGTCCACTGGTTTCTTGGGACTGTAAATCATCCCTAAAAGACTGCTGCTGATGATGCTGAGTGCCAGCCTCCACCTCCATGCTGACACAATCCTCCTCCTCCTCCTCCTCCTCCTCCTCCTCCTCCTCTTCCTGTGCGATGGGTGGGACAGAAGGAACACTGTCTGGGTAAAGGGGGCCTTGAGAGGCAAGGAAGTCCTCCTCTTCCTGCCTCTGTTCTGCCTCAAGTGCCCTGTCCATTATTCCACGCAGCGTGTGCTCCAACAGGTGGACAAGAGGTACAGTGTCACTGATGCATGCACTGTCACTGCTCACCATCCTCGTGGCCTCCTCAAATGGTGCCAGGACAGTGCATGCATCCCTGATCATGCCCCACTGGCGTGGAGAAAAAAAACCAAGCTCCCCTGACCCTGTCCTGGTGCCGTAGTCGCACAGGTACTCATTGATGGCCCTCTGCTGCGTGTGCAGCCGCTGCAGCATGGCCAACGTTGAGTTCCACCTGGTGGGCATGTCACATATAAGGCGGTTCTTGGGCAGGTTCAACTCCTTTTGCAGCTCAGCCAGGCGAGCACTGGCATTATAAGATCTGCGGAAATGCACACAGACTTTCCTGGCCTGCCTCAGGACATCCTGTAAGCCCGGGTACCTGCCCAAGAAGCGCTGCACCACCAGGTTAAGGACGTGAGCCACACAGGGCACATGGGTCAGTTGTCCCTGTCGGAGGGCGGAGAGGAGGTTGGTGCCATTGTCGCAAACCACCATTCCTGGCTTAAGCTGGCGTGGCGTCAACCACCTCTCGGCCTGGCCCTGCAGAGCAGACAGGACCTCTGCCCCAGTGTGGCTTCTGTCCCCCAAACACACCAGCGCAAGCACGGCATGGCATCTTTTTGCCTGCGTACTTGCGTAGCCCCGTGAACGGCTACGGAGCACCGCTGGTTCATAGGACAAACCACAGGAAGAGGCCATGGAGGAAGAAGAAGAGGAGGGGGTGGAGGAGAGAGGTGTGTCACAACCAGTAGTAGCATTTTGGAGGCGTGGCGGTGGGACAACCTCCAACACTACTGCACCTTGTCCTGAATCCTTCCCAGCTGCCAAAAGAGTGACCCAATGGGCCGTGAAAGAAAGGTAACGTCCCTGTCCATGCCTGCTGGACCATGAGTCAGCGGTAATATGCACCTTACCGCTGACCGCCCTGTCCAGCGAGGCCAAGACATTGCCTTCCACATGCCGGTAGAGAGCCGGAATAGCCTTCCGTGAGAAAAAGTGGCGTTTGGGAACCTGCCACTGAGGAACTGCACATTGCACAAACTCACGGAAGGGGGCCGAGTCTACCAACTGAAAAGGCAGCAGTTGAAGCGCTAGCAATTTAGCCAAGCTAGCATTCAACCGCTGGGCATGTGGATGGCTGGGAGTGAACTTCTTTCGACGGTCCAGCAGCTGGGGCAGGGAAATTTGCCTGCTAGAATCGGACGTCGGTGTACTGCTAGCAGAGTGGGCGCAAGTACTTGGCTGTGACACACCTAATTCTACACCTTCATTCCTCTCAGTGCATGTTTCAGAGAGGACTGAAGTTATAGTGGGGTTGGAGATCCCAGCTGATGCGGTGCAAGGAGAGGTCCGCTTTGTTCTTTGGTGTGGGTCTTTCAGGTAGGCTTGCCAACGAGCTGCATGGCAGGTCAACATATGTCTGGTCAGGCATGTGGTACCCAAGCGGCTGATGTTTTGGCCACGCGATATACGCTTGAGACATATGTTGCAAACAGCAGCTGTGCGATCTGATGCACTAGCCTCAAAAAAGGCCCACACCAAAGAACTTTTTGAATGACGGGCAGAGGCAGCGCCCTGCACAGGCGGAGCTCTGCGGTGTGATTCCGTCGGTGTACTGCCCTTACGCTGGCCACCAAAGGGCATCCTGCCTCGTTGGAGATGTGCCTCCTCCTCATCCTCCTCCTCCTCCTCTCTCCTATTAGGCACCCACGTGGAGTCAGTGACCTCATCATCCCCTCCCTCCTCATCACTGGAGCCAATCTGGCAGTATGCTGCAGCTGCTGGAACATGACTGCCAGATTGGTGTCCTTCTTGAGCATCCCCTCTGTCTGCTCTCACGCTACTGCCTTCCTCTAGCTGGGTTTCATCATCAGACCCTTCAAAACGCTGGGCATCCTCCTGGAGCATGTACCCAACACTGTGCTGAAACAGTTCGGGGGACTCCTCAGGAGGAGGACATGGTGGGTCTAGGGAAGGAGTGACTGATGATTTGTCTGACATTGATACCAGGGAAGACGACGCTTTGGCAGCTGCTTTTCCAGTACCCTGAGCCTGGGTGAGAGAGGATGAGGAGGAGGAGGAGGGCTTGGTCATCCACTCTACCAAGTCTTCGGCATGATGTGGCTCAACATGTCCAGCTGCCGAAAAGAAGGACAAGCGTGTCCCATGGCCATGTGCTGATGACAATGCACCGCGTCCACGACCAGCACTGTTGCCCCCAGACACAGAGCCTGCTTGCCCTCTTTTATTGCCTCCTGACTGTCTGCCTCTCCTTGTTTGCCTTGCAGACATTCTAATAGATGGCCTGCAGGGAGATGGGAAAAAAGCAATAAGGGCAACCTTCAGGTGTCCTTCTCTGTCCCTTGAAACAAGGACTTGCAGAGTGAAATAAACTGACACTCTCCCTACCTACAGTTTTCTGTCCCTAGAATAAATGTTTTTTTTAATCACAATATAGCACAAGGACAATTCAGTCACTGTCCTTCCAGGTCCCTGGAAACAAGGACTTGCAGAGTGAAATAAACTGACACTCTCCCTACCTACAGTTTTCTGTCCCTAGAATAAATGTTTTTTTTAATCACAATATAGCACAAGGACAATTCAGTCACTGTCCTTCCAGGTCCCTGGAAACAAGGACTTGCAGAGTGAAATAAACTGACACTCTCCCTACCTACAGTTTTCTGTCCCTAGAATAAATGTTTTTTTTAATCACAATATAGCACAAGGACAATTCAGTCACTGTCCTTCCAGGTCCCTGGAAACAAGGACTTGCAGAGTGAAATAAACTGACACTCTCCCTACCTACAGTTTTCTGTCCCTAGAATAAATGTTTTTTTAATCACAATATAGCACAAGGACAATTCAGTCACTGTCCTTCCAGGTCCCTGGAAACAAGGACTTGCAGAGTGAAATAAACTGACACTCTCCCTACCTACAGTTTTCTGTCCCTAGAATAAATGTTTTTTTTAATCACAATATAGCACAAGGACAATTCAGTCACTGTCCTTCCAGGTCCCTGGAAACAAGGACTTGCAGAGTGAAATAAACTGACACTCTCCCTACCTACAGTTTTCTGTCCCTAGAATAAATGTTTTTTTTAATCACAATATAGCACAAGGACAATTCAGTCACTGTCCTTCCAGGTCCCTGGAAACAAGGACTTGCAGAGTGAAATAAACTGACACTCTCCCTACCTACAGTTTTCTGTCCCTAGAATAAATGTTTTTTTTAAGCACAATATAGCACAAGGACAATTCACTCACTGTCCTTACAGGTCCCTGGAAACAAGGACTTGCAGAGTGAAAGAAAAAAAACACTCTCCCTACCTACAGTTTTCTGTCCCTAGAAAAAATGTTTTTTTTAATCACAATATAACACAAGGACAATTCACTCACTGTCCTTCCAGGTCCCTGGAAACAAGGACTTGCAGAGTGAAATAAACTGACACTCTCCCTACCTACAGTTTTCTGTCCCTAGAATAAATGTTTTTTTTAAGCACAATATAGCACAAGGACAATTCACTCACTGTCCTTACAGGTCCCTGGAAACAAGGACTTGCAGAGTGAAAGAAAAAAAACACTCTCCCTACCTACAGTTTTCTGTCCCTAGAAAAAATGTTTTTTTTAATCACAATATAACACAAGGACAATTCACTCACTGTCCTTCCAGGTCCCTGGAAACAAGGACTTGCAGAGTGAAATAAACTGACACTCTCCCTACCTACAGTTTTCTGTCCCTAGAATAAATGTTTTTTTTTAATCACAATATAGCACAAGGACAATTCAGTCACTGTCCTTCCAGGTCCCTGGAAACAAGGACTTGCAGAGTGAAATAAACTGACACTCTCCCTACCTACAGTTTTCTGTCCCTAGAATAAATGTTTTTTTTAATCACAATATAGCACAAGGACAATTCAGTCACTGTCCTTCCAGGTCCCTGGAAACAAGGACTTGCAGAGTGAAATAAACTGACACTCTCCCTACCTACAGTTTTCTGTCCCTAGAATAAATGTTTTTTTTAATCACAATATAGCACAAGGACAATTCAGTCACTGTCCTTCCAGGTCCCTGGAAACAAGGACTTGCAGAGTGAAATAAACTGACACTCTCCCTACCTACAGTTTTCTGTCCCTAGAATAAATGTTTTTTTTAAGCACAATATAGCACAAGGACAATTCACTCACTGTCCTTCCAGGTCCCTGGAAACAAGGACTTGCAGAGTGAAAGAAACTGACACTCTCCCTACCTACAGTTTTCTGTCCCTAGAATAAATGTTTTTTTAAGCACAATATAGCACAAGGACAATTCACTCACTGTCCTTCCAGGTCCCTGGAAACAAGGACTTGCAGAGTGAAAGAAACTGACACTGTCCCTACCTACAGTTTTCTGTCCCTAGAATAAATGTTTTTTTTAAGCACACTATAGCACAAGCACAAAACACACTGACACTCTCCCTACCTATCCTTCTCTTTCCCTAAACTAAAGGAATCCAGGTTAAGCAAGAAAGAAATAACAGTCACTGTCCCTGCCTATGCTGCTCTATCCCTGCTCCGGAACACACTACACTAGGCCGCCGTGCTGGCGGCCTTTTATAGTGTGGGGCGTGTACTAAACACCCTCAGCAATAATTGGCCACAGGCATCCTGCCTGTGGCCAATCATTGCTCTCCTCGCTGCCGGCGCTGTGATTGGCCAAGCATGCGGGGTCACAGTGCATGCTTGGCCAATCACAGCGCCTGGATGACACTGCGATGGCGTAGTGCATTGTGGGCCGTTCGCATCACTCGAATTTGGCGCGAACGGCCCAAATCGTTCGATCTTCGTCGAACGATCGAACAGCCGATGTTCGAGTCGAACGTATGTTCGACTCGAACACGAAGCTCATCCCTATACAGGACCCTTTGTTGTCGTTTTGATCTTAGTTCTTTCTGATATGCTGTGTAACACACTAGTCACAGAACGTTTTCAATTAAACTGTGTAAAGTGAAAGAATTTGTAGGAAGGGCACTGCACCTAACTCATAGTAGCTAATTCAGCTTGAGACTGAGGGATCATCAACCCAATAAAATATATCAAAAGAAATACAGCAACAGGTTGTAGGTGTTCAAGGATGGCCTCTCAATATGTTACTTATACCAAATGACAAATATATAGTAAAAAAATGTATACACTGCCTTCTTCAACCTATTGGAGATAAAAACAGACCTAAACCTGGCAGAGGCTCTTTTATTAAGTCTTGACTGCCCTGATCATGCTCTTCCTCATAATTGGCCCATGTTCATGACATCAATGTATGTACTGCTCTTTACTTGAATAAATATACACTGCAATTATTCTTGCGATTTTTTTATTGGCCTAACAGTGCTCACCTCACTCAAAGTCCCAAGGGCGAATCTCTCCTTTTTTTCATGAAATTCAGGGATGGAGGTGTGTCACTGGTGACACCAGACCCTTCTTTTTTCTTTTTTCTCAAAGATACCCGGGTGGAAGACACCCAATAGCCCAAAACTGGTCTGCGGTCACACTCGCCAATAAAAACAAAAACATACATATATGTATGGATTTTACATTTTTATCATGCACTAGCCATTTGTTATTCCAACATATCCAATAACATCTCGCATTGGACTTTTATCCCAATCCAGCTGGTGTGGTGTTCTCTGTTGGCGGCGGTGCTACTTTATTTCTCCCTGGGAGCTGCGATGTGCATCACAAGGGGGATCCTTGTCCCCTGCTGTCCCCGCCTGCCCTTTTTGAGCGGGCGGGGCCACTTGCACATCGGCACCATGTTAATGCGTCGGCCGCGCGATGTCTGTGATTTTGCAGCATCGCTGTGGCTGCAGGCATTACTACCATCAAGATGGTCCTGGGAGTGTCTTGGCTCACACACCGCCTTTTTGATGGTTGGTGGGTTTAGGCACTCGTTTGCTGGTCATTTGCACATGGTGTTGGGGGCGGAGCCTCTCGGGCCCCTTCGGGGGTATATATTGGAGGTTTGCACAGCATGGATCTCATTGTTTGCTTTCTTTCACTGAGGACAGACACACAAGTGCAGGTCCTTCCCTTGGAATTTACTACTCTTAGACCTACTTCACCAAGGTATACTTTTATATGTTTATATATTACTCACTGCAAGCATTTACATGCAACTTGTTTTCTCATCACAGTCCTCACCACACACCTGTATTTCATTCCATTCACACTCTCTTTCACTCATTACTTTCCTCTCTAATCTTTCCTTAATCATACTAGTCAATCTGGTATTTTTTCACTCTCCCCCTCAGTCTCCATACTCTAACCATTCTTGGCTCATGTCTTTTATACATGCAAAGACATATATGTTACCATATACTCGTATACTCCCATATTTTAATTATTCAATATACATATTTATATTTAGAGCCAACATTCCTCTTGGATTCACTGACACTCTTGGGGTTACACCTATTCCATCCATGCTGGGCCTTCCTTCCGTTTGACTCCGATTTGGAGCTTTGTTTGGCTCCGCCTCCTCAGCTCCCTGGTGAGACAGTCGCTGCCGCCGTTTGAGCTTCACCCCCGCTGTCTTTTGGCAATGTCCAGTGGTGAGTATGGGGTTTTCCATATTCAAGGCCCCCCCCCTGTGCCTTCATATCATGCTTTATACTATATCACTCTCATTTTAGGTACACTACGTGCATCTACCCCTGAAGAGCGAGCCAAGCCTCGCGAAACGCGTCGGGTTACTTTTGATGCCTATGTGTTTACATAATTACTGTCAGATACTCGTAATATCATTTTACCTAATTTATATTGGTCTTGTATTTTGTATGAATTGGCCCATGTTCATGACATCAATGTATGTACTGCTCTTTACTTGAATAAATATACACTGCAATTATTCTTGCGATTTTTTTATTGGCCTAACAGTGCTCACCTCACTCAAAGTCCCAAGGGCGAATCTCTCCTTTTTTTCATGAAATTCAGGGATGGAGGTGTGTCACTGGTGACACCAGACCCTTCTTTTTTCTTTTTTCTCAAAGATACCCGGGTGGAAGACACCCAATAGCCCAAAACTGGTCTGCGGTCACACTCGCCAATAAAAACAAAAACATACATATATGTATGGATTTTACATTTTTATCATGCACTAGCCATTTGTTATTCCAACATATCCAATAACATCTCGCATTGGACTTTTATCCCAATCCAGCTGGTGTGGTGTTCTCTGTTGGCGGCGGTGCTACTTTATTTCTCCCTGGGAGCTGCGATGTGCATCACAAGGGGGATCCTTGTCCCCTGCTGTCCCCGCCTGCCCTTTTTGAGCGGGCGGGGCCACTTGCACATCGGCACCATGTTAATGCGTCGGCCGCGCGATGTCTGTGATTTTGCAGCATCGCTGTGGCTGCAGGCATTACTACCATCAAGATGGTCCTGGGAGTGTCTTGGCTCACACACCGCCTTTTTGATGGTTGGTGGGTTTAGGCACTCGTTTGCTGGTCATTTGCACATGGTGTTGGGGGCGGAGCCTCTCGGGCCCCTTCGGGGGTATATATTGGAGGTTTGCACAGCATGGATCTCATTGTTTGCTTTCTTTCACTGAGGACAGACACACAAGTGCAGGTCCTTCCCTTGGAATTTACTACTCTTAGACCTACTTCACCAAGGTATACTTTTATATGTTTATATATTACTCACTGCAAGCATTTACATGCAACTTGTTTTCTCATCACAGTCCTCACCACACACCTGTATTTCATTCCATTCACACTCTCTTTCACTCATTACTTTCCTCTCTAATCTTTCCTTAATCATACTAGTCAATCTGGTATTTTTTCACTCTCCCCCTCAGTCTCCATACTCTAACCATTCTTGGCTCATGTCTTTTATACATGCAAAGACATATATGTTACCATATACTCGTATACTCCCATATTTTAATTATTCAATATACATATTTATATTTAGAGCCAACATTCCTCTTGGATTCACTGACACTCTTGGGGTTACACCTATTCCATCCATGCTGGGCCTTCCTTCCGTTTGACTCCGATTTGGAGCTTTGTTTGGCTCCGCCTCCTCAGCTCCCTGGTGAGACAGTCGCTGCCGCCGTTTGAGCTTCACCCCCGCTGTCTTTTGGCAATGTCCAGTGGTGAGTATGGGGTTTTCCATATTCAAGGCCCCCCCCCGTGCCTTCATATCATGCTTTATACTATATCACTCTCATTTTAGGTACACTACGTGCATCTACCCCTGAAGAGCGAGCCAAGCCTCGCGAAACGCGTCGGGTTACTTTTGATGCCTATGTGTTTACGTAATTACTGTCAGATACTCGTAATATCATTTTACCTAATTTATATTGGTCTTGTATTTTGTATGAATTGGCCCATGTTCATGACATCAATGTATGTACTGCTCTTTACTTGAATAAATATACACTGCAATTATTCTTGCGATTTTTTTATTGGCCTAACAGTGCTCACCTCACTCAAAGTCCCAAGGGTGAATCTCTCCTTTTTTTCATGAAATTCAGGGATGGAGGTGTGTCACTGGTGACACCAGACCCTTCTTTTTTCTTTTTTCTCAAAGATACCCGGGTGGAAGACACCCAATAGCCCAAAACTGGTCTGCGGTCACACTCGCCAATAAAAACAAAAACATACATATATGTATGGATTTTACATTTTTATCATGCACTAGCCATTTGTTATTCCAACATATCCAATAACATCTCGCATTGGACTTTTATCCCAATCCAGCTGGTGTGGTGTTCTCTGTTGGCGGCGGTGCTACTTTATTTCTCCCTGGGAGCTGCGATGTGCATCACAAGGGGGATCCTTGTCCCCTGCTGTCCCCGCCTGCCCTTTTTGAGCGGGCGGGGCCACTTGCACATCGGCACCATGTTAATGCGTCGGCCGCGCGATGTCTGTGATTTTGCAGCATCGCTGTGGCTGCAGGCATTACTACCATCAAGATGGTCCTGGGAGTGTCTTGGCTCACACACCGCCTTTTTGATGGTTGGTGGGTTTAGGCACTCGTTTGCTGGTCATTTGCACATGGTGTTGGGGGCGGAGCCTCTCGGGCCCCTTCAGGGGTATATATTGGAGGTTTGCACAGCATGGATCTCATTGTTTGCTTTCTTTCACTGAGGACAGACACACAAGTGCAGGTCCTTCCCTTGGAATTTACTACTCTTAGACCTACTTCACCAAGGTATACTTTTATATGTTTATATATTACTCACTGCAAGCATTTACATGCAACTTGTTTTCTCATCACAGTCCTCACCACACACCTGTATTTCATTCCATTCACACTCTCTTTCACTCATTACTTTCCTCTCTAATCTTTCCTTAATCATACTAGTCAATCTGGTATTTTTTCACTCTCCCCCTCAGTCTCCATACTCTAACCATTCTTGGCTCATGTCTTTTATACATGCAAAGACATATATGTTACCATATACTCGTATACTCCCATATTTTAATTATTCAATATACATATTTATATTTAGAGCCAACATTCCTCTTGGATTCACTGACACTCTTGGGGTTACACCTATTCCATCCATGCTGGGCCTTCCTTCCGTTTGACTCCGATTTGGAGCTTTGTTTGGCTCCGCCTCCTCAGCTCCCTGGTGAGACAGTCGCTGCCGCCGTTTGAGCTTCACCCCCGCTGTCTTTTGGCAATGTCCAGTGGTGAGTATGGGGTTTTCCATATTCAAGGCCCCCCCCCTGTGCCTTCATATCATGCTTTATACTATATCACTCTCATTTTAGGTACACTACGTGCATCTACCCCTGAAGAGCGAGCCAAGCCTCGCGAAACGCGTCGGGTTACTTTTGATGCCTATGTGTTTACATAATTACTGTCAGATACTCGTAATATCATTTTACCTAATTTATATTGGTCTTGTATTTTGTATGAATTGGCCCATGTTCATGACATCAATGTATGTACTGCTCTTTACTTGAATAAATATACACTGCAATTATTCTTGCGATTTTTTTATTGGCCTAACAGTGCTCACCTCACTCAAAGTCCCAAGGGCGAATCTCTCCTTTTTTTCATGAAATTCAGGGATGGAGGTGTGTCACTGGTGACACCAGACCCTTCTTTTTTCTTTTTTCTCAAAGATACCCGGGTGGAAGACACCCAATAGCCCAAAACTGGTCTGCGGTCACACTCGCCAATAAAAACAAAAACATACATATATGTATGGATTTTACATTTTTATCATGCACTAGCCATTTGTTATTCCAACATATCCAATAACATCTCGCATTGGACTTTTATCCCAATCCAGCTGGTGTGGTGTTCTCTGTTGGCGGCGGTGCTACTTTATTTCTCCCTGGGAGCTGCGATGTGCATCACAAGGGGGATCCTTGTCCCCTGCTGTCCCCGCCTGCCCTTTTTGAGCGGGCGGGGCCACTTGCACATCGGCACCATGTTAATGCGTCGGCCGCGCGATGTCTGTGATTTTGCAGCATCGCTGTGGCTGCAGGCATTACTACCATCAAGATGGTCCTGGGAGTGTCTTGGCTCACACACCGCCTTTTTGATGGTTGGTGGGTTTAGGCACTCGTTTGCTGGTCATTTGCACATGGTGTTGGGGGCGGAGCCTCTCGGGCCCCTTCGGGGGTATATATTGGAGGTTTGCACAGCATGGATCTCATTGTTTGCTTTCTTTCACTGAGGACAGACACACAAGTGCAGGTCCTTCCCTTGGAATTTACTACTCTTAGACCTACTTCACCAAGGTATACTTTTATATGTTTATATATTACTCACTGCAAGCATTTACATGCAACTTGTTTTCTCATCACAGTCCTTACCACACACCTGTATTTCATTCCATTCACACTCTCTTTCACTCATTACTTTCCTCTCTAATCTTTCCTTAATCATACTAGTCAATCTGGTATTTTTTCACTCTCCCCCTCAGTCTCCATACTCTAACCATTCTTGGCTCATGTCTTTTATACATGCAAAGACATATATGTTACCATATACTCGTATACTCCCATATTTTAATTATTCAATATACATATTTATATTTAGAGCCAACATTCCTCTTGGATTCACTGACACTCTTGGGGTTACACCTATTCCATCCATGCTGGGCCTTCCTTCCGTTTGACTCCGATTTGGAGCTTTGTTTGGCTCCGCCTCCTCAGCTCCCTGGTGAGACAGTCGCTGCCGCCGTTTGAGCTTCACCCCCGCTGTCTTTTGGCAATGTCCAGTGGTGAGTATGGGGTTTTCCATATTCAAGGCCCCCCCCCTGTGCCTTCATATCATGCTTTATACTATATCACTCTCATTTTAGGTACACTACGTGCATCTACCCCTGAAGAGCGAGCCAAGCCTCGCGAAACGCGTCGGGTTACTTTTGATGCCTATGTGTTTACATAATTACTGTCAGATACTCGTAATATCATTTTACCTAATTTATATTGGTCTTGTATTTTGTATGAATTGGCCCATGTTCATGACATCAATGTATGTACTGCTCTTTACTTGAATAAATATACACTGCAATTATTCTTGCGATTTTTTTATTGGCCTAACAGTGCTCACCTCACTCAAAGTCCCAAGGGCGAATCTCTCCTTTTTTTCCTCATACATATCGGGCTATCCTGAAATTTAAAACTCCTACTTTTTCTGGTTATTTGGACACATGGGAAAATACTCTTCTTCTATTCTATCTAATGAAAAAAATCAAGATTTTAAGGCTATATCATACTTCTTCTACGAAATAGCTTAATCCTTGATGTATTAAACTCTGCAAAGAACAAGGAGGTTGATTTACTAAAGGCAAATGTACTATGCACAGAAAAGTGCACTTCAATTGCACTGCAAGTGCAGTTGTGCTAGATCTAAGGGGAAGCTCTGAAATGAGGGAATGCTCTGCTGACTTCTATGATCCAATCATGGGCAAGCAAAAATGCTGTTTTTTTATTTTCTTTGCGTGTTCCCCTCAGATCTAGAGCAACTGTACTTGCAGTTCACTTGAAGTGCACAGCTTTGGTAAATCAACCCCAATTTATCTTTACATTGGAAGTAATTACCTGCTCTGTCCATTAGTTAATAGTTTAATCAGATCATGGTATGATCAAGTTATAGTTAACATCCTCTCAAGTCTAATATTTGGGATCGCTGGAGGGAATTTAAGACAACTATAGACTCTTTACAAGCTTTCAGTCCCTTGAGCTAATGATTTAATGACCCATGGACTAGACGTTCTTTCTTTTTATATAGTTGCCCACTAAAGGGATATTACTCTTATCTTGTAGACTATGTCTGAGTATAGGAGAATCGATGCCCCCCTTCCTTTCCATTTTTTTTGTCCTATCTTCCCCTTTATTATACCCTGTTTGATGATTTGAGCCTGATGATTATATGCAATTCCAAGTAGCAGAACTACATTATTTGGATAGAGACATAAACCATTAAGTAACATTTTTTTTTTTTTACAGTAATCTGGTTTGGAAAGACATTTTCTTTTTTTCTTTTTTTTTTCTGATAAATAATAAATGAATAAAAAAATGAACAGAACAACAACAAAAAAATATTTAATATAGGGTGCCTGGTTATTAAACTCATTATATGCACTTGTCTTTTTCAGAATTTTTGCTCCATAACAGGATATCGTCATGAAATATATGTTGATAATGACAGAGAAGTATATAGCAAGCTGGGTATGAAAAGGGGAGAAACATCAACTTCATCAGGTACTGGCAATTTCTATAAATCAGTAATATTGTGCTTTTTTTCAGTTTACCACTAGTTTTCTTGTCTAATGTTCACCCATTTTTAGGTGCTTACTAGGTATACACATTAGTTCTCTTTAAAATGTTATTGGCTTTCCACCTCATACTGCCAGATTGCATCAGTTGGAAGATATAATGAAGCAAAAAATGGTATGGATTATAGGATCGTCCATAAACTGTTGGTTTTGAACAGATTAGGGAAGGGATTAGAATGCAAAAAAAAAAAAACCCATGCAGTCACAGGCATCACAAAAATGACAGAGGTTCTAACTTTTGCCCGTTTTACAAAAAATAGCATATTATCTGTTTTTTTTTTCATCTCACGTGCTGCCCCATATGGAACCAGTCATTGAACATGGAGTGAGGGGAAACTTTCCTAATGAGGATGCAAATTGCAATAAAACCCTACAGAAGTTTTAAACTTTTTAAAAAGTCTATTTAAATATTTCAAAATAAAATGTTTTGGGCATATTTTTTTTCAGCTACATAGGCTGAAAGTAAAGCATCTAATTAACAGGTGAGTAATGCTTATGTAATATGAAAACAATTGAAACAATTTTCACTTTGGTATGCAGCAGTTTACGTAGTGACAGTGAAAGTGACAGCTCACATTTGTTTACTGTTATCATTGAAAGTAAAAGAAAATCCCAAATTTTGGGTTGTCCCCAGAAAAGTAATAGAATGAACTCTTATTATGGGGACACTAGTTCTGGTGACCTTGGGGGCCCCAAGGGATTCCTCTTATTTGCAGGGATCTTCTCTCACTTCCTGTTGAGTGAGTGTGAGTGAATAACTTGTATAGCGCTACAAATGCAAACTAAATCGCCTCAAGGCGCTTTTTCCATTCAGTGTCGTCCTGATCCTTCAGAAGAGGTGTGTCTTAAGTTTTTTTCTGAAGACCCGGTGGTCTTCTTCCATGCGGATGTTTGTGGGTAGAGCTTTCCAAAGCCGTGGTCCTTGGACTGCAAATCTTCGTTCTCCCTTCGATTTGTAGCGGGACTTGGGGATGTGGAGGAGGTTTTGGTTAGTTGATCGGAGAATGCGATTGGGTGCGTAGTGTTTTATTTTCTCGCATAAATATTGAGGAGCGTTTCCTTGTGTGCATTTGTGGGTGAGGCAGAGGGTCTTTAAAGTGACCCGATCCTTTACGGTTAGCCAATGACGGGTCCTCAGGGATGGGGTGATGGATTCCCAGGGTTTTTTTCCCGTTATCAGTCTGGCTGCCGTGTTCTGGACGACTTATAGGCGCACCATCTGGTATTTAGGTAGTCCTATGTAGAGGGAGTTTGCGTATTCCAGTCGGGAATTGATGATTGTTCCAACTACTACTGCTATCTCGTCTTCTGGGATGAAGGGGATGAGTCTATGCAGCAGGTGGAGAAGGTGGTGAGATCCGCTGACTACTGATCCTATTTGTGCATCCATCGACATCTCTGAGTCAAAAATGACTCTGAGACTTTTGACTTTGGTGCTTGGGGCGATGGTCTGTCCAAAGATGGTGGGTGGTGTCCAGGGCTGGTGCAAGGATCTTTGACACCCTAGGCGAAACCTAATTTTGCCGCCCCCCCCCGGCTGCGCCCCTGACTCCACTTTACCCTGCCCTTGCAACACATGTGACCTATCTGACCCCTACACTGACCCACCTGACAATTACACTGACCTGACACATACACTGACCCCCCCTTACCTGACACATACACTGACCCCCCCTTACCTGACACATACACTGACCCCCCTTACTTGAAACATACACTGACCCCCCTTACCTGACACATACAGTGACCCCCCCTTACCTGACACATACACTGACCCCCCTTACCTGAAACATACTGACCCCTCCTTACCTGACACATACACTGACCCCCCTAGCTGAAACATACACTGACCCTCCATTACCTGACACATACACTGACCCCCCTTACCTGACACATACACTGACCCCCCCTAACCTAAAACATACACTGACCCCCCCTTACCTGACACATACAGTGACCCCCCCTTACCTGACACATACACTGACCCCCCTTACCTGACGCATACACTGACCCCCCCTTACCTGACACATACAGCACTGACCCCCCCTTACCTGACACATACAGCAGTGACCCCCCTTACCTGACACATACACCAGTGACCCCCCTTACCTGACACATACACCAGTGACCCCCCTTACCTGACACATACACCAGTGACCCCCCTTACCTGAAACATACACCAGTGACCCCCCTTACTTGACACATACAGCAGTGACCCCCCCTTACCTGACACATACAGTGACCCCCCCTTACCTGACACATACACTGACCCCCCCTTACCTGAAACATACTGACCCCTCCTTACCTGACACATACAGTGACCCCCCCTTACCTGACACATACACTGACCCCCTTACCTGAAACATACACTGACCCCCCCCCTTACCTGACACATACACTGACCCCCCTTACCTGAAACATACTGACCCCTCCTTACCTGACACATACAGTGACCCCCCCTTACCTGACACATACACTGACCCCCTTACCTGAAACATACACTGACCCCCCCTTACCTGACACATACAGTGACCCCCCCTTACCTGACACGTACACTGACCCCCTTACCTGACACATACAGCAGTGACCCCCCTTACCTGACACATACACCAGTGACCCCCCTTACCTGACACATACAGCAGTGACCCCCCCTTACCTGACACATACAGTGACCCCCCCCCTTACCTGACACATACACCAGTGACCCCCCTTACCTGACACATACACCAGTGACCCCCCTTACCTGACACATACAGCAGTGACCCCCCTTACCTGACACATACAGCAGTGACCCCCCTTACCTGACACATACAGTGACCCCCCTTACCTGACACATACACTGACCCCCCTGACTCCTACTTCCTGCACTACTCAAACACACACACCCCCCCTCCCCCTCCCCCTCACCCTCATACAGCTCAATGTAGATCGGGGATGGGGAGGATCCGTCCTCCTCCTTACCTCTGCTCAGGGGTCAGGCCAGCGCCATCCATCCGCTCCACAGTGTCCCTGGGTCAGGCCAGCGCCATGCCATCCACCCGCTCTACGGAGTCCTCCGCTGGGCGGGAGGTCAGCTGCTCCTCTCAATGCTCCCATCTTGGTCGAGCCCCGCCCCTCCGCTGCACACACAAACACACAGCGCCGCACCAGAGGGACAGGCTGGAGCAAAGAAGTCCCGGAGCGGCGCTGTGTGATACCTGTCTGAGGAGATTTGACAGCGCAGTGGGAGGGGCGCTTAGCGCTACACATGGGGGATTGGCGGGGAGACTGAATGGGGCGAGCGATCAGGAGAGGAGAGCCGATCTCACCCAGGACAGAGTCTGAGGTTGCGCCCTAGGTGGTAGTGCGCCCCTAGGCGGCTGCCTACGTGGCCTAGTGGTAGCGCCGGCCCTGGTGGTGTCCATGAAGTCTCAGCTTTTGTCTTTCGGTTTGCGTGGAGAAGAAGTTCTGTTTTGGATCCATTGAGTTGGAGGGACCTCTCAGATATCCATTCATCGATCAGTGTGAGGCATTTCTCTAGTCCGTGATATTGGTCTTTTTTTCCGGTGATGCAAAAGTAGAGTTGAGTGTCATCAGCATATGAGTGGTAGCACAGGTCCTGTTTGCTGATGATTTTGAAGAGTGGGCAGAGGTAGATGTTGAAGAGCACGGGTGACTGGGGTGATCCTTGAGGGACTCCGCAAGAAATTGCGCGAGTTTCAGAGGTGAAGGCTCCTAGTTTCACTGTCTGCGAACGATTATCTAGGAAGGATGCAAACCAGGGTAGATCTGAGTCTGTGATTTCTGCTACTTCTTTAAGGCGAATAAGTAGAGTTTTGTGATCTACTGTGTCGAACGCTGCACTGAGGTCTAGCAGCACCAGGAGACATGATTCTCCGTCATCTGCTGCTTCGAGGGCGTCATCCCATATTTTGAGAAGTGCTGTTTCTGTGCCATGGCCTGGGCAGAAGCCTGATTGTAGTGGGTCCAAGAGTTTGTGAGTGTCCAAATGGAGTTGTAGCTGTTGTACTACTGCTTTCTCCATAATCTTGGAGATGGTGTTGAAGCTTGTTACCGGTCTGCGGTAGTTTGGGACTTTGGGGTCGAGGTTGGGTTTCTTTAGGAGGGGTTTAATTATGCCTTGCTTGAGGGATATCGGAACAATACCTTCTTTGAATGATTGATTTACGAGATGTGTTATGGTAGGTGCTAAAATGTCGGTACATTCTTTCAGGAGTTTTGTAGAAATGATGTCATTTGGTAATGTGCTGTCTCGGAGGTTTCTGATGATATTTTTGGTGGTGTCGATGGTGATCGGGACCAGCGAAAATGTCGTCAATTGTATAATGTTCGTATTGATTTCCTCGGTTTGCTTTGGCTGAGTGAGGTTGGTAGTTTTTTTCTGTTGAATTATTTCACGAATGTTTTCGATTTTGTCGATAAAAAAATCCGATAGCTCGTTACAGAGCTATGAGTAAGCGTCAATTCGTGACGTGAAACGCGTTAGCCACCCTTCCCTGCATGCATACTATCTGCATTTGTTGTTTTGGATTTATGGATTTATTTTGAATTTGGATTTTTTACTTGAAATTTTGGAATAAATAACTGTCTATACAGAGTGCGGCAGTCCAGGGTTTCTTTTTTTCCCAATTGTATAATGTTCGTATTGATTTCCTCGGTTTGCTTTGGCTGAGTGAGGTTGGTAGTTTTTTTCTGTTGAATTATTTCACAAATGTTTTCGATTTTGTCGATAAAAAATCTGATAGCTCGTTACAGAACTCTTGGGATTTGTTTGCTGGAGGCTCTAGGCAGGTAGGGTTCATAGTCTGAGCGACTAGTTTGAAAAGTTCCCGAGGTCGGTTTAGGGCTATTTTTATGGTGTTTAACCACTTAACGACCGCTCACTGTACATATACGTCGGCAGAATGGCACCTGGAGGCACAATCACGTACCTGTACGTGCCTGCCTTCATATGGGTGGGGGGATCCGATCGGAACCCCCTCCGGTACAGTGAGGGGTCGGGATCACTCTAGGAGCGATCCGTGATGAGGGGGCGGCCATTGGTTTCTGGCCACCCCCTCGCGATCGCTCCCGGTGAATCAAATGCTTCCTCTGCCTGTGTAAACACAGGCAGAGAGGAAGCAGCAGGAAGTGATGTCATCTCTCCTGCGGCGCCCACATATACCAGAGCGCCGTGGAGAGAAGACATCAGGTTAGTGCACAAGCAGTACACTGATACCAGGACACATAGGCACACGATCGTCCCCCCAGTCACCCCCAGATCACCCCCCAGCCCCCAGTCAGTGTCACGATTGCAGTGATCATTTATTTACTGATCACTGCAATCAGTGACATTTGTAACTGTAAAAGTGTCAGGGCAGTTAGTATTAGGTTCCTTAGGTCCAGGGTAGCCCCCCAACCCCCCCTAATAAAGGTTTAACCCCTTGATCACCCCCAGGTAACCCTTTCAGCCCCTAGCACCACTGTCACTAAGCGATCGTTATTCTGATCGGTGTATTAGTGTCGGTGATGCCGCTAGGTAGTCTGTTATTTTTTTATGTTCGCCGGCAGGTTTTTATAGCGTCAGGTACCCCTATATATATTACCTAATAAAGGTTTAACCCCTTGATCGCCCCCCAGGTAACCCTTTCACCCCCTAGCACCACTGTCACTAAGCGATCGTTTTTCTGATCGGTGTATTAGTGTCGGTGATGCCGCTAGGTAGTCAGTTATTTTTTTATGTTCGCCGCCAGGTTTTTATAACATCAGGTACCCCCATATATATTACCTAATAAAGGTTTAACCCCTTGATCGCCCCCCAGGTAACCCTTTCAGCCCCTAGCACCACTGTCACTAAGCGATCGTTTTTCTGATCGGTGTATTAGTGTCGCTGGTCCCGCTAGGTAGTCAGTTATTTTTTTAGGTTCGCCGCCAGGTTTTTATAGCGTCAGGTACCCCCATATATTACCTAATAAAGGTTTTAACCCCCTGATTGCCCCTAGTTAACCCTTTCACCAGTGATCACCGTATAAGTGTTACGGGTGACGCTGGTTAGTTAGTTTGCTTTTTATAGTGTCAGGGCACCCGCCGTATTCAACCCAATAAAGGTTTAACCCCCTGATCGCCCGGCGGGTGATATCAATTAGGTTTTAGCGTCAGAGAGGGTCTGCGTCGCCCCAGGCAGCGTCAGGTTAGTGCCAGTAGCGCTAACACCCACGCATAAAGCATACACCTTAGTGGTATAGTATCTGATCAGATCTATACTAGCGTCCCCAGCGGTTTAGGGTTCCCAAAAACGCAGTGTTAGCGGGATCAGCCCAGATACCTGCTAGCACCTGCGTTTTGCCCCTCTGTCCAGCCCAGGCCACCCAAGTGCAGTATCGATCGATCACTGTCACTTACAAAACACAACACGCATAACTGCAGCGTTCGCAGAGACAGGCCTGATCCCTGCGACTCCAGTGCTGTAGGAGGTGATTTCACCACCACAGTTAAAAAAAAGAGCATATATGCCGAAGCATGGGGGCAGCAGGGGCGGAGGAGCGATTTTGCTCCTAATGCCGCGTACATACGGTCGAAATTCCGACGGAGGCTTGCCCGTGGAAAAGTCCGACCGTGTGTACGCGGCATAACTTTTGCGGGATGATGCCCCCATGCTTCGGCATATATAAATGGTGCATGTATGCCCATCATTAGAAGTGGGTGAATGAAGGGAGGTATTCTAATGGTGGGCATACCCACCGATCAATCTCTTTTTTTCGTTCAGCCAACAGGCTGCATGAAAAAAAAAGATTACAATACATGTCCAACAAGGACCAGCAACGTACTGGTATGTTGCTGGACTTTGAATGGTTATACCAGAATGATGCCTGTGGGTTTAGGTATCATCTTGATATCATTCTTTTCAGTCAGCCGCCGGCTTTCATGTAAAAGCAATCCTAGTGGCTAATTAGCCTCTGGACTGCTTTTACAAGCAGTGAGAGGGAATGCCCCCCCCCCGGATATAAAAAGCGCCATTGGGAAATTGGGAAAGCATTTTATCACACCGATCTTGGTGTGGTCAGATGCTTTGAGGGCAGAG
This sequence comes from Rana muscosa, assembly GCA_029206835.1. Classification (NCBI taxonomy): domain Eukaryota; kingdom Metazoa; phylum Chordata; class Amphibia; order Anura; family Ranidae; genus Rana; species Rana muscosa. Next base: position 783,664,983 of record CM055116.1, on the reverse strand, counting down.
GAAAGATCTAGGGTCACTATCTATTGCTATCATAGGGGATATTTACATTCCCTGAGATAACAATAAAAAATAATTTAAAAAAAAATATGGAAGGAACAGTTTAAAAATAAAATAAAAAAGGAAAATTAATAATTAAAAAAAATAGAAAAAAGCACCTCTGTCCCGCCCTGCTCTTGCGCAAAGGTGAACGCGAGCGTCGGTCTGGCGTCATATGTAAACAGCAATTGCGTCATGCATGTGAGGTATCAGCGCGAAGGTCAGATTGAGGGCAGTAATTTTAGCAGTAGACCTCTGTAAATCTAATGTGGTAACCTGTAAAGGCTTTTAAAGGCTTTTAAAAATGTATGTAGTTTGTCGCCACTGCGCGTTTGTGCGAAATTTTAAAGCATGTCGTGTTTGGTATCCATGCACTCGGCCTAAGATCATGTTTTTTATTTCATCAAACATTTGGGCAATATAGTGTGTTTTAGTGCATTAAAATGAAAAAAAGTGTATTGTTTCCCCAAAAAATGCGTTTGAAAAATCGCTGCGCAAATACTGTGTGGGAAAAAAAAATGCAACACCCACCATTTTAATCTGTAGGGCCTTTGCTTTAAAAAATATATATAATGTTTGGCGGTTCAACGTAATTTTCTTGCAAAAAAAAAAAAAATGTTTTCATGTAAACAAAAAGTGTCAGAAAGGGCTTTGTCTTCAAGTGGTTAGAAGAGTGGATGTAAGCTTCCTAATGTTGTGTATAAAATGCCAGGACAGTTCAAACCCCCCCCCCCAAATTACCCCATTTTGGACAGTAGACACCCCAAGCTATTTGCTGAGAGGCATGTCGAGTCCATGGAATATTTTATATGTTGACACAAGTTTCGGAAAAAAGACAATTCTTTTTTTTTTTTTTTTTTTTTGCACAAAGTTGTCACTAAATGATATATTGCTCAAACATGCCATGGGCATATGTGGAATTACACCCCAAAATACATTCTGTTGATTCTACTGAGTATACCACATGTGTGAGACTTTTTGGGAGCCTAGCCACGTACAGGACCCCAAAAACCAAGCACCGCCTTCAGGCTTTCTAAGGGTGTAAATTTTGGATTTCACTCCTCACTGCCTATCACAGTTTCAGAGGCCATGGAATGCCCAGATGGCACAAACCCCCCCCCCCCCCCAAATGACCCCATTTTGGAAAGTAGACACCCCAAGCTATTTGCTGAGAGGTATGGTGAGTATTTTGCAGATCTCATTTTCTGTCACAAAGTTTTGAAAATTGAAAAAAGAAAAAAAAAAAAAATATTTTCTTCCTTTATTTTCAAAAACAAATGAGAGCTGTAAAATACTCACCATGCCTCTCAGCAAATAGCTTGGGGTGTCTACTTTCGAAAATTGGGTCATTTGGGGGGGGTTTTGTGCTATTTTGGCATTTTATGGCCTTCGAAACTGTGATAGGTAGTGAGGAGTGAAATCAAAAATTTGCGCCCTTAGAAATCCTGAAGGCGGTGCTTGGTTTTCGGGGTCCCGTACGCGGCTAGGCTCCTAAAAAGTTCCACATATGTGGTATCCCCGTACTCAGGAGAAGCAGCAGAATGGATTTTGGGGTGCAATTCCACATATAACCATGGCATGTGTGAGCAATATATAATTTAGTGACAACTTTTTGTAATTTTTTTCTTTTTTTTGTCATTATTCAATCGCTTGGGACAAAAAAAAAAAAAATATTCAATGGGCTCAACATGCCTCTCACCAATTTCCTTGGGGTCTCTACTTTCCAAAATGGGGTCATTTGGGGGGGGGGGGTTGTACTGTCCTGCCATTTTAGCACCTCAAGAAATGAGATAGGCAGTCATAAATTAAAAGCTGTGTAAATTCCAGAAAATGGACCCTAGTTTGTAGACCCTATAACTTTTGCGCAAACCAATAAATATACGCTTATTGACATTTTTTTTACTAAAGACATGTGGCTGAATACATTTTGGCCTAAATGTATGACTAAAATTGAGTTTATTCGATTTTTCTTATAACAAAAATTCGAAAATATCATTTTTTTTTCAAAATTTTCGGTCTTTTTCCGTTTATATCGCAAAAAAAATAATCGCAGAGGCAATCAAATACCATTAAAAGAAAGCTCTATTTGTGGGAAGAAAAGGACGCAAATTTCGTTTGGGTACAACATTGCATGTCCGCACAATTTCCAGTTAAAACAACGCAGTGCCAAATTGTGAAATCACCTCTGGTCATTATGGTCCGTATTGGTCCGGTCCTTAAGTGGTTAAGAAATGTTCCTTTTTTGCTTTGAAGATTGCTTTGTGATATTTCTTAGTGAGTGCTTTGTAGTTTGTGTGGTTTTCCTTTATTGGGTTTCTTCTCCAGGCTCCTTCAGCTCTTCTGCGTTCTTGCTTCAGTAGAGTGAGGCCTCGTACACACGACCGAGTTTCTCGGCAAGAACCAGCAAGAAACTTGCTGGCAGAGATGTCTTGCCGAGAAACTCGTTCGTGTGTATAGTTTCTCGTCAAGAAAACCGACAAGTAATCTTGACGGGAAAATAGAGAACCTGCTCTCTATTTTTTCGTCGAGATTCTCGTCGGCATGTTTCTCGACGAGAAAAGTGAGTGTGTGTACACTTACCTGTCCTCCCGGAAGCCCGCGCATGTTCAAAATGAATTTGACGCATGCGCGGTAGCTTCCTAGGCATAGGTAGGGTATACCAAGATGGCGGCGACGGCATCGAATGTGACGAGCGCATGCTCGTCATAGTCGATGACGTCACCGCGTACGCTCCATTCAAAGAACCGCCGGTTCTTTGAATCGAGCGTGTGTACACTCGGCCGGGACAAGTTTCTTGTCCAAGAATCTCGTAAAAAAAAACGACATGTTTTTTTCGACGAGAATCTCGGCCGTGTGTACGAGGCTTAAGAGTGTCATTAAACCAGCCCGAGTTGTTTTTGCGGATGAGTGCTCTACGTTTCGGAGCGACTGTGTCTGCTGTTTGTAGTAATGCTTTGTTTAAGGAGTTGAGTGTTTGTTCCGTTTGAGTGAGTGGTTTTGATTTAGCATTCCTATTTTTTTTGATAGTGTGGTTTTGAAGAGTTCAGAGTGTAGTTTCTTCTGAGATCTTGTCCAGTATGTTGTTATTGAGTGTTTCGGTTTTTGAGAAATGGTGTTGGTGGTGATTTTAAATTTGATAGCGTGGTCCATGGTAACGGCATATTGTCCAGTATGTTGATGTCCATATTTTGTTGGAAGATGAGGTTAAGAATGTGACCCGACCCATGCGTGGGGGCATTTATCAGTTGCTGCAGACCTAGTTCTTCCAGTTGGTTGATGCAGGAGGTGGCGATGGGGTCCTGAGTGGAGTTAGCCCAGAGGTTGAAGTCCCAGAGTAACAGAAAGTTTTTGGTTTTCAAGGTGTGTGTCGAGATGAATTCGTTGAAGGGTGTTCGGAGATTTGACTTTGGTCCAGGTGGTCAGTAGCATAGCAGTATGTGGATGGTATCTTGACGTGTTGTTTGAAGATGCAGAGTGAGTGTCTCCATGAAAGGCAATGAGTTCTGTAGAGTCGGTTTGATGAGAGAGAGGTGAGCTTTGAAGATCACTGCTAGGCCTCCTCCACTTTGTCCTATTCTATGCTCGGTTAGGATGCAGTAGTTCTCAGGCACCAATTCTGTTAGGATGGTGTTACAGTCATGTATTAGACAGCTTTCCGTGATAAAGAGGTTAGGATGCAGTAGTTTTGGGTTTTGTCGTTTTGGGTGATGAAGTCGTGGATTTGCTGTCTGTGCTTGACTGCAGATCTGGTGTTGATCAGGGCGCACGTTAAGTGTTGTAGTTGAAGTGGTCCCATCGTGTTTTTGATGGTCGATTGTCGATTGATCCTTAGCAGCTGATCTTTTCGTAGTATTTTTTGGGTGGAGGTTGGTAGTGTTTAGGTGGTATTCCTTAGCCTGTAGAGGGTGTCTGCTGAGTATTTAAAGTTGCACATGATGTGAAAAAAAAGTTGATGGTGATGGTGAATAGGGCCCAAATGACCTAACCGCCCTCCCCGTTTATCCAGAGGAAGGCAAAAACTCCCAGCTGAGCCTAGGCCAATTACTACAGCAGGGGAAAATTACTTCCTGACCCCCCGAGAGGCGATCGGTTGAACCCTGGATCAACTTCCTACTGGTTGGTGGTGCCCCGATGTACTTACCAGGTCGGCGCACGCGGGCCCACTGGAAAGAGAATTGGGGAGAGGATAATGGGATGGCCGGAGCTAGGCCGCAGCCGCGGTCTGTTCTGCAGGTCTAGCCGTCTAGAGGCGGGTGTCTGGATGGCGGCAGGTGGCAGTCGGCGGCTGCGGGTGGCGCGATGGTGAGCTGGGGGACCTGAGGTAGGGGAGGGTGGGGAGAGTGGGCACAGGGGAAGTCACAGGCCGTCGGGTTCACGTTTGCTGGGGGAGAGAAACGCAGGAATCCAAGGATGAGTCCTGGATGGCCGGATGGCCAGAGCTCCTGTCACACACGTCCGTTACGCTTGACCGTGTGTGTGGATTGCTCTGTGAAGCGGTGATGTCAGGCAATGGAACATGGCAATGGAACATGAAGTGAAGGTAAATCATCCTGATGGCAAAAATTTTTTTTAAAAAATACAGAGTTTATAACCCTCCCTTAATCTATTCAAAATGAAAAAAAAATTATGCCTATAGTTCTACTTTAACCACTTGCCGACCGCCTCCTGTACTCATACGTTGGCAGAATGGCACGTACAGGCACATCCACCTACCTGTACGCCCCCTTTAACTGCCTGACGTGGGGGTCGTGCGCACCTTCCCTGTGAGTCGGACCGCGGGGATCCCCACGGTTGTCTCACGGAGGTATAGAGCAGGGAGATGCTTGTGTAAACAAGCATCTCCCTGCTCTGCCTAGTGACAATGATACGGATCTCGGCTCCGTGTACTCAGAGCGGAGATCGGTGTCATGTGACATAGAGCCCATCCCCCCTACAGTTAGAAACACAATGCAGGGAACACTCAACCCCTACAGCGCCACCTAGTGGTTAACCCCTTCACTGCCAGTGTCATTTTTACAGTAATCAGTGCATTTTTATAGCACTGATCGCTGTAAAAATGACAATGGTCCCAAAAATATGTCAAAAGTGTCTGATGTGTCCGCCATAATGTCGCAGTCATGAAAAAAATCACTATTTGCCACCATTACTAGTAAAAAAAAAAAAAAAATTATAAAAATGCCATAAAACTATCCCCTATTTTGTAAACGCTATAACTTTTGTGAAAACCAATCAATAAACGCCGATTGCGATTTTTTTTTTTTACCAAAAATATGTAGAAGAATACGTATCAGCCTAAACTGAGGAAAAAAAATGTTTTATGTATTTTTTGGGGATATTTATTATAGCAAAAAGTAAAAAATATTGTATTTTTGTTTATAGCACAAAAAAAAAAAATCGCAGAGGTGATCAAATACCACCAAAAGAAAGCTCTATTTGTGGGGGAAAAAGGACGTCAATTTTGTTTGGAAATCACGTTGCACGACCGCGCAATTGTCAGTTAAAGCAACGCAGTGCCGAATCGCAAAAAGGGGCCTGGTCTTTAACCAGCCAAAATGGTCTAGGGCTTAAGTGGTTAAAGCGGTTGTATACCCACTGAACGTTTTTTTATTTTTTTTTTAACCCTGTAAAGCAAAAGGCATAATGAGCTAGTATGTACCGCATACTAGCTCATTATGAAATACTTACCTTAGAATGAGGCGTTGGTAACTTACCTGGTCCACGCCGAGGTAGCCGACATGTTGCCTCGGCATGTCTTCCGGGTATCTGAGTGGCTGGAGTCGCTCTGAGTGGCTGGAGCCGCGATGTCGTCACTCCCGCGCATGCGCGCGGGAGACTTCTTTCCGGCAAGGTCCGGCGGCTGCCGGGCCTTAAGTCGAGAATCCCCTGTGCGCATGCGCCACTGCATTCAGCGGCTCATTGCGAGGGGAATATCTCCTAAACCGTAAAGGTTTAGCAGATATTTTTTTACCTACAGGTAAGCCTTAGTATAGGCTTACCTGTAGGTAAAAGTAAAAAAAAAAATCCCTATACAACCTCTTTAATAATCAATGGTATCCCCTCGTGTCTGCAAAAGAGCAGCAAGTTTTGGCTGCTTGTGGGTGCAGGAACATATGCGATTTAAATGCTGTCCTGCACCTGCAACAGTGTGAACTTAACCCTAATCTTTCAGTGCATGCATGTGATAAGTAGGCTGGTCATACATGTTCAATCTTCTTGTACAATTTTCTTTTAGATTTACCTTTTAAACTATGTAGTGCAAGGCCCTGCCTGATTGCATACAAATTGAAAGTGTTTTGATTTGACCTCATATTATATGGTTTTGGTAAAAGAAAATTGTATAATGTATGGCCACAGCCTAAATTTCCCCTGCATGTGTCATGTCGAACAATTTTTTTTCTTTATCCAAGCACAGAATTTTTTTAAGTGTCTGGCACTATGCAGCATTTTTATGTAGGACTTAAATAAAATATGTTGAGGGGAATTTAGTAAGACTGAAACAAACTGGAGCACATTACTATGGTAACCAATCAGCTTCTAGCTTTTATTCAAAGCTTAAAGGAGTAGTAAAGTCACATGTTTTTTCACCTTAATGCATCCTATGCATTAAGGTGAAAAAACATTCGACAATACCGCCCCCCCCCCCCCCGAGCCCCCGTTTTACTTACCTGGCCCCTCGAAAGTCCCACGCTCGTCCCCGTCATCCTCTTCGTTTTTCAGCCTGGCCGCCGATTGGCTACACTGGATGGATTTAAAGCAGCGCAGCCATTGGCTGGCGCTGCTGTCAATCACATCCAATGACGCGGCGCGCCGGGGGCGGGGCCGAGTGATACAGTCGGCGGCTATGGCCGCCGCTGTATCACGGGAGCGCGCCCGCAATCACTCCACACCATGCGAGCTCACTCGCATTATGGTGTGGAGTCCTTGCGGGGAGGAGCCAAGACAGCCGCCGAGGGACCCCAGAAGACCAGGATCGGGGCCACTGTGTGCAAAACGAGCTGCACAGTGGAGGTAAGTATAACATGTTTGTTATTTTTAGGCAAAAAAAAGGGAAGCTTTAGTGCTCCTTTAAATGAACAAGCTCATGCTAAAAGCTGATTGAATACTGTGCAAAGCTGCTCCAGATTCTGTTTACAGAATACGTTAGGTAAATTTTTTGTCAATGTATTCTGTATTATTGTTATCTGCTCTGCAGTACTAGATATTGCCACAGACAGAAGAAAGCTGAAATCATGTTGCCTCTTTCCAATTTATTAAAATAATTTAAAGGTTTATAAGTAAACTGATGTTTTTTATTACTATACTGTATATTTTATTTTACAAATAAACATTTACCAAATGACAAACAATTCCCAGAGCACTATGGGTTACCTAAAGGGAATGGACAGCAGAAGCTACAGTACCTGCCTTTTGGCTTGTTTTACAAGGTTAAAACCTCAGCCCGTATTCTTGCATAAAGTATTAGTTACTCATTTCTAGGAAATCATAACTTACAAAATGGATATTGCCGGTCTCTTCATTTAGTCTTGATGATCTTCACACATTTTTTAAAGTTGGGCTTGTCCTAATGCCCACCCGTAATGTATAAATATGTTGAAAACTATTATAAACTGATACATTGCAGAGAATACTAAATGCTGCTGCAGGTATGTGAATCTCTATCTGTCCTCTGTCAGTATTTTATTTTTTGCCGTTTATTGCTATTTTATTTATTTATTTATTTTGGAGATTCTTCTCTCAAACCTCTTTTATCTGGCCACAATGGCAATAAAACATTTTTTTTTTTTGGTAGTGTAGAGGTAGGTTAGACTCTCTATTGACTTTTTGTAGCTCTGTGTGTCCCTGCTGGAGACTTTTACTTTCTGCTGCCACAACAATTTTGCAGCTTGGAAAAACAAGATATGGACAGCAAAAAAAAAAAAAACTGACAACAGTAATAACTGTTCCTACTCAATTAAGAAAATAATTTGCAAAGCTGATATTCCAGTGGCATAATCTTAAAAATCGCAGGCATTTTGGTTCTATTTGTTTTTGTATGTATCTTGATAAGATATAAGGTGTGCAGTATGTTTCTGCTTGGAAATCCTCTAACATGCATATATAATACTCTAGCTGGGAGTCCCCATGTCAAATCAAACGTCATCACTGGGAGTATTAAAAGTATATGGAGAGCGATTACAAGTCCCGCATTTGATTTTCAAGGTGACCCAGCACAGCAGGGTGGAGCATTAATAGTAGGTCCAGGTATGTAAAGAAAAAAAAAAAATCTATAAAGTTCCTTTACAAATAATTATGTCCACATCAATTGATTGCCAAGTATTTCATAAATTTATATTCTTGATATATGCCTGCAGTACCATGTACTTGTATGAAAAAGTATCCTGTTCTCTTTGTATAATTCTCTTTGTGTGAAATACCCGGTGATCCTGCCAGTCCCTCTGCTTTATTATTAAAAACTGACCACACTAGGCATGACAGCACATCATGGTCAGTTCACTAGCTCTGCTGGGAACTCAGCCTGCTCTCCTCCAATGATCAGACTAGTGCTAACATACCCTTCCCCCAGAACAGCCATTCACTGGGAAGACCATTGTGCTGCTGTTTCCCCTCCCGCAGCTCTCTGAGCTCCATCTACAGCTTAGAACTGTTAAGTACTGAACGTACCTGGTAGTAGAGCCTGACTTGTAGGAGGAGACCTCTCTTACAGCCCTGGCTCAGGAGTCACTGGAGTGAGGACAGTGAGTGGGGACAGTGAGCTCGAGAGCGCAGCGAGGTAGGAGTGCCTGAGGTAGTTGTAGTAGCTTGGCACAGTAGCAAGGTGATGATCCTCCAGGAATAGCTGGAACTGTAGGCAGCAGTAGAGATGGTTGCAGGTCAGCGACCCAGGAGCTGACAGGTACAGGATCAGCAGGAAGCTGGAGCAGGGTGAGACAAGCCGGGTTAGGTGCAACACAGAGCAATAGTCAGTAGCAGGGTCAGACAAGCCGGGTCAGAGCAGGTAATCAGACAGTTGAATACAGAAGACTAAGCGTGGTCAGAGGTACAGGCAAGGTCTGGCAGTAGGTAGGCAAATAGAAGACTGAGCAGGGTCAAAGCAAGCCAAAGGTCAGGGTTGGAGATATCGGATGGTCAAGCAGAGCAGGGTCGGTGCAGGTAACAGGTAAACAGGTATACAGATTACTGGTACAGAGCTGCAGATCAAACAGCAATGCATCATTGCAGTTGCTGACTTTTTAAAGGCATAATGGCGCCAAGTAACGACAACATGCACGCGTGCGCACCTGCTGCGCACGCACGCACGCACCCAGCACACAGGCACGGATGGATGCTGTTGCCTATTCTGCACAGAAGCGCGTGTGTGCATGCGCGCACGCAAGAGCCTTCTTCCCATACCAGCAGGTCCCTGACATTGCCCCCCCCACCCCAAGGGGCAGCCTCCGGATGCCTAACCGCGCTTTTTTCTCAGGATGGGCGAAAAAAGGCACGGATTAACCTTTTGGCATGGGTGTTGCCTTCAGGTTCCCAGGAGTTGTCCTCCAGAGCGTACCCCTTCCACTTGATTAGGAATTGAGTTTGCCTTTGCCATTTCCTACAATCAAGGATGGCCTCCACCACGTATTCCTCGCAACCGTCAACCAAAACTGGTTCTGGTGGTCTGGCTCCCCTGTCAGGAAAGGTGTCAGGTACTGCAGGCTTTAACAATGAGACATGAAATACTGGGTGAACCTTTAGAGAGTCAGGTAAGGATAACTCGTAAGATACCTCATTGATTCTTCTCACTGGAAAGGCTCCCATGAACTTGGGTGCCAACTTCTTGGATGGGCAGGCCAACCTGAGATTATTTGTAGAAAGCCACACCTGATCACCTGGTTGAAGGTCCAGCTCTCCTCTCCTCTTCCTGTTAAAAGCCACTTGCTGTCCGCTTGTGCCTTGGTCACTGCTTCCTGCAACACCCGGTTGTTGCGGCTGAGGAAATCCACCGTGCTCTGTACTGCCGGAACTGGAAGAAAGTCAGGTAAAAATGTAAAATGGAAGCCATAATTAGCAAAGAAGGGGGATTGCCCAGTGGCCGAATAGTTGGCATTATTATAAGCGAACTCCGCTAAGGACAGTAGGGACACCCAGTCATCTTGTGAAAAGGACGTAAAGCATCTGATGTACTGTTCAAGAGTCTGATTTGTCCTCTCAGTTTGCCCGTTGGTTTGGGGGTGATAAGCTGAGGACATAGCAAGTTCAATTTTCAAAGTTTCACACAGAGCTCTCCAAAAACGTGAAGTGAATTGGACCCCCCTATCTGACACGATGTTTAAAGGAACTCCATGTAATCTGATAATTTCCTTGATGACTACACGGGCAGTCTCAGCAGCGGATGGGGTGCCCTTTAGTGGTAGGAAATGGGCCATCTTAGACAGGCGGTCTACGACCACAAAGATTGCTGTACACCCCTCGGAAAATGGAAGCTCCATTATAAAATCCATAGCAATCATTTTTCATGGTCTATCGGGTACAGGTAGGGGTTTTAATAGTCCCCAGGCTCGGTTCCTTGTTGTTTTGGTTACAGACAGGGCATACACTGACATATGATTTGCAGAACTCCTCCAGACCCGGCCACCAAAATGTGCGCCGTACCAGCTTGAGAGTCTTTCGGACTCCAAAGTGTCCTGCCAGCGGGTGATTGTGGAGAAACTTTAGGACTTCAACATGAGTGCTTCCTGGAACAAACATTTGGCTCCCCCTCCAGAATAACCCATCTCTGAAAGTCAAGGTGGCACCAGGGGGTTTAGAAGAGTCCATGGATGTTTCCCTAATTTGAGAGAGCAGGTCTGTCTGTAGTAGTAGAAAATTACCTGCAGGTAAGATGGTGTCGGGAACAGATAAATCCTTGGGGTTGTCGTGCATACGTGATAGCGCATCTGACTTGATGTTTTTTGAGCCTGACTAGTAGGTGATGTGAAAGCAGAAGCGTGAAAAAAATAGAGCCCAACGGGCCTGCCGAGGTTTCAACCATTTAGCGGACTTTAAATACTCTAAGTTCTTGTGATCGGTATAAATTAATACTGGATGGGCAGCGCCCTTCAACAAGTACCTCCATTCCTCCAAGGCGGCCTTGATGGCAAGTAGTTCCCGATCACCAACATCATAATTTCTCTCCGCAGGGGAGAGTTTCCGGGAGAAAAACCCCACAGGGTGCATTAAGTCCTTACTACCTTGGCGTTGGGAGATGACAGCCCCAACTGCTACTTCGGAGGCATCCACTTCAAGTATATAAGGCAGTGCAGGATCAGGATGGCTGAGAATTGGAGCTGATGTAAAAAGTATTTTAAGTGTGTCAAAAGCTTTTTGGGCCTCAGGGTTCCAATGAAAACGTGAGTTCTGCTTGGTTAATTGTGTAATGGGTGTGATTATTGCAGAAAACCTCTTGATGAATCTCCTGTAGAAATGTGAAAAACCCACAAAACGTTGCACTCCTTTCTTATCTAAGAGTACAGGCCAGTCCAGTATAGCGGACACTTTTTGGGAATCCATCTTGATCTCTGTAGGGGAGATCACCAACCCCAGGAATTGAATGCTTTGCTGCTCAAACTCGCATTTCTCCGCTTTGGCATACAGTTCGTGTTGGTGGAGGCAGCTCGGTACTCTGCGGACATGTTCCTGATGTCTGTCAAGTGATCCGGAAAAGACTAGAATGTCATCTAGATAGACAGTGACGAAGATGTCAAAGTCTCTGAACACATCGTTGATAAAATGCTGAAAAGTGGCAGGGGCGTTGCGCAGACCGAAGGGCATGGCCAGATATTCGTAGTGGCCGAACCGGGTACGAAAAGCTGTCTTCCACTCATCCTCAGCCCGAATGCGGACCAGGTTGTAGGCCCCCCTCAGATCCAACTTGGTGAAGTGGACAGCAGACCTTAATTTCTGGAAGAGTTCAGGTATCAGGGGTAGTGGATAATGGTTCTTGACACTAATGTTGTTTAGCTCATGGTAGTCCACACATGGGCGGAGGGTCTGATCCTTTTTGGTGACAAAGAATATTCCGGCGCCTGCTGGTGAGGTAGATGGGCGGATGAACCCATTGCCCAGATTTTCGGCAATGTATACCTTCAAGGCCTCTTGCTCTTTTTCTGACAACGGGAAGAAGCGCCCAAAGGGGATCTCGGCCCCGGGAAGAAGCTCAATCGGGCAGTGATAGGGGCGGTGAGGCAGAAGGGAGTCAGCCCCCCATTTACTGAAGACATCAATGAAGTCATGGTGAGGTCTTGGGATGGACTGAAGCAGGTTCTGGTCAGAGTCCATACATAACAAAGTAGTGGATGGCCTGAGGGGTCCGGATAGACAGTACTTCTGGCAGTAAGGGGCCAGGAATGACACTTCTCCAGACACCTAGTTGATCTGGGGGTTGTGAGCCTGGAGCCAGGGTATACCCAGGATCATGGGAAACAGGGGAAAGGAGATAACATAATGGTGACAGGCAGAAGAAGGGTTTCCTGAGTTACCCGTCCTAATCTTATACGGGAGCCATCGGCCAAGTAGACAGAAAGTCCATGAGTCTTTTCCTGCAGAGGGATGTTAAGTTGATTGGCAAAGGTGGAGTCGATAAAACAGCTACATGCGCCAGATTCAATGATAGCGTTGACTGGAACTGTCCTTCTCTGGAGCTGCAACGAGAGAGGGAGAGCAAGGTGGGTTGTGTTGGCAGATAAGGCTGAGAGGTTAGCAGGAATAAAGGTGGAACAATTACGCATCTTGACAGGGCAGTTGCGCACGTACTGACCTGTTTCACCGCAATAGAGGCACAGGTTAAGTTGACGGCGGCATGCCCGTTCTTCGGGTGGCAAGCTTGGTCGCATTAATCCAAGTTGCATGGGTTCAGAGGTGTCCGGACTTGGACTGGCAGAATTTAAACAGGTGAGAGACAGGTAGCGGGAAGCAGGCATTGGAGCTCTTGTGGTCATTCATACTGGGCGCGCAGGCACGGATAGATGCTGTTGCCTATTCTGCACAGGAGCGCATGTGCGCATGCGCGCATGCAAGAGCCTTCTTCCCATACCAGCAGGTCCCTGACAAGAACGAAGGTTATGTGGTCACTTATAAAAAAGAAAAGTAGGAAAAAGGTATTAATAATGTGTGTGCGTGTATGTACAGTATCTCACAAAAGTGAGTACACCCCTCACATTTTTGTAAATATTTTATTATATCTTTTCATGTGACAACACTGAATAAATTACACTTTGCTACAATGTAAAGTAGTGAGTCTACAGCTTCTATAGCAGTGTAAATTTGCTGTCCCCTCAAAATAACTCAACACAGCCATTAATGTCTAAACTGTGTCAACAAAAGTGAGTACACCCCTAAGTGAAAATGTCCAAATTGGGCTCAAGTGTCAATATTTTGTGTGGCCACCATTATTTTCCAGCATTGCCTTAACCCTCTTGGGCATGGAGTTCCCCAGAGCTTCACAGGTTGCCACTGGAGTCCTCTTCCACTCCTCCATGACAACATCACAGAGCTGGTGGATGTTAGAGACCTTGCGTGCCTCCACCGTTTATTTGAGGATGCCCCACAGATGCTCAATAGGGTTTAGGTCTGGAGACATGTTTGTCCAGTCCATGCTTTACCCTCAGCTTCTTTAGGTAGGGGTCGTCTTGGAGGTGTGTTTGAGGACGTTATCATGTTGGAATACTGCCCTGCGGCCCAGTCTCCGAAGGGAGGGGCTCATGCTCTGCTTCAGTATGTCACAGTCCAGTTGGCATTCATGGTTCCCTCAATGAACTGTAGCTCTTCAGTGCTGTCTTTGTACTCCTCATCTGGTTGCCGCCACACACGCTTGACACCATCTGAACCAAATATGTTTATCTTGGTCTCATCAGACCACAGGACATGGTTCCAGTAATCCCCATCCTTAGTCTGCTTGTCTTCAGCAAACTGTTTGCAGGCTTTCTTGTGCATCATCTTTAGAAGAGGCTTCCTTCTGGGACGACAGCATGCAGACCAATTTGATGCAGTGTGTTGCGTATGGTCTGAGCACTGACAGGCTGACGCCCCACCCCTTCAACCTCTGCAGCAATGCTGGCACTCAACTTCTTTGGTCGACCATGGCGAGGCCTGTTCTGAGTGGAACCCGTCCAATTAAACCGCTGTATGGTCTTGGCCTCCGTGCTGCAGCTCAGTTTCAGGGTCTTGGCAATCTTCTTATAGCCTAGGCCAACTTTATATAGAGCAACAATTCTTTTTTTAGATCCTCAGAGAGCTCTTTGCCATGAAGTGCCATGTTGAACTTCCAGTGACCAGTATGAGAGAATGAAAGCGATAACACCAAATTTAACACACCTGCTCCCCATTCACACCTAAGACCTAACACTAACAAGTCACATGACACCGGGGGGGAAAATAGCTAATTGAGCCGAATTTGGATATTTTTACTTAGGGGTGTACTCACTTTTGTTGAGAGAGAGAGAGAGAGAGAGAGGTCAGATGTTTCTTGTAGTTCTGGGCTGATTCCTCAACGTTCTCATGATCACTGAAACTCCACGAGGTGAGATCTTACATGGAGCCCCAGACCTAAGGGAGGTTGACAGTTGTTTTGTGTTTCTTCCATTTGCGAATAATCACACCAACTGTTGTTACCCTCTCACCAAGCTGCTTGGCGATGGTCTTGTAGCCCATTCCAGCCTTGTGTAGGTCTACCTACAATCTTGTCCCTGACATCCTTGCACAGCTCTTTGATCTTGGGCGTGGTGGAGAGATTGGAATCTGATTGATTGCTTCTGTGGACAGGTGTCTTTTATACAGGTAACAAACTGATATTAGGAGCACTCCCGTTAAGAGAGTGCTCCTAATCTCAGCACGTTACCTGTATAGAGGACACCTGGGAGCCAGAAATCTTGCTGCTTGATAGGGGATCAAATACTTATTTCACTCATTAAAATTAAAATAAATGTATAACTTTTTTGAAATGCGTTTTTCTGGATATTTTTGTTGCTATTCTGTCTCTCACTGATAAAATAAACGTACTATTGAAATTACAGACTGATTATTTCTTTGTCAGTGTGCAAACGTACAAAATCAGCAGGGGATCAAATACTTTTTTCCCTCACTGTACATATGTACACAAATGTTTTGCACCTTTATTTCTAATTTAAACTGAATGGGATGTTGTACAAGGTGAGGGTTTGCATATACTTTAAGGGTTTTGTAGCTTTTATGCTGAGCACTCAAATGATTGAGGGTGAAGGAGCATGATAACCAAAAACACAGGGGAGAAAACAGGTGTCACAGATGGCAGGAGAGAAGACAGCAGTCACCGCTGGCAGTGGAGGGTCCAGGGGTTGCCGCTGGTAGGGAAGATGACAAAGGTCACTGCTGGAATGGGAGGGGACAGAGCTCTTTCTTTCATCCCACAATGGTACATATCCTAAGCAAGATCTCCTCCTTCCTTTACGGCACACATTGTAGCTGAAATCCAATTCCCATACACACAGCTACAATCTGCACAATGTATAGCTGGCTACTGCAGCTGGGCTGTCATTCTGACCAGTGAATTTCACAGGTCAGAACTGCAAAACAGTAGCCAGCTACACACTGTGCAAATTGTAGCTATGTGTTAGGGAATTGGATTTTCGCTACAGTGTGTGCTGTGCTGGGAGGAGGAGATCTTGCTGCCTGTGCTCAGACTGTGTACAGTGCAGAGATGGGAGATGGCTGGCACAGTAAAAGGAGTGGTGGGGGGTTTAACCGCTTAAGGACCGCCGCACGCAGATTTATGTCGACAGAATGGCACGGCTGGGCAAATGGGTGTGTATATATACATGTCCCCTTTAATTTACCGGCCCTGTCGTAAGCTCCGTGACCGTGCCCGCAGGACCCGCAAACTCGATGTCCAGTGATCGGGTCACAGAGCTGAAGAACGGGGAGATGTTAGTGTAAACGCAACATCTCCCCGTTCTTCCTAGTGACATGTCACTGATCGTCTGTTCCCTGTGATCGGGAACAGCGATCAGTGATGTGTCACGGCAAGCCACGCCCCCTAACAGCTATAAGCACTCCCTAGGTCACACTTAACCCCTTCAGCGCCCCCTACAGGTTTACCCCTTCACTGCCAGTGTCATTTTTACAGTAATCAGTGCATTTTTATAGCACTGATCTTTGTAAAAATGACAATGGTCCCAAAATGGTGTCAAAAGTGTCCGATGTGTCCGCCATAAAGTCGCAGTCACGATAAAAATCGCAGATCGCCGCCATTACTAGTAAAAATAAAAAATAATAAACGTGCCATAAAACTATCCCCTATTTTGTAGACGCTATAACTTTTGCACAAACCAATCAATAAACGCTTATTGCGATTTTTTACCAAAAATATGTAGAAGAATGCGTATCGGCCTAAACTGAGGAAAAAAATCATTTTTATAAATTTTTGGGGGATATTTATTATAGCAAAAAGTAAAAAATATAGAATTTTTTGCAAAATTATCGCTCTATTTTTGTTTATAGCGCAAAAAAAAAAAATGCAGAGGTGATCAAATACCACCAAAAGAAAGCTTTATTTGTGGGAAAAAAAAGGACGTCAATTTTGTTTGGGAGACACGTCGCACGACCGTGCAATTGTTAGTTAAAGTGACGCAGTGCCAAATCGCAAAAAGTGACCTGGTCTTTGGTCAGCCAAATTGTCCGGGGCTTAAGTGGTTAAAGGGCACAACCTAAATATTGGGGGGGGTCCCCCACTGGCGCTCTAGGCTCCTCTTCTGTGAATTCCATCATAGTAAGCCACTTTGTATGGTGGCACGCATGCAGGCTCAATCCCAAGCCAGTCTGTGTGTGTGTCTATTGACACACACAGCCTGGCTCAGCTCCCACTGCCACCTCCATATCCAGTGAGGTGAAAGAGTAGCGCCACTGCTCTCAGACACAGCTCCAGATCAAGATTGGGCTCAGGTAAGTATTTAAGGGGGCTGGGGGAAAGCTGACCTTGGAAGTTTTTTTTTTTTTTGCTTTAATACAGAGTGCATTAAAGTGGTTGTAAAGGCAGAATGATTTTTATCTTAATGCATTCTATGCATTAAAATAAAAAACCTTCTGTGTACAGCAGCCCACCTCAGCCCCCCTAATACTTACATGAGGTCCATCTAGATCCAGCGATATTGTACGAGAGACTAGGCTGTCCGGGACTCTCCCTCATAGGCTAAGACAGCAGTGCGGCGGAGGAGAGAAAGGGGATGGGCCGGACCATGGCTCTGTGTCTGAATGGTCACAGGAAGCTGCAGCTCAACTCGGGTGCCCCATAGCATGCTGCTTGTTGTGGGGGGCACGCAATAGGAGGGAGGGGCCAGGAGCGCCAAAGAGGGACCCAAGAAGAGGAGGATCTGGGCTGCTCTGTGCAAAACTACTGCACAGAGCAGGCAAGTATAACATATTTGTTATTTTTAACAAACAAAAAACGAGACTTTAGTATCACTTTAAGTTAATGTAGTGCACCAACCCCAGCCTTTACCTGCTTTTCTTCTATTTGGCTCCTTCGCAGGAAAAGACTGAGGCACACCGCACCACAAGCCCGTACCCTCCTGGATGGGGAGGTTGAGCAGTGTTAGTCTCTCGGGCCTAACTGCAGCCAGTGTTTAAAAACCTCCAGAGCTGACCTCGTTTCTGGGGTAACCAGAAACAAGTCCTTAGTTCTCCCCAGTAAGCAACTGTCCACACCAACTGAAAAGTCCAACTTCTTATTTATTCTTAAAGTGGAAGTAAACCCGTCGATTTAACAGTTTCAAAAAGCAGTTACATTCCCAGCATGCCGGGAATGCCAACGGTCACATTGGTTGGACTCTCAACCAAACTGCCAAACCATCCAATGGCTAGTTTCATAACTGATCACATGTGCAACATCATGGCAGTTGAAGATTAAACAGAGGCCAAGATGGCAGCTTCCTTGCCTGAAAATGATAGGAGGGTTTACTTCCACTTTAAGGGCAATAAATAGTCTCTTTGAGAGCAGACAGGTTGAGACAAACACGGGTCAGATAAGGTGGGAGGAGGTCCAGGCACAAACTTAATTTAGGGTTTCTCCTGTTCTGGTTTGCACGAACAGGCTTGGCGCATGGTCTCTGCCACGGACCATGAGGTTGGTCACTGCCACTGACCTGGTGAATAGTTGCAAGTCACTGCCACTGACCTGGTGTGCGTAGAGTCACTGCCACTGTGACATAAAGAACTCGCACTTCCTTCTTTGAGTAACTTGGCCCCTTTTTAGGATAAGAACATCCCGGAGAGTTACCAGAGGCCCTCTCTGTCACCATGACTCTGGGTCTTCAGAAGGGGTCACCTCCCTGGCCTCCTCCATCCTGGATACGGGTCCCCTCGCAAGGCAGATCCCTGGGAGCCTCGATCCTTAGCGGACCCCAGCCGAAGGTTGCTGGGTTCCAGGCCCTCGCCAAACTACCTCACCCCAGACTGAAGGTATCTGGGATGGAAACAGCAGCTCCGTCTCCGGGCCTAGTGCACCCAGAGACAACAAACTCGCCTAGGCCTCTGGGCCTAGGGCACCCGGAGGCGACACACACACCCAGGCCTAAGGTGCCTGGGCGCGGAACCGACCCCCCTGGAAGATGGCCGTCCCCTTTTATATCCTCTCCCGAACAGGCACAGCAGGTTCCCCGCCCCACCGCACTGCTGCCGAGAGGGGACAAGAAAAGGCACAACCCTGTACCACGGTTCAACCCGGGCCTATAGGCCCCAGGGAACTGCACATCAGTACTATCTCCCAGGGACATAAATGGTCCATGAAACCTAACAATTAGTGCATCTGAGCCTAGTTACCACTCAGATGCTCCCCCTAAATATGACACCCCGCTACATAAAAAAAAAACTTCTGCCTTTACAGCCACTTTAGGGTTCTGTTGTCTGCTACCTTCTGTGGCTAGTTCAGGTCCATTCACACTATAGGTCAGCCACAGATGCTTTAATCTTGTTGCAGGAGATCTCTTTAAAACTCTCAAGTACAGCCTGCTCACAGCATTTTCTGGAAAAAAAAAAAAAACACGAGGAGAATGGAGCTTTCTAGCTCATTTCCATCTTGATAGAGCTGAAAAGTTGCTTTGAACATTTATCTCCTTCCCCCAGTTCACACCACTGGGCTAACTCCTTAGTAAATTCCTGAGGAAAATAACATTCATTTTAATCTCTTCTCACACAGACTATTGGATCCTATTTAACAATATTTGTCAGAAGCAATTAGCAACCGGAACTATTTCAGCACAGAGAACAGTAAATCCCAAAACTCAGGCTAGCTACTAGGGATGAGCCGAACACCCCCCGGTTCGGTTCGCACCAGAACCATCGAACGGACCGAAAGTTCGCACGAACGTTAGAACCCTAATAAATACAATGAACGCGAACGTTCGAAATCTAAAGTGCTAATTATAACGACTAATATGCATGTTATTGTCCTAAAAAGGGTTTGGGGACCCGGGTTCTGCCCCAGGGGACATGTATCAATGCAAAACGAAGTTTTAAAAACGGCCGTTTTTCGGGAGCAGTCATTTTAATGATGCATAAAGTGAAATAAAAAAAGTGAAATATTCCTTTAAATATCGTACCTGGGGGGTGTCTAAAGTATGCCTGTGGAGTGGCATGTGTTTCCCGTGTTTAGAACTGTCCCTGCACAAAATGACATTTGTAAAGGAAAAAAAGCCATTTAAAACTGCTTGCGGCTTTAATATAATGTCTGGTCCCGGTAATATGGATGAAAATCTTTGAGAAAAATGGCATGGCTACCCCCCCCCCCCACCCCAGCCCATTACCAGCCCCTTTGGGTCTTGTATGGATATTAAGGGGAACCCCGCACCCAAAATAAAAAAAGCCCTATATACTCTGAACAGCAGTATACAGGCGGTGCAAACAAGACAGGGGCTGTAGGTTTGTTCTTAGGTAGAATCTGTTTGTAATTTTGAACAGGTACATTGTTTAAGTGTAGCTCCAGCCAAAAAAATCTATTTTTAAGCTTTTTGGAAAACATAGGGAAGGGTTATCACCCCTGTAACATTTGTTTTGCTGTCTGTGCATCTGTTCGGAACATTTCACCTCACTTTCCGTCCCAATGACAAATGTTTTTGAAAAGTGGGGTTTTTATTGAAACAAGGATTGGTGATAAAGCATCAGTAGAGGGGAGACACATTTTTCCCATATTAACTCTTACAGGAGAGAATTTCCCCTCCTAGGGGTAGATTTCCTCTCACTTCCTGTTTTCTCCTTCCGTTTGCAAGTAGGAGTCATTTGTAAGTTGGATGTTTGAAAGTAGGGGCCTGCCGTATATACTCTGCTGAAATTTGCCCCTTAGATGTTGGTGTTGCCACAACACTGTGAGCCCTCACAGTTACTCTTGGTGGGTGCTGGAACGCCCTGCTGTGAACTATTACATCAGGAATTGTAATTACATGCCATTGTTGAACAGTGGTAGGAAAAATTGGGCATTTGGTGGTGGTGCTGGTGCTACAACACTGTCCGCCCTCGCAGTTACTCTTGGTGGGCGCATTAATGGGCCCTACTGTAAATTATTAGATCAAGAATTGTAATTGCATTCCCCTGTTGAAGAGGGGCAGAAAAATTGGGCCTTTGGTTGTGGTGGTGGTGGTGGTGGTGTTGCCACAACACTGTAAGCCCTCGCAGTTACTCTTGGTGGGCGCATTAATGGGCCCTACTGTAAATTATTAGATCAAGAATTGAAATTACATGCCCCTGTTGAACAGGGGCAGAAAAATTGGGCCTTAGGCACTGGTGCCACAACACTGCAACCCCTCACAGATACTGTACTTGGAGCACAGCAATGAGCCCTGTTGCAAAGTATTGCATCAAAAATTGTAATTACACGCCCCTGTTAAACAGGGGCAGAAAAATTGGGCCTTAGGCACTGGTGCCACAACACTGCAACCCCTCACAGATACTGTACTTGGAGCACAGCAATGAGCCCTGTTGCAAAGTATTGCATCAAATATTGTAATTACACGCCCCTGTTAAACAGGGGCTGAAAAATTGGGCCTTAGGCACTGGTGCTGGTGCCACGACACTGCAACCTCTCTCAGATACTCTAGTTGGAGTGCAGGAATGAGCCCTGCTGCAAAGCATTGCATCAAAAATTGTAATTAAATGCCCCAGTTAAACAGGGGCTGAAAAATTGGGCCTTAGCCACTGGTGGCGGCACCCAGAAACAAAAAAGTTCTTCCAAGCTATCATCAAGAATCGGATCATTGAGGAGGATAGTCAGTCAACATAACAGGACAGTCAATCAGCATCAGTCTTGAAGGGATGTGACATTTGAAAATAAATGATTCTGTTATATCAGCTTCAGGTGCTTGGTAGCTGGTGGGGATCCAAGACTGGTGCATCTTTATGAAGGTCAGTCGATCAACCGAGTCGGTGGACAGGCGCACCCTGTGATCCGTGACAAAGCCTCCAGCAGCACTGAATGTGCGTTCCGAAAGAACGCTGGATGCAGGACAGGCCAGTAGCTCAATTGCATACTGTGCAAGCTCTGGCCAGTGATCCATCCTCAAGACCCAGTAAGCCAGAGGATTTTCGGTGGGAAAGGTGTCCAAGTCTGACCTTGCCCCTAGGTATTCCTACACCATGTATATCAGACGCTGGCGATGGTTGCTGGAACCGATCATACCTTGGGGCTGCGTACTAAAAAATTGTCTGAACGCATCGGTCAGACGGCCACCTTCTCCACCGCTCCTTCTGCTACTGACCAAAGCCTCAGCAATCGTTGTCCAGGACCAGGAGTTTGTAACCTCCCAGTCTCTGGGAACGCGTTGCACAGACCTTTCTGCAAGGCCTCCCGGAGTTGTCTCATCCTCTGCTCCCTCTGCGACGGCAAGATAAGGTCCGCAACCTTACCCTTGTACCGTGGATCAAGGAGAGTGGCCAGCCAGTAATGGTTCCTCTCCTTGATCCGAAGAATACGAGGATCCTTCCGCAGACTTTGCAGGATCAGGGAGGCCATGCAGCGTAGGTTAGCTGAGGCATTCGGTCCGGAGTCCTCTGGGTCACTAAGGACGTCATGATTCACAGCCACCTCCTCCCAGCCACGTACAAGTCCACGGGTTTGTTCGGACTGTAAATCATCCCTAAAAGACTGCTGGTGTTGATGCTGAGTGCCATGCTCCACCTCCATGCTGACACAATCCTCCTCCTCCTCCTCCTCCTCCTCTTCCTGTGTGATGGGTGGGACACAACGAACACTGTCTGGGTAAAGGGGGCCTTGAGAGGCAAGGAAGTCCTCCTCTTCCTGCCTCTGTTCTGCCTCAAGTGCCCTGTCCATTATTCCACGCAGCGTATGCTCCAACAGGTGGACAAGAGGTACAGTGTCACTGATGCATGCACTGTCACTGCTCACCATCCTCGTGGCCTCCTCAAATGGTGCCAGGACAGTGCATGCATCCCTGATCATGCCCCACTGGCGTGGTGAAAAAAACCCCAGCTCCCCTGACCCTGTCCTGGTGCCGTAGTCGCACAGGTACTCATTGATGGCCCTCTGCTGCGTGTGCAGCCGCTGCAGCATGGCCAACGTTGAGTTCCACCTGGTGGGCATGTCACATATAAGGCGGTTCTTGGGCAGGTTCAACTCCTTTTGCAGCTCAGCCAGCCGAGCACTGGCATTATATGATCTGCGGAAATGCACACAGACTTTCCTGGTCTGCCTCAGGACATCCTGTAAGCCCGGGTACCTGCCTAAGAACCGCTGCACCACCAAGTTAAGGACGTGAGCCACACAGGGCACATGGGTCAGTTGTCCCTGTCGGAGGGCAGAGAGGAGGTTGGTGCCATTGTCGCAAACCACCATTCCTGGCTTAAGCTGGCGTGGCGTCAACCACCTCTCGGCCTGCCCTGCAGAGCAGACAGAACCTCTGCCCCAGTGTGGCTCCTGTCCCCCAAACACACCAGCGCAAGCACGGCATGGCATATTTTTGCCTGCGTACTTGCGTAGCCCCTTAAACGCCTACGGAGCACCGCTGGTTTCGAGGACAAAGCACAGGAAGAGGCCATGGAGGAAGAAGAAGAGGAGGGGGTGGAGGAGAGAGGTGTGTCACAACCAGTAGTAGCATTTTGGAGGCGTGGCGGCGGAACAACCTCCAACACTATTGCACCTTGTCCTGCATCCTTCCCAGCTGCCAAAAGAGTGACCCAATGGGCCGTGAAAGAAAGGTAACGTCCCTGTCCATGCCTGCTGGACCATGAGTCAGCGGTAATATGCACCTTACCGCTGACCGCCCTGTCCAGCGAGGCATGGACATTGCCTTCCACATGCCGGTAGAGAGCCGGAATCGCCTTCCGTGAGAAAAAGTGGTGTTTGGGAACCTGCCACTGAGGAACCGCACATTGCAGAAACTCACGGAAGGGGGCCGAGTCTACCAACTGAAAAGGCAGCAGTTGAAGTGCTAGCAATTTAGCCAAGCTAGCATTCAACCGCTGGGCATGTGGATGGCTGGGAGTGAACTTCTTTCGACGGTCCAGCAGCTGGGGCAGGGAAATTTGCCTGCTATAATCGGACGTAGGTGTACTGCTAGCAGAGTGCCCGCAAGTACTTGGCTGTGACACACCTTCATTCCTCTCAGTGCAGGTTTCAGAGAGAACTGAAGGTACAGTGGGGTTGGAGATCCCAGCTTATGAGGAGCAAGGAGAGGTCCGCTTTGTTCTTTGGTGTGGGTCTTTAATAGGGATGAGCTTCGAGTTCGAGTCGAACTCATGTTCGACTCGAACATTGCCTGTTCGCCCGTTCGCCGAACAGCGAACAAATTGGGGTGTTCGCGGCAAATTCGAAAAATCTATGGGAGAAATCTAAAGTGCTAATTATAAAGGCTTATATGCAAGTTATTGTCCTAAAAAGTGTTTGGGGACCGGGGTCCTGCCCCAGGGGACATGTATCAATGCAAAAAGAAGTTTTAAAAACGCCCGTTTTTTCGGGAGCAGTGATTTTAATAATGCTTAAAATGAAAAAATAAAAGTGAAATATTCCTTTAAATTTCATACCTGGGGGGTGTGTATGATATGCATGTAAAGTGGCGCATGTTTCCCGTGCTTAGAACTGTCCCTGCAAAAAATGTCATTTTTGAAAGAAAAAAATGCATTTAAAACTGACTCGCGGCTATTAATGAATTGTCGGCTCCCGGCAATACAAACAAAAGTCATTGATAAAAAAAAAAAAAGGATGTCCTGATGGGGACAAGGGCCTCATCCCCACAACCCTTGCCCGGTGGTTGTGGGGGTCTGCGGGCGGGGGGCTTATCGGAATCTGGAAGACCCCTTTAACAAAGGGGACCCCCAGATCCCGGCCCCCCCTATGTGAATTGGTAAGGGGTACATTGTACCCCTACCATTTCACGAAGAAAGCGTAAAAAAATGTTTAAAAAAACACACAAACACCTTGAAAAAGTCCTTTATTTAAAAAAAAAAAAAAAAAACATTCCAGCGGTGAAATCCAGTGTCCCGCGGCGATCCCGATGTCCAGCGCTGTCCTTCATTGGTTGTGCCTGAGCGGACCTGATGGGGAACTCCCTCTCAGTATTTTAAATGTATAGACCCGCCCCTTCTAATGTTCCCCATCAGGTCCGCTCAGTGGACCAGATGCGGAACATGAGAAGGGGCGGGTCTATACATGTATTACCAAAGTGAGAGCAGTTCCCCATCAGGTCCGCCCCCTCGGTATGTCGGACCCGCCTACGTCATTGGCTTGAGCGGGGAACTTCCTTCACTGTGTAATTTAAATTTACATAGTGAAGGAAGTTCCCCGGGCAAGGGTTGTGGGGATGAGGCCCTTGTCCCCATCAACATGGGGACATCCTCCCCATGTTGAGGGCATGTGGCTTGGTACGGTTCAGGAGGGAGGGGGGCCGCTCTCTCGTCCCCCCCTTTTCCCCTGCGGCCGGCCAGGTTGCGTGCTCGGATAAGGGGTCTGGTATGGATTTTTAGGGGGACTCCACGCCATTTTTTTTTTAATTTGGGGTGGAGTTCCCCTTAAAATCCATGCCAGATCTGAAGGGCCTGGAATGGATATTTGGGGGAACCCCACGTCAATTTTTTTTTAAATTTGCGGCGGGGTTCCCCTTAATATCCATTCCAGACCTGAAGGGCCTGGTAATTGAATTCTGGGGAACCCCCACGCTTTTTTTTTTTTTTTTTATCAATGACTTTTGTATGTATTGCCGGGAGCCGACAATTCATTAATAGCCGCGAGTCAGTTTTAAATGCATTTTTTTCTTTCAAAAATGACATTTTTTGCAGGGACAGTTCTAAGCACGGGAAACATGCGCCACTTCACATGCATATCATACACACCCCCCAGGTATGAAATTTAAAGGAATATTTCACTTTTATTTTTTCATTTTAAGCATTATTAAAATCACTGCTCCCGAAAAAACGGCCGTTTTTAAAACTTCTTTTTGCATTGATACATGTCCCCTGGGGCAGGACCCAGGTCCCCAAACACTTTTTAGGACAATAACTTGCATATTAGCCTTTATAATTAACACTTTAGATTTCGAACGTTCGAGTCCATTGTATTTAATAGGGTTCTAAAGTTTACACAAACATTTTGTCTGTTCGCAGGTTCTGGTGCGAACCGAACAGGGGGGTGTTCGGCTCATCCCTGGTCTTTAAGATACACTTGCCAACGAGCTGCATGGCAGGTCAACATATGTCTGGTCAAGCATGTGGTACCCAAGTGGCTGATGTTTTGGCCACGCGAGATACGCTTCAGACATATGTTGCAAACAGCAGCGGTGCGATCTGATGCACTCGACTCAAAAAAAGCCCACACCAAAGAACTTTTGGAATAACGGGCAGAGGCAGCGCCCTGCACAGGCGGAGCTCTGCGGTGTGATTCAGTCGGTGTGCTGCCCAGACGCTGGCCCCGGGAGGGCATCCTGCCTCGTTGGAGATGTGCCTCCTCCTCATCCTCCTCCTCCTCCTCCTCTCTCCTATCAGGCACCCACGTGGAGTCAGTGACCTCATCATCCCCTCCCTCCTCATCACTGGAGCCAATCTGGCAGTATGCTGCAGCTGCTGGAACATGACTGCCAGATTGGTGTCCTTCTTGAGCATCCCCTCTCTCTGCTCTCACGCTACTGCCTTCCTCTAGCTGGGTTTCATCATCAGACCCTTTGAAACGCTGGGCATCCTCCTGGAGCATGTACCCAACACTGTGCTTAAACAGTTCGGGGGACTCCCCAGGAGGACACGGTGGGTCTAGGAAAGGAGTGACTGATGATGACATTGAGGACGCTTTGGCAGCTGCTTTGCCAGTACCCTGAGCCTGGGTGAGAGAGGATGAGGAGGATGAGGAGGGCTTGGTCATCCACTCTACCAAGTCTTCGTCATGATGTGGTTTAACACGTCCAGCTGCCGAAAATAAGGACAAGCGTGTCCCATGGCCACGTGCTGATGACGATGCACCGCGTCCACGACCAGCACTGTTGTCTCTAGACACAGAGACTGCTTGCCCTCTTTTATTGGCTCGTGACTGTCTGCCTCTCCTTGTTGGCCTTCCAGACATAGTAATGGCCTGCAGGGAGATGGAAAAACCAGCAATTGGGTAGTGTATATTGTGCTGGAGGCACACAACACCCACTAACTCCAGAAGATGCCTTTATTAGAGAACAGCAATGACGGGTATATACAGGTGTATACTGTGCCACTAACTCCTGCAGATGCTGTATTTGAGAACAGCAATGACGTATATACAGGTGTATACTGTGCCACTAACTCCTGCAGATGCCTGAGAAAATAAAACAGAACACACTGTCCCTGCCTATGTATCTCTTTCCCTGCACGACAACACACTACACAAGGCCGCCGCGCGCGTGTGTACTAAACCCCCCCTGAGCTATAATTGGCCACAGGCATCCTGCCTGTGGCCAATTATGGCTCTCCTCGCTGTCGGCGCTGTGATTGGCCAAGCATGCGGGGTCACAGTGGATGCTTGGCCAATCACAGCGCCGGGATTGTACTGCGATGGCGTAGTGTATTGTGGGCCGTTCGCCTCACTCGAATTCGGCGCGAACGGCCCAAATCGTTCGATCTTCGCCGAACGATCGAACAGCCAATGTAGGGGTCAAACGTATGTTCGACTCGAACACGAAGCTCATCCCTACTAGCTACTGTACAACCCAGTGGTTTCTAGAAGACACACAATAAACTTGGGGTACTACTACTTAATTCTGGGCTCCTACGCTTGATACAAGTGTTTTTACTTTCCAACACTTCCCCACCTTCAAGATAAATCACTGGAACATGTTTCAATGTTGTAACATTTATTTATTTGCAACTTAGTTGTGAAGTAAGCAGGCTTCTGGGCTCACCACCTACTATCCAGGCCATTTCATGTGGCCCTCCCACCTCTCCTGCAGCTGCAGGAGAGTTCCAGCCCTCCTCTGGTCCTCCTCCAGACCCTTACTTTCTGCTGTCAAGCAATGCTTCCAGCTTCTTCCCAGAAGCAGCATAAGGAAAGGGGGGTGCACTGTGATGTAATGGAGAGTAGGGGACTCAGCTTCTGATGGTGGGGTGGCTCTTGACATCTAATGTAGGGGAGGGGATGCGCTGAACATATCTTAGAGATACAACAGGCCCTTTTGAGATTAATCATAATGCTGATGCGGCCCACGATGAAATTAAGTTTGACACCCCTGATCTAGGAGTATCCAGCTTAAAGGACCACTATACCGTTCAGTTGAAATTTGCACTTGGATGCAAACCAACAGACCAGCATGGTGCCAGGCAGAGGAAATCCTAGTACTCTAGCAGCCTTGGAGCTGGGTTCACTGCACCCTGCAAACAGCTAGTCTGAAGGGGCTCTGGATACAGGGACCACTTCCTCTCCGGTCTGCATTATGAAATGTTAAAAATGATATTAGTTCACAAGTATTTGTGTTTTGTTACAGGTAACGGGGTCCATTTCCTGCACCGTGACATGAACAGATATGACCATGTTCCCATCAGTTCTCTTCTTAGATATGCAGGAGTACAAACAATTCATTTTGGTCATCAACGGCCGATGTTAGAAGTTTGAAGTACACAAATGGATATAATTCCACAACAATCCAGAAGACATATTTTGCTCAAAATACTATTTTATTTCTAATTTACTTGTTAACTTCGCTATTGTGGACATTTTTATATAAAATTAATGTTTTGTACAATTGTATTCTTTGTTGTTCTTTTCTGGTATTATGAAATTACACTCTATGGTCTGCACAAATGAATCAAGAGCATCACAATGCCAAGGTGAAGACTCCAGAGAGAGAAACATAATTTTGCCCCTGTACAAATTGGTAAAACCTCATCTGGAATATGCAGTTACATTTTTGGCACCAAAAATGGTATTGGAGAACTAGAGAAAGGGCAGAGAAGGGCAACCAAACTGATAAGAGGAATGGAGGAGCTCAGCTATGAGGAAAGATTCACTGAACTGAACTGTAACTATGGGGTTGATTTACTAAAACTGGAGAGTGCAAAATCTGGTGCAGCTGTGCATGGTAGCCAATTGGCTTCTAGCTTCAGCTTGTTCAATTAAGCTTTGACAAAAAATAAATTAAAAAAAAGGTAGGCTTATTGGTTTTTTATGCAGAGCTACACCAGATTTTGCACTCGTTTTAGTATATCAACCGCAATATGTCTTATGCCGTGTACACACGATCGGTTTTACCGATGAAAACAGTCCGATGGACTTTTCTTACCGGACAAACCGATCGTGTATGGGCCCCATCTGTCTTTTTTCCATTGGTGAGAAAAAATAGAACATGTTTTAAATTTATCCGATGGGAAAAAAACGATAGAAAATTCCGATCTTCTGTGTGGAACTCCATCGGACAAAAAACCCACGCATGCTCAGAATCAAGTCGACGCATGCTCAGAAGCATTGAACTTAATTTTTCTCGGCTTGTCGGAGTGTTTTACGTCACGGCGTTTGGGACGGTCGGATTTTTGACTGATGGTGTGTAGGCAAGACTGATGGAAGTCCGCTTCATCGGATTTCCGATGGAAAAATCCATTGGATTAGAATCCATAGTAAATCCGATTGTGTGTACAGGGCTTTAGTGTTACTAAACCCATAACAGTAAAATCAGTCTGTAAATGCAGTAAAGTAGGGCTGCAACTAACGATTATTTTCATAATCGATTAATCGGCCGATTATTTTTTCGATTAATCGGATAAAATCATAAAAAAAACGTAATGTGCAATTTATTCGTTTATTTAAAAGTAATAATGAAAAAACTAAATGTTACACTCAAACTGCAGAATAAAAAACGTTTAACATTACACAACTTTGCAGCAGTACAAAAACATTCTGAAAAGAGGTGAACTATAACTGTTCAAGAAACTTCGCATTTGAATGTAAAAAAGTTAACATGTTAACATGCTCGGGGCTAAGGCTGGCTCTCTTTTTACAAACTATGTTGCCTGCAGCAGAAAAGAGGCGCTCCGATGGAGTGGAGGTGCCTGGGATGCACAAGAAGGATTTCGCAAGTTTTGCCAAAGTAGGATATTTATCTTGGTTACCCTTCCACCAATTCAAAGGGTTCCCCTCCTTCGGAAGTGGCTTCTCAGCAAAATAAGCCTGAACTTCATTTCGGACTTGTGTGTGAATATCCACCTCAAGTTGCACTTGCCCCTCTTCCTCTTCACTGCTGCCCCCAGACTCAAGGAGTATGTCAAGTAGAGAATGAGATGCTGTAGATGAAGGCTCAGCATCTCTAGTTACAGGCGACGTGGTGGTCATTGGCTGCTGCACCAGCATCTCCCTTCTTAAAGCAAGTGCCTCTGTCTGTACTTTTGCCTGCACGTTTATGATCTGTTCTGGTGATAAAAAATTTTGTCTTCTAAATCGTGGGTCCAGGGCAGAGGAAAGGATTACAGTGTTTGGGACGTGTTCAAGGATCCCCTTCCATCTGCTTTGAAGTTGGTCTGTTGCAGTAGCTTGGAAGCTCTTTAGCGGAGATGACTCAAAAGAAGCACCTTCATTGGACCGCAACAGCCCCTTTACCAGTGCCGGCACGGATGATAGGGTAACATATTCTTGGCCACTCATGAATACAGTGCAGCATTCAAAGGGCTTAAGAGCAGTGGAAAGTTCTTCGAGAATACTCCACTGGTCTGGTTTTAAGTCCCGATAATGTTTGCCTCTTTGTGTAACTGATGGGTCAGACAGAGTTGCAGTTACCGGCCACCTTTGTTCAATGAGTCGTTCAACCATATAGTAAGTGCTATTCCATCTTGTGCTTACATCTTGAAGAAGCTTGTGCTCAGGTGTACCCATTTGCTTTTGTTTCTCCTTCAATTTGCTGCTGGCTAGCTCACTTTTTTTAAAATGTTCAACTAGTCCTCTTGCAGCACTAACGGCTCTCTCAATTCCAGAATTCTTTAACGCAGCACTGATCACCAGCTGCAAGGTGTGGCCAGTGCAGCGGATACTGGCCCAGCCATAGGTGGCCGCCAGGATTTTCGCAGCAGCCACAATATTTGCTCCATTGTCATGCACAATGGCAATTATTTTCTGAGCCGGAATTTCAAATTTTTCAGTGACCTCCTCCAACCATTCTGCAATATTTGCTGCCGTATGTCTGTCTTCCAGAGGCATGGTAGTGAGGCAGATAGAAATCATCTTCCAATCCTCCGCTATGTAGTGGCATGTAATGCCAAGGAAAGCCTCGGTTGCTATACTTGTCCATATGTCTGCAGTAATGGCAATTCTGCTTTCATTAGCGCTGATGGAATCCTTCACATTCTGAAATGCCTCCTGGTACTTTCTCTCCACTAGTTTGGTAAAATGGGTTCTTGATGGTAAAGTATATCCAGGGTTCAGTACACTGATCATGCTTTTAAATCCTCGGTCTTCAACCATGGACAGTGGCCGCATGTTGGTCACTAGCATTTTCATGATAGAATCTGTTATAACTGCTGATTGTTGGGGAGTGCACGGACGATTTTGCTGCACAAACTCTGTCATGGTGCGCTGTTTCTTTCTGCAATGAAAAAGATAATATGTATGATTAGTATGCAGGAAAAGCTATTTCTGTGTAACTCTATATATCATTTCGGGTTTAACTTACCGTCCTGATGTTTCGCCTTCCACTGTGAACCCCACGTGTTTCCGTTTCATGTGCTCATTCATTGTTGTTGTGCTTCCGTGCCATGCAAGTTCCGTTTTACAAAGTTTGCAGGTGACCACCTTCTTTGCAGCATTTAAATAAAAATTCTCCCAGGCCTTAGAAGATTTGGGTCGCACGCCCTTTTCTGTGTCAGCAGGACCCTCTGCCATTTTTCTAATTTTTTTTTGCAGCTAGAAGTAAAAAAAAAAAAAAAAAAGTGCGGAGATGCAGTCAGTGCAATAAATAATATTATGTAATATTGTAAAGTTTTGTTTTATAAAAATAAATGATTCTTTAATATTTATATGCACTGCTATTCCTCCCGGGGACACCAGTGACGGGGCGTTATTCCTCCCGGGGACACCAGTGACGGGGCGTTATTCCTCCCGGGGACACCAGTGACGGGGCGTTATTCCTCCCGGGGACACCAGTGATGGGGCGTTATTCCTCCCGGGACACCAGTGACGGGGCGTTATTCCTCCCGGGGACACCAGTGACGGGGCGTTATTCCTCCCGGGGACACCAATGGTGGGGCGTTATTCCTCCCGGGGACACCAATGGCGGGGCGTTATTCCTCCCGGGGACACCAATGGCGGGGCGTTATTCCTCCCGGGGACACCAATGGCGGGGCGTTATTCCTCCCGGGGACACCAATGATGGGGCACTATCCCCCCCCAGAAACACCAATAGGGCACTATCCCCCCCCCCAGAAACACCAATGGGGCACTATCCCCCCCCAGAAACACCAATGGGGCACTATCCCCCCCCCAGAAACACCAATGGGGCACTATTCCCCCCCCATAAACACCAATGGGGCACTATTCCCCCCCCCGGAAACACCAATGGGGCTATCCCAGGAAAACCAATGATGGGGCACTCCCCCCCCCCAGGAATACATAAGGGCCAATGAATGTAATGTATGTATTTGTGTGACTGTGCTACCTTTTTTCACACTGACTGCAGTGCACAGTCTCACTCTCCTTACAGCTTCTCGCCCTCGCCTCTCTGTTCCATCGAGGCAGCAGCAGGCGGGGCTGAGAAGATCTGTCGGAATGACGTCAGGAGAGGCGCGCCGCGGACGTGCAGCGGCGAGGACGTGCCTGGTCACAGCGGCGAGGACGTGCCTGGTCACAGCGGCGCACAGCAGTGCCGAGGACACAGGAAGGAGACAGGAAAGGAAGGATTTTTTCCAACGGACGGACAGGCGCAAGGTGCGGGACCAACTAATCGATAATGAAAATCGTTGACAACGATTTTCATTATCGATTATTATCGATAATATCGATTAATCGTTGCAGCCCTACAGTAAAGCATGCTTGTTATACTTACTGTGCAAAAGCTTAAATTGTAAGTTCACCTTCAGAAATGTTTTATTCAAAGATCCTCTCGTGCGATTCTATATTAAATGAATAGTTAATACTATTCATTCATATGCCTTGGATACTCTGACAGCAAAATCTCCCTGACATTATATCCAACCCTGTTCTGGTCCACCTTTGAGTTTGAGTACTCCAACCCATCTTTGCATGTTCCAGCACCCCCTGGATTATACATCATATTGGACCTTTGTTATGGATGTAGTTACCCCCGTAAGAGCTGCTGGTTTGTTTTGGGTTTGCACGTTACCTCTTTAGCTTCGTGTTTAGGGTAGGAAAGTCCATAGTAAATGCAATGTCCACACAAAGGTAAAACCTTCAACAGTCAGGCTTTATTCTTTTGTTCTGCAGTATAACTTGAGAGAAAGTAGAAGGTAGGAGAAGAATAGGGGAAGGTTAAGGCACGCGGTACAGAATGCACAAAATTAGTTCAAAGTACTCATCAATCATTCACCACTCTCACCGATAGAGTGGGTATTGCTCGCCCGGATAGTCCCCTCTCACATGTCCTAGCAGCCGGGATGATGCACGAACCAGTAACAAGACAGCCTCTGCCACAGACTGCTTAAGATGGAGTCGGTCTCTGCCACAGACCCTTTTTTAGAGATAGATAAATGGATAGTCCAGGAATCCTCTGCCACAGGATTTAAAGGAGCACTAAAGCTTCCCTTTTTTTTGCCTAAAAATAACAAACATGTTATACTTACCTCCACTGTGCAGCTCGTTTTGCACACAGTGGCCCCGATCCTGGTCTTCTGGGGTCCCTCGGCGGCTGTCTTGGCTCCTCCCCGCAAGGACTCCACACCATAATGCGAGTGAGCTCGCATGGTGTGGAGTGATTGCGGGCGCGCTCCCGTGATACAGCGGCGGCCATAGCCGCCGACTGTATCACTCGGCCCCGCCCCCCGCGCGCCGTGTCATTGGATGTGATTGACAGCAGCGCCAGCCAATGGCTGCGCTGCTTTCAATCCATCCAGTGTAGTCAATCGGCGGCCAGGCTGAAAAACGAAGAGGATGACGGGGACGAGCATGGGACTTTCGAGGGGCCAGGTAAGAAAAACGGGGGCTCGGGGGGGGGCGGTATTGTCGAATGTTTTTTCACCTTAATGCATAGGATGCATTAAGGTGAAAAAACATGTAACTTTACTACTCCTTTAAAGTCCCAAACTTCCAGCCGTGCAGTAAAAGAGCCTTTAAGCCGATCCGGCGAACTGCAGGGCTTTTGGTATATTGGATCCCTCCTCGACAAGGTCACCAGGCCTCACCCGAGACATCAGCGCTTTGCCAGTCTCCTCCAGGGCAGGTCCTCCCCCAGTTTCCTTCATCAAGACCGCTTCCTCCCTTTTTGGACGGACAGCTTGAGATCCCCTCTTGGGATGTAGGTCCCAGCCAGAATAGCCGGGCCTACTCGATAGCGATGCAGCCTCGGGCCAACGTGGGTCCGAGACCAGAATCACAGACACGTAGCTCGCGCCAGGTGGGCCACGAGGCGAAGACCCTGAACAATAACGTCTGCCCCTTAAGTATCCCCTCCCAGCAGGCACAGCGGGTCGACCACTCCCACTGAACCGCTGCCGAGAAGGGTCACTCAATACACCATGGTTTGCCTGCGTTCCAACAGGTGCCTGAGGTGGTAACGCCACCTACAGGCAACAAGGGAAAATGCTATCAGGAAGCACCACAGTCAGAACAGAGGCAAATTTATATACAAATCGACAGTCTGAGCCCAACTATTGGCTCAGACACCCTTAAATTTGAAATGGCGTCCCAACCATTGGGGTAGGGCTCTACATGGACATATCAGTTGTGCAGATCCAAGAAAACTGGGGATGGGCTTTAAGGAATGAAAGATGACAGCTTTGTACACAAAAAAACGTTTTATTACTGGGTGTTCTAGATATAAGTATGAATGTGATCAGCATTATGATATTTTTTTATCAATTAAAATGTATGTAAAGAAAAACTTTCCATGCACTTTAATTGATGCATTACAGATATACAGGTATGAAGCCATAGGCAAAGGGAGTGCGCTTCTATTTTTCACAAGCAAGTAATAAGCAGTAATGCACGTTGGTACATTCGTTCTGCCAGGACACTGCGCTGTGGCAGACTGGACAAATCCCTTTTTGAGTTCAGGTCAGCTTATAGAGCCTATGGCATTTCCTGATGAATATAGCTTTATAGCCATGAAAAAAATTATTGTTATTCTCTTTGACACACATCATTTACTTTAAAGTATGTGCAGATAAATAGTAAAATCATATGCCAGGGTTTTATTGCAGTCTGTGTGTCCGCTTGATAGATTCACTTCTCCATAAAAATTAACCTTATATCTTCCTCCCTCTCTTATTGATGTTGAAATAGTGAATTAGTTTACATTTTCACTCTTGATATGATTCATATATGAATGACCAATGTTGCCCTTCTTCCCCCATTTAAAGGGAAAAAGGGGGAAGAAAGGAAAGAGGAAAAAGAAAGAAGAGGGGTAAAAAAGATATAAAAGAAGGAAAGGGAGAAAAGAAGAAATGAAATAAGGGGAAAAAAAAAATTAAATAAAAGGTCAGAGAGAAGAAAACGAAAGGGAATATTAGTACACTCTCCTTTAAATTCCGCTACATCATTTATATTAGTTGATCTGTAGCGGCGGGGTGTTATAACACTCATTTCCTTCTTCCGGTTGGGTTTTTTTCCAACCCCCACATAGTAGTGAGAAATAGTGGTTAGTCTCTTCCAGGTGACTGACCTCTGTTTTTCCTCTATACCTTACCGTCCTTTACATACATTGAAGACAGGGCAGGTCCCAGATCTTCTTGGTTTTTTCTTAGGGAGATTTTATCTCCTTGAAGGTTTTTTTTTTTGAGATAATTTTAGTATATAGTTTATAGACGTTACTGCTTTCCTGAATGCCTTCCCTGAACAACACACTTCCCCTTCCCCAGGTCAAAATATACTCTCTGAATATCAAAGGGCTAAACATACCCGAAAAAGATCTAAATTACTTATACTTCTGCGTAAAGCCAAAACTGACATCGTTTTTCTTCAAGAAACCCATTTTAAAACAAATAATGTTCCAAAACGAAGCAATAAATTATTCCCTATAACTTACCACGCTACCAACCCTGATTCTAAATCAAAGGGTGTCTCAATACTCATTTCAAAACATTGCCCTATTAAAATACTATCTACCTTGATTGACGATGATGGACGATACATTTTTTTAAAGGGCACTTTATACAATAAACCAGTCACATTAGCTAATATCTACGTCCCAAATACTCAACAAATTCCCTTTTTAAGAAACATCACTCAACTTCTTGCTTCCTTTCAATCTGGTTTACTTATCCTAGGTGGGGACTTTAACTTAGCTCTCTCTCCCTTAATTGACACTTCTTCAGGCTCTTCCTCATTACCTTACACTGCACTTTGTGCGGTTAAAAATATGCTTAATGGACTGACCCTACACGACACATGGCGCACTCTATACCCTAACGTTAAAGATTTTACTTTTTTTTCCCCGCCTCATAACAAATACTCAAGGATCGATTATTTCTTTTTAACACAGGCAGACCTTGACTCTCTGGTTACACCGACTATAGACCCCATGATCCTTTCAGATCACCACCCTATCTCAATCACCCTTACATTTTCCTCCATGCCCACTAAATCCCCAATTTGGAGACTGGATAATTCCCTTCTTACAGACCTGACTAATGTAAAATCAATAAATTCTTGTTTGCAACATTATTTTCAAGAGAATGAGTCCCCAGAAATTCATCCTTTAACCTTATGGTCAGCACATAAATGTGTGATCAGGGGGGAATTTATCTCTATGGCTTCCAAGAGGAAAAAAGCCAGACAAGCACGCATAGCAAACCTTTCGGACAAGATTCATTCTCTTGAGAGTAAACATAAACAATCACTGGCTGCTGAAACCTTCACTGAACTCCAAAAAATGAGAGAATCCCTACTTGATGAATTGGGAAAAAGGACCAGACGGTCATTTGCATTATCAAGCAAATTCTTCTATGAATTCGGCAATAAATCAGGAAAATTGCTAGCTAGAGCTCTTCAATCTAAGAAGGCTGAATCAACTATTCATTCCATTTCAGATCCCTTGGGTAATAAACTTTGCACCTCGTCTGATATTGCAAGAGAATTCAAAAACTTCTACTCTAAATTATACAATTTGAATAGAACAACCCCTATAGATCACCCCAATCACAGAAAAGAGTTAATAAAAAATTTCTTATCACAATATAGCCCGAATCCCATTTCCCAATCAGACGCCGACAATTTGGAATCTCCGATAGTATTAGAGGAAACACTTAAGGCCCTTAAACAATTGAATTGCAAATGTCCTGGACCTGATGGCCTATCTGTGAGCTATTATAAATCCTTCACGGATGCTATCATCCCGTATTTTTTGAAAACTTTCAATGCTATTCCTACACCTTCCCAAAATAATAGAGACCTTCTTGAGGCACATATCTCTATGATCCCGAAGCCAGGTAAAGATACTTCCCTAGTCTCTAATTATAGACCCATTTCACTCCTCAATGTTGATATAAAATTATACGCAAAAATCCTCGCTAACCGATTACTTCCTTTTATCCCCAGCTTAATTTCTTTAGATCAGGTTGGATTTGTCCCCGGGAGAGAGACTAGGGATAATACTTTGAAAGCCATTGACGTTCATCACTGGTTATCTACTGCCTCCACCCCAGGTTTCTTCCTTTCTCTAGATGCGGAGAAGGCGTTCGACAGGGTGGCTTGGGACTATATGTCGGAAGCTTTAAAAGCAATTGGGATTAAGGACCGGATGCTTCACTATATCCTTACACTCTATTCCGCACCGACTGCGAGAATCAAAATAAATGGTTACCTGTCGGACGCCTTCTCCATCTCGAATGGCACCCATCAGGGATGCCCCATCTCCCCTATTATCTTTATACTTACTTTAGAACCCATCCTTCGTAGACTGAGAGAAAATACGGACATTAAAGGCATTGATATTAAAAATAGACACTATAAATTGGCTGCATACGCAGATGACATTTTACTTTTCCTTACTGATCCTATTGTCACAATTCCCAATCTACTAAAAAAAAAATCCTTTTTTAAACTACTCTCAAATTTACAAATCAACTTCTCAAAATCCAGGGCACTTAATATTTCTCTCACCCCCGAAACTGTTTCTCTATGCAAACATAATTTCCCTTTTGGTTGGGAAGACCAAGCCCTGACATACTTGGGTATTCGAATTCCTCTGAAACTTCAAAACATATATTCTGAAAATGTCCTCCCTATTTTTAAAACCATACAAAAGGATCTCCTACGGTGGGACAAGGGACTCTTCTGGTTCGGGAGGGCAGCTATAATCAAAATGAATGTCCTCCCCAGACTCCTTTACCTAATGCAAACCATCCCAATCAAATTGCCAGCTTCCTTTTTTAAAACGTACAAAACAATGTGTTCTAGATTCTTATGGGCTTCTAAACAACCCAGAATAAAATGGGAAAAACTACTTACTCCAAAATTACTCGGGGGGCATTGGTCTACCTGATCTGAGGAAATATTATTGGTCCTGTCATCTAACCCGCATAGTTGACTGGCACATACATGCTAAAACAAAAGCTTGGGTTGACTTAGAAGGAACTACCTCAAAGTTTCCATTACAGCACTTGCCCTGGATTAATTCTCGTAAAGTACCTCGTAACGTTAGTCAACACCCTCTCACTGGACCTACTTTGCAAATTTTCAAATCACTTTGTGACAAATTTCACGTCTCATCATCCCCTGGTCCCATGGTCCCTATTAATCACAACCCAGATTTTCCTAAAATCGCCTCCACATATAATACCCCTGGCTGCTCTACCTTTCCTTCCATTAGAACGGAATTTTTTTTCGAAGGTGGGGAATTCATTACTTTTAATGATTTTCTTCTCAAATACCCTAATTGTGATATCTCTTCCTTAGATTTTGTTAAGATTGAATCGATTTTGCTTTCCTCCAACTCACCTTCTTTATGGTACAGGAAAAAGACCTCCTTTGAGAACTTATTTGACAAACTAGAACCCCAAAGACATTTAATCTCTAGTATGTATACTCTTTTATTTGAATCTCTTGATCCGATTTTTTTTTTTAGAATATATTGTTATATTTGGTTGAATGTTATACAGCATATTTTGTTGTACTGATGCATGTATATTGCTTGATTTACTTCACACCTTGATACGTACATACTCCTTGACATGCCATTATATGCTTCATTTCATGTATATTGTGTATTATTATTAATAAAAAATTTCTTGATAAAAAAAATTAACCTTATTGGGGTTTTAACCCTTCCCTGCAAGCTTGGAAAATGGTTTGGCTATACATACACTAATGCCGCGTACACACGACCGTTTTTAATGTCATTGAAAAAAACGACGTTTTTCTCGACGTGATTCTTCTCAAGTCTGCCTTGCCTACACACTATCATGAAAAAAAATGCTCGAGCAAAGCGCGGTGACGTACGAAATGTACGACGGCACTATAAAGGGGAAGTTCCATTCGGATGGCGCCACCCTTTGGGCTACTTTTGCTGATCCTCGTGTTAGTAAAGTTTGGTGAGAGACGATTTGCGCTTTTCAGCCTCATGCTCTTCAGTCTGTTACAGCGTGACGAATGTACTATCTCCATTACGAACGCTAGTTTTACCAGAACGAGCGCTCCCGTCTCATCACTTGCTTCTGAGCATGCAGAATTTCTTCACGTCGTTAAAGCCTACACACGGCCGTTTTTCATGACGAGAAAAACAACGACGTGAAAAACGACGAGAAAAATTAGAGCATGTTCCAAATTTTTAATGCCCATTTTTCACGTCGTGAAAAATGCTCTGGAGCCTTCACACGATCGTTTTTAATGACCAAATAAAAAAATTGCATTTTTTTCGTCATGAAAAACGGTCCTGTGTACGCAGCATAAGTCCATCTCTGGGAGTAAAAAATAACCTTCTGTTATCAGTGGGAGAAGGAACAATGCCCGATCCTGGGTGTCAGTGGAAGGAACAGTGCCCCATCATTGGTATCAGTGGGAGAAACAATGTCCCATTGTTAATATCAGTAGGAAGGATACAGCCCCATTGTTGGTGTCAGTGAGAGGAATAGTACTGCATTGTTGGCGTAAGTGAGAGCAATAGTGCGGCATTGTTGGTGTCAGTATGAAGAACGGTTCCACATTGTTGGTGTCAGTGGGAGGAAAAGTGGCCAACAGTTTGTGTCAGTGGGAGGAAAAGTGCCCAATAGTTGGTGTCAGTGGAAGGAATAGTGCCTGATTATTAGTGTCAGTGAGAAGAATTTTCTGGTAGAGCTCAGAATTCATGGTTCCCTCAATTATGGTAAGTTGTCAAGGTGTAAGTGAGAAGATTAGCATGGGTGGAATAGTTTCCTGTTGTTGGTGTCAGTGGGAGTAACAGTGTCCCATCATTAGTGTGTGAACAGGAGAAATGGTGTCCTATTATATGTGTCAGTGGGTGGGGAATAGTGCCACAAGGACCAGATAAAGCCGGGCTGCTCCTCCAAGGATTCTGTGTTCTGGGGCTGGATGGTGCCCTCTGGCTGAATAAGAAAACATGGGGATCTGAGGATCAGGGGCAAACCTCCATTGTGCATGATGCCTTATAGATTGTCACATTGTTAACCGCTTGCCGACCCCCGCACAAACATATACGTCGACAGAATGGCACAGACAGGCAAATGGGCGTATATATACATCCCCTTTAAATTGCTGGCGTGTGGTCGCGCACGTGCCGCCGGCAACGCGTTCGCAACCCTCCCGCGAGCTTAGAGTTGCCACCTCATCCCTTTAGTGTCGGTTCACACTTGTGCAATGTGATTATGAAGTTTTTTTTTTTCATTGTTTGTTTATTAGTTAACAGCGCAATTGCAATGCGAATTAATGCGCTAACAATGTAAATTAGGCACAGATGCGATTTCTGCCAATTAAAAACCCCCCAAAAAAATGGGTGTTAACTTCCTGTGCTTTTCCTGTTTTCTCTTGTAGGGAGAGTATTGTCGTTGAAGGAGTGTGGTTTTTGTGAGTAGTCGGTGAGGATTTTGTTTTTTGGTCATTATGTTTCATCATGTGCCGTTGATAATGGCAGCAGTTGTTACTGCTACTGCTGCAGTACTGATGGACAAAGCCCGGAGGAAGAGGAGGAGAAGGACCAAGAGACAAGAAGATATTGGGTCCATCCAATTATTCAAAATAGGGAAGAGAGAGGTCAGTTTAGGATCCTCTACAATCATCTCAGGCAGCATGAGGAGAAGTTCTTCAACTATTCCCGGATGTCAGTAAATAGGTTAGTACCTGTACCCCTCTTCCTTCTCCTCCTCCCTCCTCCTTTCTATCTATCACTGACATGCATACCACTGACCACCAATCCCAATGACCACCAATCCCACTGGCCACCAATGTAAGGGCATACATCCCACTGACCACCAATCCCACTGACCACCAATCCCACTGACCGCCAATGTAAGGGCATACATCCCACTGACCACCAATCCCACTGACCACCAATCCAAATGACCACCAATCCCACTGACCACCAATCCAAATGACCACCAATCCCACTGACCACCAATGTAAGGGCAATCCCAATGACCACCAATGCCACTGACCACCAATCCCAATGACCACCAATCCCACTGACCACCAATGTAAGGGCAATCCCAATGACCACCAATCCAACTGACCACCAATGCCACTGACCACC
Source organism: Rana muscosa (assembly GCA_029206835.1). Lineage (NCBI taxonomy): Eukaryota > Metazoa > Chordata > Amphibia > Anura > Ranidae > Rana > Rana muscosa. The sequence goes on along the minus strand of CM055116.1, from coordinate 783,623,689 downwards.
AATGCCACTGACCACCAATCCCACTGGCCACCAATGTAAGGGCATACATCCCACTGACCACCAATGCCACTGACCACCAATTCCACTGACCACCAATCCCAATGACCACCAATCTCACTGACCACCAATGTAAGGGCATACATCCCACTGACCACCAATGCCACTGACCACCAATCCCAATGACCACTAGTGATGAGCCGAACACCCCCGGGTTCGGTTCGCACCAGAACCCGCGAACGGACCGAAAGTTCGTACGAACATTAGAACCCTATTAAATACAATGGATGCGAACGTTCGAATTCTAAAGTGCTAATTATAACAACTATTATGCATGTTATTGTCCTAAAAAGGGTTTGGGAACCCGGGTTCTGCACCAGGGGACATGTATCAATGCAAAAAGAAGTTTTAAAAACGGTCGTTTTTCGGGAGCAGTCATTTTAATGATGCATAAAGTGAAAAAAAAAAAGTCAAATATTCCTTTAAATATCGTACCTGGGGGGTGTCTAAAGTATGCCTGTGAAGTGCCACGTGTTTCCCGTGTTTAGAACTGTCCCTGCACAAAATGACACTTCTAAAGGAAAAAAAAGCCATTTAAAACTGCTTGCGGCTTTAATGTAATGTCTGGTCCCGGTAATATGGATGAAAATCTTGAAGAAAAATGGCATAGCTACCCCATGACCCCCCCCCCTACCCCAGCCCATTACCAGCCCCTTTGGGTCTTGTATGGATATTAAGGGGAACCCCGCACATAAAATAAAAAAGGCCCTATATACTCTGAACAGCCGTATACAGGCGGTGCATACAAGACAGGGACTGTAGGTTTGTTCTTATGTAGAATCTGTTTGTAATTTTGAACAGGTACATTGTTTAAGTGTAGCTCCAGCCCAAAAATCTATTTTTAAACTTTTTGGAAAACATAGGTAAGGGTTATCACCCCTGTAACATTTGTTTTGCTGTCTGTGCCCCTGTTCAGAACATTTCACCTCACTTTCCGTCCCAATGACAACTGTTTTTGAAATGTGGTGTTTTTCTTGAAACAAGGATTGCTGATAAAGCATCAGTACAGAGGAGACACCTTTCTCCCATATTAATTCTTACAGGAGAGAATTTTCCTTCCTAGGGGTAGATTTCCTCTCACTTCCTGTTGTCTTCTTGCGTTTGCAAGTAGGAGTCGTTTGTAAGTTGGATGTTTGAAAGTAGGGACCTGCCGTAGATACTCTGCAGAAATAGGCCCCTTAGTTGTTGGTGTTGGCACAACACTGTAAGCACTCACAGTTACTCTTGGTTGGTGCTGGAACGCCCTGCTGTCAACTATTATATCAGGAATTGTAATTACATATAATTGTTGAACAGTGGTAGTAAAAATTGGGCCTTTGATGGTGGTGCTGGTGCCACAACACTGTAAGCCCTGACAGTTACTCTTGGTGGGTGCAGCAATGGGCCCTGCTGTGAATTATTAGATCAAGAATTGTAATTGCATGCCCCTGTTGAACAGGGGCTGAAAAATTGGGCCTTTGGTGGTGGTGGTGGTGTTGACACAACACTGTAAGCCCTCAGAGTTACTCTTGGTGGGTGCAGGAATGGGCCCTGCTGTGAATTATTAGATCAAGAATTGTAATTACATGCCCCTGTTGAACAGGGGCTGAAAAATTGGGCCTTAGGCACTGGTGGCACAACACTACAACCCCTCACAGATACTGTACTTGGAGCACAGCAATGAGCCCTGTTGCAAAGTATTGCTTCAAAAATTGTAATGACACGCCCCTGTTAAACAGGGGCTGAAAAATTGGGCCTTAGGCACTGGTGCCACAACACTCCAACCCCTCACAGATACTGTACTTGGAGCACAGCAATGAGCCCTATGGCAAATTATTGCTAAAAAAATTGTAATTACACGCCCCTGTAAAACAGGGGCTGAAAAATTGGGCCTTAGCCACTGGTGGCGGCACCCATAAACAAAAATGATCTTCCAAGCTATCATCATCAATCGTATCATTGAGGACTCGGAGGAGGAGGATAGCCAGTCAACATAACAGCACAGACACTCAGCATCAGCATCAGTCTTGAAGGGATGTGACATGTTAAAATCAATTAGTCTGTTATATCAGCATCAGGTGTGTGGTAGCTGGTGGTGATCCAAGACTGGTTCATCTTGATGAAAGTCAGTCGATCAACCGAGTCGGTGGACAGGCGCACCCTGTGATCCGTGACAAATCCTCCAGCAGCACTGAATGTGCGTTCCGAAAGAACGCTGGATGCAGGACAGGCCAGTAGCTCAATTGCATACTGTGCAAGCTCTGGCCAGTGATCCATCCTCAAGACCCAGTAAGCCAGAGGATTTTCGGTGGGGAAGGTGTCCAAGTCTGACCTTGCCCCTAGATATTCCTGCACCATGTTTATCAGACGCTGGCGATGGTTGCTGGAACCAATCATACTTTGGGGCTGCGGACTAAAGAATTGTCTGAACGCATCGGTCAGACGGCCACCTTCCCCACCGCTCCTTCTTTGACTGGCCGAAGCCTCAGCAACTCGTTGTCCTGGACCAGGAGTTTGTAACCTCCCAGTCTCTGGGAACGCGTTGCACAGACCTTTCTGCAAGGCCTCCCGGAGTTGTCTCATCCTCTGCTCCCTCTGCGACGGTAACATAAGGTCCGCAACCTTACCCTTGTACCGTGGATCAAGGAGAGTGGCCAGCCAGTAATGGTCCCTCTCCTTGATCCGAAGAATACGAGGATCCTTCCGCAGACTTTGCAGGATCAGGGAGGCCATGCAGCGTAGGTTTGCTGAGGCATTCGCTCCGGAGTCCTCTGGGTCACTAAGGACGACATGATCCGCAGTCACCTCCTCCCAGCCACGTACAAGTCCACTGGTTTCTTGGGACTGTAAATCATCCCTAAAAGACTGCTGCTGATGATGCTGAGTGCCAGCCTCCACCTCCATGCTGACACAATCCTCCTCCTCCTCCTCCTCCTCTTCCTCTTCCTGTGCGATGGGTGGGACAGAAGGAACACTGTCTGGGTAAAGGGGGCCTTGAGAGGCAAGGAAGTCCTCCTCTTCCTGCCTCTGTTCTGCCTCAAGTGCCCTGTCCATTATTCCACGCAGCGTGTGCTCCAACAGGTGGACAAGAGGTACAGTGTCACTGATGCATGCACTGTCACTGCTCACCATCCTCGTGGCCTCCTCAAATGGTGCCAGGACAGTGCATGCATCCCTGATCATGCCCCACTGGCGTGGACAAAAAAACCAAGCTCCCCTGACCCTGTCCTGGTGCCGTAGTCGCACAGGTACTCATTGATGGCCCTCTGCTGCGTGTGCAGCCGCTGCAGCATGGCCAACGTTGAGTTCCACCTGGTGGGCATGTCACATATAAGGCGGTTCTTGGGCAGGTTCAACTCCTTTTGCAGCTCAGCCAGGCGAGCACTGGCATTATAAGATCTGCGGAAATGCACACAGACTTTCCTGGCCTGCCTCAGGACATCCTGTAAGCCCGGGTACCTGCCCAAGAACCGCTGCACCACCAGGTTAAGGACGTGAGCCACACAGGGCACATGGGTCAGTTGTCCCTGTCGGAGGGCGGAGAGGAGGTTGGTGCCATTGTCGCAAACCACCATTCCTGGCTTAAGCTGGCGTGGCGTCAACCACCTCTCGGCCTGGCCCTGCAGAGCAGACAGGACCTCTGCCCCAGTGTGGCTTCTGTCCCCCAAACACACCAGCGCAAGCACGGCATGGCATCTTTTTGCCTGCGTACTTGCGTAGCCCCGTGAACGGCTACGGAGCACCGCTGGTTCATAGGACAAACCACAGGAAGAGGCCATGGAGGAAGAAGAAGAGGAGGGGGTGGAGGAGAGAGGTGTGTCACAACCAGTAGTAGCATTTTGGAGGCGTGGCGGTGGGACAACCTCCAACACTACTGCACCTTGTCCTGCATCCTTCCCAGCTGCCAAAAGAGTGACCCAATGGGCCGTGAAAGAAAGGTAACGTCCCTGTCCATGCCTGCTGGACCATGAGTCAGCGGTAATATGCACCTTACCGCTGACCGCCCTGTCCAGCGAGGCCAAGACATTGCCTTCCACATGCCGGTAGAGAGCCGGAATAGCCTTCCGTGAGAAAAAGTGGCGTTTGGGAACCTGCCACTGAGGAACCGCACATTGCACAAACTCACGGAAGGGGGCCGAGTCTACCAACTGAAAAGGCAGCAGTTGAAGCGCTAGCAATTTAGCCAAGCTAGCATTCAACCGCTGGGCATGTGGATGGCTGGGAGTGAACTTCTTTCGACGGTCCAGCAGCTGGGGCAGGGAAATTTGCCTGCTAGAATCGGACGTCGGTGTACTGCTAGCAGAGTGGCCGCAAGTACTTGGCTGTGACACACCTAATTCTACACCTTCATTCCTCTCAGTGCATGTTTCAGAGAGGACTGAAGTTATAGTGGGGTTGGAAATCCCAGCTGATGCGGTGCAAGGAGAGGTCCGCTTTGTTCTTTGGTGTGGGTCTTTGAGGTAGGCTTGCCAACGAGCTGCATGGCAGGTCAACATATGTCTGGTCAGGCATGTGGTACCCAAGCGGCTGATGTTTTGGCCACGCGATATACGCTTGAGACATATGTTGCAAACAGCAGCTGTGCGATCTGATGCACTAGCCTCAAAAAAGGCCCACACCAAGGAACTTTTTGAATGACGGGCAGAGGCAGCGCCCTGCACAGGTGGAGCTCTGCGGTGTGATTCCGTCGGTGTACTGCCCTTACGCTGGCCACCAAAGGGCATCCTGTCTCGTTGGAGATGTGCCTCCTCCTCATCCTCCTCCTCCTCTCTCCTATTAGGCACCCACGTGGAGTCAGTGACCTCATCATCCCCTCCCTCCTCATCACTGGAGCCAATCTGGCAGTATGCTGCAGCTGCTGGAACATGACTGCCAGATTGGTGTCCTTCTTGAGCATCCCCTCTGTCTGCTCTCACCCTACTGCCTTCCTGTAGCTGGGTTTCATCATCAGACCCTTCGAAACGCTGGGCATCCTCCTGGAGCATGTACCCAACACTGTGCTCAAACAGTTCGGGGGACTCCTCAGGAGGAGGACATGGTGGGTCTAGGGAAGGAGTGACTGATGATGAGTCTGACATTGATACCAGGGAAGAGGACGCTTTGGCAGCTGCTTTGCCAGTACCCTGAGCCTGGGTGAGAGAGGATGAGGAGGAGGAGGAGGGCTTGGTCATCCACTCTACCAAGTCTTCGGCATGATGTGGCTCAACATGTCCAGCTGCGGAAAAGAAGGACAAGCGTGTCCCATGGCCATGTGCTGATGACAATGCACCGCGTCCACGACCAGCACTGTTGCCCCCAGACACAGAGCCAGCTTGCCCTCTTTTATTGCCTCCTGACTGTCTGCCTCTCCTTGTTTGCCTTCCAGACATTCTAATAGATGGCCTGCAGGGAGATGGGAAAAAAGCAATAAGGGCTACCTTCAGGTGTCCTTCTCTGTCCCTTGAAACAAGGACTTGCACAGTGAAAGAAACTGACACTCTCCCTACCTACAGTTTTCTGTCCCTAGAAAAAATGTTTTTTTTAAGCACAATATAGCACAAGGAGAATTCACTCACTGTCCTTCCAGGTCCCTAGAAACAAGGACTTACACAGTGAAAGAAACTGACACTCTCCCTACCTACAGTTTTCTGTCCCTAGAAAAAATGTTTTTTTTAAGCACAATATAGCACAAGGAGAATTCACTCACTGTCCTTCCAGGTCCCTAGAAACAAGGACTTACACAGTGAAAGAAACTGACACTCTCCCTACCTACAGTTTTCTGTCCCTAGAAAAAATGTTTTTTTTAAGCACAATATAGCACAAGGAGAATTCACTCACTGTCCTTCCAGGTCCCTGGAAACAAGGACTTGCACAGTGAAAGAAACTGACACTCTCCCTACCTACAGTTTTCTGTCCCTAGAAAAAATGTTTTTTTTAAGCACAATATAGCACAAGGAGAATTCACTCACTGTCCTTCCAGGTCCCTAGAAACAAGGACTTGCACAGTGAAAGAAACTGACACTCTCCCTACCTACAGTTTTCTGTCCCTAGAAAAAATGTTTTTTTTAAGCACAATATAGCACAAGGAGAATTCACTCACTATCCTTCCAGGTCCCTAGAAACAAGGACTTACACAGTGAAAGAAACTGACACTCTCCCTACCTACAGTTTTCTGTCCCTAGAAAAAATGTTTTTTTTAAGCACAATATAGCACAAGGAGAATTCACTCACTGTCCTTCCAGGTCCCTAGAAACAAGGACTTGCACAGTGAAAGAAACTGACACTCTCCCTACCTACAGTTTTCTGTCCCTAGAAAAAATGTTTTTTTTAAGCACAATATAGCACAAGGAGAATTCACTCACTGTCCTTCCAGGTCCCTAGAAACAAGGACTTACACAGTGAAAGAAACTGACACTCTCCCTACCTACAGTTTTCTGTCCCTAGAAAAAATGTTTTTTTTAAGCACAATATAGCACAAGGAGAATTCACTCACTGTCCTTCCAGGTCCCTAGAAACAAGGACTTGCACAGTGAAAGAAACTGACACTCTCCCTACCTACAGTTTTCTGTCCCTAGAAAAAATGTTTTTTTTAAGCACAATATAGCACAAGGAGAATTCACTCACTGTCCTTCCAGGTCCCTAGAAACAAGGACTTGCACAGTGAAATAAACTGACACTCTCCCTACCTACAGTTTTCTGTCCCTAGAAAAAATGTTTTTTTTAAGCACAATATAGCACAAGGAGAATTCACTCACTGTCCTTCCAGGTCCCTGGAAACAAGGACTTGCACAGTGAAAGAAACTGACACTCTCCCTACCTACAGTTTTCTGTCCCTAGAAAAAATGTTTTTTTTAAGCACAATATAGCACAAGGAGAATTCACTCACTGTCCTTCCAGGTCCCTGGAAACAACGACTTGCACAGTGAAAGAAACTGACACTCTGCCTACCTACAGTTTTCTGTCCCTAGAAAAAATGTTTTTTTTAAGCACAATATAGCACAAGGAGAATTCACTCACTGTCCTTCCAGGTCCCTAGAAACAAGGACTTACACAGTGAAAGAAACTGACACTCTCCCTACCTACAGTTTTCTGTCCCTAGAAAAAATGTTTTTTTTAAGCACAATATAGCACAAGGAGAATTCACTCACTGTCCTTCCAGGTCCCTAGAAACAAGGACTTACACAGTGAAAGAAACTGACACTCTCCCTACCTACAGTTTTCTGTCCCTAGAAAAAATGTTTTTTTAAGCACAATATAGCACAAGGAGAATTCACTCACTGTCCTTCCAGGTCCCTAGAAACAAGGACTTGCACAGTGAAAGAAACTGACACTCTCCCTACCTACAGTTTTCTGTCCCTAGAAAAAATGTTTTTTTTAAGCACAATATAGCACAAGGAGAATTCACTCACTGTCCTTCCAGGTCCCTAGAAACAAGGACTTGCACAGTGAAAGAAACTGACACTCTCCCTACCTACAGTTTTCTGTCCCTAGAAAAAATGGTTTTTTTAAGCACAATATAGCACAAGGAGAATTCACTCACTGTCCTTCCAGGTCCCGGGAAACAAGGACTTGCACAGTGAAAGAAACTGACACTCTCCCTACCTACAGTTTTCTGTCCCTAGAAAAAATGTTTTTTTTAAGCACAATATAGCACAAGGAGAATTCACTCACTGTCCTTCCAGGTCCCTGGAAACAAGGACTTGCACAGTGAAAGAAACTGACACTCTCCCTACCTACAGTTTTCTGTCCCTAGAAAAAATGTTTTTTTTAAGCACAATATAGCACAAGGAGAATTCACTCACTGTCCTTCCAGGTCCCTGGAAACAAGGACTTGCACAGTGAAAGAAACTGACACTCTCCCTACCTACAGTTTTCTGTCCCTAGAAAAAATGTTTTTTTTAAGCACAATATAGCACAAGGAGAATTCACTCACTGTCCTTCCAGGTCCCTAGAAACAAGGACTTACACAGTGAAAGAAACTGACACTCTCCCTACCTACAGTTTTCTGTCCCTAGAAAAAAAAATTTTTTAAGCACAATATAGCACAAGGAGAATTCACTCACTGTCCTTCCAGGTCCCTAGAAACAAGGACTTGCACAGTGAAAGAAACTGACACTCTCCCTACCTACAGTTTTCTGTCCCTAGAAAAAATGTTTTTTTTAAGCACAATATAGCACAAGGAGAATTCACTCACTGTCCTTCCAGGTCCCTAGAAACAAGGACTTGCACAGTGAAAGAAACTGACACTCTCCCTACCTACAGTTTTCTGTCCCTAGAAAAAATGTTTTTTTTAAGCACAATATAGCACAAGGAGAATTCACTCACTGTCCTTCCAGGTCCCTGGAAACAAGGACTTGCACAGTGAAAGAAACTGACACTCTCCCTACCTACAGTTTTCTGTCCCTAGAAAAAATGTTTTTTTTAAGCACAATATAGCACAAGGAGAATTCACTCACTGTCCTTCCAGGTCCCTGGAAACAAGGACTTGCACAGTGAAAGAAACTGACACTCTCCCTACCTACAGTTTTCTGTCCCTAGAAAAAATGTTTTTTTTAAGCACAATATAGCACAAGGAGAATTCACTCACTGTCCTTCCAGGTCCCTAGAAACAAGGACTTACACAGTGAAAGAAACTGACACTCTCCCTACCTACAGTTTTCTGTCCCTAGAAAAAATGTTTTTTTTAAGCACAATATAGCACAAGGAGAATTCACTCACTGTCCTTCCAGGTCCCTAGAAACAAGGACTTGCACAGTGAAAGAAACTGACACTCTCCCTACCTACAGTTTTCTGTCCCTAGAAAAAATGTTTTTTTTAAGCACAATATAGCACAAGGAGAATTCACTCACTGTCCTTCCAGGTCCCTGGAAACAAGGACTTGCACAGTGAAAGAAACTGACACTCTCCCTACCTACAGTTTTCTGTCCCTAGAAAAAATGTTTTTTTAAGCACAATATAGCACAAGGAGAATTCACTCACTGTCCTTCCAGGTCCCTAGAAACAAGGACTTACTGTCATGGATATGCAGTAGTGTTTGTCTGCCATCTTACCTTCCTCCTCATGTGTTCATCTAGAGACCAGACCTCCTTCACCTGGCTTCCTTTATAATCTCCTCCCAGCCTGACTCCACCCCAGGCCCTATCACTGAACACTATATTAACCTGTGCACTGCAAGCCTGCTTGGCTGATCAACGTGTTTGTTAGGCATTGTGTGTTTGGGTTCCTGCCTGCCGTGTGCTACGTCTGTCTCTCTGTTACGTTATTGGCTTGTCCCCGACCATCCCTGTCTGCTCGTGTCCCTTGACCTTCGGCTCGTTCTTCGTTATCCCTGTCTGCTTGTGGCCCCTGACCTTCGGCTTGTTATTCGGTTCTCTCTATCGTGTGCTGCTGCTTCCCCTTATCCTACGGGGCGTGAGCTAGGAAACTCCAGGGGTCGCGACCTGGTCCCAGCCTGCAGCGTAACATCCTCACCACTAGAGGCCCTGGAGAAGACCAGCTGGGTCTTAGACTCCGCGCCCTGGGGAATCTTGGCTCTCGCTTCCGTTGGGATCCCGGTTGTGCTCCTCTGGTCCCGCTTTCCACAACCACCCAGTTTCCTATCCACAGAAGCCAGCCATAGGGTTCACTACCTCGCGGTGCACTCCTGTCCCCCTACGGTGTGCATCTGTCACCTGGCCACAGGTGACCCTGACAGTTTGATCAGCCATGAACCCGGCTGACATCCCGCTACCCGCGGATGATCCATTGCAGGGCATAGTTTGCAGACTTGAAACCCAGGAATCGAATCAGACTCAGGTGATGCGATTCCTCCAGGATCTGGCTTCTCGCTTCGAGCAGCTTCAGGCCTCCTTGGGAACCCTGAATCCGCAACCTCAAATACAATCAGCGGCTGCACCTATTGCACCAGTCGCAGCCACACACTCGCTACAACTGCCAGCTCCGTCCCGTTTCTCTGGGGACTCCAAGGCTTGCAGGGGGTTCCTTAGCCAATGCACGATTCATTTTGAGCTCCAGCCCCAAAACTTCCTGTCTGATCGGGCTAAGGTAGCCTATATCATTTCCCTCCTCTCTGGTGAAGCTTTAGCCTGGGCAGCCCCTCTGTGGGAACTGAATGATCCAGTGGTTTCTAGCCTGTCTGGTTTCTTGAAACTTTTTCGGAATATCTTCGAAGAACCGGCTCGTGTCTCTTCAGCGGCCAGCACCCTTTTACGTCTCCGCCAAGAGTCTGCTTCTGTGGGACAGTATGCCCTTCATTTCCGCATACTGTCGGCTGAGTTGAGCTGGAACAATGAGGCCTTAGTCGCAACCTTTTTGCATGGCCTGTCTGATAGAGTGAAGGATGAATTAGCTGGAAGAACCATCCCCACTGATCTGGCCGGCGTTATCTCCTTGTGTAACCAGATCGATATTCGCTTTCAGGAGAGGACCTTAGAAAAGCAACGCCAGCCCTCCTTGGTTCTTAGTCAGCCTGAGCTCCCCTCTCTTCGACCCGTAGAGCATCTCCTACCAGCTGAGGAACCCATGCAGCTGGGTCGGACCAGGCTATCCCCCGAGGAACGTGCTAGGCGCAGAACTCTTGGTCTGTGTCTTTACTGTGGGGGCAAAGGTCATTTTCGTGACACTTGCTCTCTTTGTCCAGAAAAACGTTCGGGTCCACTTCATCTGGAAAGTGGAGTATTGGACCCAGAAATATCACCTTCCCCTTCTCGTCTTCTGCTTTCTGTGTTCCTTCATGTTGGTGCTTCTTCTCATTCGGTCTCAGCATATCTGGATTCCGGAGCCGCTGGTAATTTCATGGACTGGGAAATCGCATCGTCCATGAGACTTACTCTTTTGCCCCTCACCACGCCATTGGTGGTCTTGGCGATTGATGGTACTGTTCTTCCAGGGGGACCTATCCGCTTGCAGACCCTCCCTGTTAAGATGTCGGTAGGGACACTCCACCAGGAGTGGATATCCTTCCTTATCTTACCCAAGGCCTCAACGCCTATAATTTTGGGTCTCCCATGGTTACAGCTCCATTCTCCTCATGTGGACTGGACTACTGGACAGATCCTGGCTTGGGGTCCCTCCTGTTCCTCGTCCTGCCTACCCAAGGTTGCCCCCTGTGAATCTGAGCCGGTCATTCATTCCAGGTTGCATAACCATTTACATTTCTCTGTCCCTAACCACCCTTGGACGCACAGCCAGGCTAGCTTGTCTACAAGTCCTGCAGTCGCTACGTCTTGCGATGCGATTCAGGTAGTCGCTACACCTGACTCAGCTATTCACTCTGCCTCTGTACTAGTTATGCCAGTCCAGCCCATGCCCAGTGAGCCTCTCACTTTTTCTTGTTCGGGACATTCTGCTTGTCCTTCAGCTATTCAGCTTGACTCCGGCGACATGTCACCTTCTAACCAACCTGACTTCAGGGTTCCACTGACATCTGCCCAGTCTGATGGTCCTGTGCAAGATGACCAGTTCCCCTTTAAGGGTCTAGGGGACCCTCCTCAGATTCCTGTTGATCGTCTCATGCCCTTGCTTATTCCTAGAGAGCCTTTGGCCCTCAATAGATCTTCTTGTCATCTCCCTACCTCGTTTTCAGTCTCTGAGGATAATCTTAAGTACGAGGTTAGACAAGTTCTGGATTCTCGGCTCTGCAGAGGCATTCTTCAGTACCTTGTGCATTGGAGAGGTTTTGGTCCTGAGGAGACGTCTTGGATCGCTGCATCTGATGTCGCTGCACCTCATCTGTTGAGAAGGTTTCATCAGAGATTTCCCTTTAAGCCTGGGTCCAGGCGGGGGAGGGCCCATAAGAGGGAGGGTACTGTCATGGATATGCAGTAGTGTTTGTCTGCCATCTTACCTTCCTCCTCATGTGTTCATCTAGAGACCAGACCTCCTTCACCTGGCTTCCTTTATAATCTCCTCCCAGCCTGACTCCACCCCAGGCCCTATCACTGAACACTATATTAACCTGTGCACTGCAAGCCTGCTTGGCTGATCAACGTGTTTGTTAGGCATTGTGTGTTTGGGTTCCTGCCTGCCGTGTGCTACGTCTGTCTCTCTGTTACGTTATTGGCTTGTCCCCGACCATCCCTGTCTGCTCGTGTCCCTTGACCTTCGGCTCGTTCTTCGTTATCCCTGTCTGCTTGTGGCCCCTGACCTTCGGCTTGTTATTCGGTTCTCTCTATCGTGTGCTGCTGCTTCCCCTTATCCTACGGGGCGTGAGCTAGGAAACTCCAGGGGTCGCGACCTGGTCCCAGCCTGCAGCGTAACATCCTCACCACTAGAGGCCCTGGAGAAGACCAGCTGGGTCTTAGACTCCGCGCCCTGGGGAATCTTGGCTCTCGCTTCCGTTGGGATCCCGGTTGTGCTCCTCTGGTCCCGCTTTCCACAACCACCCAGTTTCCTATCCACAGAAGCCAGCCATAGGGTTCACTACCTCGCGGTGCACTCCTGTCCCCCTACGGTGTGCATCTGTCACCTGGCCACAGGTGACCCTGACACTTACACAGTGAAAGAAACTGACACTCTCCCTACCTACAGTTTTCTGTCCCTAGAAAAAATGTTTTTTTTAAGCACAATATAGCACAAGGAGAATTCACTCACTGTCCTTCCAGGTCCCTAGAAACAAGGACTTGCACAGTGAAAGAAACTGACACTCTCCCTACCTACAGTTTTCTGTCCCTAGAAAAAATGTTTTTTTTAAGCACAATATAGCACAAGGAGAATTCACTCACTGTCCTTCCAGGTCCCTAGAAACAAGGACTTGCACAGTGAAATAAACTGACACTCTCCCTACCTACAGTTTTCTGTCCCTAGAAAAAATGTTTTTTTTAAGCACAATATAGCACAAGGAGAATTCACTCACTGTCCTTCCAGGTCCCTGGAAACAAGGACTTGCACAGTGAAAGAAACTGACACTCTCCCTACCTACAGTTTTCTGTCCCTAGAAAAAATGTTTTTTTTAAGCACAATATAGCACAAGGAGAATTCACTCACTGTCCTTCCAGGTCCCTAGAAACAAGGACTTACACAGTGAAAGAAACTGACACTCTCCCTACCTACAGTTTTCTGTCCCTAGAAAAAATGTTTTTTTAAGCACAATATAGCACAAGGAGAATTCACTCACTGTCCTTCCAGGTCCCTAGAAACAAGGACTTACACAGTGAAAGAAACTGACACTCTCCCTACCTACAGTTTTCTGTCCCTAGAAAAAATGTTTTTTTTAAGCACAATATAGCACAAGGAGAATTCACTCACTGTCCTTCCAGGTCCCTAGAAACAAGGACTTGCACAGTGAAAGAAACTGACACTCTCCCTACCTACAGTTTTCTGTCCCTAGAAAAAATGTTTTTTTTAAGCACAATATAGCACAAGGAGAATTCACTCACTGTCCTTCCAGGTCCCTGGAAACAAGGACTTGCACAGTGAAAGAAACTGACACTCTCCCTACCTACAGTTTTCTGTCCCTAGAAAAAATGTTTTTTTTAAGCACAATATAGCACAAGGAGAATTCACTCACTGTCCTTCCAGGTCCCTGGAAACAAGGACTTGCACAGTGAAAGAAACTGACACTCTCCCTACCTACAGTTTTCTGTCCCTAGAAAAAATGTTTTTTTTAAGCACAATATAGCACAAGGAGAATTCACTCACTGTCCTTCCAGGTCCCTAGAAACAAGGACTTACACAGTGAAAGAAACTGACACTCTCCCTACCTACAGTTTTCTGTCCCTAGAAAAAATGTTTTTTTTTAGCACAATATAGCACAAGGAGAATTCACTCACTGTCCTTCCAGGTCCCTAGAAACAAGGACTTGCACAGTGAAAGAAACTGACACTCTCCCTACCTACAGTTTTCTGTCCCTAGAAAAAATGTTTTTTTTAAGCACAATATAGCACAAGGAGAATTCACTCACTGTCCTTCCAGGTCCCTAGAAACAAGGACTTGCACAGTGAAAGAAACTGACACTCTCCCTACCTACAGTTTTCTGTCCCTAGAAAAAATGTTTTTTTTAAGCACACTATAGCACAAGCACAAAACACACTGACACTCTCCCTACCTATCCTTCTCTTTCCCTAAACTAAAGGAATCCAGGTTAAGCAAGAAAGAAATAAAAGTCACTGTCCCTGCCTATGCTGCTCTATCCCTGCTCCGGAACACACTACACTAGGCCGCCGTGCTGGCGGCCTTTTATAGTGTGGGGCGTGTACTAAACACCCTCAGCAATAATTGGCCACAGGCATCCTGCCTGTGGCCAATCATTGCTCTCCTCACTGCCGGCGCTGTGATTGGCCAAGCATGCGGGGTCACAGTGCATGCTTGGCCAATCACAGCGCCTGGATGACACTGCGATGGCGTAGTGCATTGTGGGCCGTTCGCGTCACTCGAATTTGGCGCGAACGGCCCAAATCGTTCGATCTTCGTCGAACGATCGAACAGCCGATGTTCGAGTCGAACGTATGTTCGATTCGAACACGAAGCTCATCCCTAATGACCACCAATCCCACTTTCCATCTCTTTTCGCCTTTCACTAGTACTCTTGCCTCTTACCATGTCATTTTGTATGGGCTTTAGCTTTTCACTTACATTGGTTTTGTGGTTTTATTTCTTAGTTTTGATGAATTACTTAAGTTGCTTGGTACACGATTGGAGTATCAGAACACCACCTTTCGGAAAAGTGTGGAGCCAGCGGAAAGGTTGCTTGTTACATTAAGGTAAATTTCATCGATATACTCTGTGAATTTTATGCTATGCACCATAGTAAGCTATAGGAATGCAAAGAATGCAGACAGAAATCACAATAAAATTGTCTTCCAAAATAAGTATTTATTTTTTTTTTTTTAAAACTTCTAATCAGTTTGTGACTACATGCTTTGCACCAACCATTGGAGAAACTTTCAAATTTCTTCTTACATATCAAGAACAACATAAAGAGGAGACAACACTCTCCTTCACTTTTTTGTTTACTTTTTAAACACACTATGCATTTTTTTTCTCCCTTTTCCATCACCTTCTAACTTCCTCTGCCTCTCTAACTTCCTCTGCCTTTCTAACTTCCTCTGACTCTCTAACTTCCTCTGACTCTCTAACTTCCTCTGCCTTTCTAACTTCCTCTGACTCTCTAACTTCCTCTGACTCTCTAACTTCCTCTGACTCTCTAACTTCCTCTGCCTCTCTAACTTCCTCTGCCTCTCCAACTTACTCTGCTTCTCCAACTTACTCTGCCTCTCCAACTTACTCTGCCCTTCTAACTTCCTCTGACTCCACAACTTCCTCTGACTCTCTAACGTCCTCTGACTCTCTAACTTCCTCTGACTTTGTAACTTCCTCTGCCTTTCTAACTTCCTCTGACTCCAACTTCCTCTGACTCTATAACTTGCTCTCACAGTCTAGCTTTAACTTAAAGTAACTTTAATTCTAACTTACAAAACTTTACTAACTAAAACTCTAGCTCTCCACCTCATCCTCCCTGTCATATCCAACTCTCTCATCCTCCCTTCCTCGCATCTTCATCTCCACTTTCCCCGCTAACTTTTTTTCTCTCCGTCTCTTTTTCCCTGAGATATTCAAAATAGGATATATCATTTAACAAAAAACATAATGTTTACTAATAAAGTATTGAATTTTAACATGAAGTTGGTAGCAAAATTAGCAGGTAGTCCTCTACAAATTCAAAAAACTTGGTGAACTATGTTCACCAGGCTTGTTGAAATCATGCCGCTGTAGTGTTGAAGAGCTTGGTGGTGTTAGCAAGGCTTCATCTTGTGTTGAGGGATATTTCCTCAATGGCACAGGTGGGGATATCTCGGTATCCGGTGGTACACTTGGGGGCCCATATTGTCTATAGGGCATATGCATATTAGAGGCAACTTCAATCGACTGATTGTGATATAGATAATGATTTTGAATTATCGGTTTGTGCTGTTCCATTGGTCTTGCTACAGGTGGAAATTGCTTTGCCACGGACGGTATTTGCTCGTAGAGCTGTTGTGGTCTGTTTTGTGATGGCACATGGTAAGATGTTGACTCAAGTGGTCTCATATCCATTGGTCTAGTAATATCCGTGGTTGTACTTGGGGGTGAAATTACTGAGGCAACTGGTGAAGGAATGGGATATGGGATTTGTGATCTGGGGGTCTCATAGATGCTAGTGGGTTCCGCAAACCTAGAGGGGTAAGGGTTTGGTGCAGTGTTTGAAGCAGTAGAAAGACTCTGGTGCGTTGGCACAGAAACATGGCGTGGCACAGTAAATGAATGGATGCAATGTTCAACTGCAATCCTCATATTAAAGTAATAGTCTGGCAAGACCTCTTTCAGAAGAGGCACCAAACTAATGGCAAACATTGTATGAGGGCATCGCTGGGCATCAATTTGTTCAGTGATCCCTGACACAATGTGTAGCAATTTCTTGGTCTGGTCTGGTCTTGGTCTTCAACCTGTTCTGCTGCCCTGCAGCTTTGCTTTCTGCGGGAAGTAGATGCCTGTCTTTGCCTTCTGCTGGAAGGTGTCGAAACGAGTGTATCCTCGTTATCCAGCTCCTGAGAAGAGGACTCATGAACCTCGATCACCTCACCCTGGAGCTCCATAGCTGAATCCTCATGATTTGAGCAAGCAAATGATACTCCTTCATCATTGTCAACAGTAGCAGCATGCTCCTCCTTCTCTTCCTCCTCCTCCTCCCAACTTGCCTCCGTGCTGCAATACAAAAATTAGAACTCTATTTTTAAAAAAAATAAAAAGATGATAGGGGGAGAAGTAAAGGTTAGGGCTAGGACAGGGTAATTAGATAGAGATGGTAGAGTGACCGATTCATGTATGATAACTTTCTTCCTCAATTCTAGAACAGGCTTCAAAAAATCCATGTATCTGGCGAAGGCGTAGGGACACTTTGGGGGGGCACCAGACCCACTCCTTGCTTCACGCTCCAGTCTCTGGTGTCTCTGAAGTGTGTCTTTATGGCTCCGCCACCTAGTGCGTATGAGTCCTTCTGTAAAAAAAAAACATAACTAATTATTTTTCTATCTTTTACAGGTACCTAGCAACAGGAAATTCATTTGCCAGCTTGCAATACGAGTTCAAACTGGAAAAATGTACGGTCAGCACAATTGTACGGGACACCTGTATGGCCATCTGGGAGGTCTTAAGAGATGTGGTCATGAGAAAACCAAACAAAGACGAATGGAACTCCAAAGCTCAGTTGTTTTGGGATCGCTGCAACTTCCCTAACTGTGTGGGGGCAATAGACGGAAAGCACATCAGAATTGTTAGGCCAGTCGGTAGTGGGACAAAATATTTTAATTATAAAAAATATTTTTCTTTCGTGCTTCTGGCAGTGGCTGATGCAAACTACTCGTTCACATACATAGACATTGGTTCTTATGGGAGTAGTTCTGACTCCAGCATTTTTTCCCACTCTAGTTTTGGAAGAATGATTCGGGAGAACACACTGGACCTCCCAAACGAACGACCACTCCCTGGAACATCTGAACCCTCTCTCCCTTTAATATTTGTCGGTGATGAGGCTTTCGCTCTTTCGGAAAAAATGCTAAGGCCATATGCTAACCGGTCACTGTCTGTGGAGAAAAGGGTCTTTAACTATCGGCTAACAAGAGCCCGAAGAGTTGTGGAGTGTACTTTCGGAATCATGGCAAACAAATGGCCATTTCTGCACACCCCAATTACTCTAAACATGGAAAACGCCATAATTGCCGTAAAAGCTGCCTGTGCACTCCACAATTTTGTGCGGGAAAGAGATGGATACCTTTTCGAGGACTCTTTGTTGGATGAGATGGAAGGCACAGATTGGACACATACAAGGGGCAATTGCAGAGGGGCCAGCGTCCGTGAGAAGTTTACTGACTTCTTTATGAGTCCTGCCGGTCAAGTATCATGGCAGCTTGATGCCATTGCATAAAGATCAATAACTTTTTTACCAGTCAATGCTGCATCGTCTAATATCTTTTACTTTTTTCAATAAATGTGATAATGTTTTATTGTTCAACAGTGTGTACATGTATTTTTTGTGCTTTGTGTCAACATACTGAGCATGCAATATCATCCCACAACATTACATTGGTGGTCAGTGGGATGCATGCCCTTACATTGGTAGTCAGTGGGATTGATGGTCATTGGGATTGGTGGTCACCTTACATTGGTGGTCAGTGGGATGCATGCCCTTACATTGGTGGTCAGTGGGATTGGTGGTCATTGGGATTGGTGGTCAGTGGGATTGATTGGTGGTCATTGGGATTGGTGGTCACCTTACATTGGTGGTCAGTGGGATGAATAAATAGGAATGTACTTACGTTTAATTTTGCGAACCTGAGGTGTGAAGTCATCCCAGTCTGCATACAGAGTTTGACAAATTTCAACCCAGCCTCTGCTCTTGCGGGCATGATTTTTGTATTCTTCAATCCGGCTGTCCCATATATAAGGCCTCTCACGGACAAGCCTGATGAGCTCCTCATTATCAATGGTGTTCCGGCGCCTTGGGGCCATCTTCTCTGTTTACAGATGGACACGAGACAGGAAACAGGAAGTGAGGGGGCAGAACTGGAAGGAGGAGCTGAAGGTGAAGAATTTGCACATATGTGAACCACCAATGCGATTCCAGAATGATTTACATTGATGTCTATGGAGACTAAATTCGCAACGCAGCGGTCTAAACTCGCACAAGACCCTTTTTTTCATCGCATCGCATTCGGAGAGGAATCGCAACGCATAGATGTGAACCACCATCATTGAAAACAATTACTTTTTGGATGACATGCGAATCTAGTTTGTGTTTGACGCATCGCATTCGGTATCAACTCGCACAAGTGTGAACCGGCACTTAAACCCGAACACATATGAATTACACAGGTTTTGTGGGTGATTAAGTTAGTAATTAAACTCACTTGACGTCGTATCTGCATTTAATTAGCCTCAGAACCTGTGTAATTTATATGTGTTCGGGTTTAGGCTGGGTTCACACTTGTCCGACAAACGCTCCGACATTGGGAGCTCATGTCGCATGATGTGTGAAAATCAATGTTTCCCTACAAGAGCCGTCTTAACTGGTCCGACACAAGTCGGTCCGACTTTGAAAATGCTCCCTGCACTACTTTGGTCCGACTTTGATAGTATTTCAGCCCATTGAATATCATTGAAGTCGGATCAAAGTAGGATCCTTGTCCTAACCATCCGACTTGACATCCGACATGGTGATTACAGCAGCAGTAAAAGGAATTTATCTCACTCTGGGATTGTTTTGATTGGTCAAAGGACAAGTCAGACGAGCACAAAGTCGGATCAAAGTAGTATCCTGTTCATGAAAGTCGGATGGATGTTGGACCAATGTAGGACCAATGTAGGATTAATGTAGGACTGATGTCACAGAGCAAAGTAGGATGAAAGTTGTATGACTGTCGTGTCATACCAGTGTGAACCCAGCCTTAAAGGGATGAGGTGGCAACCCTATGCGAGCTCCGTGACCGTGGGTCCCACGGACTGGATGTCCACCGGTGTCCCACGATCGTGTCACAGAGCTGAAGAACGGGGAGATATCAGTGTAAACAAACCTCTCCCCGTGCTTCCTAGTGACATGTCACTGATCGTCTGTTCCCTGTCATCGGGAACAGTGATCAGTGAAGTGTCACGGCAAGCCATGCCCCCTAACAGTTAGAAGCACTCCCTAGGTCACACTTAACCCCTTCAGCGCCCCTACAGGTTAACTCCTTCACTGCCAGTATAATTTTTACAGTAATCATTGCATTTTTATAGCACTGATCGCTGTAAAAATGACAATGGTCCCAAAATGGTGTCAAAAGTGTCTGATGTGTCCGCCATAATGTCGTAGCCACGATAAAAATCGCTGATCATCGCCATTACTAGTAAAAAAAAGAATATAAATAAAAATGCCATAAAACTATCCCCTATTTTGTAGACGCTATGAACCAATCAATAAACGCTTATTGTGATCTTTTTTACCAAAAATATGTAGAAGAATACATATCGGCCTAAACTGAGGGAAAAAAAAACGTTTTTTTATATATTTTTTGGGGATATTTATTATAGTAAAAAATATTGCATTTTTTCAAAATTGTCGCTCTATTTTTCTTTATAGAGCAAAAAATAAAAACCGCAGAGGTGATCAAATACCACCAAAAGAAAGCTCTATTTGTGAGGAAAAAAAGACGTTAATTTTGTTTGGGAGCCACGTCGCACGACCACGCAATTGTCAGTGAAAGCGACGCAGTGGTGCCAAATCGCAAAAAGGGGCCCGGTCTCTGGCCAGCCAAATGGTCCGGCGTTTAAGTGGTTAAACAGCATGGTCTGCGTATAAATATATAACATATAAATACAAAAATGGAATGAATACACTGAATGCTCTCATTACATGTATTCACATTTCTTGCACCCCTGTACAATAAGAAAACTGCCTAGAAAATGGAAGTAGTTTAGTAGTAGAGCTTTGTAAGATGACATGACATGAAGAAACCCCTTAGGTCTCTATGCTTTTGGTAGGACAGGCTGCGCTGAGTTCCATGGTGATCCTGCAGATGTACATTACATCTCTCTGCAGACACAGATCACATTGCCATGACATGCACAACAAAGTGACACGCTGCTAGTGACGTCACCGACCCACCGCCAATCCCCGCAGCCCAGGTCTCCTCGCTCCCACCCACTCTGGCCCTGGTCTATGGATGAGCAGAGCGCTCTGGGGCCAGCGAGGGGCGTGTGAGGAGAGAGAGAGAACGGCATGCTGGCCGGAGGTCTTCGAACACAGCAAAACAACAGCAGGGAAGGGAGGAGGGGGGAGCACACAGCAGCTGGAAGGGAACGGGCTCTGTCACCAGCAACTGCACCACCGTGCATGATAATACTTCTACTGGAGTGTGTCCTACAAGGGCCACCTACCGCACAGCAAAGTGCTGACTGACATGAGCAGCCTCTGACCCGGACCATGAAAAGGAGGACAACCAGAAGCAGGAGCAGGGACCTGGGCTGGAGGAAGAGGGCGAGGGGTGTGCTGTGCGAGGACGACGGCCAGGAGGACATGGAAGAGCTGGAGGGTGACATCTATATTAGTATCACAGGTAAGGGTGACATCTACATAAGTATTACAGGTAAGGGTGACATCTATATTAGTATCACAGGTAAGGGTGACATCTATATTAGTATTACAGGTAAGGGTGACATCTACATTAGTATTACAGGTAAGGGTGACATCTATATTAGTATCACAGGTAAGGGTGACATCTATATTAGTATTACAGGTAAGGGTGACATCTACATTAGTATTACAGGTAAGGGTGACATCTATATTAGTATCACAGGTAAGGGTGACATCTACATAAGTATTACAGGTAAGGGTGACATCTATATTAGTATCACAGGTAAGGGTGACATCTATATTAGTATTACAGGTAAGGGTGACATCTACATTAGTATTACAGGTAAGGGTGACATCTACATTAGTATCACAGGTAAGGGTGACATCTACATAAGTATTACAGGTAAGGGTGACATCTATATTAGTATCACAGGTAAGGGTGACATCTATATTAGTATTACAGGTAAGGGTGACATCTACATTAGTATTACAGGTAAGGGTGACATCTATATTAGTATCACAGGTAAGGGTGACATCTACATAAGTATTACAGGTAAGGGTGACATCTATATTAGTATCACAGGTAAGGGTGACATCTATATTAGTATTACAG
This sequence comes from Rana muscosa, assembly GCA_029206835.1. NCBI lineage: Eukaryota > Metazoa > Chordata > Amphibia > Anura > Ranidae > Rana > Rana muscosa. Next base: position 783,601,979 of record CM055116.1, on the reverse strand, counting down.
GTAAGGGTGACATCTACATTAGTATTACAGGTAAGGGTGACATCTACATTAGTATCACAGGTAAGGGTGACATCTACATAAGTATTACAGGTAAGGGTGACATCTATATTAGTATCACAGGTAAGGGTGACATCTATATTAGTATTACAGGTAAGGGTGACATCTACATTAGTATTACAGGTAAGGGTGACATCTATATTAGTATCACAGGTAAGGGTGACATCTATATTAGTATTACAGGTAAGGGTGACATCTACATTAGTATTACAGGTAAGGGTGACATCTACATTAGTATCACAGGTAAGGGTGACATCTACATAAGTATTACAGGTAAGGGTGACATCTATATTAGTATCACAGGTAAGGGTGACATCTATATTAGTATTACAGGTAAGGGTGACATCTACATTAGTATTACAGGTAAGGGTGACATCTATATTAGTATTACAGGTAAGGGTGACATCTACATTAGTATTACAGGTAAGGGTGACATCTACATTAGTATTACAGGTAAGGGTGACATCTATATTAGTATTACAGGTAAGGGTGACATCTACATTAGTATTACAGGTAAGGGTGACATCTACATTAGTATTACAGGTAAGGGTGACATCTACATTAGTATTACAGGTAAGGGTGACATCTACATTAGTATTACAGGTAAGGGTGACATCTACATTAGTATTACAGGTAAGGGTGACATCTACATTAGTATTACAGGTAAGGGTGACATCTACATAAGTATTACAGGTAAGGGTGACATCTATATTAGTATTACAGGTAAGGGTGACATCTATATTAGTATTACAGGTAAGGGTGACATCTATATTAGTATTACAGGTAAGGGTGACATCTATATTAGTATTACAGGTAAGGGTGACATCTATATTAGTATTACAGGTAAGGGTGACATCTAGTATTACAGGTAAGGGTGACATCTACATTAGTATTACAGGTAAGGGTGACATCTATATTAGTATTACAGGTAAGGGTGACATCTATATTAGTATTACAGGTAAGGGTGACATCTACATTAGTATTACAGGTAAGGGTGACATCTACATTAGTATTACAGGTGAGGGTGACATCTACATTAGTATTACAGGTAAGGGTGACATCTACATTAGTATTACAGGTAAGGGTGACATCTATATTAGTATTACAGGTAAGGGTGACATCTAGTATTACAGGTAAGGGTGACATCTACATTAGTATTACAGGTAAGGGTGACATCTATATTAGTATTACAGGTAAGGGTGACATCTACATTAGTATTACAGGTAAGGGTGACATCTATATTAGTATTACAGGTAAGGGTGACATCTACATAAATATTACAGGTAAGGGTTACATCTACATAAGTATTACAGGTAAGGGTGACATCTACATAAGTATTACAGGTAAGGGTGACATCTATATTAGTATTACAGGTAAGGGTGACATCTACATAAGTATTACAGGTAAGGGTGACATCTATATTAGTATTACAGGTAAGGGTGACATCTACATAAGTATTACAGGTAAGGGTGACATCTATATTAGTATCACAGGTAAAGGTGATCGCTACATTAGTATCGCAGGTAAGGGTGACATCTATATTATCACAGGTAAAGGTGACATCTATAATATTATCACAGGTAAGGGTGACATCTATATTAGTATCACAGGTAAAGGTGACATCTCTAATATTATCACAGGTAAGGGTGACATCTATATTAGTATCACAGGTAAAGGTGACATCTCTAATATTATCACAGGTAAGGGTGACATCTATATTAGTATCACAGGTAAAGGTGACATCTATAATATTATCACAGGTAAGGGTGACATCTATATTAGTATCACAGGTAAAGGTGACATCTATAATATTATCACAGGTAAGGGTGACATCTATAGTAGTATCACAGGTAAAGGTGACGTCTATAATATTATCACAGGTAAGGGTGACATCTATATTAGTATCACAGGTAAAGGTGACAGCTACATTAGTATCACAGGTAAAGGTGACATCTATAGTAGTATCACAGGTAAAGGTGACGTCTAAATTACTATCACAGGTAAAGGTGACATCTAAATTACTATCACAGGTAAAGGTGACATCTAAATTATTATCACAGGTAAAGGTGACAGCTACATTAGTGTCACAGGTAAAGGTGACATCTAAATTATTATCACAGGTAAAGGTGACAGCTACATTAGTGTCACAGGTAAAGGTGACATCTAAATTACTATCACAGGTAAAGGTGACATCTATAATATTATCTGAGGTAAAGGTGATATTTACATTAATATCACAGATAAGGGTGACATCTACATTAGTATCATAGGTAAGAATGACATCTATATTACTATCACAGGTAAAAGTGACATCTATGCATTATTATCACGAGCAAGTGTGATATCTTTTGGCGTGGGGTTCCCTTTAGAAATCCATATCAGACTCAAAGGGCCAGGTATGCATTGAGGGGAGGGGACCCCACACTGTTTTTCTTTTTTTCATAATGTTTAATTGCTGGCATGTTTTCTTTACATTCAGCTGTCGGCAAGGAACCCGCTGACAGCTAATGAGTCATCTGTTGTTATGGCCGGCTTTCCGGCCCGCTCCCTAGCAACAGCTCAATGCGATAAACTACCACATGAAAATAAAAAGCCTTCTGTGTGCAGCAGCCCCCCTAATACTTACCTGCGCCCCATCTTGATCCAGCGATGTTGCACAAGAGACTCGGCTATCCGGGACTCTCCCTCCTCATTGGCTAAGACAGCAGCGAAGCTCCATTGGCTCCCGCTGCTGTCAATCAAGGCCAGTAAGCCAATGAGGAGAGAGGGGGCGGGGCCAGGTCATGGCTCCGTGTCTGAATGGACACAGGGAGCTGTGACTCTGCTTGGGTGCCCCCATAGCAAGCTGCTCTCTGTGGGGGCACTCAACAGGAGGGAGGGGCCAGGAGCGCCAAAGAGGGACCCAAGAAGAGGAGGATCCGAGCTGCTCTATGAAAAACCACTGCACAGAGGAGGTAAGTATAACAAAAAAAACAAAAACTTTAGTATCGCTTTTTTCTCATGCACATAGGAAAGCAGTACATAAAAAGTTCAACAAAATTGGCAAGTCGATGAGGTAGAGAATTACTGATGACTCATTTGCGCCTACAGATGTGGACTATTTTGTTGGTACCCTTCCATGAAAATACCCATTGTTTTCTCTGAAATAACCTGAACCTGACAAGTCATTTGCATCCACCATTCTTGCCATATTTAACAAAAATCTGACTTGAACTTATTCAACAGAATTTCTTTTTAAATAAAAAACATGTCATACTTACCTGCTGATTGGCACACCCTATTCTGGGGTCTCCCTTTCCACTTTCTATGGGGGGCTCTCTCCTCGCAGGCTGTGACATAGCAGTCTGCTAGGATTTAGATCAGGGCCTATAGAAGGTCACTTCAGAATAGTCCAATGGTTTGCCCTTAACCAGTGGTGTAACAATAGTCATAGCAGCCCACACAGCTCTTATCAGGCCTGGGGTAGAAGTGGGACCACATTAGGAAAACTTAGAGGCGCCCCAGGCTCTTTTAGTCAGCTTAGTGCAGGCGCCGGCATCTCTAGTAAGGGAAACAGAAAGTGAAGCCTTGTGGCTTCACAGCCTGTTTCCTGTTTCACATGTGCGAGTTGTGCTGTGCCTTGTGAATGGTTCATTAGTCTTCTGCGACCTGTGATGTGTCCCAGAAGACTGCGGGGGAAGGAGGCGGGGCGTGGCGGTCTGAGTCAGAAGTGGGAGCGGGTACCTGTCAAAAACAGGTACCCCCTCCCCCCGGAAAGTTTCCAAATGTGGCAGTGGAGGGGGGGGGGAGGTGCAAACAAGCGGAGGTTGCCCTTTTGGGTGGTGCTCTGCTTTAATTGTAAAAGCTTTTGGTATATAGGGGCTGAAGTTGGAGCTCAGGATCCTTGCTAGTCACAAGTTCCCCTGCAACAAGGAACATTTGCTTATCTGTTTTAGAAGTGTAGTGTAACAGAAGTCCATGCAAGTCGCAATGAAATCAGAAAAAAAGTAGTACCGGAGCATTGCAGCAATTTGGACGGTTTCATTGCCGGCAATGGGGTACAACTTGTCATGCGATTTGGAACTGTCTAATTGCATGACAAATCGCACTGGTGTGAACGTCTTTTACAAAGTGGACTGAACCCTTTATGTACAATGCAGTCATAAATCCCAGAGTTTCTCCCCTACTAAATCCTTTAGGGCCTGTTCACACTAGAATGCAGTGCGGGAGACCTGCGTTTTTGTGCAGCTTCCTGCACTGCATTGTATTTGCACCGCCCTTGCGATCTGCTGTGGGGGGTTAGTAAAAGTTAACAACACCTCAAAAGCAGGTCACAAATGCAGTGTGTTCGCTTGCACTGGATCACATAGTGTGAAAGTACCATGCAATGCGGTTGCCGTGCGTTTAAAAAATAGAGCATGCACTACTTTTAGTGCAGTGCGATTTCAGCCTATTCAAAATGAATGGGACTGAAATTGCACGTCACAGAACTGCATGTGAATCGCACAGGAACTGCACAATTTTCCTGTGTTATTCACATACAGTTCCTAATGTGAATGGGCCCTAAAGGACAGCTGAGGTTTGTAGTTCTACAAAAAAAAATAAGTTTGAATAAGCTAGATTTTAAAGAAACTTGTATTGGGATTATAATTGCATGCAAAAAGCATGAATCATTTTGTCATGATATGTTTTAGCCAAAGCATTGTTGTAGCCTAGTAGTGTACGGACTATGCTGACAGTTTTCTTGCCACCCATCCCCGATTTAGGCATACTTTATGGCATTATCAGTTACATGTATTGTCACAGTTGAAACTGCTAACGGCTCAAAGAAAGTTAGCCATGGGGCTTATCAAAATGTTGCTCATGATTCCAAGTCATGCCTCTGTTCTTAGCTATTCTTGGATGCCTTTAGCTTTTGTGTTTTGGGTAATTGTCCCGGTGACGGACCCATGACCTGTGATTGAGACAGCTTTGTGACACTCTGCAGTACATTCCGTTCCAGAAGTCCACAATAGTCTGGAGATTTCATTGTGTTCTGCACAGATTCAAGGCACCCCATGCCAGATACAGCAAAGCAGTCTCAAAACATACCCGGGCCTCCTCCGTGGATTACAGTGGGCCCAGTGTTATTTCCTTTAAAGCTTCATTTTTCATCCGTGAGTTGGTCGCTGAAAAAGCTCCAGTTTTGTCTCATCATTCCAAAGAACATTCTTGTTTTTTGTCAATATTAAAGTGGAAGTAAACCCATTGATTTAACAGTTTAAAAAAACAGTTAAATTCCCGGCATTCCGGAAATGCTAACTGCCACATTGGTTGTGCTCTCAACCAAACTGTCAAACCATCCAATGGCTGGTGTCATAACTGGTCACATGTGCAGCATATGGCAGTTGAAGATTAAACAAAGGTCAAGATGGCAGCTTTCTTGGCTGAAAACGATAGGAGGGTTTACTCCCACTTTAATTTTAGTAAATTCCAGGCTGTTTAGTTTAGGTTTTTTCCTCCTTTTCTTCTTTCTTGGAGTCCACTGCCACACATAAAGTGTCGTATAGTGCAGTCAGATACTGATGTATCTTTTACCCTGTAGTTCAGCTTGTATCTCTTTGGAAGTCTTCCTTGGCATTTTGTCTACCATTCCCACTATCCTTCTCTTCAATCAGGGATTTTCCTTTTGTGGCCAGGGCAGTTGGCTACACTGTCATACACCTTAGGCTCCATTCACACTTTGCCATTTAGAATCCCGGGTAGAATTGCTGTGATTCTGCCTACGATTTCAGATTGCGCGATGATCGATGCACAATGCGCATTTGATTGCCAATAACCCTTAACCACTTCAGCCCCGGAAGATTTGGCTGCTTTAAGACCGGACAATTTTTTGCGATTCGGGCACTGCGACGCTTTAACTGACAATTGCGCCAAACAAAATTTACATCCTTTTTTTCTCACAAATAGGGCTTTCTTTTGGTGGTATTTGATCATCTCTGCGGTTTCTATTTTTTGCACTATAAACAAAAAAGTGAGACAATTTTGAAAAAAAACACAATATTTTGTATTATTTGCTATAATAAATATTCCCAATTTTTTTTTTTTTTTAAAAGCACAGTTTTTCCTGAGTTTAGGCTGATATGTATCCTTCTACATATTTTTGGTAATAAAAATCGCAATAAGCGTATATTGATTGGTTTGTACAAAAGTTATATAGCGTCTACAAAATGGGGGGAAAGATTTATGGCATTTTTATTATTTATTTTTTTACTATCGGGACGGCGACATTATGGCGGACAGATCAGACACTTTTTTGACACATTTTTTGGACCATTGACAATTATAAAGCGATCAGTGCTCAAAAAATGCACTGATTACTGTGTAAATGTCACTTGCAGGGAAGGGGTTAAACACTAGAAGGTGTTCCGTAAGATATGGCGACCCGTCAGAATTGGTAACGGAAGTGACGTTCCGTCGCCGCCATCTTGCTACACCCCGCACTCCTACATAGTAATTCTACACCGAGAAGGGGGCAAGCGGAAATCTTGTTACACCCACTGGAGTTTTGCATTCCACAGTTATTTTTAACAGGAAACAGAGCATCTATGCTTAAATACAGTATTTGGAAATCCGATGGACTGTTTATATGTTAAATTTTAAAAGCGAAAGCAAACCTGCTGACCTCACAGGTTTGCTAATGTGACAGAACACCTCTGATTTTAAAATTCAACATGTAAACAGTCCGTCGGATTTTCAAATACGGTATTTAAGCATATAAGCTCCGTTTTGTGTTAAAAATAACTGTGAAATGCGAAACTCCGGTGGGTGTAACAAGATGTCCGCTTGCCCCCTTCTAGGTGTATCAATACTGTGAAGGGGTGCAGGGTGTAGTAGGACAGCGGTGACAGAATGTTACTTCCGTTACCAATTCTGACGGGTCGCCTAATCTGACGGAACACTGGTAATCAAGGGGTTAATTGTGTTCTAACTGTAGGGGGATGGGACTGACAAAGGGATGGCAGATTGCTGTTCCTAGCTAGTAGGAACTCAGGATCTGCCTCTCCTCACAGAACAGGGATTGGTGTGTTCACACACACACGTCCGTGTTCTGGCTCTCGTGCCCGCGATCGCGCATGGCCGGCGAGCATCGCGACTGCCGGCCACGTGCATCGGCACTCCCACAGTGCAGCGTTGCGTGCTTGCTATCCCACTTAAAGGAGCTGACGTACAGCTACGACGGTTCGCGGGATCGTGCCGACCTGCCGTAGTATAATGACGGCGGCTGGTCGGCAAGTGGTTAAAGTGGTTCTAAAGGCTGAAGGTTTTTTGGATTCTATGAAGGTAAAAAACCTTTTGTGTGCAGCGGCCCCCTCAGACCCCTCCCAATCCTTACGTGAGCCCCCTCCGATCCAGCGATGTTCACGATGGCCTTAGATGTATGGGGAGTTTTATTGGCTGATCGTGATTGTGAATCACAGTCAGTGAGCCAATGAGGAGAGAGTGGGGGGCGGGCCAAGCCGCGGCTCTATGTGTCTTATTAACGTCAGGCAGTGGTGCCCCCAGGGCAAGTGGCTTTCTCTGGGGGCACTGCTTGAGGGGGAGGAGCCAGGAGCGCCGACGGGGCCCCCCTGAAAAGAAGAGGACCAGGGATGCTCTGTGCAAAACCACTGCAGAGAGCAGGTAAGTGCAGTAATACCTCGGATTGTGAGTAATGCAGTTTATGATCGTTTCCCAATACAAGCTATTATTTAAAAAAAAAATCCTGACTCGGTTTGCGAGCGGGGTGTGCAGTACCGCATTTGGCCAGAGGTGTGTGGGTGCCGGTGACACTCGGATGCACTTGGAGCCACTCAGAAACACACTGTTTCCGAGCCTCTCCGAGTGTCTATGAGTGCATCCGAGCGGCTCTGACGCCCCCCACCTCTGGCCACATGCGGTGCTGCATACAATAGCAGTCACTGTGGAACTAATTATCTGAGTTTCAATTGACTACTTTTGGGGAAACTCGCTTTGATATACGAGTGCTTTGGATTACAAGTATTCTTCTGGAACAAATTATGCTTGTATTTCAAGGTACCACTGTATAACATGTTTGTTATTGTTTAAAAATCTAAGCTTTAGCATCACTTTAATGGCACCCCAAACGCAATGCCACAATTGTTGCACACCAGCATCACGCAGCAATCGCTGCAAACGATGCATTTCAAAATCGCGTGAAGCTTGTTACCCCACAAGGAGCAATAAAATCGTGTAGCGGACACGCTTATTGTGAACGATGTTCACGTAAACTTCTTATTAATATTTATAGCTGTAGTCACAATGCTTGGAGATGGTCTTATACAGTGCCTTGAAAAGTATTCCTACCCCTTGAAATTTTCCACATTTTGTTATATTACAACCAAAAATATAAATGTATTTTATTGGGATTTTAAGTGATAGACCAACACAAAGTTGCACATAATTGTGAAGTGGAAGGAAAATGATAAATGGTTTTCAACATTTTTTACAAATAAATATGTGAAAAGTGTGACGTGCATTTGTATTCAGCCCCCCTGAGTCAATACTTTGTAGAACCACCTTTCACTGTAATTACAGCTGCAAGTCATTTTGGGGATGTCTCTACCAGCTTTGCACATCTAGAGAGTGACATTTTTGCCCATTTTCTTTGCAAAATAGCTTAAGCTCTGTCAGATTGGATGGAGGATGGAGTGCGTCTGTGAGCAGCAATTTTCAAGTCTTGCCACAGATTCTCAGTTGGATTCAGGTCTTTGACTGGGCCATTCTAACACATGAATGTGCTTTGATCTAAACCATTCCATTGTAGCTCTGGCTGTATGTTTAGGGTAGTTTTCCTGCTGGAAGGTGAAACTCTGCCCCAGTCTCAATTTTTTGCAGACTATAACAAGTTCTTTTTATTCCGCGTACACACGACCGTTATTCATGTCATGCAAAAAAACAACGTTTTTCTCGTCGTGATTCCTCTCAAGCCTGCCTTGCATACACACGTTCATGAAAAAAACGCTTGAGCAAAGCGCGGTGACGTATGATGGCACTATAAAGGGGAAGTTCCATTCGAATGGTGCCACCCTTTGGGCTGCATTTGCTGATCCTTGTGTTAATAAAGTTTGGTGAGAGACGATTCGTGCTTTTCAGCCTCGGGCTCTTCAGTCCGTTACAGCGTGACAAATGGGCTATCTCCATTACAAACGCTAGTTTTACCAGAACGAGCGCTCCCGCCTCATCACTTGATTCTGAGCATGCGTGTTTTTTTCCCCCTCGTAAAAGCATACACACGACCGTTTTTCACAGCGTTAAAAAGAACGACGTGAAAAACTAAGAGAAAAAATAGAGCAGGTTCTAATTTTTTTCCAGGCATTTTTCTCGTTGAGAAAACTGCTATGGAGCATACACACGTTCGTTTTTCACGACCAATCTAAAAAATGGCAGTTTTCTCGTCATGAAAAATGGTCGTGTGTACGCGGCATAAGATCTGGCTCCATCCATTTTCTCAACAACTCTGACCAGCGTCTCTGTCCCTGTTGAAGAAAAGCATCCCCACCACAATATGATGCTGCCTCCACTAGGGCTGGGGAAAAAATCGATTTGAATCTTGAATCATGTTGTGAGGTCAAATCGATTCAGATTTTGACCAAATCGATTTTTTTGATTTTTTTTTTCCATAGGACCGGCGTTTCACGGACTAGGCCGAAGCCGCGGCCTCGCCTAAAAAATCCTGCCCGCATTTTGCTGCGATCCTGGGAAAAGTCCGCGAGGCCGGACGCCGCGGACTAGGCCGAAGCCGCAGCCTTTTCCCAGGATCGCGACAAGCTGCGGGCAGGGCCTTTTCCCAGGATCGCGGCGAGCTGCGGTCAGGATTTTTTAGGCGAGGCCGCGGCTTCGTCCTAGTCCGCGGCCTTTTCCCAGGATCGCGGCGGACTAGGCCAAAGCTGCGGCCTCGCCTAAAAACTCCTGCCCACAGCTCCTTATCACCAGCGCGGTGTCTCTCAGAAAAAAAAAACTTGATTTGAATCGTGAATCAAGTTGTTTTTTTTTTTTTTAAATCGCTGATTTTTTTTTTTGGCCCAAAATCGCCCAGCTCTAGCCTCCACCATGTTTCACGGTGGGGATGGTGTGTTCAGGGTGATATGCAGTATTAGTTTTCTGTCACACATAGCATTTTGCTTTTAGGCCAAAAAGTTCAATTTTGGTCTCATCTGACCAGAGCACCTCCACATGTTTGCTGTATCCCCACATGGCTTCTCGCAAACTGCAAATGGGACTTCTTATGGCTTTCTTTCAACAATGGCTTTCTTCTTGCCACTCTTCCATAAAGGCCAGATTTGTGGAGTGCACAACTAATAGTTGTCTTGTGGACAGATTCTCCCACCTGAGCTGTGGATCTCTGCATCTCTCCCAGAGTTACCATGAGCCTCTCTGATGAATGCTGTCCTTGCCCAGCCTGTCAGTTTAGGTGGGCGGCCATGTTTTGGTCGGTTTGCAGTTGTGCCATACTCTTTCCATTTTCGGATGATGGATTGAACAGTGGTCCGTGAGATGTTCAAACATTGGGATATTTTTTTATAACCTAACCCTGCCTTAAGCTTCTCTGCAACTTTATCCCAGACCTGTCTGTTGTGTTGCTTGGCCTTTTATAATGCTGTTTGTTTACCAAGGTTCTCTAACAAACCTCTGAGGGCTTCACGGAACAGCTGTATTTATATTGAGAATAACTTACACACAGGTGTGTTCTATTTACTAATTAGGTCACTTCTGTAGGCAATTGGTTCCACTCAATTTTAGTTAGGGGTATCGGAATAAAGGGGGCTGAATACTAATGCACGCCACACTTTTCAGATATTTATTTGTAAAAAATTATGAAAACCATTTATCATTTTCCTTCCACTTCACAATTATGTACAACTGTGTTGGTCTTTCACATAAAATCCCAATAAAATACATTTAAGTTTTTGGTTGTAACATGACAAAATGTAGAAAATTTCAAGGGGTATGAATACCTTTTCAAGGAACTGTAATCTTTACATTTGATGTGTCTATGCTTTCCTTTCTGATCTCCTCAGACAACTCTCTCCTTTGCTTTCTCTGATCCATTTCCACATGATAAAATCAAACAGCATATTGACTGACTGCTTTCCGCCATTCAAATAGACTGACTACAAGATTAAAGACGTGTAATATTATTTATATAAAACAGTTTAAAATATCACTATTATTTATAATCTTTTCTAGGAGCATCAGCAAATCATTCCAGACCGTTTTAGAATATCATTGTAGAATATGCAATACCCCACTTTTAAGTACACAATGGGGTTTATTTACTAAAGCTGGAAAGTGCCAAATCAGGTTCACTTCTGCATAGAAACCCATGAGCTGTACTTTCTCTCATTTCACACTTTCTTCACTTTTCACTGACAGCGGTCTCCAAACTGCAGCCCGCATGCCACATGTGGCCCTTTGCTTGCCTTTATCGGGCCCTTGGGGCACTGTTCCTCCCACTGACACCAACAACGGGGCACTATTCCTCTCACTGATACCAATGATGAGGCATTATTTCTTTCACTGACATCAATGATGGGGTAATATTCTTGCCAGTGACACCAATGATGGGGCAATATTCCTCCCACTGTCACCAAGGATTAGGCACTATTCCTTCCACTGACATCAATGATAGGATTCTATTAATTCAACTGACACCAATGATGAGGCGCTATTCCTCCCTCTGGCACCAGAGATTGGGCACTATTCCTTCCATTAATGGCATTGATATGGCATTCTTTACTCCAACTGATACCGGGGTATTTTCTTCTTCCACCAGTCACAGTCCAGCCCCCTAAAGTCACAAGGACTTTAAATTGACTCCTTTGGTATGCAGGTATACATGAGACACTTGCTTTTCATTTCATCGCTTTTCAGGAGAAATTAATCATTGTTTCTGTAAGGCTACCAACAAATTTGTCCTCGTCTGTAACAAATTAAATTTTTCATTAGCATGCAGGGCATACAGTGCTATATCTTTATAGACTACAAACTGTATTCTGATAACGGTGTATGCTTAATACATGTGATTATACTATTCACTATACGAATTTCAGATGATTTATTTATATTTTTTCCATGATCCTAGACAGACCGAGCTGTCCAGCAAAAGTGACAGCTACAGACTATAGCTACAAACTGTAATATTGCCAAGGGTGCTTGAGTAGTTTTTTTTGTTTTTTGTTTTTAAATAAGGTTTATTTTGTGTGAATAAAAAGGAACAATAGTAAACACTTCCATCATTCATGTGCTGAATACTAACCTTACAATAGTATCCACATACTGTTATCAGAATAAAAACTTTAGCTATACTGGGCCTTCAAAGGCTAAGCTTTCCAAAAAATAGCCTATGCAGTTAAGGGGTCCCAATAGATATTAAAAAACTGAAACTGTGTAGTTTTGTTAAATTTTCCTTTTTTTTTAATTTTAATACCTGTAAGCCATTTGGGCCCTGGAGGCCAGGCTGAAAAACCCCATGTTACTCGGATGCAAAAACCATTGTATTTCAGTCCTGCAATGCTGGGGATGAGCGTCCAATGGTTTTCACATCCTAGCAACAAGGTAGGACATTGGGCAGGTTTGCAGGGGGGTAAACTGATTACAGGTATGACGGTAAAATTATAATTTTGTTTTTATAGCTGCACAGTTTTTAAATATCTACTAGGAGCCCATAACTGCATTGGCAATTTCTGGAAAAGGCAAATTAGCCCTTAAAGTAAACCTTTCCAAAGAGAAGCCCAGTGGCTGCTGTTGCTGAACTCCTTCTGAAGATGCTAATTGCTTGGCTATTATTCTGACTAGCTGACTTCAAGATTTTGTTTGAGTCACTGACTTGAAACAGATATACATGCCAGGTGATGGGTCAAGTAAAGACCCTGCATACTTATTCTGGTACAAATGAAAGTATCAAAACTGGAGGCTCAGTATGACATCCAGGCAAAAGAAAGAAGTTGGCACTGGCAGCCTCCATGTTTTTCTCAGGAAAGGTTTTATTTAGGAGTCATGCTCAGGAAGAGTGAGTCAATCAGTTGCTCTTTAGAACCATGGTTATCTCCTTCAGCTTGGATCATGTGAACAGCGGCAGTGCTGAGCGAGTGACTCCCTTTGTTCAGTGTGCAGAGGGGAAGCTGCTTGCACAGAATCTGAGCAGGACTCGGAAGATAGCGCCAACTACTACAGTGAGTGTCAGCTTTCCCAGCGGACCCTCAGGTATAAATTTTGCATACTTACATGGTTCTGAGCTGGACCAATATAAATATGCTATAAAGAATATGTCTGGAATTCAGCTTTTTGCTACATAATTTAAAGTGTAAGTTCACCTTTGCAACGTTTTCCAAAAATCCCCTCATGCAATTTCCTATCCCCTGAACAGAAAATACCAGCGCTTCTGCTTTTTCAAATGCTGCACCTGCTTCTATTACGCAAGCAGCTGTGGTCAGGGGGGGCACCTCTCTGCAAAAAACGATGGCCTCTCGATCCTGCTCCAACCTGCTGTTTGCAGGATGCTACAATTGTGTGCTCCCTAGTGTCTGCTGCGGGCCGTTCAAACAGCATGCTCTCATCTTTTCTATAGCTGCAGCAGCTGAGCTCAGCAAGAGAAAGAGGAAGTATGCATGCACGCAGTTTGTACAGCCTGGAATGCACCACTTAGGTGACACACAGCTCTACCACCCACCCTATCCTGCAAATGCCAGGACGGAGGGAAATCGAGGGCCATCAATTTTTGTGTGGAGCCCCCCCCCCCCCCTTACAGCTGCAGGTAAAATGAGAGTAGGTGCAGAACTTAAAAAAAAAAGGAGGAATGATGGTTTGTTTTTTTCAGGAGATATGAAATTGCATAGGGGCTTTTTGGAAAATGCTGAAGGTGAACTTACACTGTAACCACTTCCCCTCTCACACCTGTTCACCCCCTATGGACCAGAGGAACCTTTCCAATTCTGCTATAGACCTGTATATTCAGCGATAACTTTGTCACTACTTAAGATAACAAGGATATATATATATATATATATATATATATATATATATATATATATAGTTTTTAAGGACAAACGACTCTTTTTTTTTTTTTTTTTTTTCGTATTTATTAACTTTAACAATGATTTAGACAATTAGACGTAACAAAATTAAACAAAGCATACTTTTTCTTTTTTTAAACAGTGTTAGTTTAAAAATGAATAGTGTTACTGCAGATACAAAGTTAACATTTTGTAATTTGTCCTTTTTAAAATGACACTAAAATTATGATTCTGGTACAAAGCTATTTACAAATTGAATAAAGTGTTTGTTTTGTTTTTTGTAAAATTTAGTGCTTTTTTTTATTATTATTTTTTTTTTTAAATGTGAAATGTAAAAATATATGTTAAATGTGAAAAAATATTAGTGAACAAAACAAACCAAAAGTAAAAAAGTTTAAGTAAAAATGGTTAGTAAAATAGGAACAAACAAAAAAATCCAGCAGAAAAAGAATAATTGCATAAATAAGGAAAATAAGGAGTTAATTGGGCTGAATAGAGTAAACTAAGGGTTATTAAGGGGTTAACAGAGGAACATTTTATTGAAAGAAAAAACTTTTCATTACTTTAATTTACATCATCTGCCGATTGAAGTTCATCCCTTTTGATCTGCAGATGAATTAACAGAAAGGATACAAATGTAACAATATGTTACATTGTATCTTTGTATAGTCTGAGCAACTCGTTGATTGCTTTTTTTTGACAGCAGCATTTCCCAGACCTTCTCTGTGTACACAACAATGTGGCTATGAATAATCAGAGCCAAATATCTGTGTAATAGAAGGGGGAGCAGGGCAGAAGGACTGAACATACTACACACTCCCTGTGTACAATGATGACCTTTTTTGGGCGTGTTTAGCAAGCCAACGTCTGGAACTAGTTACATCTGCATGCCACGTTTGTCCAAATTATGTTGAATTCTGAAACCTTTCTGTTAAAGAATCAGATATATACATTCAATAATGTTTTAAGTAATAATGCAGTATTTTCTTTTTCTTTAGATAGTAAAAATACAAAGACGCTGAGCTTGTTCCAGATAATTCACTGCTGTAGAGCTGTAGAAAAACTGACATTTCATATGCAACAAGAACCTTCATTGTCCAAAGCTTTGCCATTTATAAACTCGAGAGATTGATATGTTGGGCATACAAGAAAGGGTTGGTTATATGTAGTATTATTTTTACTTGGCTTGAAAATATGTGTACATTTATTATCTGTATTATGTATAGTAAATTCTATTACCTCCATGCAGGCCAGGATTTCCAATTAAATATCAAAATCTGCCAGTAGCTAGAGTATAGCGAAGCATTGTTTGCATTTGATGAATCAGTGTTATTTTACCAGTAATATTGCTGAACTCTCATAATTGATCTATACATTAAAAGCATCGTTTGAGTGTCATTAGGCTGAGCAGATGTATGTGAGTCACTGCTATGCAAATGCCTCTTTATCAAAGAGGTTATTTGCCATTAATTCTGTAATAACTGATAATAAGGGTATACATGGCGCCACAGACACATCTAGGAAATGTGCGTGGTAGTGGTTAGCAAATAACAGCTTCAGGGCAGAGGAGCTCTGGAAGTGGGCAGGTTAAATATACGTCTGTGTGGGCATCACCAGGACCGTTGTAGTTTAGGGCTAGAAGATCACAATGTAAGTCCCCTCCTTGTCTGATCACTGTTGCTATGACATTGACCTTGTTTAAAATATCCGTAGCGTGAATTTACAATTTACCATTAATGAATTTTGCTAATTAAAGTGGAACTCACACCCAAAAATGAATCAACAATTAATAAACATTCATATTATACTGATGTTCCTTTGTATTACTTTGCAATTACTTGATCTTGCCAGTTCCCATTTTAGCAAGTGAGGTCTGGTTTTGGAACACCAATGCTATCTATCTGCTTTTTAAAAGAATGCCCCAGCTCCATCAGTGCCCGGCAGCTTCCACTTTTCATTCTTTGCCTACATCATGACATGCCAGATGCTTCCTCTGATACATACTTTTGGGCTAGCCCCTATTGCTCCTTCTTTTCTTCCCTGTCCTTACATTGGCTCTTTCAAAAGTCCAGAACAGAGGGTTTTCTGTCACCTGAGCTCACATAAAGCATGAAAGTAAGGATAATTATGGAGCTATTTTTAGAGCAAGGAAGTAACAAAGCAGTGTAAAATATTCAATGGGCCATTGCTTGTGTTTGCCTTTTCATCTCATTTAAAAAGTGTTACTAAACCCACAACAGTGAAATCAGTGTGTATATGCTGTAAAGCATCCTTGTTATACTCACTGTGGAACCTAAGGGGTTAATCCTCTGCATTGTGTAAGAAGGCTGTTTGATCCTGTCTTCTCTGATCCTCCCCTGCTTTTACTGTCCCCAATCTATCTGCTGATAGCACAGAGCCCTAGGAGGCACTCTGCACATGCTCAGTTTGGTGTGTATTGCTGGAGATTTTTTCTTTTGTTTTTGTTTTTTGGGAGGGTGCATGTGATCAGCACAGGACCAAGCAGCACTGCCCAGACAGAGTGTCAGGAGTCATGCAGCTTCATAGGACAGCCAGAGGAGAATGAAAACTCCTCCTACAAGCTTTAACTAGTGCTCTGCCAGACACTGATAAAAGTCACAAGAATGCTATATACTGCTGATAAGAAAAGGTATTTAGCAGTTTATATTTACTAAAATAAAACGTTTCCATGTTCTGTGTACTGTGGGAGACCAGATACAGTGTATGCAGGGTCCTGGGTTTACTAACACTTTAAAGCAGTGGTCGCCAAACTATGGCCCTGCAGTTGTTCAGGAACTACAATTCCCATCATGCCTAGTCATGTCTGTGAATGTCAGAGTTATACAAGCTGTTGCGTGTAGTTCCGCAACAGCTGGAGGGCCGTAGTTTAAGGATCACTGCTTTTAAAGAATTAATTTGTGTTTACCAAAACCTATGAAAAGCAGTGCAGCGCTAAAAGTTAAACTAAAGATAGCATCACAAAACAGTCCAAAAACAATATGTAGCAAGATGAGGCCAGTGGGTGTTGGAAAGGCAATAGAGGTGTGAACTTCTTAGATGGAAAATGGGGTGCTGTAGTCAGTCACCATACATCCCAACACAAGCATCTCCTCCCCCTGAAGCACAAACCGCTCACCTGAACAAATGGACAATCACGCTGTCCCTTCTCAAGGGTAGTGGTAAGATGGTGTCTTCACGTGGGTCCTTCTCTGAAACTCCTCAGTCAATAGGTGGTCTCCAAAAACTCGCTCATACAGAGTGGATCATATAAAAATATAAAGGAAACACATAGTGCTCTCCATATATAAAACGACACATTTATTCCAATAAAAAAAATTACTCACAAACACGGCACTATAACCTAGTGCACGGCATGAAGTACATATATGTAGGAAACCAGGTAGGTGGCTGCCCATGGGCAGTCCTCTTGGTTGAAGTGGGTGGGACATGCTAATTGAACTCACCAGGTATTGATGCTAATTGATTTCACTAGGAATTGATGATATAAATTAGGGTTGTCCCGATACCACTTTTTTAAGACCGAGTACAAGTACCAATACTTTTTTTCAAGTACTCGCCGATACCGATTACCGATACTTTTTTTTAATGTCATGTGTCAGTATTTTTTTTTTTTTTTACAGTGCTTTCTTTTTATTTTATTTTTTTAGGGGGGGGGGGGGAGTGGATTGTGTCAGTGTGTTTTTTTTTTATTTTTATTTTTATTATTTTTTTTTTCATTATTTTTTTTTTTTTTAGCGCTGTTGGGGGGCTTTGGTGAGATTTCAGGGGTCTTAACAGACCCCTGATATTGCCTTCCATGGACTCTGTACATGTGAAAAATTAATAAAAATTGTTTAAAACAAAAAAAAAAAAAACAGACCCCTGACATCTCCCCTGTGAGACAGAGAAAGGGACTGAGGAAACAGATTCCCCAGTCCCTTTCTCTGCAGCCTCAGCTAAAATGAATGGACAGGAGGCTCCTCTCCATTCATAAACTGAAACATCGTAAACACAGGTTACGATGTTTCAGTTATATGAATGAACAGAGTCAGTGATCACTGACTCTGTTCATTCGAAAAGGAAGGAGCCGGCTTTAGCGGCTCCTACCTCCGCTCTCCATCCTGAGATACCGAGGACAGAGCGGGTGGAGGAGGACATGGTGGGGGGACTCGGAGCGCAGAGGGGGAGAGCAGCAGGAGGGGGACACAGAGCGCCGACAGCAGCAGCACGGAGGGGGATACAAGGACACCCGGAGAAGGAGAGCAGCACCGAGGGGAGCACGGAGGGGGAGAGCAGCACAGAGGGGGACAACGAACCGGAGAGGGAGAGCAGCGCCGAGGGGGACACAGAGCACGGAGGGGGAGAACAGCACATAGGGGGACACAGAGCGTGGAGGAGTATAGCAGCACGGAGAAAGATACAGTGACAGTCAGCGGTGATCAGTGCGTGTTGGGGGGGAGTTACAAGTACCGATCACCGCTGTATAAATTTCACTAAAGCAGCTAAAAAGGGGGGGGGGGGTCCGGGGAGAAGCTGTCAGGCTTTATTGAAATGTATACAGGCAGATCAGTGCTTGTAATTCCCCCCGCCGCATCGATCATCCCTGACTGCCCAGGTATCGGGTGAAGCATCGGAGCATTTCCCCCGAGTACAAGTACTTGGGGAAATGCTCGGTATCGGTGCCGATACCGATACTAGTATCGGTATCGGGACAACCCTAATATAAATCTAGCACTGGCACACTAGCCCTTGCTATATAAGTCCTGCACCACGGACGATACGCGTGCGGGGGGCTCATAGTGATGTCAGAGCAGCCACCTACCTGGTTTTCTACATATATGTACTTCATGTCGTGCACTAGGTTATAGTGCCGTGTTTGTGAGTAATTTTTTTTATTGGAATAAATGTGTCGTTTTATATATGGAGAGCACTATGTGTTTCCTTTATATTTTTATATGATCCACTCTGTATGAGCGAGTTTTTGGAGACCACCTATTGACTGAGGAGTTTCAGAGAAGGACCCACGTGAAGACACCATCTTACCACTACCCTTGAGAAGGGACAGCGTGATTGACCTTCTGTTTGCTCAGAGGTCCATTTGTTCAGGGAGCGGTTTGTGCTTCAAGAGGAGGAGATGCTTGTGTTGGGATGTATGGTGACTGACTACAGCACCCCATTTTCCATCTAAGAAGTGCACACCTCTATTGCCTTTCCAACACCCACTGGCCTCATCTTGTTACATATTGTTTTTGGACTGTTTTGTGATGCTATCTTTAGTTTAACTTTTAGCGATGCACTGCTTTTCATATGTACTCTGCTTAAGGACTTTTATATTGACCTTCCAGTGTTCAGCTGCTTCTATTAGGGGTTGTATTTTTGCGCTGTCTGATTTTCCTTTATATCCTACTGTTTACCAAAACCTGCCTGTGCAGGTATGGGGCACCTGAAGATAAAAACACACTGCACAGCTCTAACTAAAGCTTAACCACTTTAATATTGGGCACTTTTACCCCCTTCCTGCCCAGGCCATTTTTCAGCTTTCAGCGCTGTCGCAATTTGAATGACAATTGCACGGTCATGCAACACTGTACCTAAATTAATTTTTAATAATTTTCTTCACACAGATAGAGCTTTCTTTTGGTGGTATTTAATCACTGCTGGGTTTTTATTTTTTACTAAAAATATTTAGAACATTTGAAAAAAATCGTTTTCTTAGTTTCTGTCCAGTACATTTTGTAAATAAGTAATTTTTCTCCTTCACTGATGTGCGCTGATGAGGCTGCACTGATGGGCACTGATGAGGTGGCACTGATTAGGTGGCACTGATGAGGCACTAATATGTGGCACTGGTGAGCCCTGATAGGCAGCACTGATGGGCACTGATGGGCATGGATAGGCGGCACTGATGGGCAGCATTGAATGGAGGCACTGATGGGCAGCAATAATGAGCAGGCACAATAAGGCAGCACTGATTGGTATCACTGATTGGTGGCACTGATGGGCACTGGGGGGCTATACTGTAATCAGGGCACTGATAAACAGTGCCCTGATTACCTGTCCAGGTGTCCCCTGCGAGGAGATGGCGATGAGAGCCGATTACCAGCACTTCCGCATTTACAAGTGACTAGTTATGATTGGACACAGCCGATCACATGGTTAAAGAGCCACATCATCGTCTCTTTACAGAGATCGGAGTCGCGCTGTGTCCTAGGAACATGGTGCAGCTGTGATCGCTGCGCTGTGTGCCCCCCCACGGGTGCTCGAGAGCAGCCGTTATGGGGTGATGTCATATGGCCTCCACACAGAACAAGAGCCGCACTGCTCCTCATTTGATGGTGGGCGGGCGGCAACTGGTTAATAATCCTCTTTCTATAGGTATGTACCTACCAAAGCCTCACTGAAAAACTCTGAGAAATGGCATCATCCCGTCCTGCCTTGTTGCTAGGACATTGCTAAGACACATGCTATAGATCACTGCTATTACAGCCCATTCACCTATCATTTCTTCCATGATTTTCCTTACAGCCCCCTTAAAATTTATTTGTGCCATGTTTGATATTTCTCTCAGCAAGATCCATTATAAAAGATCAGAGGGGAAAAAAAAACATAAAAAGTGTAAGGGGATGGGTAGTGCAAAAAAAAATAATAATAATAAGATGATGGGGAAAGAAATAGAACAAGCTATTTAAATACCAGAACCCATAACACATATTTTTCATTTACTGATCTGAGCATCCACCTACAGTTGTGCTCATAATTTACGTACCCTGGCAGAATTTAAGATTTCTTCGCCATTTTTCAGAGAATATGAATGATGACACAAAAACTTTTCTTTCACTCATGGTTAGTGTTTGGCTGAAGCCATTTACTATCAATCACCTGTGTTTACTCTTTTTAAATCATAATCGCAACAGAAACTACCCTAATTACCCTGATCAAAAGTTTACATACCCCAGTTCTTAATACTGTGTTTGCCCCCTTTAACATCAATGACAGCTTGAAGTATTTTGTGACATTTGTGGATGAGGCTCTTTCTCTTCTCAGATGGTAAAGCTGCCCATTCCTCTTGGCAAAAAGCCTCCAGTTCCTGTAAATTCTTGGACTGTCTTGCATGAACTGCATATTTGAGATCTCCCCACAGTGGCTCTATAATATTGAGGTCAGGAGACTGAGATGGCCACTCCAGAACCTTCACTTTATTCTGCTGTAGCCAATGACGGGTCGACTTGGCCTTGTTTTTTGGATCATTGTCATGTTGGAATGTCCAAGTACGTCCCATGCACATCTTCCTAGCTGATGAATGCAAATGTTCCTCCAGTATTTTTTGATAACATACTGCAGTCATCTTGCCATCAATTTTGATCAAATTTCCTGTGCCTTTGTAGCTCACACATCCTCAAAACATCAGCAATCCACCTCCGTGTTTCACAGTAGGAATTGTGTACCTTTCATCATAGGCCTTGTTGACTCCTCTCCAAATGTGGTGTTTATGGTTGTGGCCAAAAAAAGCTCAATTTTGGTCTCATCACTCCAAATGACTTTGTGCCAGAAGGTTTGAGGCTTGTCTCTGTGCTGTTTGGCATATTGTAAATCGGATACTTTGTGGAATTTGCGTAGTAATGGCTTTCTTCTGGTGACTCGACCATGCAGCCCATCTTTCTTCAAGTGCCTCCTTATTGTGCATCTTGAAACAGTCACACCACATGTTTTCAGAGAGTCCTGTATTTCACCTGAAGTTTTATATGTGGGTTTTTCTTTGCATCCCGAACAATTTTCCTGGCAGTTGTGGCTGAAATTTTAGTTGCTCTACCTGACCGTGGTTTGGTTTCAACAGAACCCCTCATTTTCCACTTTTGGATTAGAGTTTGAACACTGCTGATTGGCATTCTCATCTCCTTGGATATCTTTTTATATCCCTTTCCTGTTTTATACAGTTCAACTACCTTTTCCCGCAGATCCTTTGACAATTCTTTTGCTTTCCCCATGCCTCAGAATCCAGAAACATCAGTGCAGCACTGGATGAAAGATGCAAGGGCCTGTCAGAAACTCATTGACCTTTTTATAGACACACACTAATTACAAGCAAACAGATCACAGGTGAGGATGGTTACCTGATCTCACTAAGGTTGAGAACCACTGCTTTAGACTTCCACCTGAAGGCTGCAGTCTGTTTCTCTAGACTCCTGCATTAAGTTTGCAGTGTGGTTTTCTAGACTCCCATGTAAAGGATGCAGTCTAGTTCTATAGACTCTCAAGTATAGGCTGCAGTCTGATTCTTTGGACTACCACATCAAGGTTACAGTCTTGTTCTTTAACTTCCCTGAGTGAAGGCTGTAGTCTGGTTCTCTAGACTCCAGAGTCAAGTAAAAGTTGCAGTTTTGTTCTCTAGACACCCAAGTGAAGTTTGCAGTCTGGTTATGTTGAATCTTGCATAAAGGTTGCAGTCTGGTTCTTTAGACTCCTCCGTGAAGGCTGCAGTCTGGTTCTCTAGAATTTCACGTGAAGGTTGCAGCCAGTTTCCCCTGGGTTGTCACATAGGGGGGATTTACTAAAACTGGAGCACTCAAAATATGGTACTGTTCATAGTAACCAATCAGCTTCAGCTTGTTTAATTAAACTTTGACAATGATGCAGGGAGCATTTTCAAAGTCGGAGCCGACTTGTGTCGGACCAGTTAAGATGACTCTCATAGGGAAACATTGATTTTCACACGTCATGCAACATGAACTCCCAGAGTCGGAGCGTTTGTCTTACCAGTGTAAACCCGGCCTGAATCCTAGAAATTGATTGGTTACCATGCACACCTGCAGCGGATGCTATGTGCTCCATTTCTAGTATATCACCCCTATAGTCTCCTAGTTGATGATCTAGGTCTGTGGTCTTTTATTTAAACACAGTACATGACATAAATTATAAGCTGATTCATCTTAATTCTCTCAATTCTCTACAGTGCAAACTGTGATACAGCATAAAAAAGGAATAACTTAGAAGTGCTTTAAAAAAAAAACAATGATAATGCAATGTAATGTGCTTGGATAATAATGCAATACATAATATAGTGCTGTTTCATTATGTAAAGAAACCAATGCACTCAACAGTACAAGAAAAGTATACATAACAATACAAACTAAAACTATCAATTCATGGTTAGATTTTCATTTGAATTTCCTTGCATTGCTTGATGAACTAGTTTAGTTCAAAAAGCCCTTAAAATTTTATTCAGACGTGCTGTTTGAATGAAATTACAGATGTATAAAACATGTTTCATTACAAAATGTAAAACTTTTCCTGAATGAAAACCACATTCACAGTTAGAAATTCATTCATTCGGGAACAATTTTGCATCCTGCTCCTCCAATTCTCCTGTCAGTGTGTTTAAATAATGATCCCATTAACCATTAGACAATTGAACCGATGTTCTGAGACATGGGCTGAATGTCGGCTGGTTTTTATTGAACCGACCGATGTCTCCCAACATTCGGCCCATGTGTACTAGGAATTACTGTAAATATAGACCTCTAAATGATAGTCAAAACACATAGAACAATTAAGCCTTGAGGGTCTATTTATAAAAAATATTGCTGGATGATTATCACAAGTATTTGCCCAACCATCACAAATTATTATAGTATTTTGTCAAATGATTGCTTCCTATGGTCCTTATTAGCTTCATCTAGTGGCCAGGATAATAATGCGATACATAATATAGTGCTGTTTCATTATGTAAAGAAACCAACGCACTCAACAGTACAAGAAAAGACTCAAGAAAAGTATACATAACAATGCAAACTAAAGTTGGCCATTCATGGTTAGATTGTCATTTGAATTTCCTTGCAGAAGTTCTGAAAAGCTTTCTTTCTTGCCATCACTGAGTCAACTAGTTTAGTTCAAAAAGCCCTTAAAAATTAAAGTGGAAGTAAACCCATTGATTTAACAGTTTCAAAAAGCAGTTACATTCCCGGCATGCCGGGAATGCCAACTGTCACATCGGTTGTTGTCTCAACCAAACTGTCAAACCATCCAATGGCTGGTGTCATAACTGATCACATGTGCAGCATCTTGGCAGTTGAAGATTAAACAGAGGCCAAGATGGCAGCTTCCTTGCCTGAAAATGATAGGAGGGTTTACTTCCACTTTAAATTCAGACGTGCTGTTTGAATGGAATCCGAGATGTATAAAACAGGTTTCATTACAAAATGTAACATTTTTCCTGAATGAAAACCACATTCACAGTTAGAAATTCATTCGGGAGCAATTTTGCATCCTGCTCCTCCATTTCTCCTGTCAGTGTGTTTAACCGCTTGAGGACCGCCGCACGCCAATGTACGTCGGCAGAATGGCACGGCTGGGCACATGGGCGTACAGGTACGTCCCCTTTAAGAGCCCAGCCGTTGGCGACCCGGTCCTCTTCTCCTTGACCGTCCCCGCGGGAACAGCGGACCCGATCACCGCTGGTGTCCCGCGATCGGGTCACAGAGAGGAAGAACGGGGAGAGGTAAGTGTAAACAAACCTCTCCCCATGCTTTCTAATGAGCCGTCACTGATCGTCTGTTCCCTGTAATAGGGAATTACGATCAGTGACGTCACACGCTAAGCCACGCCCCCCCACAGTAAGAAACACAAATCAGGGCACACTTAACCTCTACAGCGCCCCCTCCTGGTTAACCCCCTCACTGCCAGTGTCATTTTTACAGTAGCATTTTTATAGCACTGGTCGCTGTAAAAAATACAATGCTCCCAAAATAGTGTCCGATGTGTCCGCCATAATGTCGCAGTCACGGAAAAAATCGCTGATCGCCGCTATTACTAGTAAAAAAATTTTTTTATAAAAATGACATAAAACTACCCCCTATTTTGTAAACGCTATACCTTTGGTGCAAACCAATTAATAAACGCTTATTGCGATTTTTTTTTTTACCAAAAATATGTAGAAGAATATGTTTCGGCCTAAACTGAGGAAAAAAAATGTTTTTTTTATATATTTTTGGGGGGATATTTATTATAGCAAATAGTAAAAAATATAGAATTTTTTTCAATATTGTCGCTTTATTTTTGTTTATAGCGCAAAAAATAAAAACCGCAGAGGTGATCAAATACCACCAAAAGAAAGCTCTATTTGTGGGAAAAAAAGGACGCCAATTTTGTTTGGGAGCCATGACGCGCGAACGCGCAATTGTCAGTTAAAACAACGCAGTGCCGAATCGCAAAAAGGGGCCTGGTCCTTATGCTGCATATTGGTCCAGGTCTTAAGTGGTTAAATAATGACCCCATTAACCATTAGACAATTGAACCGATGTTCTGAGACATGGGCTGAATGTCGGGTGGTTTTTATTGAACCGACCGATGTCTCCCAACATGTGTACTAGGCATTACTGTAAATATAGACCTCTAAATGATAGTCAAAACACATAGAACAATTAAGCCTTGAGGGTCTATTTATAAAAAATATTGCTGGATGATTATCACAAGTATTTACCCAACCATCACAAATTATTATAGTATTTTGTCAAAAATGATTGCTTCCTATGGTCATCGGCTTCATCTAGTGGCCATGATGCAGTGTTCCTAAAATACTTTAAAGGGTAAGTGCACCTTTTCACAAAAAATAATACATGGACATTTTTTTCAGGTTAAAAAAAAATGTGCATTTATTATTTTTTGTTGCAGGAGCCTGAAAAACACTGCACCAGTGATCAGCAGATTGCTGGTGTTATGCAGGTCTCCTGCAGATCTGTTAGCATATCAGCTTGCTCATACCTCATAGTTTTTCATTCACAAGACACTGTAAATGAGTGACGTGGAGTGACAGCTAGCAGGGGGAGAAGATCAGTACAGGGTGTAAAGGCTGTATTAGGAATTCCTGAGCTGAACTGTTCTGTGCCCATACACTGCAGAGAATTATTCAACATGGTAGAATGCAGAGTGAGTTTATAGTTGTAATGTTAAAGTAGACCTGTCAGGATCATACATACAGTGCAGAGACTAAATGTAATATAACATGCTTTCTTTAGAACACCAAATGCTTGAATCCCTGGGCTCTTTTAGACGTGCGGCTGGTGGGCTGCCAAAATGTGCTGTTGAGCCGTGTTTTTGCTGTCCTCTAACCTCCCCCACTTAAACTGCAATCAGAGTGATGTTTTGCTTTGTGCCCATGGCAAAGTTTACTCAACATGTATTGCTCGGTGGGCAGCAAGCTCATCTTTAAGGGGAGATAATAAAAGTACTTTTTTTTTTTTTTTTTTGCAGGCAAAAATGTGCACTAATTACTTTCCCTCACAGGAGCCTGCAAAGCATTGCACCCGTGATCAGTGGTTTGTAGGTGCAATGTCCGGCTCCTGCAACACTCTCTTTCCGCTTTTTGCCCATACCTCTGTATGGGCTTTCTGTTGGAAAGCTGGAGGAAGAGTAAATGGACAGTCCATTGAGAACTAAAAGCCTGTCTGCCGTGGTGGAAGATGAGACTTGTAGTTTATTCAGTCACAGATGGATGTGTGGCCTATCACAGGGAGGGGAGGCACTTGGGGAGGTGGGGGGACTGTAACATGTTATATATGTTACACCCTAATTAAGGGTGTAACATGTTACATTTTCTAAAAGGTGACCTTATCCTTAAGCCTGGGCCCTTCTGGTTGCTATTGCCCAACCCTCATCATTTAATGCCTCTGCTTGCCACAAAAGTTCTGGCTTTTGATATTTCATTTAAAGGGGCTAATGGTTTAAGTAGAATACCAGCTAAAGCCTAACTAGTCTTAAAAATTATTTCACGCATCTCCTAACGCCTATACTAACTAACCTGTGTAAAAAGATATATATATATATATATATATATATATATATATATATATATATATATATATACACAATACTTGCCTATTTTCAGCTTGCTTCGGTCACATGACCTCCTGTGTCAGCCAGCTGCAACTGCAGGGGAATGGAGCGAGTGGCCGACAATTTCTGTGAAAGCCAGGAGCAATGACGTCACCTATAGACTCCCATGGTGCAGCCATTATTGTCGCTCCCTCTTCTCCCCTGCAGCTGCTGCTGGCTGACACAAGGGAGCCAGGTCATGTGACTGAAGCAAGCTGAAGATAGGTAAGTACTGTATATACATCTTTTTACACAGGTTAGTTAGTTTAGGTCTTAGGAGGGGAGAAGGAGCATTTTGAGATTGGATGAGAACCCTTGGGCCCCTAGGAGGAAATGCTAAACAGATTAGCCACTGTGCTGCCCATAGATACCCACACGATAGGCTTTAGATGCAATTCTACTTCAACCACTTGCCAACCAGCCACTGTCATTATACTGCGGCAGGTTGGCTCAGTTGATGCTCGTGGCCGGCAGCCGCAATGTCTGCTGGCAACCCACGATCGCTCCACAGAGTGGCAGAATGGGGATCTGTCAATTTAAACAAACAGATCCCGTTCTGTCAGGGGAGTAGAGAGTGGTCCTCTGTTCCTAGTGATTAGAAACAGCGATCTCTCTCCTCCTCCAGTCAGTACACTGCCCCTACAGTTAGAAACACCTCTCAGGGAACACATTTAACTCCTTGATCGCCCCCTAGTGTTAACCCCTTCTCTGTCAGTGACATTTATACAGTAATCGGTGCATTTTTATAGCACTGATCGCTGTATAAATGTCAATGGTCTCAAAAGTGTCCGATCTTTCCGCCGCAATCCTGCTAAAAATCACTGATCATCGCCATTACTAGTAAAAAAAAAAAAATGCCATAAGTCTATTCCTTAGTTTGTAGACGCCTCTAACTTTTTCGCAAACCAATCAATATATGCTTATTGTGATTTTTTACCAAAAATATGTAGTAGAATACATATTGGCATAAACTGAAGAAGATTTTTTTTTTTTTTAATTAGTTTTTGGGATATTTATTATAGCAAAAAGTTAAAAATGTTGTTTGTTTTTTCGAAATTGGCGGTATTTTTTTGTTAGTAGCGCAAAAAAATAGAAACCGCAGAGGTGATCAAATACCACCAAAAGAAAGCGCTATTTGTGGGAAAAAAAGGACTTCAATTTTGTTAGGGTATAGCATCACATGACCGCGCAAATGACAGTTTAAGCGACGCAGTGCCGTATTGCAAAAAAATGGCCTGGTCATTAAGGGGGAAAATCTTCTGGTTCTTAAGTGGTTAAAGTGGATGTAAACATGATTTATGAAATTTGAGCTAGGCACATACATCTGTAGTGTTTTCTCATCTTGCTCCAAAGCACTAAGTCCCATGTGTTTCTTCTGTTCCGTAGCACTGTTATCAGCCTGAAAACTTCTGACAAGTTCTCCAACACAGGAGATAAAAGCAGCCTGAAGTTTGTGTCGTGGGAGGTTGCTATAAATAGATTAGCACAGAGCTGCTCGATTCAGAGCACAGCTCTACAAGTCTTTGCCTATGGGGAGTGGGGGTGTGTGCCTTTCCTCCAATCGGCTATCTTGGCTATATGCCAATTATCCACTCCCAGTGCTGAACAGGAAGAGAAAATCTCTAACAGATGTAAGAATTCTAAAGAATATAGAAAGGGAAAGACAGCAGATATTCATGTATGTAAGGGGATTTGTTTAATCTCTGTGTATCATCTGAGGCTGTTCACTTCACTGGGTATAATGTGCGGGCTTACATCCACTTTAACTTGGACAGAAGTTGATGCCCATGTAAACAGCTGTGTGGTTACCCTAACAACATAAGAGAAGAACAATTTATAGGATGATAAGGAAGTAGCACATGCTGTGACAAAACTGAGTTTAGAGTTTAAGTAATTTATATAAAGAGCATGGCTAAAGGATAAGTTTACCATTGAAACATGTTATATGCTTTACCTGTTTTTGGGGTGGAACATGTAACATGTTCAAGTATTTGCACCCCACATGCGCAATTCCCCCCCCCCTCCTGTGAAAGCGAGCGGGGGACCTTCTCCCTGCACCTGCTGTCACAATTTTAAAACAGCACGGCTCCGCCCACAGGGCTGCATCATTGATTCACAGTTTCCTGTGAATGAATAGACTACAAGTACTGCCATCCATTGCAACTGGCGGATTGTGGTTCTCAATTAGCTACAAGGGCGCTAGTGGTGCGCCCTGATGGTTCATTGATCTTCCTGCTCTCGGATAACTGCCTGCCCATACAATGTATGGGCGGACAGCTATCCCGAAAGTCTGCAAGAGCCTGAGATTGCACCTACGATCAGCTGATTGCGGGTGTAGGGTTCTGCAGGCTCCTTAGAAAAAAATAAATAAATGCACATTTTTTTTTACCTGTAGAAAATGTGTATTTTTTATTTTGTTTTCAAAAGGTGAACTTCTCCTTTTAGAAGGGGACTTTTGACTGCACACAGCAAAAAAGAGAGGTTATTAAACACTCACTGACATAGACATGGTACTCAATAGTTGTAAATGACCGCCTAGATACATGAGGGACCAGCCCCGTAGGCTTAGTATTATAAAAGTTCTGTATTGTAACTATTACCCTGTATTAGGGGGGCACTAGAGACAGAGGCTTGTTTGTATGTGTTCTTTTATTACTTATGTAACTGTTTATTGCCACGCTAAAAACAAATGTTGAGAAGCTACAGGAAATACTGCAGGTCACTTAGCGAATAAGAACAGATGACAAGAATAATTTACAGGATGAAAGACCATCCTGTGTCCTTGATGACAAGATAATATATACTGAGAAATACATGAGAAAACAAGAGATGTGGTATATTGTGCTGACTCTATAATTACAGGACAGGAGAAGTTTTACATACAGAATAAGAACCGATACTGATGCCGCGTACACACGACCGTTTTTCATGACGAGAAAAATGCAATTTTTTAATTTGGTCATTAAAAACGATCGTGTGTGGGCTCCAGAGCATTTTTCACGACGTGAAAAATGGGCATAAAAAATTTGCAACATGCTCTAATTTTTCGCGTTGTTTTTCACGTCGTCGTTTTTCTCGTCATGAAAAACGGCCGTGTGTAGGCTTTAACGACGTGAAAAAAACGCGCATGCTCAGAAGCAAGTGATGAGACAGGAGCGCTCGTTCTGGTAAAACTAACGTTCGTAATGGAGATAGCACATTCGTCACGCTGTAACAGACTGAAGAGCACGAGGCTGAAAAGCGCGAATCATCTCTCACCAAACTTTACTAACACGAGGATCAGCAAAAGCAGCCCAAAGGGTGGCGCCATGCGAATGGAACTTCCCCTTTATAGTGCCGTCGTACGTTTCATACGTCTCGTACGTCACCACGCTTTGCTCGAGCATTTTTTTTCATGATAGTGTGTAGGCAATGCAGGCTTGAGAAGAATCACGTCGAGAAAAACGTTGTTTTTTTTCAATGACATTAAAAACGGTCGTGTGTACGCGGCATGCGAATTACTCTTGCAATGCATTATTATGCAGGTCATACATGGATCAAATTCTGAATTAATTTTCTTTAAAAAAATCTGAAATTTTGTGTGTCTTGGGGCCACCATTGATTTCACAATTCAACCAACCAAGCCTTCAATTTTAGCTCATGTTGCTACATAAAAGAATTTTCGTGGTCAGAAATCTTCTTTTCCTTCTGGGAATTTTCTTTTCTTGCGTATTTCTTTTTTGATGAAATCTCCTAAATTTTTCACACGATTCTTCCATCATTGATTAGAAATTTGTTTGTCCAACATGCCAGATCACTAAAATGTGATGGCCACACGTTGCTGTTTTCGTTCACACCATTAGTGGAAAATTCTTTGAAAAGATTTTCTAAAGAAAATTCTTTTGAAATTTGAACCATGTATGGCTGGCCTTAGAGGATTGGTACTGTGCAGTATCCATGCATACAGAATAACAGCTGATACTGAGGATTACACCTGCCATGCAGGTTTAGAGGAGTATCGTGCATCGTCTTTACATCTGTATATGCACATCACTGTGCATCGTCTTTACATGCAGAATAAGAGCAGATACTCAGCATTTTAAGCAGCGTAAATAATACGAGAAGTCTGAAGCCTCGTACACACGATCGGATATCCTATGGATTCTAATCAGATGGATTTTTCCATCGGAAAACCGATGAAGCTGACTTCCATCAGTCTTGCCTACACACCATCAGTCAAAAAACCGACCGTTCCAAACGCGGTGACGTAAAACACTCTGATGAGCCGAGAAAAATTAAGTTTAATGCTTCTGAGCATGCGTCGACTTGATTCTGAGCATGCGTGTGTTTTTTATCCGATGGACTTGCCCATAGACGATCAGAATTTGCTATCGCTTTTTGATCCATCGGAAAAATGTAAAACATGTTCTATTTTTTAAAACCAATGGAAAAAAGACCGATGGGTCCCATACACGATCGGTTTGTCCGATGAAAAAAGTCCATCGGACTGTTTTCATCGGTAAAACCGATCGTGTGCACAGGGCTTTACTGTGCAGCTCCCATACACATAAAATAATAGGAGATTTTGAGATCATCACCCAACATATAGGACAAAAGAAGTGGTTCTGTGAAGTGTCCATGCATACAGAATAAGAACTGATACTGAGGATTCCACTTGGCATACAGAAAAAGAGAAATGTTACTGTGCAGTATCCATACATGCAGAATTAGTAAGAATACTGAGAATTACACCAAGCATACAGAACAACAGTACTCTACTCTGTGCAGTGTCCAACAAATTAAGATACTACATTTCCAGCAAGGGGTCACCTGGAAACTATGCAGGAAACAGGGTTGGGTCAGGTCTCCAGTATACAGGTATGAGAGGAGCGAAGGTAGCTGTGTACATCATGCAGGGAGAGGAAACTAAAAACCTGCGTGACTCGCTGGATTTGTCATTACATAAGATAACAAAGTAATACATTTTTTAAGGATGAATAAAGCCTTCTTTTCACGATATTGTCTTGCAAAAATTATTTTTTAATTCAATCGTTGGATAGAGAAAATACTGTTAGTTTAAAAAAAAAAAAGAGTGTTTCTGTCAAAAACTATACATTGATTTCTAGATCTGTTTAAAATGACACTAAAATTATGATTGTGGTACAAAGCACTGGAAAGTTATTTACAAATAAAATAAAGTTCTTTTTAATTCAATTTTACACATTTTTTAAATGTGACACAACAAAAAATGACAAGCAAAACAAAGAAAAAAACTGTTTAAATATTAATGGTTAATAACATAAATAAACACACAAAAATAAATCGGCAGGAAAATATTTAAAGCGGAGCTCCACCCTAAAGTGGAACTTCCGCTGATCGGAACCCTCCCCCCCTCCAGTGTCACAATTGACACCTTTCAGGGGGGAGGGGGGTGCAGATACCTGTCTAAGACAGGTATTTTCACCCACTTCCGGGAGTCCTCTCTGCGGGAAATCTGCGGGAAGCACGTCTCTTCCCGCAGATTCCCCGTAGTGTTCTGGGAGACACTCGGCACCCAGAACACAGGGGACCATGCAGAATGCGCCGTAGGGAACCGGACATGAAGCCGCAAGGCTTCACTTCCTGGTTCCCTCACCGAGGATGACAGTGGGGGCAGCAGAGTGACAAGCGATTGCTCGTCTTCCGCTGCGGACGTCGCTGGACTCCAGGACAGGTAAGTGTCCATATATTAAAAGTCAGCAGCTGCTGTATTATTTTGTATGGCTGAATTTGCAACGCACAGACATTGCATGTGATGTGCACAGCAATGCGGTGCGAATCACATGCAATGTCTGGCATCGCAGTAATGTGAACCCAGCCTTAGACCTTCTTCATGTGGCCATTTACATTTACATGCAGCCACCAGATTCCAGTGGCATAGATCAGTAGGTTCTTGTGCCTGAAATGACTGCGGATAGCAGTGGACACAGTCAACAGCGTCCAGGCTCAGATATCTGGTTACTGCTCTGTGTGTGGCTACATGCAAAAAAGCAGCTACCACTGTCAGCCTGTCATTTATTTAAATAGGCTGAGTGGCTACAGTGTGTTGTATTGCAGCAGTGTCTAGGCCTGCTTTAGTACAGTTTATTTTAAGCAAGGACAGTGTTATCCATGTTAATATTTATTGAATCTAAATTTATGTACAATTTTCTGATCCTTTCATATGTCTTCTTTGACTTGGCTAACTAACCTGACTGTAGGGAGGAAATGACTGTACATATAAACAGAGGCTTAGTCAGTAGGTGGCACACTAAGCCTACGCTCATCACTTCAGAACGTAGTGTGATCCAGTTTAGAAAAAATAAGTTGTTTGCAACCCTTGTTTTTGCTAGGAGTATCAACTTTCTAAAGGCTAATTCGTCTCTGGGCATATACTGCCTATACTTTAGTATTGCTTAGTGCACCATCCAGCTCTGTCCAGCTGCAGTTAGTAGCTGTCAGCCTCCATAGAGTTTAACAAGCTGCTCGCAGCAGGGCTGGAAGGTGCCCCCGCACCTAAACACGTGTGCATGGGGCCTAAATGGTTGCTTGTTCTGTGCTTAAGCCTTGTCTGCTGCAGGCCCAGTTTTAAGAAGGGCGAGGCTCTCGGTAGGTCAAATTCTATAGCCATGGGTGCTGGCCAACCTATGTAAATGCAAGTGGGTACAGCGTGCCCTATACACCTGTGGGCTTTATCTACAAGCAAGCATGCTTAACATTTTCATAAACAGTGGTCGTTGATTTTTATTTTTTTTAATAATGTATTTTTCTATTTAATAGTGCAGTTGTATGTGTCAGTTGAACTATTAAATATTTGGCACTGCTGAAGAACATTGCAACCTAAATTTGGCAGTGTTAATCTGCAGACTAAAGGCTTTTATTTGTGTCAATGGAGCGCTCAGCCTGCTTGTAATCACTATGCCTGAGCTGACATAGTAATCTCATGATCGGGATCCACTCTGATTGGTTCCTGATTATCAGGGGGGATCCAGACATCACCAATACCTGTGATTGGAACTCAGCAGCAATGCAAAGTGTCAGCTGGCAGGTCTCAGATGGGAGGAAGTATATTGGGCATAAGGTGGGCAATAATAATATTCAGATTGCAGGCATGGACGGTTAAACAAAAAACTCAGGGGTAATACATTTTATACATAACTGATAGCCATATTTATAGTTCAAAATGTTTATTTTATTTATTATGATCTCCTACCCAGGGCTGCTGATAAGGCAGTACAACTGGGCCTGTTGTACTGGGCCCAGGCCTCATCAGCTAATAAGGGGGGCCCGGGGCAGCTTTATTGTTAATTTCTGCCTAAAAGCATAAATTGATTTTTACTAGACCACACCCCGGCTCCTACTTGCATACCAGGGCCTAAATTACATTAACCCTGGGCTCCATCACGTCAACAGAGGGGCCCAGGAGGTAGGAGCAGAGGAGGGCATTTATTTTTCAATTTCGGGGGGTAGGGGGATAAATTCAGTGCCGCTGTTTCTCTGCACCTTGGGGGGGGCTGTGGAGGTGGGGTTGGGGGGGCCCATCAGGAAGGCTGTACGAGGCCCTATGATTTCTAACAGCAGCCCTGCTCCTACCTACATTGTATGACTGTCAATTTATGGACTGGTACAGGTTCAATGTTCTATAGTTGATATTGACCATTAATTTAGATAGTTAGGCTTAGTATGTAGGGAGAAAATACGTTTAGACCATTTGTCAATTTCTGGGGAGGTTTATCATGGAGTATACCGCATACAATACATTTGAAATTCTGTATCATACAGCTTTACAATCTTCATGAGGACTGGGCTTTGCAAACAAGACACTATGTTACTTTTATGCATAGTTATACAGTGTCCAACTATGTGCAGCCATATTAGATTAAAGAGGTTGTAAAAGTCAGTGCACACCTGAGCATATTGTTTTCAGGCGAGAAGTCTTGCGCTTTTGCAGCGTTTTTGTACAGGTCAAAATGCCACCAATGTAAAAAGCAGAAAAACGCCTGTAATCTGGCTAAAAAGAAGCTCATGTACTTTTTGAGCTTCAGGCATTTTGTTCAGATGTGAACAGAGGCCATTTAAATGAATAGGATTTTGCTTGTTGGGCGTTTTTTTCAACTTTTGAGATGAGCGTTTTCAGCTCGTAAAACGTTTAGGTGTGAATGCAGCCAGAAGGTTTTTTATCTTAATGCATTCTATGCATTAAGATAAAAAGCCTTCTGTGTGCAGCAGCCCCCCTAACACTTACCTGAGCCCCATCTCGATCCAGCGATGTCCACGAGTGTCTCGGCCGTCCAAGACTCACCCTCCTGATTGGCTGAGACACAGCAGCGGTGCCATTGGCTCCCACTGCTGTCAATCAAAGTCAGCTAGTCAATCAGGAGAGAAGGGGTGGGGCCGGTCCGCATCCCCGTGTCTGAATGGACACAGGGAGCTGTGACTCGGGTCTGGTGCCCCCATAGCAAGCTGCTTGCTGTGGGGGAACTGAACAGGAGGGAGGGGCCAGGAGCACCGGTGAGGGAGGATCTGGGCTGCTCTGTGCAAAACCATTACACAGAGCAGGTAAGTATATCCTGTTTGTAAAGTCTTATTTTTTTTTTCTATAAAAATAACAATCACTTTAAGCATAGAAAGTGGTTTACGCACAAACAAGATTGTGATTTTGCAGTTAAGTTTGTTAGTCAGAATTAAAAAAAACACTGTCCTTTTAATTATTCTTGGACCTTTGGATACCTATTAGTAATTAAACCTAGCTTTTACCTTCAACTTTATTAAAACAGGAGAGCTCAAACATGCAATAACCAAGGCTTTGGCATTCTTTAAAAGCACTTCATCAGGGATCTCCAGCGGTTTTTGTGCCTCTTTGTTGTGCAGTTGCTGATTGGTATTCTACTCATATAGAGAGGCTATCATTAGCAGTCATGGAGGGTAATATATCCAAACTAAGTCTCAGAAGGGCCACAAAGAAAATGAAGAGTCTGCAAAGTGGTCTCTAACTTGTAAAGACAGTAAACTTGACGTTTCAAATGTGAATGCTTCCCTCTGAATGTTAAAAAGTATTTTGCACTACTATAAAATGCATCTGAACCTACATACAAAAATGTAATACAGTAATTTGCAGCTAACAAGTTCTTTGATGTTGCGGCTGCATTACTTTTCTTCTTTTTTTTTCCAGTTTTCTTTTTCTTTCCCCTGGTGATCCTGCCATTGGCACACTTCTTGTCCTAGGCCTGGGGTGAAAGTACTCACTCGCTGTACTGTATCTATAGAGGAGCATCGTTGTCACCCAAGACAGGAAGTGTGTTAGAACTATGTAACGCCTCCCCCTCTCCTTCAGCCAAGACAGGAGGTGTGTAAAAATGCAGGAGGCAAAGTGTAAAAATGCATCATTCCTCACTTTCGAGCATTAAGGTGATTGCAAAGTCTCGTTTAAAAAAATAAAATAATAAATAACAAACATATTATACTTACCTCCTCTGTGCAGTGGTTTTGCACAGAGCAGCATGGATCCTTCTTTTCATGGGTCACTCTTCAGCTCTCCTGGCCCCTCCCTCTTGTTGAGTTCCCCCACAGCAAGCAGCCTGTCCTGTCCATTCAGACACGGAGCTGCCGTTCGGCCCCACACCCTCTCTCTCCTGATTGGCTAACTGACTTTGATTGACAGGCCCGGGAGCCATTGGCGCCACTGCTGTGTCTCAGCCAATCAGGAGGGAGAGTCTCGGATGGCCGAGGCACTTGTGGACATTGCTGGATAGAGATGGGGCATAGGTAAATGTTAGGGGGGCTGCTACACACAGAAGACTTTTTATCCTAATGCATAGAATGCAGTAAGCTAAAAAAAAAACTTCTGCCTTTACAACTCCTTTAAAAACAGGAAAAGATGGCTTATGAGCAGTTGCTGCAAAATGATGATTGTAACAGAATGTCAAAATGATTTCCAATTTGTGTTCAGTTAAAATAGTGCCCAAAGCGCTAAGTATGCTCAGAGGCTGCTACAGCAAGGTATGGGGAAATACTTATTAATGGTATTCTTTTTCCTACCCACATTCACTTATGATTTTCTGCTCATTCTCTACATGTGAATAGAAGTATCACTAGAGAATTCTGTATCGATTGCTCAGGTTGCCATAACAAGCAAAACTTGTGAAATAATGATGAGTGGGTGCTGCCTTAGAGCTTTCTGTATGGAAGCTGCTAGCACAGAAACAACTAAACAGCACCACCACCTAAGGACATAGTGTACGAGTTACACATGCTAGGAGCACAACTATGCCTAATTGTATCCAAGTGATCTTTGCTAGCTGTGCCCTGGAACACTACTAAGTCAGACTACTGGCAAGTATCATTGTAGAGACTGAAACATAAAAAAGAAAATCAAGTCCATCCCTAACCCATATTTCAAATGGAATTAATTTCCCTGGCAACATTTTATCATTTTTAGGGATTTTGTCAGTAAAACCTGCTCAATGTGGTTCTATACTCCTGTTTTCTACTGAAGCTATTAAAGTGCTTCTAAAGACCGAAGGGTTTTTACCTTAAAGCGATATTAAACCTTTGGGTTTTTTAAAACTAAAATAACAAACATGTCATGCTTACCTGCTCTGTGCAATGGTTTTGCACAGAGCAGCTCCTATCCTTCTTTTCTGGCGTCCCCCTGCCGGCACTCCAGGGCCCTCCTCTTCGGCAAGTGCCCCCAGGGAAAGCTACTTTCCCTGGGGGCACTCTTGCATCTTGCTCCCAAGCTGCTCAGTCTGCGTCTATTGAAACAGACCGGGTGACTCGGCCCCACCCACCGCTCTCTCGTCTTAGCTTTTGATTGACAGCAGTGGCAGCCAATGGCTGCCACTGCTATCAATCTGCCCAATGATGGAGATAGCGGCGAGAGCTGCTGCTGTCGTGCACATTGCTGGATCGGACTCGGGTAGGAATAAGGGGGTGCTTACACTACCTGTCCTCAGGCTCCCCTCTCACACAGTGCAACCTGTCACAGTAGCAAGCAAGCCATATGTCCACTTCCCTAAAGCTGGCCATACACGGATCTAAATTCAGTAATTTCAGCATACTGGCCAGATTTCAATCCATGTGTGGCCACTGCAGTGCAGTTGAACAGGAGTTGACCTACTGATCGCCCTGTAGGTGCTTGATCAGCAGCGCAGGTAGTAGGCTGCAGTGCTGATCTGTGTATTTTGAAAGTGGGGAAATCTCCTCGCTGTCAGAACACAATAGTGCAGCGAGCAGGATTTCCCCATCCACCTCAAACTAGCTGCTTGAACAAATAAAACTGACCTATGTATGGCTAGCCTTAGAAACGAATTAGCTGTCTAGCAAATTAAGAGGTTGTCTTATGGGTATTAGTTTAAAAAATAGGGTAGGGCATAAAGCCTGCACCACTCTTCTAAACTGAGAAAACAGTAGGACCCGCTTCTAGTTAACAAAGTGGACACAAGCCCCTTTGTTATTTAGAAGCAATCTGCTCTGTTTTGTACATGGCATGTAGAGCTGGAGCTGCTTGCACTGGCTTTCTATGCCTGCCCACCACCCTGTGTTTTGAGAGGGTTAACAGTAGGGGATATAGATAGGAAAAATAAACTTTCCCTGCCTATATGCAGGCTCTGTTTGTGTAGTGTTTTCACTGCACGGGCAGAGAGATTCATTCGAGTTTTCTGCCAAGTTATCGGCAGACAGTTCACCTACAGGTCCAATGTGGCAGAGATCTGCAGAAGTTTTCCATATTGAAAACTGCCACAACATGTGTGGTAATAAGGCACAGGACCTGCACCAATTTCTATTTCACTTTGAAAATAAAACAAATAATCTGTATCGATTAATATCCAAACTCTGATTCTACTTTTTTGCCCTAAAATTTTGAATTGCAGTGCAACCTTTTAAACTGTGTTTTCCCTCACTTCCTGACCTGCTGACAACATCATCACCAAGCAACAAAGGAAGGAAAATCTACAACGGGCAATACAAATTTTAGCCGCAACAATCCACACTTACTGCTCCGTTGTCAATGCTTCCAAAAGGGTGCTCTGCATACGGTGGTACCATGCAAAGGCCAGCACACCAGGTTCCAGTTCAATTCCTTACTAGAGTTTCAAACAGATTGTGGGGACATAGTCCCCTTTCTCTGTATGTCACCTTGAAACAGTGTTTCAAAGCAGTCAGATGTGGCTGGATTTACACTTTAAGTTGAACTGAAAGGAGGGAGCTCTGGCTGGAAGGTAGGTTTAGCACACTATGCTGCTATACCTATTAGTCAGCATAGTGTGCTTTTTGGTAAAAGTGAACTAACGCTTTAAGATGAGCTCTATAATAATGTAGCAGCATGTATAAATAAAAAATATATATATATTACCCCCCTCCCCTTCATTCCTACCCTACTAAGCCATTTAAAATTTACAGTCAGACCTATGGCTACAGTTGCCACCTGTCCAAGATTCACCCGGACAGTTCGGGTTTGGAATCATGCGTCCGGGTTTCAGACTGCCTGAAACCCGGACACATTATTCAGACTGGACTATGGCTTCCCAGCAGGGTTGCTGGCTATAGTTGTCTGAGCTAAGAGTGTCTGTTACACTCTTTTACACTGCCCAAAGCCAGCACTAACAAATCCCCCCCCCCTCCAAAAACACACACAGATAGGAGAGGAGAGAGTGCTTGATCTGCACCTCTTCCCCCCACCCATACCCCCCTGTGTCTGCCCACACTCCAATCCCCAGCGCTATGCCTTTAGAAAAGGAAAGTTGGGGCAGGAAATTTGAAGTCCAGCAGCCTCAGATACATCTGGATGAGAGGTACTGACTGCCAAGGGGTGAGGGAGCTCACCATCCATTCCTGTCTGTGACTGAAATCTCCCTCTTCTCTCTCCTGCCTCTGAGTGAGTACACTAAGGCTAATCAGGGTTCTCAGAGCACCCCTTACATCAGAGTTCCCCTTTACACCCAGAGGCCCCAGTGTTTCCCCTTACATCAGAGTCTTCTCCGTACATCAGAGTTCTCAGTGTTCCCCCTTACATCAGGGTTCCCAGAGCATCCCTTATGTTAGAGGCCCCAGAGTTCTCCCTTACATCAGAGTCTGCAGAGTCCCCCCCTACAGTGAAAGGGAACTCTGCGAGTTCAGATGTAAAAGGGGAACTCTGTGGATTCAGATGTAAAGGGGGACTCTTGTTCTTAACTTCATATGATTAGAAATGTTAATAGCAAAATATATGTATAGTTTATACAATAAAAAACAATTGCCGTGCGCCACTAAAGTGTTCGGGTTTGACTTGAAGAAAAGGTGGCAACCCTACCTATGGCTGTACTAAGGAGTGTTATAAATACCCTTTAGTGGTTTTAGGCTGTGTTCACACTATTGTAAATTGGATGTGGCTTTCCCCGCATTCAATTCGCATGTCAAAAGAGTGTGCCCGGCTTTCAATGGAGCTGGTTCACACAGTTCCGGGACGGCTACGGAGTGAATTGCACAGGAGTCCTGTGCGTCTTCTGGTCCGTTTCAGGTCTGAATTCAGCCAAAAATTCGGACCGAAATCGGACCTGAAACGGTGAACAGGGATGCACCGGACTCCTGTTGTGAGCTGTTCCGTACCGCAGTGTAAACCCAGCTTTAATAAATGACACCCTGCCTGTCACCTCTCTATGATCTCATGCACACTGAGCCACTTTTACAGGTGTTCGGCTTTTTTTTCAGCCTGTAAAAGTACCTCTGTGTAAGCTTATGTGGTCATGCAGGTGTATAGGTGTATTAGAAGAGGAGCATTTTATGAAAAAATAAATAAAAATAAATCACCAAAAGCACATTCAGGGGAGAAGCTAAAGAGCATAAAAAACACTAGATGCGCCTAAACGCGTCTAAACATGCCTAAATTCCAGACCCGTCCAGCGTTTGAGCATCAATGCATTCCAAGGTCAGAACAAAAAAATCATATTGTGGCCAATGGAATGCATTAACGCCCAGATGTGCCTAAACCTATGGCAATGCGCGGCTTTAGGTGCGTTTATTAAGCAGACAGACTCTCTGTATGCTTGAGGCCTAATGTAAAACACAAGCTTTTTTTTCTCTTCTGCACATTGCTCAATGATGATCAATTTAGCACAAACTAATATTTCTGGACATTATGATTATAAAACCATAGGGTCTTATAAGTACCAAAGAGCTAGTGTGAAATATAATTGAATAATGCTGAGTGTTTTCCTCTTAACCAGTCAGCTCATGGTACTTCGGAAGTGGTGAAAAATATAGCAAAGCAAAAACACTGGCTGCCCTTCTTTTTACTTGTTGTGAAATATATAAATGATGCGTCCGTGCACATCAGATACAGGAAGACATAGAGCTTGGCTGAAGGTCAAAGAGTCGTGCAGAATATTTGTCATCTTCTAAGGACTTTCTACCTGCACAGTCTAGTTTATTGCAGGAGAGCCAGATTTAGAAGTTAGGTTGAAGGCATGCATCTTTAAAATGGCCTTATGCTGCTCAGTGATAAATACTTTGCTGTGCACCACTGTCATGTCTAGTGCGACCATATTTTATAAAAGCTGCAGCAATCCTTAACTGTCAGAAAAAAATGCAGGCTCTCTCCCCCCCCCCCCCCCCCCCGAGGACGTACAACAGTGAAATAGTATAGGCATTGAGTGTACATCCTAAAGAAGAACTCCAGACTTATGTAACCACTTCTCTTCTCACACCTATGGACCAGAGCATTTTTTACAGTTCTGCTATGAATCTGTTTATTTAGCAATACCAGCAAGGTATTAACATACAGACATACCCCACTTTTAAGTACACAATTGGACCAGAGCATGTATGTAAAACAAAAAGGTACCTAATGTGAAGCAATACCCTTTTTCACTTCTGGAAGGTCAGGGGCTGTAGTGGGGGGGGGTTCAGGACCTATAGTGGAGGGCCATGGGCTATAGTGGGGGTGGGGGGGTCAGGAAGTGAAGTTTATAGTACTGTACATTAATCCACTTAAGTTTAGGTAGCAACTCTGGGCTGCCTGGATTTTTATTTTTTAGATAGAAAGCCATGCTGTACCTGCACCACCAAGGAGAGAGCCATACTTTACCCATACAATCAGAGAGAAGCCGATGCTGTTCCCGCACCACCAGAGAGCGACCCACACCACCAGAGAGAGAGCCACACTGTACCTGCACCACCAGAGAGACCCACACCACCAGAGAGAAAGCCAGGCTTTACCCGCACCATCAGAGAGAAGCCCATGCTGTACCCGCACCACCAGAGAGAGACCCACAACACCAGAGAGAGAGCCACACTGTACCTGCACCACCAGAGTTAGACCCACACCACCAGAGAGAAAGCCACTTTCCCCACACCACCAAAAAGAGACCCGCACCACCAGAGAGAAAGATATGCTGTACCCGCACCATTAGAGAGAAAGCCATGCTGTACCTGCACCACCAGAGAGAGACCCACACCACCAGAGAGAGAGAGCCATGCTGTACCCGCACCACCAGAGAGAGAGCTACGCTGTACCCGCACCACCAGAGAGAGACCCGCACCACCAGAGAGATAGAGCCACGCTGTACCCGCACCACCAGAGAGAGAGCCACGCTGTACCCGCACCACCAGAGAGGGAGCCACGCTGTACCCGCACCACCAGAGAGAGAGCCACACTGTACCCACACCACCAGAGAGAGAGAGCCACGCTGTACCCGCACCACCAGAGAGAGAGCCATGCTGTACCCACACCACCAGAGAAAGAGAGTCACCCTTCTGCCCAGCACCACCAGAAAGAGACACACTGTATCTGCACCACCAGAGAGAGAGCCACGCTGTATCTGCACCACCAGAGAAAGAGCCACGCTGTACCTGCACCACCAGAGAGAGAGCCACGCTGTACCTGCACCACCAAAGAGAGAGCCACGCTGTACCTGTACCACCAAAGAGAGAGCCATGCTGTACCTGCACCACCAGAGAGAGCCATGCTGTAACTGCACCACCAGAGAGAGCCATGCAGTACTTGCACCACCATAGAGAGTACGCTGTACCCGCACCACCAGAGAGAGAGAGCCACGCTGCTGCCCAGCACCACC
Source organism: Rana muscosa (assembly GCA_029206835.1). Lineage (NCBI taxonomy): Eukaryota > Metazoa > Chordata > Amphibia > Anura > Ranidae > Rana > Rana muscosa. Next base: position 783,558,973 of record CM055116.1, on the reverse strand, counting down.
AGAGGGAGAAAGACTGGTCCATTGCCAGGGTACACAGCCTTGCTACACTACTGACCAGAGCCAACCTAAACAACAAAGAGAGAGCAAACGTCCAGCCAGAGGGATCACTGCTGCAGTTTTGCTGGGTCTGGTAAGAGGGCTTGTTGGCCATTATCCATTACTGTTCCTAGGGACTGAGCCATTAGGCAGTGCCTAACCTGCTATCATTTAACCCTAATACTGCCTGCAGGCCCTATTGACCGCTGCAACGCTTGCCAATGAGCTCCAATGCTGGGCTGCCGACCCGAAAATAGGTGAGGGGTGTGGGGGGGTGACACAATTTTTTACTGCACCAAGTGACACCAACCCTAGTGATGCCACTGCAATGATGATCTCAGCGTAAGTATGAAACTTTTCAGTCCCGGGGAGTGTAAGAAGACATGGGGCTACACCGTGAGACTGGAAAAGAAGAGGTTTAACCTTAAAGGGCTTGTAAACCCTCTTTTTTTTTTATAACAAACATGTCATTCTTACCTTCACTGAGCAGTTTGTTTTTGCACAGTCTGACCCTGAATCAACGTCTTTTGGGGCCCACGGCGGCTCTCACGGCTCCTCCCCACATCGGTAAACCCCCTGGGAGAAGGGTGCGCTCCTGAGTCCAGCATTTGCGTCTGTTGACACAGAATGCCGGACTCGGCCCGGCACCCGCGACATTGGATTTGATTGACAGCAGCTTGAGCCAATGGCTGCGCTGCTATCAATCTATCCAATCAAGAGCCGAGAACCCCAGGCAGAGAAGCACAGCACATCTCCGCCAAGGGATTGAAGGGCTCAGGTGAGTAAAATGGGGGGGGGGCGGTCACCATCAGAAGTTTTTTTACCTTAATGCATATGATGTATTAAGGTGAAAAAACATGAGCGTTTACAACCCCTTTAAGCTGTGTAGGGGATTTTTCACTGTCAGGGCGGTAAGGTTGTGAAACTCTCTTCCACAATCGGTGGTGTCGGCAGGAAGTATGGGTAGTTTTTAGTTCAAATATTTTTTATTCGATTTTTCAGATATATAACAAAAGGAGTACATCAACATTTTGGTTCGATTATGTCATCATAAACAGATATATGACTTTAATAAGCGAACAAAATACATTACCAGTATATTTTTATGATTTGTTCTTAACTCAATACAGTGTATTATTCTTTAATAATAAATTAATCCTTGTTTACCCCAAACGGGAACACTCTGTAAACAAGGGTAGGTAGCTAAACATTAGGAAAGGAGGAAAGGAAGAAAAAAATTAAATAAAGAGAGGAAGTTACCGTACGAGTTCTATCTCTTAAGCCCCATACACACGGTCGGACTTCCATCTGACTTTTCCGTGGTTTTTTGTCCGAACGGAGTTGGTCGGGAACACCCATAGCATACACACGCTCTGACTTTTCTGCAAACTTTCCCAAAACTTTTTGCAACATCACGTGTTTTTTCTGCTCTTTTCTGCTCTTTACCGCCACCCTTTGGTCAACTTCTGCTATTGTTGGTTGATTTTAACATTATTTGTTTTGTCCATCGGACAAAAGTCCGATGGTTTTCTGTACACACGGTCGGACTTTGCTCCATCGGACTTTTGTTGGCCAAAAGTTTGTCCATTTGCAGACTCAACTTTTGTCCGATGAAAACAAGAAAAAAGCAAAAAAAGTTTGTCCGATGGAGCGTACACACGGTCGGATTGTTGGTCCAACTTGCTCAAAATGAAGTTTGTTGGCCAAAAGTCCGACCGTATGTATGGGGCTTTAGTCTTGTGATCTACTGCAAACACAATATTATTAGTTCTCGTTATCTTCAAGAATATTGAAGCTCTAGGATGTAAAGTTGCAAGCCAAACTTTTGTAAATTTAGCTATGGCACCATTTTTGTGTGCTAACATCAATTCAAAATGGGCTATAGAATTGAGTTTTAATATGACATCAGATAAGTGGGGATAGTTTTAAAAGACTCTTGGACGTGCATCTTAGCGAACACAATATACAGGGATATGGGAAATGATTTTTCTACACAGGTTGAACTAGATGGACCGTTGTCTTTATATAGCCTTACCAACTATGTAACTACAATCATGGTTCTGGGGCAAAGCATTGCAAAGATATTTACAAATCAAATAAAGTGGTTGATTTACTAAAACTGGAGAGTGCAAAATCTGGTGCAGCTGTGCATAGAAACCAATCAGCTTCTAACTTCAGCTTGTTCAATTTGGCTTTGTTAAACAACCTGGAAGCTGATTGGCTTCTATGCAGAGCTGCACCAGATTTTGCACTCTCCAGTTTTAGTAAATCAACCCCAAAATGTTTTGTTTTGTTTTTTAAATGGAAACTGTGTAAATATATGTTAAATGTGCAATTATTAAGCAACAAAAGACACAAAAACAAAAACGTTTACATATTAACGGTTAAAAAAATAGAATAAAATGAACAAAAAGAAAATAATAATTGAATGGAGAATAAGAAGCTAATTGGGGGTGATAAGATTAAAATAAGGCTTATTAAGGGGTTAAACAGAGGAAAACTTTATTTAAAAAAAATAAACTTTTACTTGTCAGGTTGCTTTAACTGACATCATCTGCAAATCAAAGGTAATCCCTTTGATCTGCAGATGAATGAACAGAATAGATCCAAAAGTAACTATGTTACTTTGTATCTTTCTATTTCTGGTCTGAACATTTTGTTGTGTTGATAAACAGGAGTCAAGCCGATTTTCTCGTCGTAAAAAACACGTTGTTTTTTTCGACGAGATTTTTGTTAAGCTTGTCGATTTTCTCGTCAAGCTTTCTATGCGTACACACTGACATTTCCCAATTTCCTCGTTGTTCTCCGTGCTCACGTCCAGCACGTACGACGGCACTATAAAGGGGAAGATCTTTTTTCTTGGCGCCACCCCTTGGGCTGCTTTTGCTGATCTCGTGTTACCGCGTGTGAAGTAAAAGTTTGGGAAGAGACGATTCACGCTTTTCAGTCTTCGTACTTTTCAGATCGTTTTCTGCGGTTCAGTTTGTGCTTGTGGGTTCGTATCTTGACTTTCAGGGCGTCTAGGCAGGTCGTATCTGTTTTACAGTGCGTTCTTGCCTGTTCGTTTCTGATTTTCAGTTCGTTATTCATAGGCCTTGCTGTTCTAAAGTGCGTTCTGTTCTGTACGTTCTGATAAGACGACCGTTTCTTAGCCATGTCGCCTGGACGTTCTCGTCGTCGAGTTCGTGCTGTGCGTGCGCTTGGTGTTGGTCTGCTTGTTTTGGACCAAGACCAGTCCATGAATGGTGTGAGGAGGAGTTCATGGACCAAGAATTGGTTGCTCCAGCGGGACCAATTCTGCCATATGCCTCTGCTGCGGGAGATCGTCGAGAATAATCCTGAGGACTACAGGAATTTTCTGAGGATGTCTGACCCCGTTTTTCAGGAACTGTTGGCTTTGGTGTCCCCATATATTACCAGGAAGGACACCGTTATGCGGGAAGCCATCAGTGCTGAGCAGAGGCTCATCGCCACCTTACGGTACCTGGCGACAGGGAGAAGTCTTCAGGACTTGAAGTTCACCACAGGCATCTCCCCCCAGGCTCTGGGCCTCATAAACCCAGACACCTGTTCTGCCATTATACAAGTCCTGCAGGAGGACTATATTAGGGTAAGTTTTCTCCCTTAACATCACATTTTATGTATTACATGTATGCTAATGTATTGTATTTCTTTCATCCTTCCCTAATTACCATGATTGTAATATGCTGAGAATGATCCCCTTTGTCCCCATGCATGCTGGAAGCTTTAGATTGCCCCTTTTTTCTCCTCCATAAATATTTCCCTTCACTAACTTTTCCAGCAGGGGCGCCTGTTGCTCCAAATGTTTGGGCGTTCAAACACCAATTTAGGAAATAAACTTCCTCCTTTTTTGCTCTGGTGCCTATTAAACGCCCCCAGTTGTCCCCTCTAATGCAGCCATTTTGTTCACTCCAATGCAGCCATTTAGTCCCCTCTAATGCAGCCAGTTTCCCCCCAGCCCTGCACTTACCTTCTTGTGGTCAGCGCCATCCTTTTTCTGTCCTTGATGTCTTCTCCTTCCCTTGATGTTGCATCAGCCAATCATGTTACCATTAAACAGACTTGGTGAACATGATTGGCAGAGCAGCCTGCCAGTGTTTCCCCAAGGAATGCCCCCCCCCCCTGCGTCCCCTATTTTACTTTTAGGAAGCCAATTACATCCCTCAGGTTGTAATGTGCAAGACTATTTTACTACCCGTTTCTGCTATGCAATTTGAACCCCCTAAATGCCGCAATTATTCATATGTCGGTCGCTTTACAAGAGGCCATCCACCTGAATAGTGGGCGGCATAGACAATACATAGGTTCATGCAACGCATGAACCTATGTATTGTTCTGAGTGATGGGCACAGGAGAGAGGGGGCAGTGCTCCAGCGCCCACTCTGGACGCACCGCCACTGCAATGCTATCCTGTGGCCAAACACATCTTCCCCCCCCCCCAAAATAATTTAGTAATGGCCCATCAGAGGGGGTGATGAATATGATAAATGAGCCTTCCATTATACTTATTTTAAACACCTTAATAAACGTAGAATTTGATTGATGTTGGCCTCTAATTTTTTTTAATAGAATTTCCTTGTAATGTATGACTTTGGTATTCTAATATTATTTCATCTTGTTTCACTCCACAGCTTCCTTCCACGCCACAGGAATGGCAGACTGTGGCATCGGAGTTTGCCACGCGGTGGGACTTCCCCAACTGCGGTGGTGCCATAGACGGGAAGCACGTCCGCATCGTGCCGCCACCCCGTTCTGGGTCCTACTACTACAATTACAAGGGGTTTCATAGCATTGTGCTGATGGCGGTGGTGTCAGCACGGTATGAATTCCTCTATGTTGATGTAGGGAAGAATGGCCGGATGTCCGATGGGGGATCCTTCATCCAGACGGAGTTTGCCCTCCGTCTCCAGAGTGACGACCTTGCATTGCCACCGGATGCAGGGAATATTGAAGGACTCCCCTTTGTTTTCTTGGCTGATGAAGCCTTCGGACTCGGACGGCATCTTATGAGGCCATTTCCACAGAGGACCCTGACCCCAGAGAAGAGGGTGTTCAACTACCGGCTGGCCAGGGGCCGAAGAGTTGTCGAAAATGCCTTTGGCATAATGGCCAGCCGGTTCCGCCTTTTTATGACTTCAATACACTTGGCGGACTACAAAATAAACTATGTCGTATTTTGCTGCTGTGTGCTACACAACTTTCTGAGCCAAAAATCAAATTCCTATATGGCCTCAGTTTTGCCAGAGGCTGGACTTTCCCCTGCAAATCCCCTGCCGGGCCTGGAATCTGCCCGTCCTGGCTTGCCCTCCCAAAATGCCCGTGAGGTTCGGGACAAATACATGGAGTATTTCATGGGTAGAGGGGCAATTCCTATGCCAGCCTATGTCTAAGGATCCAAATAAAAAGCTTGTTTAAACCTTTAATTATTTGTTCTTTCCTGTCTCCTAGTTTGTCTTAGTGCATTTGTAGTGCCAAGTGTATTTTACTTTAGTAACTAACAACCATTTCACTATGTAACCTTACAAAATAACCAAATAAGCTTAGAGGGTATTATAAAAAGAAGCTACACGTTGTTTGTGGTCAAATATTTTACTCTGTGCACATTCTCACAATTTTTAGTTTTTTCTGTTTTTTTGGGTTGGCCTGGCCCCAACCCGGCAATTTTTTGCTTATGAAAATACAAAAATAACAGTTGCATTCCAAAAATTACAACATTGGATACCTCTGAGCAATCTGAGACATTCACTTACACAAACTATGTCTCTATGTGCCCGTCCTAATATGGGGTCCTGCCACCCCTTGCCCAGCCAAAAATTGAATATGCACACATTTGGGATTTTTTTCATCTAGGAAGTTTACAATCCTGATCCCTATTGTCAACATGTGCTATCTGCCATCAGGGGTGATCAATGGACATGTTTTGGGGGTGCAACCCCTTCCTCAGTTCACCGACTTTAGATACGAGGAAGGGGTTGCACCCACAAAAGACATACATGGATATCCCCTGATGGCAGATAGCACATGTTCACACACTGTGTGCAGATTCAATTTTTGGCTGGTTTGATTGTCAAAAAAATTCGAAAAGTTGCAAAAACAAACATGTAAAAACAAATGTGTTTGGATGGCTTATTGAATTCTCCCCAAAACATCGAGAATGTCTTTAAATGTTTGTTCCATCACATGGATTCTTTGTTTAATAAGGTCCAGTTCCGTGCTACATTCCATCACTTGCTGGATGAGGCGGAGGGCACTGTCAGCAGAGAACCGTGTACTATCCTTCACAACATTTACAGGTCCTTCTCAAAAAATTAGCATATTGTGATAAAGTTCATTATTTTCTGTAATGTACTGATAAACATTAGACTTTCATATATTTTAGATTCATTACACACAACTGAAGTAGTTCAAGCCTTTTCTTGTTTTAATATTGATGATTTTGGCTTACAGCTCATGAAAACCCACAATTCCTATCTCAAAAAATTAGCATATTTCATCCGACCAATAAAAGAAAAGTGTTTTTAATACAAAAAAAGTCAACCTTCAAATAATTATGTTCAGTTATGCACTCAATACTTGGTCGGGAATCCTTTTGCAGAAATGACTGCTTCAATGCGGCGTGGCATGGAGGCAACCAGCCTGTGGCACTGCTGAGGTGTTATGGAGGCCCAGGATGCTTCGATAGCGGTGTTAAGCTCATCCAGAGTGTTGGGTCTTGCGTCTCTCAACTTTCTCTTCCCAATATCCCACAGATTCTCTATGGGGTTCAGGTCAGGAGAGTTGGCAGGCCAATTGAGCACAGTAATACCATGGTCAGTAAACCATTTACCAGTGGTTTTGGCACTGTGAGCAGGTGCCAGGTCGTGCTGAAAAATGAAATCTTCATCTCCATAAAGCTTTTCAGCAGATGGAAGCATGAAGTGCTCCAAAATCTCCTGATAGCTAGCTGCATTGACCCTGCCCTTGATAAAACACAGTGGACCAACACCAGCAGCTGACATGGCACCCCAGACCATCACTGACTGTGGGTACTTGACACTGGACTTCAGGCATTTTGGCATTTCCCTCTCCCCAGTCTTCCTCCAGACTCTGGCACCTTGATTTCCGAATGACATGCAAAATTTGCTTTCATCCGAAAAAAGTACTTTGGACCACTGAGCAACAGTCCAGTGCTGCTTCTCTGTAGCCCAGGTCAGGCGCTTCTGCCGCTGTTTCTGGTTCAAAAGTGGCTTGACCTGGGGAATGCGGCACCTGTAGCCCATTTCCTGCACACGCCTGTTCACGGTGGCTCTGGATGTTTCTACTCCAGACTCAGTCCACTGCTTCCGCAGGTCCTCCAAGTTCTGGAATCGGTCCTTCTCCACAATCTTCTTCAGGGTCCGGTCACCTCTTCTCGTTGTGCAGCGTTTTCTGCCACACTTTTTCCTTCCCACAGACTTCCCACTGAGGTGCCTTGATACAGCACTCTGGGAACAGCCTATTCGTTCAGAAATTTCTTTCTGTGTCTTACCCTCTTGCTTGAGGGTGTCAATGATGGCCTTCTGGACAGCAGTCAGGTCGGCAGTCTTACCCATGATTGCGGTTTTGAGTAATGAACCAGGCTGGGAGTTTTTAAAAGCCTCAGGAATCTTTTGCAGGTGTTTAGAGTTAATTAGTTGATTCAGATGATTAGGTTAATAGCTCGTTTAGAGAACCTTTTCATGATATGCTAATTTTTTGAGATAGGAATTTTGGGTTGTCATGAGCTGTATGCCAAAATCATCAATATTAAAACAAGAAAAGGCTTGAACTACTTCAGTTGTGTGTAATGAATCTAAAATATATGAAAGTCTAATGTTTATCAGTACATTACAGAAAATAATGAACTTTATCACAATATGCTAATTTTTTGAGAAGGACCTGTATATCCCCTAAAACAAAAAACAAAAGGTATTATAACTCTGCAGGCCTACATCTCTTACCTGAAGCTGTGGTGACAGATACTGACCTGTTGTGGTGACCAGATCCACAACGTCATCCACCTCTCCTTCCTGCACTTCTCCTTCCTCCACCTCAACTTCCTGCACATCTTTCGGTTGTGGGTCTTTGGGAGTTTGGGGTTGCTTGGAAGTTGTGGGGTGCATGTGCTCCCTGGAGTGTCCTCCTCCCAGTCTTCTCTCCCCTATTAGAATCAAACAAAAGGTCTATTTATCACACTGTAAATCTCAATGTTAAAATAAAAACAGGCTAAATTGCTTGGAAGTGTGGTACAAGTGTGTGTTTGGGCGGAATTTAAAGAAGAATGCATTATTTATGACCAAGAATATGTTTAGTATTCACCTTTGGATGTAATTTATTTGACATGGAGGCACCACAAAAATTCTCTGATGCACCTGTGTGGGACACCCAAAAAAGGCGGGTCTGGTGGCCCACACTATAGTGCTCCAAAGTACAGATGTGGAAGCAGCTGCTGAGTGTCCTCTCCTTTACACTGATAAAAGTTTGCATTTCATTCTCTTTACAAACACATCATCTAGACTAAAAAATTCGCCACAATATTTGTGCAAAAATGGCAGATGTCTAATTACTTTTGTGGCTCTAAAATAAGCCAAAACCGCGGATAGTGGCCGAACGAAGTGTCGGTAACGTAACGAACGATTACTGTGCCCAACCAAGTTCAAAATATTACATTTTGGAAGGGAGTCCAATATGAGAAACCAAAATAAAGAGCAACATGTCAGTTTAGAAAAAGATTAATAGCAGAAAAGTCTACATTTTACTTACTTTTAGCGAGCATTCTCTTTATGCTCCTCAACTGGTCTGGCTCCCTCAGTTTGAGGTCTGACCACCTCTTTCTGAGCTGCTCATTTGAGCGTTTCACCCCGAAATTCGCCTTCAGACTCTTCACGACTTTAGTGAGGATTTTGGCCTTCCTTCTATTTGGTTTGCTATACGGCCCATGCTTGGCATCATAATCAGCCTTGAGCAAGATGTCCACCATCTCCGCCATCTCCGCAAAAGACATATTCGATGCCTTGAATCTCCTCCTTGATCGTGACGTTTCCTCGGTCTCCGGGCTTGTCTCCTCCTCGTTAGTTGCGGAATTATCAGACACCTGCTGTAACTCCGCCATATCTGTCTGCGCGCCGAAAGAGAAGGGGCGGGGAAAAGATGTTAGTTAGAACGTCATGGGCGGGCGACGTGTGCGGAGCGACGTGTTCGTATTTTGACGCATGCGTGGTGTGTATATAGCAAACACACATGTGACTATAGTACGTTCGGTGTGCGGAGAGAGGAGTTCAAGTGACGGACGTGCGAACGAAGGTATGTGATTTTGTGACTTGTACAAATTGTTGGCCTATACTGTCTTGAGAATGTTGGAGGATATATATGGTGACTAGGATGTTAAGGAGGTTAGACTGTTTGCCTCACATTAGTTATATCTAATTTATTTAACTTGCAGATACAATATGAATGTCTTTATAAGCGACAAGGATTTCCTGGCGGAATTTATTGACCGGGTAAGGGAGCTGCCGGCTCTGTGGGAGACAAAAAACCCCATCCACAAAAAAAGAGGGGTGAGAAAAGCAGCGCTGGAGAAGCTGCTCCCATTTGTGCATACCAAGGTGCCCACAGCCACAGCAAAACAAGTGGACACTAAAATTGGGAGCTTGAGAGGTACCTACAGGACTGAACGCTCTAAGGTCCTGGCTCTCAGAGGTCAGGAGCAGCAGCAGGTGATGTGTATGTCCCGATTTTGTGGTACTACAACAGGATGTCCTTCCTGGATGACCACATTGAGACAAGGCCATCACTCTCCACTCTTCCCCCCAGACTTCCCTGCAGCCAACCTGAGCCTTCTCTGGAGCAAGAGGAGGCAGCCATCCTGGATGATCCTGATTTGGCCATCTGGAGCCAGGTATAGTATTAAATGAAAATGTATTGGGATAAACTTAATGTTTGACAAATAAAATATTTTGGATTCCACAAGTGAAATCAAGATCTGTAGACATTATTCTGCACTTAATTGGGTGCTAAATAGTCAATCTGATGTAGTGGTAAATTTAAAGCAAGGATTTATGGATTTACATTCTAATTGCTTCAATCAGGATTACAAAGTTTGATGCAAAGATTAAACCAACATATTAAACTATGTCCCTATTTCATACACAGGATGAAATCAGCCAGGAGGAGGGTCTGGAAACTCAGGCAGGAGGAGGAAGGGCCCAGTGGCAGCCAGGAGGTGGCAGGGCCCAGTGGCAGCCAGGAGGTGGCAGGGCCCAGTGCCAGCCAGGAGGTGGCAGGGCCCAGTGGCAGACAGGAGGTGGCAGGGCCCAGTAGCAGACAGGAGGTGGCAGGGCAAAGGAGAAGCACCAGATCCCAGGTGCCTCCCATCCGGCTTCACAAAAGAGGCAGGAGGGACAGGAGCACGAGTGAGGCAGCAATGGCATTTATTCGTGAGGCCCATGCCACCCTCCAGGAGCCCACATCCCCTGAAGAGGCCATTGCCGGCCTAGTGGAGGCTAAGTTCAAGGTGATGAGCATGGAGCAACGCCTCCTATGCGAGCCCCTGCTCATCACCTTGCTCAACAAGGGGGTGATGGAGAAAATTACCCCCAATACCGCCATATGGGAGGTGGCACAACTGACCCAACCTCAACCTCCACCTCCACCTTCTTCTTCTGCCCCACCCCCTTCTGCTACACCTCCACCTTCTTCTTCTGCCCCACCCCCTTCTGCTACACCTCCACCTTCTTCTTCTGCCCCACCCCCTTCTGCTACACCTCCACCTTCTTCTGCCCCACCCCCTTCTGCTACATCTCCTCCTCCTCCTCCTGAAAGGAGTACCCCTCCAGTGGCCCAGCCTCCAGCCAAACGAAGAAGGAAGGCTGCAGGGAAGGCTTCAGGGAAGGTTGCAGGGAAGGTTGCCAGGAAGAAGAGGAAGTGATGGCCTTGCTTCATTGTGGTCGGACAGAAGGCAGCCTGTTGTAGTACCACACACTTGGGACATATATCTCACCTGCTGCTGTTCCTGACCTCTGGGAGGCCAGCATCAGATTGTGTTCAGAAATGTTGGCCTTCTCAAGCTCCCAATTTTAGTGTCCACACAGGGTTGCTGTGTGCTCTGGGGTCCCTGGGATGCACAAATGGCAGCAGGTTCTCCAGCGCTGCCTTCTCTTTATTTTATTTCTAAACATGAATAAATGTGATTTTTGTTTAAGTTCATACTTGACTATGTGTATTTGTAAAAATTAAAAATCTAGCTTTGGAGTAAGCAGATACATTTGACTGACAAAAAAAGGGACAGATATCACCCCCACAAAAGAATAACTAAATCTGATTAGCAAAAAAACATGGTGGGAAATTTAAATAATATAGATTCCAAAATTAAATGGGAGATCACTATCAAAACATTGCGAAATTATAATTAACATCATTTTTAAAAATATAACCATTTAAATTATTCCTAAAAACTTGCACGATATAATACACATAAATCTTCTTAAGAGCAGCATGAAAAAGGTTAAAAAAAAGGCATAACTCTGTGTGAATATCAGCAGCAAAAGAAGGTCACTCGTTTTGATTAATGTAACATTCTAACGAAGATTTCAATGCAGAACATTTAAACGATGCAATATTTTTGAGCGTGACGAATGTGCTCTCTCCATTACGAAGGCTTGTTTTACCAGAAGATGCGCTCCCGTCTCATAGTTGCTTGTGAGCATGCGCGCTTTTGGAAGAGTCATAAAAGCATACACACAAACCATTTTCTCGTCACAAAACAGCCCGACGAGAAACACGACGAGGAAATCTGGAATCCTGACGAGAAAATAGAGCGCAGGTTCTCTATTTTCTCGTCGAGATTCTCTGCAATTTTCTCGTCGTAAAACCATACACACGAACGTTTTTCTCGACAAAAAAACTCTCGCGGCACTTTTCTTGACGGTTTTGGACGAGAAAATCGGTCGTGTGTACGAGGCCTTTGGGCTCTTTCACACGGGGCGGATCTGTGAAGATCCGCCCCGTGAAGCTCCGCTTGCTCAGCGGGGATCGCTCCGTTGATCCCCGCTGAGCCGACGGATGACTGGGCGGTCCCCGCACACTGTGCAGGGACCGCCCTGTCAGAGCGCCGCTCTCCCCTATGGGGAATCGGATGACGACGGACCGTAGAGTCCGTTGTCATCCGATCCGCTCCGCCGACGGAAGGAAAAATAGGGTTTTCCTCCGTCACACTTTGGCGGAGCGGAGCGGATGTCAGCGGACATGTCTCCGCTGACATCCGTGCCTCCATAGGGGTGCATGTAGGATCCGTTTCAGGTCCGCCTAAAAAACTGACAGGCGGACCTGAACGGACCTCCGTGTGAAAGGGGCCTTAGACTTTTTTTTTTTTGACAGCAGCAGTTGAGAGAGCTATTCTGTCTACACAGCAAATCCAGCTTTGATTTATCAGAGCTGAGAATTGCTGGGGAGTAGGAGGGGGTTCCTGGTAGCAAGTAGAGGTGCGCATCTTCACTGGTCCCACTATTCGATTACGATTATCTGGTCAATGATTCGATTCTGCGATGCATCACGATTACTGCCCATGGTTTTCACCAAAAAATATGAGGAGAAATGTCCAATAAGCCAGTCATCACTGGAAGCCCCACTGCAAGGGATCCTTTTTAAATTTCCCAGATGTCAGCTATAAGAATATATAATGTGCGTATGAGTGGATTTTGTTTTTTAAGTGTGTTTATGCTTTTTTTTTTACACAGCATGGATCCCTGTTCCTTCTTTTTCCTAAATGAAGTTAGTAGGCAGAACATAAAATGAGGACCTTTACACTGTTTATTCTGCCTTCCATGCACACACCCACTGTTAATTAATATGAGGTTATTACTGACATTTTACCATGTGTTTGATCAAACACAAGGATATAAAAAAGTACAGAAGAGAAGTGATATAGCCATGTGTTATGCGTTCCATTCCATTGTAATTTTTTAATTTCCCATTCTATTCAGAACACAAAGCACAAGGCACGTGCATGGGCAGCTTCCTCCTCTGTGTGTCTGCAGGCTTATCCAGACAGGAGATGATACCAGGATAACAGAAAAGGATTGTTTCAACAGGCAAAATGTCGTTCTGCCAAACAGGATAGTGGGCTTGGGTGCTGGCATTACCTGTTGGCTTTCTTTGGGAACACAGCAGCTAGATCTTCTTCCCACAATGCCAAGCTCTGTCTCTCCTGACACTCAACTGACCTCCAGTTAATAATTAGCAGTTTTTTTCATGAAAAATAACTGAACAGCCCAGATAGAATAACCAATTTCCATGGCTGTAACAGCACACCAGGGAACAAGCTTGGAAGTAACTCAAGTGCACACATCACTTTTCTCCTGGGAGAGCGCTCCCAGCGTACTCTACTTACATGTCAATATAATGCACCACGCTACTCTTGTTATACAGTTATAGGAAGTATAGAAAGGGGTCCACCTTAAAAATGACAAAGTAGAAAATAAACAGTTATTGTCCTATCCTAATGATAGGGAATACAGTGGAACCTCGGATTGCGAGTAATGCGGTTAATGAACGTTTCGCAATACAAGCTTTTTTTTTTTTTTCTTCAAAATTCTGATTCGGTTTGCGAGTGTTGTCTCGCAAAACGAGCAGGATTCAAGCCTCTGCGGTGTGCAGGACCGCATTTGGCCAGAGGTGCGGGGGCGCCGGTGACACTCTGAGCCGTTCGGGAATACTCCGTTCCCGAGCCTTTCCGACTGCATCCGAACGGTCTCTGAGTATTTCAGAGTTTCTCCGGCGCCCCCCCCAGCTTTGGCCACGTGCTGCATTGCATGCAATAGAAGTCAATGCGGAACAAATTATCTTCATTTCCATTGTCTTCTATGGGGAAACTCGCTTTGATATGGGAGTGCTTTGGATTACTGGCATTCTCCTGGAACGGATTATGCTCGTAATCCAAGGTTCCACTGTACAGTTCATTAGGAGAAATGAGGTGAGTGCAGTCCTCTACACCGAAACTCCTCACAGGTGAAAAAAAATACATTTAGTATAGTGCAGCACCACTTGTGTGGACAGGAGTGATGGAATCCCCAGCTGACAAACAGCCCTGTGAAGTTCACTGTACTGGCTCCGTGCTGGGAGTTCAGCTCAGCTTCCCCATATGCACATTCCAGCACACTAGGACTTAACACAGTGGGAGGTGCGAACGGGGAAGACAGAGATGAACTCCCAGCACAGAGCCAGTACGAGTTGTAAGTAGAGTGCAAACTCATATGTACTCTACTTATAGGTGTTAACCACTTAAGGACCGCCTCATGCCGATATACGTCGGCAGAATGGCACGGCTGGGCACATCAACGTACAGGTACGTAATCGTGAAGGAAAAAGAAAAACATGTGCAGTGTCCGTCAAAATGACCCGTGAAGGCACAATACAAAGAAGGACATGTAGGCTGTAGGTCATCAAGGAAAAAACATCTTCCGACTATAGGAAACAGATTAAACACTCTTACCAGAGTCCGTGGATCTGCCTACCGTGGTAGCAGATCATATAAGCATGGGAAATCCAGCCACAGGACCAGTCGACTTGTCTGATGACTCCTAAGCTGTTGGAATCTTGGCCGTTACGACTCGACAATCCTCGGATCCGAACCTTGGATGGATATCCCCAATGGATACAACGAACCTGGACTCCTAGGGTATCGCCCTGTTTCCAATTGGTACAAGAGAAATTTGACCACCAAAGACCCCCGAAGGGGGTAACTGAATGATGCAGAGTAACTCCAGGTAAAGCCTCTCCGAATCCCATGCAGGAAAGAAAGAGACAAGGCTCCAATGGTGCAGGTCAAAAGGGTAGTATACGGTTTTATTGGAATAAAACCACAAAAATTAACATAAAAAGTGATCACAGATAAGAATAAAACAAAGCAATATGGGGAGTGGCGTACCAAGCCCTACGCGTTTCGTCTACATAAGACTTCTACTGGGGCATCGATGCCCCAGTAGAAGTCTTATGTAGACGAAACGCGTAGGGCTTGGTACGCCACTCCCCATATTGCTTTGTTTTATTCTTATCTGTGATCACTTTTTATGTTAATTTTTGTGGTTTTATTCCAATAAAACCGTATACTACCCTTTTGACCTGCACCATTGGAGCCTTGTCTCTTTCTTTCCTGCATGGGATTCGGAGAGGCTTTACCTGGAGTTACTCTGCATCATTCAGTTACCCCCTTCGGGGGTCTTTGGTGGTCAAATTTCTCTTGTACCAATTGGAAACAGGGTGATACCCTAGGAGTCCAGGTTCGTTGTATCCATTGGGGATATCCATCCAAGGTTCGGATCCGAGGATTGTCGAGTCGTAACGGCCAAGATTCCAACAGCTTAGGAGTCATCAGACAAGTCGACTGGTCCTGTGGCTGGATTTCCCATGCTTATATGATCTGCTACCACGGTAGGCAGATCCACGGACTCTGGTAAGAGTGTTTAATCTGTTTCCTATAGTCGGAAGATGTTTTTTCCTTGATGACCTACAGCCTACATGTCCTTCTTTGTATTGTGCCTTCACGGGTCATTTTGACGGACACTGCACATGTTTTTCTTTTTCCTTCACGATTACATATGTTGTTTTTTATGGATTTTATAGTGAACTCATACACATCCCTTTAGGTTGGTGTGATATTCATTTATTTTTCACTATATTTTGAGAGACATTTATTTGTTTTTTCCTTAATTACCAGCGCTACTTTTTTATTCCCATTACGTTTACAATTTTTGTCATATTGTTGTGTAGCTGCTCTTTGTTTTTTGTTTTTTAGTTTTTACACTTAGCGCAATATTTTTTCTATTTTTCAACGTACAGGTACGTTGCCCTTTAAGAGCCCAGCCGCGGGTCGCGCGCCACATGTGGCACGCTCGCGACCCGGTCCTGAGCTCCGTGACCGTGGGACCCGATCGCCGCCAGTGTCCCGCGATCGGGTCACAGAGCTGAAGAACGGGGAGAGGCGAGTGTAAGCAAACCTTTCCCCGTTCTTATCCGTGGCATGTCAGTGATCGTCTGTTTCCTGTCATCGGAACAGACAATCAGTGACGTGTAACGTGTAGCCACGCCCCCCTACAGTAAGAATCACTTCTTAGGGTACACTTAACCCCTACAGCGCAACCTAGAGGTTAACCCCTTCACTGCTAGTGTCATTTTCACAGTAACCAGTGCATTTTTATATCACTGATCGCTGTGAAAATTACAATGGTCACAAAAATGTGTCAAAAGTGTCCGATGTGTCCGCCATAATGATGCAGTCACGAAAAAAATCACTGATCGCCGCCATTACTAGTAAAAAAATAAAAATGCAATAAAACTACCCCCTATTTTGTAAACGCTATAACTTTTGCGCAAACCAATCAATAAACGCTGATTGCAATTTTTCCAAAACTATGTAGAAGAATATGTATCGGCCTAAACTGAGGAAAAAAAAACGTTTTTTTATATATTTTTGGGGGATATTTATTATAGCAAAAAGTAAAAAATATAGCATTTTTTCAAAATTGTCGCTCTATTTTTGTTTATAGCGCAAAAAATAAAAACCGCAGAGGTGATCAAATACCACCAAAAGAAATCTCTATTTGTGGGAAAAAAAGGACGCCAATTTTGTTTGGGAGCCACGTCGCACGACCGCGCAATTGTCAGTTAAAGTGACGCAGTGCCGAATCGCAAAAAGGGGCCTGGTCCTTTAGCTGCATATTGGTCCGGGGCTTAAGTGGTTAAACAAACTTTGTCTGATTGAATCCCGTCTTATAGTACATTAAGTGCCTCACTGTACATGCTTTTTAAAAAATATGTAGCTATATACCGCATCTCAGAGTGTCCTTTTGTTACTCATGTGACTGCCCTGCCCGCCTCTCGCTGCTCTCCTCTCTCCTCCCGGCTGACGTCAGTGGAGGATTCTCAGCCCCGCCCGCTGTAGCTGTCAGAGTGGCGGGCCGGACAGTCACATGAGCACAGAGGACACTCTGAAATGCGGTATATAGCCACATATTTTTTAAAAAGCATGTACAGTGATGGACTTAACCTCCCTGGTGGTATGATTATGTTAGATTTTTTATGCTCAAAGCGGTACAATGTTTCGCATGGAAATTTTAGCATTTTATATTGTAGGCCTGTAATTCTTAGGAATAACTCCCTTAAATCTGTCCAAACAAGAGCCTAGTAGACATCCTGGGTATGATAAAGTTTGAAACATGAAATCATAAATATAATATAATAAATAACTATAAATAATTATAACAAATAATAATCTAATAATAAAATGTATTCAATAATGTAATCAAATCAAAAACACTGAAATTTGCTCAGTTACAGAATTGTCGCTGTCATTACTTTCAGTGTTTGATGACGAATTTCCCCACAAATCACTATCGCTCAATTCTGCAAGTGATTCTAATTTATTATCGCTGTTTTCTAGCTGGTCTAAAACCACTTTTGACGTAAAGGGACACTTTTTGGTTGCCATGGACATTCTCAAGTTTCCAGGTGGAAAGAACAGTATATATAATATAAAACTACATGCAGGGTACTGGACAAAGCATTAGGGACAAAAGGGATGTGAAATAATTTGATACAGTAATGTAATCTGTAAGATTACAGTGTACTGTATGTATTATGCTTTTTTGCATTTTTTGAATTTGACGCCCGGTTCCGTTTCCCTGCGAGCGTTGCGATGCTCACAGGGAATGGAGCATGGCACAGTGATAGATTAAGCGAAGGACGCGGCTTGCACACACAGCAGGGAGACATCGCAGGATCCTGGGCACAAGGTAAGTAAATTTGCCTGGATCCTGCGATGCAATCCCGAGTGTGGCTCAGGGTTATTGCTTTTGGCAATGAAAATTCACCCCGAGCCACACTTGGGAATACCCTCAGCAGGCCCGTCGCTACAGGACAGGCAAACAAAGCAATTGCTTGGGGCCCCGAGCTGGCCTGGGGCCCCCCAACTTTCCCTTCCCAGGCTGTAGCGTGGCCGAGCTCCTCTTCCTTCCTCCTGTCAGTCCGGCCGGGGACCGCGCGGTACAGGAGATTCAGTTTCTTGTTCCCGGCCGGACTGACAGAAAGTGCACACTGAGTGCTCACTTGCTTTCAGTCCAGACTGACAGGAGGAAGAGGAGCTCGGCCACGCTACAGCCTGGGAAGAAGGGGAGGTGAGAAAAACACAGGGAGGGGGAGAACTCTGTGTAGCTTCCATCTGGTGAATGAGAAGGCAGAGCTGGGTACGTGTAGAAGGATATTATGGGATGTCTGTTCTGTTATTATTTATATTTTAATTGGACTGTGTGTGTATGTGTTCAGGGGGGGCTACAAGTCCCAGCATGCTGCTTTCCAGGCTCCTGTAGTTAGATGATCAGAGGCAGTGTAGCTGGTTGTTGATCACACTGTGTAATATACACGTAGAATGTCATGTGTTCAGGGGGGACTACAAGCTGCTTTCCAGGCTCCTGCAGTATTTGCACTGTAAACCTTTTTTTATATATATAAAGTGTGGGTGAACTTAAACTGCATGGCTATGCTGTGGTTCCTGTAGGCTTTGCGTGCGTGCATGCGTGGGCGGGGGGGCCTCCATGTCCATTTTGCTTGGGGCCCCCAAATTCCTTCAAACGGCCCTGACCCTCAGGGAGGTTAATGTACTGTAAGATGGGATTCAATAAGACACAGTTTGTTTAACACCTAGAGAGGCAGGACAAGTCGGGATGACGTCATCTGCCAATCGATTATGCTGGTCATAGCATTGATGCAGAATCGTGGACCACTGAATCGCGATGCATCGATGCTACGATTATATTCAACACCCCTAGTAGCAAGACAGAAGGACTGGGCATGTCTCACATTTCCTGTGTACTATGATGATGTTTTTTGGGCGTATGCAGTACATCTAAAAGCTGGAACTAATTTTAAATAATCTTGGAAAGTTAGAAAATGTATGCCTGTACCTGAAAAAGTGGGTGTGTACTTTGCCAAATGTTTTGGGACCATATACCAGTGTGTAAGTAGCGCTGATTCAGGTTCTTTTAAAAAAAAAAAAGCAAACTGAATGACCTTTCTTTTTTTGAATCAAAAAGGTTTTTATTGAACACCAGATAGATCACAACAGTTTCCATTGTACAAAAAATAGCAAAGGTTTCCCTCTGCTGGCGAACTGTAAAACAACATATAAGATCACATAAAAAACAGCACCACAATCTTGCATGTATAAGCATATTAATCTTTGGCCGCTTGGTTTCAAATTTACTGCAAAAGTCGGGACATCACCAGCTCCCTTGGGCTCAGGCCAGGGGTATCAAGCCATTGGGACCAAATTCTCTCAAACCTGCTCGGGCTTCCCCTGTGCTGGTATATGTACTTTTCCATTATAAGAGTATTCCCCATGTGTGCTACCCAAGAGGTGGTGGTAGGCGGTGAGACTGACTTCCAACCCATCAAAATAAGCTTCCTAGCCTGAAACAGGGCCCTAGAGACCGCGACCCTGGTCAACTCCCCAGGGATCGCTTCCTCCAAGATCCCCAGCAGGCAGCACCTAGGGTCCAAAGGGATCGTAGTTTGAAACACTCTGTTTATTGTACCCACCACCTCAGTCCAATACCTGTGAAGCTTAGGGCATCTCCACAGGAGATGAATGAGATCTCCATTGTGCCTCTGACATCTACCACACACAGGGTCCCCGAGCTTACCCATCTTATATAATTTCAGCGGGGTGTAATGTACCCTCAATAATATATATAGCTGTGACACTTTCTGCGCAACGTTTAAAGAACAAGTAGTGACTGACCGCCACGCCTCCTCCCATTGGTCCCCTGACAGTGTACCTATGTCCTTCTCCCACATGGATTCCGCCCTGCTCGGGAATGCCTGTAGGTGACTTGCCAGTAACATCTGGTAGCATTGTGAGATAAATCCTTTTGTTTCAGTGCTAGTGTGCAGCACACGGAACACCGGGGCGGGCGACTGAACCCATTCCACCGCATTCCCGTGTGCCGCAACCGCATGTTGAAGCTGCATGTAGTAATAATGCATATGAGCTGGGAGGTCAAATCTGGCCTGCAGTTCGGGGAAAGTGAGAAGCCTGCCGTTAACGAAAATGTGGGACAGCAGAGCCACACCATGGGCACGCCATCTGGGCCCCTGCTGCAGCTTCACCAACTCCACATAAGACCTATTGCCCCATATTGGGCTGTCCTCTGTGAATCCCTGCACTCCCTGGAGTTGTCGGCCCTTATTCCAGACTTTCTGGATAAGTGCGAGCGTCGGGGTCCGCTTGTTGGATTTGAGGAACATTTGCGCCTCCAGCCCCATCGGGATAGTTTCAGCGCCAGTGGCCGACAGCATCAGTCGTGCCGCCGAGCTCCCCGGGTCCTGGGACATAGAGCCGATCAAATGCTGTAACTGGGCCGCTATGTAGTACAGCCAAGGATTGGGAACCGCCAGCCCCCCACTGTCCTTGGCCCGCTGCAAGTGTTCCAGTCTAATCCGAGGGGGCCTAGTATGCCATAGCAACCGTCGGAAGAGAGTGTTCACTATTCGGAAGATTTTCAGGTGTATCACTACAGGCGAGGTATGAAGAAAGTAAAGTAGTTGTGGCATTAAAATCATTTTGATCAGATTGGCTTTACCTGCAAGTGACATTTTTAGGGTGTTCCAAGTATTAATTTTGTCCCTAAACCGGGACAGCAATGGGTGCACATTAAGGGAGCAGTAGTCCCCCAGCCTGGGCGACACCTGTACCCCCAAATATTTAAAGCTAGATACAACTGGGATGGGACAAGAGTCCGGCAGGGCTACCCCACCATCCTCATCCAACAGCATCAGGGCGGATTTTGACCAATTAATGGTCAATCCCGAGTAGTGGCCGAATTGCTCTATTATTGACATAGCCCCGGGGATGGAGTGCGTGGGGTCCTCCAGGAACAGCAGCATGTCGTCCGCGTACAGCATGATTTTTTCTTGCAGCGTGCCGTATTGGAATCCCCGGACGCGGGCACTAGCCCGTATCAGGGCAGCCAATGGCTCTATAGCGATCGCGAAGAGCAGGGGGGACAGGGGACATCCCTGCCTCGTCCCCCTACCCAGAGCAAAGGCCGGTGACATCCTACCCGCGACCCTAATGGTCGCCTGGGGGGACGCGTACAGCAGCCTGACCCACTCTATAAACTTGTCCCCAAAGCCAAACTTGGCCAACGTCGCCCAGAGGAACCTCCAACTGACACTATCAAATGCCTTGTTGGCATCAAGGGACAAGAGCGCCCTACGGCCCCCATTGTCTGCCTGCACCTGCATGTTCAAGAACATGCGCCTCAAGTTGGTGGCGGTGGACTTCTGCGGCATGAAGCCAGCCTGGTCTGGGTGGATAATAGACGTGATTATCCCGTTGACCCTGCGCGCCAGGACCTTTGCCAGGATTTTTACATCGCTCTGCAGCAACGATATAGGCCTATAGGAGCCAGGGTCAACCGGATCCTTTCCCGGCTTCAACAGTAAAATAATATTAGCCCTAGCCATGGAACCAGGCAGCTGACCACCCTCTAGTGCGGCGTTAAAGACCTTCAATAGTTCAGGTAACAAGTGCTCCCCAAATTGAGTGTACACTTCTATGGGCAGGCCATCCTCTCCGGGGGCTTTACATGTAGGAAAAGAGCTTGCCGCTAATTGCAGCTCGCCCAGAGTAATTGGTGCATCTAACTGTTCTCTGGCAGATGTGGAGAGAGCAGGCAGATCAATACTAGCCATGTATGTTCCAAGGTCCGCATCCGAGTAGGCATCCCTCGATCCATAAAGGCCTTCATAGAAGGACGCCAGCTCGGATATAATGGTTTCAGGGGTATTAACCACCTTACCCGTAGAGGCGCGTATAGCACCGATGGCCGGGGATTGTGTTTGAGACCTCGCTATCTTGGCCAGCAATCGCCCAGTTTGTTCCCCTTCCTCATAAAATGCAAGTTTGGTAAAGAACCTCTTCCGCTCTGCCTGTGAGGATCGCAGACGGTCCAGAGAGTCCTGGGCCGACATCCAAGCCTCCCTGGCCAAGTCAGTGGGGCTAGTCACATAAGCGAGTTCCAGCTGCCTCACCTGGTCTCCCACCCGCTCCACCAAGGCAGAGGAGTTGTTCCTGACAATTTGTATTTCCTCGATAAATACCCCTCTAAGATAGGCTTTCAAAGTTTCCCATTTTAGCAGTGGGTCTAGGTAGTGCTCATGGGCCCGGAGAAAGACTTCAATCTTGGTTTCAATACGTTCTGGGGATGCAAACAGTTTGAGCCAATAAGCATTCAGTTTCCATGGGGCTCTAGGTAGGGAGCTAGACGGTTGAGTTACCAACCAAAGTACTAGCGGGGAGTGGTCTGATACCCCCCGTGGGAAATACTCCACCTTAGAGGTGCAACTAACCATGTTGGGAGTGCCCAGACACAGGTCTATACGGGAGAGGGAACCATGTGACTTGGAGAAACAGGAGAATTGTTTACACTTGGGGTTCCTAACCCGCCAGATGTCAACCCACCCCACCTCCTCCATCAGGCATCCAAGAGCCGTACCCCGGTTGCCCTTAGGGGGCATCACCGGGGGGTGTCTGTCCAATTTAGGGTCTAGGTAACAATTAAAGTCCCCTAGCAACAGTAGTGGGACGTCAGGCTTGTTTGCCAGGTAAGACAGCAGCAACTGCAGCACCTCTCTAGAAAAAGGTGGAGGCACATATACAAACGCCAGAATCATAGTAACGGTAAACAGTTTGCAATAAAGAAATACAAATCTCCCAGATATATCAATAAGCGAATCTAACTCCTGGTATACCAGAGCCTTGTGGATCAATACACTCACTCCGCGTGAATAGGCGGAGTGAGTGGAGTGATAGGCCTGCCCCACCCACGCATATCCCAAGAAACTAGTCGTATCTTTCAATAGATGGGTCTCCTGTAAGCCAATTATGGCCGGGTGAAATTTACGCAATACAGTGGATATCATGGTCCTTTTCAGAGGATCATTTACCCCTCTGACATTCCACGACACTATGGGTGTAGAAGACATGGCGATTGTATACTAAGAGTTCTGTCTGAGTGGGAGGAGTACCCAGAAGAGAGCAACAGTCCTGTATCCCCCCATCCAGCTATCAAAAAACAGCCCTGTGGTTCAAACAGCTTTGACTGTGGTGCATCAGTTAGAACAGTACAGTCCCTTGGGAAAGAAAAAAAAATCCTGCAGAAACTGTGGCAGAGATTCCTGCGCATCGGCGCTGTGGTGTCAGTACAGTAAAAATAGAAGTAGGAAGCATAAGAAAAACAAGAACAGTAAAACTTATCTGCATCTGCCGGTGGCTCCTGGACTGCCAACTGGGCGTCACTGGGGACTCCCCACCGGTGTTGAGTAATAGCAACACTGGCATTTCCAGTGCCAACAGGGCACAAAAACATAAGCCATGTCCACCATAACAGCAAACGGTACATAGGGGGGGTGCAGAGACACACTCCACCCATAAACTCAGGTCAGCGGAAAAAAAAAAATTCAGAAAAGTTAGTGGAAAACTATTCGCTGGTAACTTCAAGTAGGTATTGATCCTCTCATAGTGACATCATTTCAGCAACAGCACTTCTTTACCCGGATTGCTCTTGATATAGATAGGATTGTCCACATCAACCTGCACCATTCTCCGGTCCCCTCCTGCGGAAGTCTTGTTCGTTGCGGTCTAGCCAGTCCGCAGCATCCTGTGCATTCTCAAAAAAGTGGGCCTCATCTCTGGCTGTTACGCGAAGCTTGGCTGGGTATAGCATGGCATAGGACAGCTGAAGCCTCTGCAGCCTTTTCTTGACATCCATAAACTTTGATCTTCTGCGTTGCACTTCTGCAGAGAAGTCAGGATAAAAGGAGATCCGGGCTCCGTTATAATGTACAGCCCCCCTTTCTCTGGCCATTCGAAGTATCACTTCCCGGTCCCTGTAGTTAAGGAGTCTAGCAAGCATGGATCTCGGGGGATTACCGGGGGGGAGGGGGCGAGGTGGCACCCTGTGCGCCCGTTCCACCGTGTAAATCGGAGAAAAAGCCTCTTTACCAAAGGTCTCCTGTAGCCAGCCTTCTATGAACGTCGTGGGGTCCCTGCCCTCCACCTTTTCTGGGAGCCCCACAATGCGTACATTGTTGCGTCTCAGGCGATTTTCGATCTCATCATGGCGATCAAAGGCCTGGCGTGCCTGCTGAGCAGCGACTCTCACTTCCCGGGTCATGTGTGGCATCTGATCCTCTATATCACTGACTCTGCCCTCCACGGCCGTGGTCCTCTCCCTGACCTTCTGTATATCATGTCTCAGGAGATTAACTTTCTCCTCCAGCCCCCCAAATCTCTCCTTCAGGGCATCCACTGAGGCAGTGCACCTGTGAACAGCATGCAGGATTTCACTGAGTGTGGGCTGGGGACTGTCCTCTGTCTGCTGGTCAAGCAAGGCTGGAACAGAACCAGGGGCTGACTCCATTTCATCATCCTCAGCTTCCAGCATGTCAGTGTGTCCCTGCTCAGCCTGCTCTGCGGGCATTGCATGACCCTGTGCAACAGTCTGCAGGGAATCTTCCGGGCCTGTCAGTTTCCTGGCATAATATAGCATGTCTCTCGTTTGGTCTGTCCCTTTAGGGGCTTTGGTGGACTTACCCCCCAGCTCCGTCTTCTTCTCCTGCCCTCGTGGAGTCCTGGGAGGCAGAGACTGAGACATCCAGGCGCCATCTTGGAAGGCCTGGGAGGCCGCAGCCGCAGCGTCTCCTTTGTTTCCCCGGGTCATCATGCCGGGATTATCGAGCACCGCTGGAACCGAGGGTCTCTGGAGGTCTTTAGGCGCAGGTTGTGGCTGAATCGGGCGTTGTAGGTGGCGAGGAAAGGATCACAAACAGGATCTACAGCGGGAGCTCCGTCGAACAGGTCTGTTCACATGCCGCGTCAGGCCACGCCCCCGAATGACCTTTCTAGTTTATTTATTTTTTTACAAGCCACGGTTCATAAACGTTTTAATCCAACGGCCTAAATAGGAAAAAAAGGAGCAAGCAGAAAAGGTATACCTTGGTTACTCATCTTTGCACCCCTCTTAACCACAGCTCACCTCTACTTTCAAATTCTTCCCAGACTGTGCTGCTGCACTGAATGTACACGCTTGTACCACCTACGCAGCTAGCATTAGGCAGAAATGTAAAAAAACATGGCAGTCTGCTTTGGTACCTGGGGCATCACTCAAGAGGCGTATGCCCAGGTGCCTGGAGTGCTGAGGTTTTCTTTTACACATTGTTTGCAAGACTAATGTTACAGCTTTCCTTTATGAGATTGCTTAACAACACGTGGCTGCATTACTTAAATACTCTTCATCAGTGCTGCTAGTTTGGGCACTTGATCATACATTATTATGTCAGTGGCTTAAGCAATCAACAGAATACACGTGTGCCTCAAGCATGTGTAAATAAGTAGGGTTATGTAATCAATTAGCATGCCATATTATAAATGTCTCTGCAATGACAGCAGCGTGTTTTCTTGCCAACAAAAACAAACATAACGCTCATCGTTGCCATTTTTTATAAACAGACAACCTAATAAGTATGAGGGCCTGTGCACCTAGGGGCTCAGGGAGTGCCAGTGTTTTGCTGATACCCACCTTTTTTACTGCAAAGCTGAGCTTGCTGGTTTTAAACTATGGTAGATTCTACTGGGTTCATGCCTATCTATGTATCCAGGGGCTCCAAATCAGCTCTGAGCATGAGTTGCTTAGCAGATAGAAAACCTATTTATGCCATGAAAGTGGCAATGGTCTTTCCCCCCTCTCTTCCAAGTCTGTCTTCCTATTCAGACCCAGTCAAGTGCTGTGCAGTGTTCATTTCTTGTTGACTTAGAGTAGATCAAAATGCAATCAGTAAGATTTTATATAATCTTTCACATGCTTGTATGTCATTTCAAATATAATTTTCATTCTTTTCAAAACTGAAGCTTTTATTGGAATAATGCTTGGCAGCAGTGGCGGCCCATCTATACGCCCCCCCTAATCTATGCGTCCAGCCCCTAATATACATGCGGGGTGTCGGACGCATGGATTCAAATAGGGTTTTTTTTTTCTTGAAGCACGTGATTAGAGCCTGAAGGCTCTAATTGGCTTCATAAAAGGGTGGGTTTGGGGCGCAGAGCAATGTGCCCTAAACCCATCCAGTTGTGTGACAATAGCAAATTCATATTCACTATTGTCTTCCTGATTCTCCTCCCAGCCAATCAGGAAGCTGGTCCCGACCAATAGGGTCTCAGGACCCACTTTATGTTTGGCCGGGAGGAGAAGCAACGGCCCCGGAGCGAGGAGCAGCAGCCCTACCCAGTCGCGGGGGGATCACCACTTTCCCGTCCGTCTCCCGCTGGGGGGTGGTGCTGGTTTGCTGCCCCCCCAAAATATTGAGCACCAGCCGCGACTGATTGGCAGCCATGCAGATTCTCATTGCTTAGGCGTGGCCTACTGTTGTCACCATCAGGAAGTGCACTACAGGAGACTAAAAGAGGCCGGTCAAGATCAGCAGCCCTGAATTGAAGATAGTGTGATATTATGTGCTTTAGCAAAGTACATGTCATCCAGTTAGAGTTTTTATATCTGCTCTAATGTTTTTAGAGGTAATGCAACGCTTGTCAGAAAGCTATCTGTACTCAGTGGGTTTCTACAGAAAGATCCAAAATTCTGCACTTTGTGATTGCACTGAACTACATATCGCCATTGTACATAGCTTACTGTGGTGATTTTTTTCCATATTTCTCTCCATCTCAAATACTATTTTTCTTTCCTGAATAGAGTTCAGCTTTGTGAATTATGTATTGTGCTGGACACAGATTTATTTGCATTGTACTTCCCCAAAAAATCATATTTTTTTTATATTATCCTTAGGTAAAACAAGTACAACAAGTACCTTAGAATAGATATGCTCTCCAGAGAGTCATCAATGCCTTTTTGAAGCAGTCTAAACCAGTGTGGTGTTGACCTATCACCATTGACCTGTTTTTTTATGTCTGCTGCATAGACGGAAAGAAGATTACACATATAGACATAGTATGAGCACATAAAAAGGTTATCCTGCTGAATTCTGGCCTTGAATCCACAGTTAAGCAGCAGGCAACAATACCAGAGAGATTATTATACAGTGGATATAAACTTGTGTTATGGCTTACTGCCTATGATATCAGAGTAACCTTTTGTACTTTGTGTACGAAAGACCTGCTATTCTTGTGATTGAGAGGTGACTTTGCGGTCAACTCCTAAACATAGCTTGGAGGTAGTCAAAATTTGTTCTGAAAATCTCTTGTTCTGGAGGTATAACGGGGGCGGGCAGAAAGGCAACTCAACGGGGCACAGAGAAGCCACTGGGCACAAAATAAATTTAGGAAAAAAAATACAAACATTTAGAATTACTGGTCTTTGCATGGTGTTAATATTTAATTTAAATGCCTACGTAAAGATTTTCCGTGCATGGATAGTGGAAAACATCCCCTCAGCTCAGCTGTTACTCATACATATCTACAGTCAATAATTAGATAAAATACTAAACCAACGTATTTAGCAATAAAAAGCAAAAAAATAAATAAAACACCTATTATTTATGCTAAATAAAGTTTACCAGAATTCACATTTTCTCAGTCTGACTGATTGAGCTATATGCACTAGGCACATGTAAATATATATACAGTGGAACCTCAGATTACGAGCATAATCCGTTCCAGGAGAATTCTCGTAATCCGAAGTACTCGCATATCAAAGCGAGTTTCCCCATTGATGTCAATGGAAATTAAAATAATTTGTTCCGCATTGACTTCAATGGCATGCAATACCGCATGTGGCCAGAGGTGGGGGCGCCGGAGAGTCTCGGAAGCAACCGGAAGGGCCCGAGGACAGCTTGGCAAACCTCGGAATGGAGTATTTCCTGGTCTTTCCGAGCATTTCCGAACGGCGCTCCCACCTCAGGCCAAACGCGGTATTGCACACCGCTTTGGCCTGAATCCTGCTCGTTTTGCGAGACAACACTTGCAAACCGAGTTAGGATTTTTCAAAGTACAGTGCTCTTATTGCGAAACGCTCGTTAACCGCGTTACTCTAAATCTGAGGTTCCGCTGTACATATAATCTCTTTTTACAAATGTTACAATGCTATTTGAGGTGTTTTTCCTGTTTTGACTGTATAGAAACTCCAAGAAAGTATGGTTTGATTTGGCATTTCAAGAAAAACATAAATAGATGACAACTACTAGAAGTTAGTGGGATTTTTAAGGTGCTTTTTAGGTAAGTGAATCCAGGGAAATACCATTAAAAATGTATACATTTTATTTAGTAACACTTAAAAAGGGTATCATATTATAAAAGCAATATAATACAAATAGACTCATATAGTACAGTCTTTATGGGTACAACAAGATTAGCGTAATTCCCAACATGTTTCGCTCTAAAACTGGGCTTTCTCGGATGTTGTCTACTGGAAGTCCGAGCCTTCCCGGAAAGTAATGAACCGCTATACAACTATAATCAATGGTGGTTCAGGGATTCATACAGATGCCAAATGGCAAAAACAACAGACTGCAGGTGACCACAGGAGGCAAATGAGGACCAAAGAGTCTGGTTTGCAAAGAAGGAAAAGGCACAAGGACAGGAAACTCTCACTACAGGATGCTCACAATAAGAGCTGGAGTCCTGTGTGGGATGTGTGTCTTCTTGTGTTTCAAGCTCGCTGCAGTCTGTTGTTTTGGCTAGTTGGCATCTGTATGAATCCCTGAACCACCATTGATTATAGTTGTATATCGGTTCATTACTTTCTGGGAAGGCTCTGAAATCAAGTGGACAACATAATACTCTTTTTAAGTGTTACTAAATAAAATGTATGCATTTTTAATGGCATTTCCCTGCATTCACTTACCTAAAAAGCACCTTAAAAATCCCACTAATTTCTAACTACACCTTCTAACCATGGGATGTGGTGCTATAATGTTGGTGCTTTGTCCATAAGTAAAATAATTTTTAACTACTAGAATTGTTATATGGGTGGATTGTTTTGAAGCTAGTCATACACTATGGAAATTTTGTCTGAATCCTGATGAATCAGCTCTGTGCATAGCCCTGCCACCACCCACCCGCCCAACATCCCTTGACTGTAAAATCGAAGGAGCTGCATAGAAAATGTATAGCCGAACAGTGGCTGCATCCAATTAGATGCAGCCGCTGTTGGGATATTTTTACTGCTGGTTGTGCTGGCTGTCAGGATACAATAACCATAGCGGGGATTATGGCCAGCTTTGCTGACCTTCATAAGAATTAGAAGGTCTGACATAGTGGGTGTGCCTGTTTGTCTGACTAGTGGTGGTATGGAGCATGTATAATCTTTTGGAAGTGGTGGACTGGATTTACTGCAAAATCTTTCAGTTTCTGGACAGAATTGTAACTTTTGAAATCTGAATGTTATTTTTTTCATTCATTATTTCACATTTTATCAGGTATGAACATGCTAGGCCTTCCTACCTGGACTTTTAATGGTCTAGGCTTTGTGGTAGTGTGGTACCCCACCAGTGTAGTGACCCAGAATTCTCAACTGCACGGGTTGAGGGGCTCTAGGGAGCTTATGATGTACAGAGGAAACTGGCGTTTCAGTTTCCTCACTCTTTAACCACTTAAGCCCCGGACCATTTTGTAGCTAAAGGACCAGAGCTGTTTTCAGAATTTTGCACTGTGCTGCTTTAACTGTAAATTGTGCAGACATGCAATGTTGTACCCAAACGAAATTTGCGTCCTTTTCTTCCCACAAATAGAGCTTTCTTTTAATGGTATTTCATTGCCTCTGCGATTTTTATTTTTTGCGATATAAACGGAAAAAGACCGAAAATTTTGAAAAAAAATGATATTTTCTACTTTTTGTTATAAGAAAAATCAAATAAACTCAATTTTAGTCATACATTTAGGCCAAAATGTATTCAGCCACGTCTTTAGTGAAAAAAATGTCAATAAGCGTATATTTATTGGTTTGCGCAAAAGTTATAGCGTCTACAAACTAGGGTACATTTTCTGGAATTTACACAGCTTTTAATTTATGACTGCCTATCTCATTTCTTGAGGTGCTAAAATGGCAGGGCAGTACAAAACCCCCCCAAATGACCCCATTTTGGAAAGTAGACACCCCAAGGAAATTGCTGAGAGGCATGTTGAGCCCATTGAATATTTTATTTTTTTGCCTCAAGTGATTGAATAATGACTAGAAAAAAAAAAAAAAAAGTTGTCACTAAATGATATATTGCTCACACATGCCATGGTTATATGTGGAATTACACCCCAAAATACATTTTGCTGCTTCTCCTGAGTACGGGGATACCACATGTGTGGGACTTTTTGGGAGCTTAGCCGCGTACGGGACCCCGAAAACCAAGCACCGCCTTCAGGATTTCTAGGCACAAATTTTTGATTTCACTCCTCACTACCTATCACAGTTTCGAAGGCCATAAAATGCCAAAATAGCACAAAACCCCCCCAAATGACCCCATTTTGGAAAGTAGACACCCCAAGCTATTTGCTGAGAGGCATGGTGAGTATTTTACAGCTCTCATTTGTTTTTGAAAATGAAGAAAGAAAATATATTTTTTTTTTTTTTAAATTTTCAAAACTTTGTGACAAAAAGCGAGATCTGCAAAATACTCACCATACCTCTCAGCAAATAGCTTGGGGTGTCTACTTTCCAAAATGGGGTCATTTGGGGGCGTTTTGAGCCATCTGGGCATTCCATGGCCTCCGAAACTGTGATAGGCAGTGAGAAGTGAAATCAAAAATTTACACCCTTAGAAAGCCTGAAGGCGGTGCTTGGTTTTTGGGGTCCCGTACACGGCTAGGCTCCCAAAAAGTCTCACACATGTGGTATCCCCGTACTCAGGAGAAGCAACAGAATGTATTTTGGGGTGTAATTCCACATATGCCCATGACATGTTTGAGCAATATATAATTTAGTGACAACTTTGTGCAAAAAAATAAAAAAATTTATTTTTTCCGCAACTTGTGTCAACATATAAAATATTCCATGGACTCGACATGCCTCTCAGTTAATAGCTTGGGGTGTCTACTTTCCAAAATGGGGTCATTTGGGGGGGGTTTGAACTGTTCTGGCATTTTATACACAACATTAGGAAGCTTACATCCACTCTTCTAACCACTTGAAGACAAAGCCCTTTTTGACACTTTTTGTTTACATGAAAACATATTTTTTTTTTGCAAGAAAATTATGTTGAACCCCCAAACATTATATATATTTTTAAAGCAAAGGCCCTACAGATTCAAATGGTGGGTGTTGCATTTTTTTTTTCTACACAGTATTTGCGCAGCGATTTTTCAAACGCATTTTTTGGGGGAAAATACACTTTTTTTAATTTTAATTTTAATGCACTAAAACACACTATATTGCCCAAATGTTTGATGAAATAAAAAAGATGATCTTAGGCCGAGTACATAGATACCAAACACGACAAGCTTTAAAATTTCGCACAAACGCGCATTGGCGACAAACTACATACATTTTTAAAAGCATTTAAAAGCCTTTACAGGTTACGCCGTTAGATTTACAGAGAAGGTCTACTGCTAAAATTACTGCCCTTTGCTGTACCGCATGATAAACAAAGTCGTACCAACCTTTAAACTAATCTATAAAGGAAGGGCCTGTATACAGAAATTCTACAAGATCTGGCAACCTTGGCTGGATATAGACAGCTCCTTTTGGAAGGATACCCCTCTGTCTCAGCAGTAGTGGGCCCTGATTCAGCCCCTCCTGTTTGATGGGGGGGGGGGGGGAGAACTACCTCCTATCCTAAATAAAGAAGTTGGGGACATGAAACATATCCCACATAAATGTGGGGGGGGAGTAGGAGGAGTGCCCCCACCCAGCTGTAGTTTCGGCTGGGGAAATGGGTGGAAGTGCTGGGTGAATGGGTATGAGTGTTGTGTGAGTGAATGCAAGCACTTAAGTATTACTGAATAAGGATAACCGAATGAGTCCTGTGAAAATCACAGTTAAATACTCTCGATACACCTTTGGTATTAGGGTTTTGTGTTTCTTTTTTTTTTTTTTCTTTCCTCCGTTGAGGAACTGGGACACCTATGTGGCCATGTGGCCACAAGCTGTAGGCCTTATTAGGCTTGAATGTTATTTCGAGACTATATTGTTTATGCTCCCGCTTCACGGTGTAATACTGGTATATTGCTACTGAATACAAGAAAATAATGTGTAAGCGTGTATGTTGATATGCTCTGTAATTTTTCTCTGTTCAATGGAAAAATCAATAAACATAAATTAAAAAAAAAAAAAATTACTGCCCTCGATCTGACCTTTGCGGTGATACCTCACATGCATGGTGCAATTGCTGTTTACATATGACGCCAGACCGACGCTTGCGTTCGCCATTGGGCAAGAGAAGGGCAGGACAGGGGTGTTTTTTTTTATTATTATTAATTTTGCTTTTTTATTTTATTTTTAAACTGTTGCTTCCATATTTTTTTTTTTTTATCATTTTTATTGTTATCTCAGGGAATGTAAATATCCCCTATGATAGCAATAGGTAGTGACAGGTACTCTTTTTTTGAAAAAACTGGGGTCTATTGGACCCTAGATCTTTCCTCTGCCCTCAAAGCATCTGACCACACCAAGATCGGTGTGATAAAATGCTTTCCCAATTTCCCAATGGCGCTTTTTATATCCGGGGGGGGGGGGGGGACATTCCCTCCCACTGCTTGTAAAAGCAGTCCAGAGGCTAATTAGCCACTAGGATTGCTTTTACATGAAAGCCGGCCGCTGGCTGAAAAGAATGATACCAAGATGATACCTAAACCCGCAGGCATCATTCTGGTATAAACATTCAAAGTCCAGCAACATACCAGTACGTTGCTGGTCCTTGTTGGACATGTATTGTAATCTTTTTTTTCATGCAGCCTGTTGGCTGAACGAAAAAAAAAGATTGATCGGTGGGTATGCCCACCATTAGAATACCGCCCTTCATCCACCCACTTCTAATGATGGGCATACATGCACCATTTATATATGCCGAAGCATGGGGGCATCTTCCCGCAAAAGTTATGCCGCGTACACATGGTCAGACTTTTCCACGGGCAAGCCTCCGTCGGAATTTCGACCGTATGTACGTGGCATTAGGAGCAAAATCGCTCCTCCGCTCCTCTGCCCCTGCTGCCCCAATGCTTCAGCATATATGCTTTTTTTTTTTTAACTGTGGTGGTGAAATCACCTCCTACAGCACTGGAGTCGCAGAGATCAGGCCTGTCTCTGCGAACGCTGCAGTTATGTGTGTTGTGTTTTGCAAGTGACCGTGATTGATCGATACTGCACTTGGGTGGCCTGGGCTGGACGGAGGGGCAAAACGCAGGTGCTAGCAGGTATCTGGGCTGATCCCGCTAACACTGCATTTTTGGGAACCCTAAACTGCTGGGGACGCTAGTATAGATCTGATCAGATCAGATATTGATCTGTTCAGATACTATACCACTAAGGGGGGTTTATGCTTCACGCGTGGGTGTTAGCGTTACTGGCACTAACCTGACGCTGCCTGGGGTGTGACGCAGACCCTCTCTGACGCTAAAACCTAATTGATATCACCCGCCGGGCGATCAGGGGGTTAAACCTTTATTGGGTTATATACGGCGGGTGCCCTGACACTATAAAAAGCAAACTAACTAACCAGCGTCACCCGTAACACTTATATGGTGATTACTGGTGAAAGGGTTAACTAGGGGCAATTAGGGGGTTAAAACCTTTATTAGGTAATATATGGGGGTACCTGACCCTATATAAAAACCTGACGACGAACCTAAAAAAAAATTACTGGCTACCTATTGGCATCACCGACCCTAAGACAGCGATCAGAAAAACGATCGCTTAGCGACAGTGGTGATAGGGGGTGAAAGGGTTACCTGGGGGGCGATCAAGGGGGTTAAACCTTTATTAGATAATATATGGGGGTACCTGACGCTATAAAAACCTGCGGCGAACCTAAAAAAAATTACTGGCTACCGATCGGCATCACCGACGCTTAGACAGAGATCAGAAAAATGATCGCTTAGCGACAGTGGTGATAGGGGGTGAAAGGGTTATCTGGGGGGCGATCAAGGGGGTTGAACCTTTATTAGGTAATATATGGGGGTACCCGACGCTATAAAAACTTGCGGCCAACCTAAAAAAAATAACTAGCTACCGATCAGCATCACCGACGCTAAGACAGCGATCAGAAAAATGATCGCTTAGCGACGGCGGTGCTAGGGGGTGAAAGGGTTATCTGGGGGGTGATCAGGGGGTTAAACCTTTATTAGGGGGGGTTAGGGGGCTACACTGGACCTAAAACTAACTTTAGTGACACTTTTACAGTCACAAATGTCACTGATTGCAGTGATCAGTAAATAAATGGTCACTGCAATCAGTGACACTGTGACTGGGGGCTGGGGGGTGATCTGGGGGGGCGATTTATGTGCCTATGTGTCCTGGTGTCAGTGTAGTGTTTTGTGCACTAACCTGCATCTTTTCCTGTACGGCGCTCGGTATATGTGAGCGCCGCAGGAGAGATGACATCACTTCCTCTGCCTGTGTAAACATTACACAGGCAGGGAAGCTCTCTCATTCGCCGGAAGCGATCGAGAGGGGGTGGCCGGAATCGAACGGCTGTCCCCTCATCCCTGATCGCTCCCAAACTCTTCCTCTGATGTCGTGACCGCCATGCTGGCCACTCCGCCCCTCATGCTGTAGGCCTGGATCAGAGTAGAAAAGTGGCCGAAAGATGCACTGCAAAAAGTTATTTGGAGGCTTTGTTTTTAACATACAATTACACTGTGCAGGATGGCCGCTTAAAATAGGGGGGCAGGCAGCACATTTTTTAAAACTTCAATTTTCTACTAATAGCAGCAGCCAGGATTAACCAGTTTTTTTTTTTTTACAGGTTAGACAGCTCAAGCACTGGGCTGTTTAACCTGCTATATGGGATGCAGAAAGTGCTGGAGTCTTGAGGAAAACCAGAGAAGGGCAGTAGTCAGCTGTCAAGGGCTGCTGAAAGCTGAGACCAGTGGAGACAGAGACGAGGGGGTGCTTCAGCTGCACAGAGAGTATCTGAAGGAGGAGTTCTGTTTTCTTCTCTGCTACCAAAAACTGAGATAGGGGGTGTGAACAAAAATGAGTCTCTCCATGGCTGCACAGAAAGTGCAGGATCTGGCGGAGGAGTTCTGTCCTCCTCTCTGCTGCCGACTGTTGAAACAAGGTGGGAGGGAAGACGAGGGGAGTGCCGCAGCTGTAGGAAATGTGTGAGGGCCACATGAAAGGGCTAAGTGGGCCAGATTGGACCTGCATGCCTTGTGTTTGACACATGGGCTCTGCATGAAAGAGAAAAACAAGCAGGCCTAACCCCTAAACCAGGGATCCTCAAACTACGGCCCTCCAGCTATAGCGGAACTACAAATCCCATGAGGCATTGCAAAACTCTGACATTCACAGACATGACTAAGCATGATGGGAATTGTAGTTCCTGAACACCTGGCGGGCCATAGTTTGAAGACCCCTGCCCTAAACTGTCCAAACACTGCTTTGATTGATTTCATGGTGTGTTAATATTTTTCTTGAGGGCGGCCTTAAGTTTGCATTTTAGAAAAGTATTTTCAAAGTTAATTACATTGGCTTTTTGTGAGGCTTGCTGTGAATAGACACTGCTTGTCACAATGCCATTTTATACCCTTTAAATAATCATAAAGGTGATTTCATTAAAAAGATCATCCCTCTTACACTCTAGATTATTGCAAAGACTTATGAGGCTCACCAAAGCTGTCAGCCATTTCAACAGAAAATATTGCTATTCAGAAAGTTAATAGGCAACTTTTAATAATGTTGGGATGGCTCTTTACAGCGTTATCAAATTATCTTCTAATTAACACAATACATCTTCACAATTACCTTGATATAATTTAATCACAGCTTGATCTGGAACAGATTAGTATTCAGGAGTGCTTATTGCACATCAAATAAAATAGAACCTTTATGCCTTGTCTTTTCACCATGATATGGCAATACATTTTAAAAAGCAGAGGAGAAAATTTAAGTGGAACAGATTTGAAGAGACCGGTTATAGAATAGATGCTGGCAGATCATGCTGCTTTTGATCAAACACAATAACTTGTAAATCAAAAACCAGCAAACTACAGCTTCTTCTAAAATGGGAAGTCACACAGTTTAATTTGTTATTAAGCATAACAAAAGCAGTACTGCACAAAGTGCATTTGTAACTGCAATTAAACCAGTGATCTTTCAGTGATCTTACTACAGTAAATAATGTAATCTGGCATAGCTAGGCAGTTGACGCCACTCCTTTTTTATTTATTTTTGGGGGGGGGCTTTATAGCTACATCCCCTGTATGCTCTAATTGGAGAGTGAACCAGCAGTGTGATTATGGGGACAGTCAAGCAGTTAATTCAAATATACAGCATATTTATATATTCATCTGAGCCTAGCACCTTGAATGAAGTTATTCCTATTTCATGTTTCATATGGATGAGGACGAGGCACTCGAAATGTACTTTTCAGTATCTTCCTGAGCACACCAAGAAGCGGGGCGATCTAATGTGCAAATATTGTCCACTACCTCTTCAGCCTCACCATTGGTCTTTAAAAATAACTGGTGGCCTAAGTGATCAATAGCGATGTTCAGAAAATCAATATTTGGATTTGATACAGCTATCAGGGGGCTCAGAGAGATACTGAAATATACATGCGGACAACTAAGGCTGCCAACCTTTTTGTCGAAAGTTTGTAGCCACAATGTTTTTCTTTAAAAGATACTACTGGCAGAACTTCATTAGTTCTACATAAAAACATAACAGTCTCAATGGTCACAGTTTATTCGTGCTGGTCAATAAATAGCTTTACATGATTACTCTCAAGCGTGTACTCAACACCAAGTTCCTACATCGGTTCATCTCATTTTTACATGTAATGTAATAGTATATTATAATACTAAACTCTATGCCTTCATCCGGCACAAATGTATGATTCTTCAGGAATTTATTGTAGGTTAAGCTATTTTATTGACATGTACAAAATAAACATCATTTGTTTCAAATTTCTAAATATATACAATGTATCACCAAATATCCCACCATTACTTTCACTTTATATTTGCAATTTAATGTCAAACCAATCACATTTGGTGTAGACTATCCCTTCTGGTACAAATTGACATCTATGGGTGGGCTTGTGGAGAGCATGGTGGACAAAAAGTAATAGTGAGAGGCAGAGCAGAGGACTGAAGTCCTCTCCTATCACCACGTTGATGTGTTAAGTTAGACATCTCACATGATGGGTATGCAACATGTGGCGAAGCAAAGCAAGAAACCTGCCCAGATATGCTAGGAGAAAGACCTGTTCCTGCTCAACCTCCTAATCCAGACAGCAGTGCATAGCCACAGCACATAACTACAGAGAAGGGGATTGCCAGGGACCCAATCAATCACACGAGCAAGGGGCCAGCAAAGCCACCTCTCCTCAGGAGCCCTCACCCACCAAACAATTTCAAAACTGGCACAGGTGAAAACATAGTGGAGGGGGGCTCTGTTCTATCTGTCTATACCACCCCCAGGAAAAAGAGTCATAAAGAATCATAATGTATCATAATGCCGCGTACACATGATCATTTTTCCCGTCTGGAAAAATGAAATTTTTTCCTTTGGACGAGAAAAACGATCGTCTGTGGGCTTTTTGCCGTTTTTCCCGACGGGAAAAACGGCATTAATCACGATGAGAAAAATTAGAACATGTTCTAATTTTTCTCGTCGTTTTTCCTGACATTTCTTCCGCGGCAGTGTTTCCCATAGGGAAACACTGCCGCGGAGCCCATAGACGATCGTTTTTCTCGTCATTTTAAAAAATGACGAGAAAAAATAGGATTTTTATAACAGCTTACCTGTAAAATCCTTTTCTTGGAGTACATCACGGGACACAGAGCGACATAGTCATTACTAATGGGTTATATAGATACCGTCAGGTGCTGGCACTGGCAACTTCCAAAACCGGAAGTACCCTCCCCTATATAAGCCCCTCCCATCCGGGAGCACCTCAGTTTTGTAGCAAAGCAATAAGTGTCCCCAAAGAGGGGTGGGAGCTCTGTGTCCCGTGATGTACTCCAAGAAAAGGATTTTACAGGTAAGCTGTTATAAAAATCCTATTTTCTTTTCCGTACATCACGGGACACAGAGCGACATAGTCATTACTAATGGGATGTCCTAAAGCAATGCCAAATGAGGGGGGGGATACACCATATATAAGCTGAGCGCTATCAGACATGAGGATCTTTTGCGGCCTGCAACACACTGCGCCCAAAGGCGACATCCTCCTGACTTCCAACGTCCACCTGGTAGAACCTAGTAAACGTGTGTACTGAAGACCATGTTGCGGCCTTACAGATTTGAGCCAGGGAGGCCTGGTGATGCACTGCCCATGAAGTTCCAACTGCTCTCGTGGAGTGCGCCCTAACTTTGAACGGAGGCGGTCTATTTCTCAAGCCATAGGCTTGTATTATGACCTGTCGAATCCACTTGGCTAAAGTAGATTTTGACGCTGCCTGACCCCTTCTGGGGCCTTCCGGCAGAATAAACAAAGTATCCGTTCTGCGAATCTGAGCAGTGGCTTTTAGATAAGCTTTAACTGCTCTTACTACATCCAAAGAATGCAATAACTTTTCCTCTACCGAAGTAGGTTTGGGGAAAAAAGAAGGAAGAACCACATCCTGGTTCAAATGAAACCTCGATACCACCTTAGGAAGAAAGGCTGGATGAGAACGTAACACTACTCCTGTCCTTATGGATAACCAGATATGGCTCCCTACAGGACATAGCTGCTAATTCCGACACTCTTTTAGCCGAACAAATGGCTACTAGAAAAATCAATTTCCTGGTGAGAAGAACCAAAGAAATATGCTGTAATGGTTCAAATGGTTGTTTCTGTAGAACCGACAGAACCAAGTTTAGATCCCATGGACATATGGGAATATTAACCGGAGGACTAATACGCATCACTCCTTGTATAAAGGCTTTGACTAGTGAATGCGAAGCCAAGGGCCTTTGAAAAAATATTGACAAGGCCGAAATCTGACCCTTGATAGTACTCAAGGCAAGCTTCCTATCTACAGCCCATTGTAGGGAGTCCAGACTCCTACCTATTACGTACTTACGTGGATGCCATTTCTTGGCTTCACACCAGGCGATGTACGCCTTCCAGATTCTATAGTAGATCTGCCTGGATACCGGCTTCCTGGCATTGATCATGGTAGATACCACAGAATTAGAGAGCCCTCTCTTTTTTAGAATGTGGGCTTCAATAGCCAGGCCGTCAAACCTAGGGCTGGTAAGGAAGGGTGGTATATCGGTCCTTGCGAAAGCAGGTCCGGACGATGTGGGAGAGTCCAAGGACTCCCCACTGACATTTTA
Source organism: Rana muscosa (assembly GCA_029206835.1). Taxonomy (NCBI): domain Eukaryota; kingdom Metazoa; phylum Chordata; class Amphibia; order Anura; family Ranidae; genus Rana; species Rana muscosa. The sequence continues at coordinate 783,519,443 of CM055116.1, read as the reverse complement.
CAATCTCCACGTACCACGCTCTTCGGGGCCACGCTGGAGCCACCAGAATCACTGGTTTCTTTTCTACCCTGATTCTGCGGAGTAATCGAGGTAACCATTGTGGCGGTGTGAATGCATATATCAGCTTGAACTGATCCCAAGGGAACACTAGGGCATCCGAGCCGCAAGCTAGGGGATCCCTTGTCCGAGAGACAAACCTGTCCCCCTTTGCGTTGAATCTGGATGCTAGAAGATCTACATCCGATGTTCCCCACCGCTGACATATTGTCCAGAAAACCTCGGGGTGAAGGGACCCTTCCTCTGGGCCTAATTTCTGGCGACTTAGAAAGTCCGCCTTCCAATTCTCCACTCCTGGAATGAATACCGCAGATATGGCTGGGACATATTTTTTCTGCCCATTTCAGGATGTAATTTACTTCCCTCTGGGCTGCACGACTCCTGGTGCCCCCCTGATGATTGATATATGCCACTGCTGTGGCATTGTCTGATTGAATTCTGACAGGGGACCCTTGGAGTTTGGATGTCCATGCTACTAGGGCATACCGGGCTGCTCGTATCTCTAAGAGATTGATGGGCAGGGCCTTTTCTGCATCCGACCATCTGCCCTGGAGAGACTATTGCTCCAGTACTGCTCCCCAGCCTATAAGGCTGGCATCTGTAGTGACCACCTTCCAAGAAATCGGACTGAAGGATTTCCTTTTTTCCAGATTCTGGGAAACCAACCACCAACGGAGGCTCTTGCGAACGGAAGGGGACAAGGACATTGTAAGTCTAGGCCTGAATCTTTTTGTTCCAGGCTGACAGTATGGCCCCTTGCAAATTCCTTGAATGGAATTGACCGTAGGGTACTGCTTCGAATGATGCCACCATTTTTCCCAGCAGCCTCATATACAGGCGTATGGACGGCTGTCTTTTTTGTACCCACTAAGTGGATCAAATCTTTCAAAGACAACACCTTTCCTCGAGGCAAGAATATTTTTCTCTGGCCTGAATCCAACCTTAGCCCCAAGTATTCCAGACTTTAGACTGGTTTTTAGGGCTGACTTGTCTCGGTTGATAATCCAACCGTGAGATTCCAGATACTTGATCGTCTTGTGAACGACCACGTCTAGTTTTTTCACTGAGTGGTCTATCAGCAACAAGTCATCCAGATATGCCATTATCATTACACCTTGTGTTCTTAGATTGGCCAATAAAGGGCCAGAATTTTTGTAAACACTCGTGGTGCTGTGGCCAAACCGAAGGGTAAGGCTCTGAACTGAAAATGGCGCCCTTCTACTGCAAAGCGTAGACATTTTTGGTGGACTGGAAAGATGGGAATGTGCAAATAAGCATCTTTGATGTCGATCGTGGCTAACCAATCCTCCCCTTGTAGGGCAGTGGCCACCGATCGGATCGACTCCATCGGAAAGACCTGATATACAGGAATTTGTATAGCCCTTTTAGAATTAATATGGGCCTCCCGTCCGCGTTTGCTTCGGGACTGTAAAGAGGTTTGAGTAAAACCCGAACCCTCATTCTTCCAGGGGAACCTCCATAATTACTCCTTGGAGCAATAGTTGTTCTAGTGCCAACAGGAGGGACTCTCTCTTCCGGGGATCCCTTGGCACGTTTGACCTCAAAAATGGGAAGGAGGAGAGTCTTTTAACTCCAAACTGTATCCCAAACCTACTGCGGAGAGCACCTATCTGTCTTGATCGTGTCCCGCCAGGTCTCTTGCGAACAACTGGAGTCCTCCCCCCACCCGACTGAGTGGGGGCTTCAATGAATTTAACTTTGGGGGAGGTTTTGTACCTCCCCTGACCCAGGGTTTCTCATTACCCTGCTACTGTCCCTGTTTTTTACCCCCGGGATTTGACCGAGGAGGCCGTCGGAACTGTTACACAGCCGATGCCCCAGGGACTGGAGAAGCAGGCCTCTTAAAGAGGGACCTCTAATTCTGCTTTTAACCGGCAAGAGCGTATTTTTACCGCTGGAAATTTTCTGGATATATTTGTCCAGGTTTTCCCTGAATAAGCGTTCACCATGAAATGGGACGCTAACCAGCCATTCTTTACAGGGAGCTTCAGCAGACCAGTTTTTGAGCCATAGGAGCCTACGCGTATGTCTATAGACAGCGTAAGGCGGGAGGCCTGATGGACTGAATCCTCTATGGCGTCAACCGCAAAGCCTAAGGCTCTAGGTAGATCAGCTAGGGCCAAGCCTGCTGATCTGTCAAGTCCCTCAAGACCTGTTTCAACTGATCCTTCACTGCTTAGCAGACCCCAATAGCTGCTACTGCTGGTTGTATCACCAAGCAGATTTTCATAAGGACTCCAATCTTTTATTTATTGGGTTCTTGAACATTTGGACATTATCCACTGGACATGTCAGTGATTTATACATACAAGAGATGGCTGCGTCCACTGTAGGGACCTTCCATTTTTTTTTGATGAACTTATCCTCCATGGGATAGACCACCGGAAATCTCTTGGGGGAATAAATATTTTCTCAGGACGTTCCCAATCCTGGTAAATGAGCCCTTTCAGTAAAGGGTGAAGTGGAAAAGAACAAACAGTCTGGGGGCTTCTAGCGACCCCAACGAGGATACAGTAGTGGTTGATGGTTCCGCAAGGTGCATTTTTAAATGCTGATCGGACCATGTTAGTCAGAGACTGAACCCATAATCTTTCAGCTTGAGATGCTGAGAAAAGGTTCCCCCACTGTTGATTCCTCTATAACAGAATCAACCTCATCCTGATCCCCTTCAGGCAGGTCGATCCCTGTATGGGACTGTTGCTCTGCTAACAGGCACTCTGAAGGAGGAGACGGAGATCGGGCGTGCTTTCCCTGACAGGGAGGCAGCGATAAATGTTGACAATCTCTCTCTAATCCTCCCAGAGCTGAGGAAAAAACCTCCTCTGTTACATACACAGGAGCAGGTGACTGAGGACAGCCACAGTACCAAGTACCCCTGCGGGGTCTCTACGGTCACTTACCTCTGAACTTCAGGGGAGACTGGTGCAGCAGAAGTATGCCCAAGATCCTCAGAGCCCGATGAGACCCCTTTCGCTTCCTGGAAGATTCAGTTCCGGAGCTTCTGGACGGCATATTCCTAAGCCTAAAGCTGAGGTATTCCAGCCGTAATACACCACTTTTACTGAGAATAGTCTAGCACAATTGCTGCTATATCACAGTTGGTGTCTACTAATGTGCCTTTCTAGGGGATGCCTGTATCAACCGCTTGCTGTATGCCTTTAAATGTTGCCAGCTCTGTCTCTGTACTTCATAGCCAGCTCACTACAATATTGTGGTTTTTTTAAAATTGCTGGGACGCCCGCACATGCGCAGAAGCGCTGCGGCGCGCACAGAGCGTCATCCCCCAGGCTCCGCCCCCTTTCCCGGCTCACCTCTATATATAGAGGCGCGTGCACGCGCACGCACGCGGGCACGTGCGCCTTCGGCGCTAATTTCAAATATGGTAACAAGGGACAGGAGCCAGGGCCCCTCTTTGCCGCAGGCCGGGGGATGGACGAGCACTGCAACATGGCAGAGGAAGCAGTTTCCTATAAGAGAACTCACCATCTGCCTGGACTTTGCTCTGCTGAGAAGAAGCTAGTCCACATGACAAGAAAACATTCCACAGCGGCCTCTAGTGGACAAACACAGGTACCGCAGTCTAATATATTAAATATATATATAAAAATTTTTTTTTTTTTTCTTGACCACCATTAAAAATTATTACATTTTTTTAGTAGTTACAGGCATGCACAGAATTTTGCGGGAATACCATTAGGTAACAGACAGAAAGACAAATTAGGCTTGGGGGTCCCCCAATAGAACCAAGTTCCTGGGGGCCCCCACTTACCTGTTCCCCGCCGCAGGACTTTGTTTGGTCCACAAAAGCCCAAACTTCACCTATCACGGCAGGCATTGTAATCAAACCTTCAGGGACCGGGTTCCCAAGGATTCCACTCCCCTGGACCTGTATAGCACCCTGCACAGAAAACATCTTGGTCGTGGGTATGACCAGAGCTCTGGATCCCAGGGTCCAGCTCTCCTAAGAGAAGCATTACAGGCAAAACCTTGCTCTTCTCTGCAAGGCCCGGGTACCGACCGTTTAGCTATGAAGCTTTTTTGGTCGGATCCGGAATAGCTTACTGAGGCCCAAAAGAACCTGTACGCAAGCTCAGTGAAAAACACATGTTTCTTCTTGGCCAACACCTTAGACACTGGCAAAAAACTGAGGTGCTCCCGGATGGGAGGGGCTTATATAGGGGAGGGTACTTCCGGTTTTGGAAGTTGCCAGTGCCAGCACCTGACGGTATCTATATAACCCATTAGTAATGACTATGTCGCTCTGTGTCCCGTGATGTACGGAAAAGAAATGACCGTGTGTGGGGAACAAGCTGTTCCCTCGTTTAAAATGTCATTATTCACGGCGTGAATAATGATCGTGTGTACGCGGCATAAGAGTCATAATGTATTAAAACTGGAGCAGCTGTGCAATAATATCCAATCAGCTTCCATCTTCAGCTTGTTCAGTTAAGCTTTGAAAATGAACGATAGACATTGGTTACCATGCACAACTGTTCCAGATATACTGACTCATTTTTTGTGGTACATTCCCCTCATAATGTACCATGCAAAATGAGTCAGTATATACTACATCCAGCCTGGGTATAAATTTCATGACATTACATTAAAATACAACAACCCTTAAATAAAAAGAGTAAACATTACGTTTATGGTCAAGTCCAAAAAAAAAAAAAGAAGCTTGCACACCACTAGATACAATTAGTTATGGCGCATAGAAAAAAATGTGCTGCACTAGTCAAAATATGTATATCATCATAAGGCAATTTTGTACAGTAGAAACAATTAATAAAGGTAAAGTGAAGATAAATCAATATGCAAAATAGATATTGTATACAATACTAACAATAGTGTCACAAAAATAAGAAAACAAGACCATTCAGCATAGTGAAAAATGTCCCATAATAATAATCTCACTGCAAAAAAAAAGTGTGCAAAGATGAAAAGGATTTCTTTGGATGTGATCCACACCACTTGCATGCTCCTCCATAGTATTTCACACAAGAAGCTTACCTGAAAGTCATGACCCTCTGAATCAGAAAAGTCATAAAGCACTTATGCCGCGTACACATGACCATTTTTCTTGTCGGGAAAAATTAAATTTTTTCTCTTTGACGAGAAAAACGACCGTGTGTGGGCTTTTGATCATTTTTCCCGACGAGAAAAACGGCATTAATCACGACGAGAAAAATTAGAACATTCTCTAATTTTTCTCGTCGTGATTCACGGCATTTTTTTCTGCGGCAGTTTTCCCATAGGGAAACACTGCCGGGGAGCCTACACACGGTCGTTTTTCTCGACCAAGAGAAAAAATGTCGGGAAAAACGGCCGTGTGTAGGAGAACAAGCCGTTCCTCGTTTTTCCCGTTGATTTTCTCTGCGGTGTTTTCACCGTCGAGAAAATCGATCATGTGTACACGGCATTAGGTTGATGTAACCATCCGGTAAAATCAACCTAGGATCTTGCAGCCTATCCCCACTAGACAACTTGGTCTCACATTTCACAGGATCATATAAAGAAAACATAAAAAAGAGCCAGACACACTGCATAGTGTAAAACAATACAAAAACTTTATCAAAATAAATAAAAACTCTTCTTGTTAAAAAATAAATAAATAAAAACTACTTACATGTTATAACCAACACAGCACTTTGTATAACAAAATACTCCAGAGAGTGTGCGTGGATCCCTTCTTCGTCTATTTGTGCATGTATGATGACCTTACGGCATCAACTCCGCCCTACATGTTTCATCATCACTGACATCATCGGGGGCTCAGAGGGGATGTCCGTACACCACACGTTAAATACTGTATTATATTCCTAAAAGATGTTAATACATGTGCTAATCTAAAGAATAAATCGAAAAATTGTTGGCCTTAGTGGAGGTTCCATTTTTTTCACTTCCCTCTGTGCAATGTTCACTTGCTCTGCTACATTAGTTATCTATTCTGATTCATTATACATACAACTATCTAATCATATAGGCTTGGTGACTAAAAGGCTTGTTTATAAAGTGTATGTTCATTTTATAAAGTAAATGTTGGTAAGGTAACCTGGTTTCGTTTTTTCATTTTGAATATTTAACATGCCAGGGAAATAAAAAAAATAATAATAAAGAAAACAGGATGTTGTCAAGCACATAGTTGGGTATTCAAAGTGCACATACACTTTGCAAAAGTGAAAAGAAATTTAAGTTAACAGCCTCTTATCCTTTTGTAAATCAACCCCATTGTGTTTGTTTATTTTCTTGAAATTTCAGTTCAGGGGTCAAACCTGCAAACTTACCGTAAACTTACCGTATATACTCGAGTATAAGCCGAGTTTTTCAGCACATTTTTTTGTGCTGAAAATGCCCCCCTCTGCTTATACTCGAGTCACCTTTTTGCGCCTGATCTGCCGGACTTTGGGGACGAGGTACCGGCCGGCCATAGGTCCCCTGGACCCCAAACTTGGCACACATGTAGCTCTTCCTCTACAAGTGTGCAAAGTTTGTTGTCCGTGGGACCTACAGCCGGGGAGCACCGATTTTTCCAATCCGGGCACCCCTTCCATAGACTCCCATGTTAAACGGTCATTTATCTGGTAAATTTGGGGAACCGGTACCGGTCGGCCGTAGGTCCCCTGGACCCGAAACTTGGCACACATGTAGCTCCAGTTCTCCACTAAAAGTATGCAACGTTTTCTCTCTGGGGGGACCTACGGCCGGGGAGCAACAATTTTTCAAAGCCGGGCACCCCTTCCATATACTCCCATGTTAAACGCAAGTCTAGTCATGGACACAGTGAGGCATGGGCACAGTGAGGCAAATTGAGGCATGCAGACCCTAGGCTTATACTCGAATCAATACGGTACTTAAAAATTTAGATTTTTTTGGGGGGGGGAGGAATTTTTTGTAAAAATGTGTTTATACTTGGCAAACACATGTGGCCAAAGAAAAAGTTGACAGTGTCTCTTTACTGGATTTTTATATGTTTTATCTTCCCAAAGAAAAATATCCTACTCTTCATAATCTCGCCTTATTCATGTCATCAGTTTTCAGCAGCATCTATATTTGTAAGCAAATATTTTCAAGAATGACCTAAATGAAGGGCAACATTAGAACCAACATATCTGATGAGTACATTGAAGCCTCGTACACACGATCGGATATCCTATGGATTCTAATCCGATGGTTTTGTCCATCGGAAATCCGATGAAGCTGACTTCCATCAGTCTTGCCTACACACCATCAGTCAAAAAACCGACCGTTCCAAACGCGGTGACGTAAAACACTCTGATGAGCCGAGAAAAATAAAGTTCAATGCTTCTGAGCATGTGTTGAATTGATTCTGAGCATGCGTGGGTTTTTTATCCGATGGACTTGCCCATAGACGATCGTAATTGGCTTGATCCATCGGAAAAATTTAAAACATGTTCTATTTTTAAAAACCGATGGAAAAAAGACCGATGGGTCCCATACACGATCGGTTTGTCCGATGAAAAAAGTCCATCGGACTGTTTTCATCTGTAAAACCGATCCTGTGTACAGAGCTTGAGAGTTCATTGAGAATTGCTACTCCATCCATGGAACCAGATATTGATGCGTTAGTGTATCAAAAACAGTGTCAAATATCGCACTCGTTTTATGTTGCCCTCTTTTACTTTTATAATAAAAAATATTACAAAAAAATGAAGTTTTATAACATTATCTATATCGGGGGTCTCCAAACTTTCCAAACAAAGGGAGAGTTTACTGTCCTCCAGACTTTACGAGGGCTGGACTGTGGCCATTGGGAGTAGAAATTGTCCTGTGTCAGAGGGAATAAACAATACATCTTTGGTATTAGGGGGAGGAATATTTCCCTATCGCTGGCGTCAGTAGAATTAATAATGCCCCATCATTGGTGTCACTGGGATTAATAGTGCCATATCGCTGGTGTCAGTGGTCGGAATAGTGCCCTATTGTTGGTGTCAGTGGTAGAAATAGTGCCACATTGTTGGTGTCAGTGGGAATAATAGTGCCCCATTGTTGGGGTTCAGTTTGATGAATAGTGCCCCACTGTTGGCATTAAAGGGAGAAATAATGCCCCATTGTTGTGAGTAGCAGGAATATTGCCCCATTGTTGGTGTCAGTGAGAGGAATAGTGTCTTGTATCAGTGGAAGGAAAAGTGCCCCAAGGGCCAAATAAAGACAAGCAAAGGGTTGCATCCGGCCCTCGGGCCGCAGTCTGGAGACCCCTGATCTATATCATTGATCTGTAACTTGTGATCTGCCCAAATTTTTCTGGTCATCAGCTGTCCTTATTGTTAGTGAATTTTACAATTCCTCTTCTTGCAAAGTGGCCCGGAAGGTCAAAAGGTTGGACACCCCTGGCCTAGTTATTAAAAGATTTGGTGTTAACACACTCATGCACACGCTTACAATCAGGATATACAGAGTGCCTTTATAACCTATGAATGTGGTGATGATGTCTTTCACTAAACTGCATATGCCAATTTATACCCAATCAGCAGTCTCTGGAGTTTCCTGGATAATTAGTTTCTAATGATCACAGTGAGCCTTCTTTTTACGGCCTCCTGCACACGGGACATTTTTGATGCTGCTCTTAGGGGTGTTTGGCATTTTTTTCCCCTGCCTCTAAACACCCCTGCATGTTAGTCTATGACTCCATGCACACATAGGCATTTAGAGGAGTTTAGTGATGGGGGTGTTTAAAAAAACACAGCCAGGGTGTCCAGGAGCAGTGGCGCTTTGGCAGAAGAAGCGATTGACGTGTGTAAACGCATGTTAACATGTCTAAATGTGCATTTACGCTGCATTTAGCGCTTTAGCATTAATTCAGTTCACTGGCCAGAATAAATTATTACTCTGGCCAATGAAATTAATGCCAAAGAGCTTGACGTGCCTAAACACATCTAAACGTTACGCACATTTACAAGTGTCAATCACTTTTTTTTGCCAAAACACTGCTGCCAGGAGGAAAGGTGACTAGGAAAGATAGCAAAAACGTCCAGTGCGCGTGAGGCCTGAGTTTTATTTAACCTGGCTCTACTCTTGCAAAATAAAATAAAACATTTACAAACATTGTTTCTTTGTATATGTCTTGTGGGACAGCTGTCTAATCAGAGGCACAATGTTTCACTGTTTATAGACATTTGATATGTCTTTCTACAACACTGATCTCTCTGATGGTACAGTGCTTTGAAAAAGTATTCATACCCCTTCAAATTTTCCACATTTTGTCATGTTACAACCAAACGTAAATGTATTTTTTGGGGGATTTTGTGGGATAGACCAACACCAAGTGGCTCATAATTGTGAAGTGAAAGGAAAATAATAAATGATTTTCCAAATTTTGTACTTATAAATATCTGAAAAGTGTGGCGTGCATCTGTATTCAGCCCCCTTTACTCTGATACCCCTAACTAAATTCTAGTGGAGACAATTGCCTTCAGAAGTCGCCTAATTAGTCAATAGAGTCCACCTGTTTGTAATTTAATCTCAGTATAAATACAGCTGAAGCCCTCAGAGTTTTGTTAGAGAACCACAACTTTATGAAGGCCAAGGAACACTCCAGACAGGTCAGGGATAAAGTTGCGGAGAAGTTTAAAGCAGGGTTAGGTTACAAAAAAATATCCCAAGCTTTGAACATCCCACGGAGCACTGTTCAATCCATCATCCGAAAATGGAAAGAGTATGGCACAACTGCAAACCTACCAAGACATGGCCATCCACCTAAACTGACAGGCCGGGCAAGGAGAGCATTTATCAGAGAAGCAGCCAAGAAGCTCATGGTAACTCTGGAGGCGCTGCAGAGATCCACAACTCAGGTGGGAGAATCTGTCCACAGGACAACTATTAGTGGTGCACTACACAAATCTGGCCTTTATGGAAGAGTGGCAAGAAGAAAGCCAATGTTGACAGAAAGCCATAAGAAGTCCCGTTTGCAGTTTGAAAGAATCCATGTAGCGGACACTGCAAACACATGGAAGAAGGTGCTATGGTCAGATGAGACCAAAATTGAACTTTTTGGCCTAAAAGCAAAACGCTATGTGTGGCAGAAAGCTAACACTGCACATCACCCTGAACACACCATCCCCACCATAAAACATGTTGGTGGCAGCATCATGTTGTGGGGATGCTTTTCTTCAGCAGGTATAGGGAAGCTGGTCAGAGTTGATGGAAAGATGGATGGAGCCAAATACAGGGCAATCTTAAAAGAAAACCTGTTATGCCCTGTACACACGATTGGAATTTCGATGGTCTAAAATCCGATGGATTTTTCCATCGGAATTCCGATGAAGCTGACTTCCATCAGTCTTGCCTACACACCATCAGACAAAATTCCGACCGTCCAGAACGCCGTGACGTACAACACGTACGACGGCACTATAAATGGGAAGTTCAAATGCAATGGCGCCACCCTTTGGGCTGCTTTTTCTGATTTTGTGTTACCGCGTGTTAGTAAAAGTTTGGTGTTAGCCGATTCGTGCTTTTCAGTCTCCGTGCTTTTCAGTCCGTTACAGCATGACGAATGTGCTATCTCCATTACGAACGCTAGTTTTACCAGAACGAGCGCTCCCGTCTTCTAATTTAGTCTGAGCATGCGTGGATTTTTCTCCGATGGAGTTCCACACAGACGATCGGAATTTCCTATCGTTTTTTTTTTCCATCGGAAAAATTTAAAACTTGTTCTATTTTTTTACACAATAAAATCCAAATAAGATTGGGGTTATTGACATCTCAACACAACTAACTGTAAGTTACGGAGATCACACTTTCAATGCTTAGATTGGAGAGGTAGAACAGTCAAAAGATCGTTAGAAAGATCATTCAATACATCCTTAGAAAGATCAATCAAAAGATCTGATCTTTGCTAGCTCTGGATCCACTGTGAGATGTTATATGGACACTGGAAATAGCAGCTACCAGACAGTGCAGCCATTAATACACAAAACTTTACTATAAACCCTCTCCTTGTTAACAAGATGTTTCAGCAACACAATATGCAATCTGGGGATGTACAGCCAGGTACTCCTTCCAGATGAGGCATTAAACCCTGAATCAAAACAAAGGGAAAAACGCTTGACAAAACCAACCTGGAAAGTGCAAGAGAATCTTAAAGCTGACAAAGAAAAACTGCTGTTTAATATCAATGACTTATGGTCTAATACTGTTAAACGCATGTCTGCTCTCTCCCAACAATCTCATGAGCCATTACAACTAGAGGGCGCTATCAAGCAATTGATAGTTGCATATGAGAACTACCAAAGACTGTGTGTTAAATATACTAATCTCTTAAAACGGTACAACACTCAATGGTCATTGGAAGAATTAAAGGGTTTTGAGGAGCTCAATCTTGAAAGAGACAATTTAGTGGTGCAAACAAAGGCAGAAGTGAGAATAACACGGCTTCATGAATCCAGATCTTATCGCTCTGCATCTACTAGACGCTCCACAAGATCTTCCAAATCCCTACAATCAAGATTTTCTGCACTCAGTCAACAACTCATAAAGGCCCGTGCAGATGCTGAAGCTTCTAAAATTCAGGCAGCTTTCGCCCAAAAGAAAGAAATGGAAGCCGAAGCCGCACGCCAGAAAGCAGAAAAAGAGAAGCTGAGGCTGCATGCAAGGAAGCAGAAATGTAAGCCGAAGCTGCATACCAGAAAGCAGAGAATGAAGCTGAAGCTGCACGCCAGAAAGCAGAAATGAATGTTTTGGAAAAACAATGCGAGTATGCCACAGCCTTGGCAAGGTTAAGGGTCTTAGAACAAGCCGCTAGTGAAAGCAAAATAGACAACAGTTGCAGACACTCAGTTGTATCTTATGCCTCAGATTCTTCACATACCTCTCCAGAATGCCAAATCCCTGTCACAGCAACCAAAGCACTCAAGCAAAGTCTCTTATCTGCACCTACTGTACCTCAAGACAATTTGCCTTTATATCTTCCAGTACACCAGGCTGCAGCATCTCAGCAAGCAGCAGACACTGGTATGCATATAACAGACTGTCCGCCTTACTTTGGCACTAACCAAGTACCTCCTCAAAAGCACACTAATCCACAGCTACAAAACAACATGCCAATGAACTTTAAGCCAGTTCCAGCATTGAATGCCTTCGCACCAACATATGTTCCCAAGTCACTTAATGTCAATGCACCATACAATGCGATATTAAAATTCTTGCGAAAGTGCTAGCAATGCGACTCAATAAGGTTATAGCCTCCCTCATACACGAAGACCAGGCGGGGTTTATGCCAAATAAATCCACGGCCATTAACCTGCGGCGGTTATTTTTGAATATGCAATCGGACGTCGATAATCTGGGAAGCAGGGCCCTGCTGTCCTTAGATGCCACTAAGGCATTTGACAGTATTGATTGGACATACTTGTGGGCGGTGCTGGAGCGTTTTGGATTCGGCGAAGCGTATATAGCGTGGGTGCGCCTCCTGTACAGCGGACCTGAGGCTGCTATTCGGGCCTTCGGTTTCCTGTCACAGGATTTTGCATTGAGGAGGGCGATGAGGCAAGGATGCCCGCTGTCCCCTCTGCTCTTTGCATTGGCTATTGAACCCCTGGCCATGGAGATAAGGGCGAATGAGCGCATTGTGGGATTTTGCTATGGGCCCCTGCAGGAGAAGATAACGCTATACGCAGATGACACCCTGCTTATGCTGGGAGATACTGACGAGTCCCTGCGGGAGGCCATGGCAACCATTACAAAATTTGGGGTCTACTCAGGCTTACAAATTAACTGATCAAAATCTGCCCTGTTACTGTTAGACGGGGATGCCACACAGGCGATAGCCCCATCGTGCCCTATCCCAGTCACTACTTCCTTTAAATACTTGGGGATTCAGATCACTTCTAACCCGAGGGATTTTAGCCGGTTGAATATCTCGCCCCTGCTTCAGAGGTTTAGGGAGAGAGTTAGGACGTGGAACGGCCTTCACATGTCGGTGGCGGGCAAAGTAAATTTGGTGAAGATGATCCTTATGCCTCAATTACTCTACTGTCTTCACAATGCCCCGGTAGTGGTCCCTTTAAAAAATTTTAGAATGGTTAACTCCATCTTTCGTACTTTAATATGGAAGAATAAACCCCCGAGGATAAAATTAGAACATCTTCAAAGGCCTAAGGACGATGGCGGGCTGGCACTGCCCAACCCGTGGTTGTACTACCTGGCTGCCCAGTTACAGCACCTGGTGGGGTGTTTTGGGACTGAGCCGGCTGGTTCTTCCCGGGCACTCATGCTCCGCACAATAGATGCAGGTCCCATCCCTCTGGCACTGGAGGCCCTGGCATTTGCCAGGCCGAATAAGAGGTATCCTACGTACAACCTTATACAAAAAGTGTGGAATAAGTGCAAGTATATACAACAGGCCGAGGGGTACACTGAATATAGCCCTCTCTGGCATAACGAGACTTATACGGAACTGGCTAAGTTGCAGGGAGGGGCTAGATGGATAGCACACAGGATTACCCATGTTAAGCACGTCTTTAAGAACGGTATTCTTAGGACATTTGCGGATCTGCAGGCGGAGTTTGGCCTGCCGTCCCCAATGTTCTTCCAATATCTGCAACTTCAGCATGCGGTTAGAGCACAGAGTAGATCTTCAGAGTGGCACTTGTCTCCAACTCCTGTATTCGGCCTCATCAGAGATGCTGTGACCTCGAAGGGATTTATTTCCCAAAGCTACAATATCCTTTTACAATACTTCCTGGGGCGGCATCCCCTGAAGGTGAGGGAGCGGAGGAGTGGGAGGAGATATTTCAGGGGGTAAGTGTATGCTCTTTAAATGTGGCCCAGCGGCTCACGCAACTGTATATTATTCTGAGGGTATACTACACGCCGCATAGACTACAGCTGATGGGGTTGCAGACGGATGGTACCTGTACCAGATGTAGGAGGGACCATGGGGATCTTATTCACCTCCTGTGGCGCTGCCCCAAACTGCATTTATATTGGAATGAGGTGGTAACTGTGGTCAATTCTGTGTTCCAGATATCTTTACCAGTAGATCCCAAGGTATGCCTCTTGGGGGTGGTGGAAGAGCATGTGATAGAAGCGCATCCTAGGGAAGCAGTTCAGAGGGTGATGTTCCAAGCCAGGAGGCTGATTATGTTGTATTGGAAATCGGAGGCGCCCCCAACTTCGAGGGAATGGATATGTAAGATAGGGGATATGTTACGTATGGAAAAGCTCATCTACCAGCACAGGGGGAGTATGCAGAAATATGAAAATCTCTGGGCACCGTTGCTGGATACACCGGGGCTTGCCCCGGTGGACCTGGTCGCGGGCAGATTATTGGGCTAGTTATGGGGGGGGGGGAAACACTCTGCCTGTGAATGCTATATTGTAGGAAGAGAAATATTATGAGGTTGCTACTTTAACCCTGTTTTGTATCAATCGGTCATGAGCATGGAAGTGCTGATTATTGTTTTTGATGTATATGACTTTGTACCACCTTTGAATCAATAAACACATTTTTGTTGGTAAAAAAAAAATGTCAATGCACCAGCCATCACAACTAACTCCACCTGCAGTTATGCATCTAAAGTCTGAGAACACGGACATGTCATAGTTTGCTAAATACATGCTCCGCAGAGAGCTCACTAAGACAGGCCTCACCAAGTTTGATGACCAACCTGAAAATTACAGAGGCTGGAAATCCATCTTTAAGGCCACAATGAGTGACCTAGACATCAATGCCACAGAGGAATTAGATCTGCTCATGAGATGGCTAGGTCCCCAGTCAACTGAACGCATCAAGAGGCTCAAAGCAGTTCATATCGCAACCCCACTGCAGGCCTTAATGCTGCTTGGGACAGACTTGAATGTACCTTTGGCAGCCCAGAGGCCATTGAAGATGCCTTATTCAAAAGGTTGCAAAGCTTCCCAAAGATTTCTTCTAGAGACAATCTAAATTTTCAAGAACTCAGCGATGTTCTATTAGAGCTTCAACTTGCTAAGGCGGACATCAACTTACCTGGTCTCCTTGACACCGCTCGTGGCATCAACCCTATTGTTCTCAAGCTACCATATGGCATTCAAGAAAAATGGGCAGTGCTTGGATCAAAGTATAAGGAAACTCATTAAGTTGCCTTTTCTCCCTTTTCCTACTTCTGCAAGTTCATCAAAAGAATTGCAGACACTAAGAATAACCCAAGTTTCTCCTATGGTGACTGTAACTCTCTCAGTTCAACCTTTCCAAGACCTATGAACACACGTATGACACACAGAGACCATAGAGGTCCAGTGTTAGTGAAAAGGACTAATGTTTAACCTGCACCTGCTACAGTTCTCGAAAAGACTGATCAAAACAAGAAAATTGAGAACCCAAATCGCCAATGTCCGATACATGACAAACCACATCCACTTAAAGCGATTGTATACCCGCTGACACTTTTTACGTGTAAGGCAAAAGGCATAATGAGCTAGTATGCACCGCATACTAGCACATTATGAAATACTTACCTTAGAACAAGGCGTCGGTATCTCACCTGATTTACGCCGAGGGAGCTAACATGTTGTCTCGGCGTGTCTTCCGGGTATTGCGGCTCCATCGCTGTGAGTGGCTGGAGCCGCAATGTCGTCACTCCCGCGCATGCGCACGGGAGACTTTTTTCCGGCAAGGTCCAGCGTCTGCCGGGCTTTCAGACAAGAATCCCCTGTGCACATGCGCTGCTAAAGTCAGCGGCTCATTGCAAGGGGAATATCTCCTAAACCGTATAGGTTTAGGAGATATTATTTTTACCTACAGGTAAGCCTTATTATAGGCTTACCTGTAGGTAAAAGTAAAAAAATTGACTATACAACCGCTTTAAGAAATGTATCGGCTTCAGAAAGAAAACCCTACAAGAATGTAAGGAACTTTTAAAGAAATTTGGAGTTTGCTACAAATGCTGTGCCTCCACAGAACACTTTGCAAAGGACTGTAAAGCAATCATCAAATGTATAGAGTGTGACAGTGATGACCATGTGCAAGCTCTTCATCAATATCCGCACAACTCTACTACACTCACAATCTTCCTGAGGCAAAGCAAGGCGGGGAGCGCACAGATCAAACAGCACCTTCCACGTCAGTGTTCTCTACATGTACAGAAGTCTGTGGAGAAGGACTCTGTGACAAATCCTGTGAAAAGATTTGCTTGGTTCGTGTATACCCCAAAGGTCAGCCTGAAAAGGCCATAAGACTGTATACTATTCTGGATTTGCAGAACAACAGATCTCTTGCAAGAACACAGTTTTTGGAATTGTTGAACATAACAGGAGATGCTCTACCTTATACCCTGAGCACATGTTTCGGCACTACAGAAGTCTTAGGTAGGAGAGCCAGCGGTCTTGTAGTTGCTCCCCTGAATGACAATGTGGAAATATTCTTGCCCACTATCACTGAGTGCAACCAAATTCCAAGCAGCAAAGAGGAGATCCCTACTCCTGAAGCTGTCTTTCAACATTCTCACTTGAAGGACATAGTCGACCAAATATCAGCCCTCGACGAAAGTGCTGGTATACTACTGTTACTTGGCCGAGACATCTTAAGGGTGCACAAGGTTTGTCGTCAAATCAACGCATGATGCACCATATGCTCAGTGTCTGGATCTAGGCTGGGTCATCATAGGCAATGTTGTGTTTACACTGACATCTCCCCGTTCTTCAGCTCTGTGACTCCGGCGGACACTGTCACGGAGCTCGCGGCAGGGTCGCGCGCGACCACATGGCGGCAAATTTAAAGGGACATACCTGTACGCCCATTCGCCTGTCCGTGCCATTCTGTCAACGTATAAGTTCGTACGGCGGTCGGCAATTCATGCAATGCTGACGATTGCGCAGTCATGCAATGCTGTACACAAAACAAAATTGATATCATTTTTTTCACACAAATAGAGCTTTCTTTTGGTGGTATTTGGTCACCACTGGGTTTTTTTTTTTTTTTTTTGCGATATACACCCTGTTCCAAATTATTATGCCAATGATATTTCAGTGTCACAAAGATTAAATATTTTGTTTTTCAGTTTAACGCATGGATGGCATTGTGTCTCAGGCTGGGTTCACACTATACGACACGACTTTCATCCTACTTTGCTCTGCGACATCTGTCCTACATTGGTCCGACATTGGTCCGACATTGGTCCGACATCCATCCGACATTCATGAACAGGATACTACTTTGATCCGACATTGTGCTAGTCTGACTTGTCCTTTGACCAATCAAAACAATCCCAGGGTGAGATAAATTCCTTTTACTGCTGCTGTAATCACCATGTCGGATGTCAAATGTCGGATGGTTAGGACAAGGATCCTACTTTGATCCGACTTCAATGATATTCAATGGGCTGAAGTAGGATCAAAGTCGGACAGAAGTAGTACAGGGAGCATTTTTAATGTCGGACCGACTTGTGTCGGACCAGTTAAGACGGCTCTCATAGGGATTCATTGATTTTCACACGTCATGCGACATGAGCTCCTAATGTCGGAGCGTTTGTCGGACAAGTGTGAACCAGGCCTCAGGGCTCTTTTGATCACTGAAAACAATCTCGGACACCTGTGATAATGAGATTGCCAGGTGAGCCCAATTAAAGGAAAAACTACTAAAGGAGGGTGTTCCACATTATTAAGCAGAGCACCATTTTCAAGCAATATGGGGAAGAAAAAGGATCTCTCTGCTGCCGAAAAGAGTGAAATAGTTCAATGCCTTGGACGAGGTATGAAAACATTAGATATTTCACAAAAACGCAAGGGTGATCATTGCACTATTAAGAGATTTGTGGCTGATTCAGAGCACAGACGGGTTTTGTGCATTTAAAGGCACATTGAGGAAGATTTCTGCCAGATCCATGCATCGGATCAAGAGAGCAGCTGCTAAAACACCATTACATAGCAGCAAACAGATATTTGATGCTGCTGGTGCCTCTGGAGTCCCACGGACATCAAGGTGTAGAGTCCTCCAGAGTCTTGCAATTGTGCATAAACCTTCCATTCGGCCACCACTAACGAATGCTCACAAGCAGAAACGGCTGCATTGGGCAGAAAAATACATGAAGACTAATTTTCAAACAGTTCTGTTCACTGATGAGTGCCGTGCAAACCCTGGGTGGTCCAGATGGATGGAGTAGTGGATGGTTGGTGGACGGCCACCCTGTTCCAACAAGGCTGCGACGTCAGCAAGGCTGTGGTGGAGTCATGTTTTGGGTTGGAATCATAGGAAGCGAGCTTCTTTAGGGTCCCCGAAGGTGTAAAGATGACCTCTGCAAAGTATGTGGAGTTCCTGACTGACAACTTCCTTCCCTGGTACAGAAGGAAGAACTATGCTTTCTGTAATAAAATCATCTTCATGCATGACAATGCACCATAGATCATGCTGCAAAGAATACCTCTGCATCAATGGCTGCTATGGGGATAAAAGGAGAGAAAGTCATGGTGTGGCCTCCATCCTCCCCTGACCTCAATCCTATTGAGAACCTTTGGAGCATCCTCAAGCAAAAGATCTATGAGGGTGGGAGGCAGTTTACATCCAAACAGCAGCTCTGGGAGGCTATTCTGACATCTTGCAAACAAATTCAAGCAGAAACTGTCCAAAAACGTACAAGTTCAATGGATGCAAGGCTTGTGAAGCTGCTATCAAATAAGGGGTCCTATGTTAAAATGTAACG
This sequence comes from Rana muscosa, assembly GCA_029206835.1. Taxonomy (NCBI): domain Eukaryota; kingdom Metazoa; phylum Chordata; class Amphibia; order Anura; family Ranidae; genus Rana; species Rana muscosa. The sequence continues at coordinate 783,500,730 of CM055116.1, read as the reverse complement.
TGACCTGTTAAAATGTTTAAAAAGTTAAAATGTTGTTCAAAGTTTGATTGAAATAGCTTTTGATTTCAGTAAACATGCTGCAAACACAACAAATGACAATTTTCAGTTCTTTACAACCTATAAAGTGTTTTGAAACTTACTGTGCGTAATAATTTGGAACAATGCATTGTAAGTTTTTTATTTGTAAAAAACAAACTGTTATCATTAGGAGGTTTATTCAATAAAATTTGAATTGTACTCTTAATAGTTGATAACATGAGAATTACCGGTATGCTGACTGTTTTACATCAATTATATAGGTAAATGAGAAAAATATAATTGGCATAATAATTTGGAACAGGGTGTAAACGAAAAAAGACCCACAATTTAAAAAAAAAAAAAAAAAAAAAAATATATATTTTCTACTTTATGCTATAAAACCTATCCAATAAAAAAATTAAACGTTTCCATAAATTTTGGCCAAAATTTATTTTGGTAAATGTGTTTGGTAAAAAAAAAAAAATCCCAATAAGTGTGTATTGATTAGTTTTCATGAAAGTTATAGCGTCAACAGGCTATGGTATAGATACTGGAATTTCTTATTTTTTTATTTATTTTTTATACTACTAATGGCAGCGATCAGCGACTTTTAGTGGGACTGTGATACTGCGGTGGGCAAACTGATACTAATTGATGCTGGGGGGGAACTGACTATCTGCTACTGACAACTCCAGTGACACTAATACAGTGTTCAGTGTTAATAATATAATGACACTGGCTGGGAAGGGGTGAAATGTGCCCGACAATGTTGACTGTACAGTGTTTTACTAAGCAACATGCTAGTTTTTACAGTGCTGCTGTATTTGGTGTTGTTTACCGACACAGGGCTCTCTTCTGTCATTTGCTCAGCCGATAATCAGGCGCCAGCCATAGATCATTGGCCAGGACCTGTTGATCAGCTTGTGCTGCAGAGAATGGCAGCACAGTCTTCCGGGTCCACGCGCAGGCGCGAGCAGATCTGGATGAAAGCTGCACCGTACAGGTACGCGATTGTGCCTGTACGAGCCGACTTGCTGAAGTAAATGTTTGGCGGTGGGTCAGCAAGCGATTAAGCTGCAGTTACTGCGTGAGGGAGCATGTGAGACATAGGAAGGAGGATTTAGCTTGGTCAAGGCATCACATAGTAACTTGATTGAAACCGTCACACAAGCATTAAAGTGATTATAAAGCTTAGATTATTTTATTTTTTTTAAATAACAAACATGTCATACTTACCTCCACTGTGCAGTTTGTTTTGCACAGAGTGGCCCCGAACACCATCTTCTGGGATCCTTCGGCGGCTCCTCACCGCATCGTATAACCCCCTAGGAGAAGCGCTCTCCCGGGGGGGTTACCTTGCGAGCGGGCTCCCAAGTCCATCATTCGGCATCCATAGATGCCAAATGTAGGACTCGGCCCGGCGCCCACGGCATTGGATTTGATTGACAGCAGCGGGAGCCAATGGCTGCACTGCTATCAATCTATCCAATCAAGAGCCAAGAACCCCGGGCAGAGGGACAGCGCATCTCCGCCATGGGAAATTTCAGGGCTCAGGTAAGGGCCGGTCACTGCCAGGTGTTTTTTCACCATAATGAAAAAAGGGGGCACAATATGGGGCCACTTTCTTGAGATTGTGGCCTCCCCATCCTAGGATTTGATATAAATTATTAAACAGCATAGGTTTATTTAGTCAGGTTACTGCCTCTTTAAGAGTCTAGAGGGAAGCTTTCAGGTACAGCCAATAAGGTTTCAGGGAATTCTCTGGAAGCAAGAGGTTAGGCTATATAAGGGTCAGCAGGTGTGGGGCTCATCCTCTTGCCTGAGGACAGCTGAAGAAGTTTGGAGCTATGCACTTTGCAGTTTACTTTAAAGATGGAAGCCCTGGTGATGCAGTTGCTGGAGAAGGCTGCCAGTGCAGGCGGAGAAGCTTGGTGATAAATAGAGTGATGTTAGATAAAAGAGTGATGATGATAGATTAATAATAGTAATAGTAGATTAATAATAATAATACAAAAATGATTGCAACATGCGGTTGGGCAGGCACTACAAGTCCCAGACCCCAGGGTATTGCTGGAGCATGAAGTTCACCACCCTGTATCGCAGCCTCCAGCAGTGGGTGAGTTGACTCAATAACTATGTTAACTGGGCTAGTAGGTTCTCTGTCCTCTTTGGTTCAGTCTTTATTTAAAGTGTCAGTTCCTGCTGTTTCTCCATCGCTGGTTTCTATGCCAGTTGTTCCTTCTGCTGTCTCTGCTACTCCTGTGCTGTCTGCTCCTTTTGCTAGTTTAGCAACACAACACAGTAATTTGTTAACTGTTGGTATGCCTCATGATATGTTAGCACCTGAGCCACAAATACACACAGCAAATAAAAGTAATGTCCCTGAGACATATATGATATACAAAAATGCAGCGCTATGCGTATAACAATGTAAAACACCCAAGTGCTCAAAATTAAACTAAATCACAAATGATTAAGTATAAGTCCAAATGTATATGAAACTCCAAAGGATGTGAGAAACATAAATTCGAATCAGTTCCAGTTTGAATCAGTCCCAAATTATAAAGGTGAATCTTCCAAAGTAAAAAAGTGACTTGTAACGTAACCACCACCACGTGAAAGGGAGGCTTACCAGATGTAATGGACCCAATGCACGTATGTGTAAGGGGTCAGACAGGCTGAATATGTATATGTCCATACATATGGAAACCAGGCCGGCACAATGCACCCTTGTGTCCAAGGTTCAAACTCAGGAAAAAACACCGGAAATTCAAGCCAATAGGAGTATTGACTTGGCTCACATAAAGTGATGATTAGGAATCAGTGTGGAGATGGTGAAGCAAGCAGCTGCTTCTTCAGACCAGAAGAGGAACTTTATGTGAGCCAAGTCAATACTCCTATTGGCTTGAATTTCCGGTGTTTTTTCCTGAGTTTGAACCTTGGACACAAGGGTGCATTGTGCCGGCCTGGTTTCCATATGTATGGACATATACATATTCAGCCTGTCTGACCCCTTACACATACGTGCATTGGGTCCATTACATCTGGTAAGCCTCCCTTTCACGTGGTGGTGGTTACGTTACAAGTCACTTTTTTACTTTGGAAGATTCACCTTTATAATTTGGGAATGATTCAAACTGGAACTGATTCGAATTTATGTTTCTCACATCCTTTGGAGTTTCATATACATTTGGACTTATACTTAATCATTTGTGATTTAGTTTAATTTTGAGCACTTGGGTGTTTTACATTGTTATACGCATAGCGCTGCATTTTTGTATATTGTTTGTTGTTGCCTTTTTCCACAGGTATTGTAGCTGCTTATATGTGTTAGCGGCGCAAATATTGTTTGTATTCTGAGACATATATGCCCTGTGAAATATCCCCTTTAGGATATCATTTATCTGCAGCAGTTAAGGATAAAATCTGGAAAGGGGATTACATAGACATTCTTTCTCTCCTGCCTGAAGAGAGAGGGGAGGAAGAGAGGCGCAGGTTGATTCCCAGGTCCTTCAACAATTGGCTGCAGGCCTTTTGCATTTACTCCGGTATAATGGCTGAGAAGTACCCAGAGCTTTTCCAACACCTGGATCATATCTTAGAGGCATATAAGAACTTTGGGGGCTTGGGTTGGTTTTATTATGACGAATCCTTCCGTCAAAAATTGTCCCTTCATTCCCCACCTAAGGGATGGGTGTATGATGTGGGCTTGTGGCTCAACTTAATATTACCGCAGAAGCAGGCAGCACCTAGACAACCCACGGTTAACCCTACGACAGCAGCTTTTAGAAAAGGCTGCTGTTTCGCTTTTAATGATAGTCAATGCCGCTGGAATACTTTGTGCAAGTACAGACACAAATGTTCTGCCTGTGCAGGGGTGCATCCAGCAACAAAATGCTTTAAGCTTAACGCAAATGTAGGTCAGAGTTCCACGCAGCATATTTTCCCAAGAGCCTGCACTCCAGTGAGGCTGGAAAACATGCGCCCGTGGCTGGACAGCTACCCAAACAGGGAAAAGGCTCATTTGCTCATTGAGGGCTTTGCTCAGGGCTTTCCGCTGCCTTCCTTTTTGGGGGAGGGGTGTAAAATGGTGGGGAATTTTAAGTCGGTGGACCAGTTTTCTCAGGTGGTAAGGGATAAATTGTGTAAGGAACTGGTTGCTGGCAGGATTGCAGGACCTTTTGAGGAACCCCCTTTTTGTAATTTGCGTCTCTCCCCATTGGGGGTGGTGCCCAAGCGTGAGCCTAACAAATTTAGGCTCATACACTATTTATCGTATCCAAAAGGTGATTCACTGAATGATGATATCAATAGTGACTTATGCTCAGTTTCTTAAGCCACTTTTGAGGAGGCCATTAGTAAGATTAGGTTATTCGGCCCTGGTGCATTGCTAGCAAAGGCTGACATAAAATCGGCATTTCGGCTCCTGCCTGTTTCCCCATTGGCTTTTTAATTCTTTAGGTTTTTCTTTTGAAGGTCAGTACTTTTTTGACATGTGTCTTCCTATGGGATGTTCACTGTCTTGCTCATGTTTTGAGACGTTTTCTACATTCCTCCATTCGGTCTTTGTGTTCAGTCCGGTTCAGATAGCATAGTTCACTATTTCGACGACTTTTTATATGTCAGTCCATCAAGTTCTAGGATCTGTTCGGATTTGTTGCTATCATTTCAAGCGCTAGCTCTGGAATTTGGTGTCCCTCTGACTGAGGAGAAAACTTGTTTCCCTAGCACAACTTTGGAATTTTTGGGAATTGAAATAGATACTTGTAAGATGGAATTTCGTTTGCCCGTGGCGAAATTGGAGAAATTGAAATGGTTGATTGCGAGGGTGCTGCACAAGAAAAAGTTACAGTGGAAGGAGATGCAATCACTCTTGGGTATCCTGGCCTTTGCATGTAGAATCATGCCAGTTGGCAGGATTTTTTCTCGGCGTCTATACATGGCAATATCGGGTCTGAAATCGCCTCGGATGCAAATCAGACTGACTAGTCTGCTTAAAGAGGATTTGAAGGTTTGGTCCGGTTTTCTTGACTGTTATAATGGGAAGTCCTTTTTTCAGTATGATTTTGTAGTAGCGCGAGATTTCTGTTTATTCACGGATGCTGCTGACTCTAGAGGCTTCGGCGCCATCTGGAGAACGCACTGGTGCTGTGCGGCTTGGCCAGAGTCCTGGGTAAGGTCAGGGGCCACCAAGAATGTGGTTCTCCTGGAATTGTTTCCGATTTTGGTGGCTTTGAGGTTGTGGGGTTCAGAATTTGCGAACAGGCGCATATTGGTGGAATCTGATACAATGGAGTGCGGTATGCAGTTACCTGTCTTTCGTCCAGTTCTTGGTTAGTGATAAAATTATTGCGTCAGGTGGTTTTTAGATGCCTCAAGTTTAACATCTGGTTGAAAGCTAAGTATACTCCCGGAATATTGAATAACATCGCCGATTCTCTATCTTGCTTCCAGATGGACCGTTTTCGGATTCTGCTGCCAGAGGCGGACGCAGAGGGCACACCATGCCCAGACCATTTGTGGGGGATGATTTGATGTCGGTGACGGATGCTATTAAAGGTTCTTAGCTCCCAAACCTTGGTCCAGCTACGCCGCTGCATGGAGTAGTTTGTTGTCTTTTGCTAGCACTGCAGGTTTTCGTTTCAATAGGCCATCTGAGGGTAATGTTCTGGCCTTTTTGTTAATGCGGCAGCGTTTTTCCAGTAGTCATGTGACAAAGGCGCTAGCCGGCATTTCATTTTTCTTCAGATTATTGGGTTTAAGGGCTTGTACTTCATATTTTTCTGTTAAACAGGCACTGAAGGGGTACAAGAGATTGACTTTTGTCTCGGATCACAGGAGGCCGATCTCTCTGGGCATCCTCAGGGGCCTTTGCGAAATTTTGGCAGTAGTTTGTTTTTCCCCTTATAGTTCTTACATAGTTCTTACATAGTTAGTCAGGTTGAAAAAAGACACAAGTCCATCCAGTTCAACCATAAAAAAAAAAAAAGCTTTACTATTTAAGACAGCCTTTGTGTTAGCTTTTTTCGGTGCGTTCCGCATCTCGGAGCTGGTACCGGCAAATAAGCATGGTAATTCTGGGATTCTTTTTGATCAGGTGTTGATGGATCAGTCGGGTGTTCACCTTTGGCTACAACATTAAAAAACTGATCAATGTGGAAAAGGCCATTGGGTCAATCTACAGGAGCACGATGAGTCATTCATGTGCCCAGTAGCCATGGTTAGTCAATTTATGGGGCTTAGGCCTTCCGGAGGGTTTTTTATTTTTTATTTTTTTCTAGTTCACATTAATTTACACCCCTGACAAAATACCAATTTGATGCTGTCTTAAAGAAATGTTTGGTTAGAATGGGATTAAGTAATTTCAGGTTTTCCTCCCACTCATTTCGGATAGGCACAGCCTCTGAGGCGGCCCGGTTAGGGTTCCCGGATTCTGTTATTAAAGCAATGGGGAGGTGGAAGTCTCAATGTTTTCAGTTATATGTTCGTCCTAATTTATTTGTTTGAATTCTAGGTACCCAGCTCAGTCATTTATCTACTGGGCTCAAAAACGAGCAGCTCAACGCAGTTATACAACTAATTTATCTCTGCATCCGGACTCTTTTAGGTTGTTTTGGAAGGGTATCAAAGGCCTTCAGTGGTTCCAACTGTACTTCCATTTGAACAGGTTGTATCAAGTATGGCCGTCGCCATCTATTTTGGTTATGCATTTGGGAGGAAATGATTTGGGAAATGTAAAAACGTTGGATTTGTTGTTTATGATCAAGCGTGACTTGCATCGTTTTATGGTAACTTCTCCAGGTACAACGCTAGTTTTTTCCGAGGTGGTTCCTCGTCTTTCCTGGCTCTCCTCTGACCAGAGGAGGGTTATGGAAAAGATGAGAAAGAGTCAATAGGGCTCTGGAAAAGTTCATGCCTCAGATTGGTGGACTATCCTATCGGCATGTGGACCTGGAGGGCGGTTTTCCAGGTTTATACAGGTCGGATGGTGTTCACTTGTCGGAAGTGGGTATGGATATCTTTAATTTGGGCTTGCAGAACAGCATTGAGGTGGCCGCGACGGTTGGGGTGGGACGGTCTTGATGCTCAAGACCGTCGTGTGGGGAATGTTATTGATATTTGAAGTTTGAGCTACTGCTCGAGTTCTAATAACTGAGCAGGTAGAAATCTGTTATGTGATTATATATCTAAGTTATGAGTGATAATAAATATGAGTAATAATAAAGAGTTATTGGAAATTAATTATTTAAACCAATAAAGGTGTCGCGGCCAATATATTTTGCCAAATAAGAAGGTTTTTGAGTGTTAATTTTAATTATTTGTATCTGGGGAAGTTGGGTCTGGGTGGGTGTGGCCTACAATCTCATGAAAAAAGGGGGCACAATATGGGGCCACTTTCTTGAGATTGTGGCCTCCCCATCCTAGGATTTGATATAAATTATTAAACAGCATAGGTTTATTTAGTCAGGTTACTGCCTCTTTAAGAGTCTAGAGGGAAGCTTTCAGGTACAGCCAATAAGGTTTCAGGGAATTCTCTGGAAGCAAGAGGTTAGGCTATATAAGGGTCAGCAGGTGTGGGGCTCATCCTCTTGCCTGCGGACAGCTGAAGAAGTTTGGAGCTCCCTCCCTCCCGCCCCAGTCGCTTACACCTCTTATGTGGTTGGGTCACCCCGGATTCTGGGGGGGACTGTTATTGATATTTGAAGTTTGAGCTACTGCTCGAGTTCTAATAACTGAGCAGGTAGAAATCTGTTATGTGATTATATATCTAAGTTATGAGTGATAATAAATATGAGTAATAATAAAGAGTTATTGGAAATTAATTATTTAAACCAATAAAGGTGTCGCGGCCAATATATTTTGCCAAATAAGAAGGTTTTTGAGTGTTAATTTTAATTATTTGTATCTGGGGAAGTTGGGTCTGGGTGGGTGTGGCCTACAATCTCATGCATAGGATGCATCAAGGTGAAAAAATACAAGGGTTTACAACCCCTTTAAGATGCATTAATGCACAAGTGTGATCAGTACCTAAGCCCAGGTTCACATTGGGCTGCGGGAGTGAAGCCGAACTCGCACGATTTCACTCCTGCCTGTCAGTCCCGATTTCGGCCGCGATTACATGGACATCTGTGCAGGTTTCTGCACAGATGTCAATGTAAATCGCGGTCGAAATCACAAAAAGTAGTACAGAAACTACTTTTTGAAATCGGTGCAGCGCCGCAGATGCGGCGTCGCACCGATTAGGATGGTGCCATTGCCGGCAATTTGCGGCAAATATCTGCGATTTGACATGTCAAATCGCACCAGTCTGAACCAGGGCTTAGGGGTATACTTATAAAGCAATGAATATGACATTAAAGTGGTTGTAAACCCTTTCTTTTTTTTTTTTTGACTAACCTGCAAGACAAAGCTATAATGAGCTAGTATGACTAGCATACTAGCTCATTATGTACCACTTACCTTCGATCGGGGCCCCCGAAGTCGTCCGTGTCCCTCCTCTAGCCGCATCCATCGCTGCGGCGATAGCCGGAATGTTACTTCCGGGTATCGCCGCTGCAGCCAATCACAGCGCCGCTCCGGCGCTGTGATTGGCCGGAGTGGAGAAGACGTGACTCCGCGCATGCGCGCGTGAGCTGTCGAATTCGGCTACGTCGTCGAATGTTGCGACCTAGCCGAATTTGTGAATGGGGTGACGTCAGCGTCGCCGCATTTACATACAAATATCTCCTTAACCGTGTAGGTTAAGGAGATATTTCTTGCACCTACAGGTAAGCCTTAATCTAGGCTTACCTGTAGGGCTTTGTTTAAAAAGTGGGTTTACAACCACTTTAACCAAACATCTACTGCGGATGTATCTTCCTGGTGCATGTGTTTTGCATTTTGGTAAACGATTCACCTGCCGTGATTGTTTGGTGAATGTCACATTTACCGCTTTATAAATATGCCTCAGAATGAGTCTTGACGACATGAAAGTGTTCCCATATTTTCTTTTCAATTAGTGTGCATTACTAATCTTGCACCTGTGTTTCCAACCAAGGAGTGCTTTCTTGCGAAACTTTAATGTAAACAATGATTTTATTTAAGGCTTGAATCCAAGTGCCAAAATGAGCCCTTGGTATGTTTGCTCTCCATGCTGAAGAAAATATGGGTGTATTTCATCTTGTGACAACAGACTGAAGTCTAGACTCGTCTCTGCATCATGAATTTGTATCACTTAACATTTCTTTATTATGCTTTATAATCCCAAAGAAAATCCACAATCCATGTGCACTGCACATAATGGCGGAACGTGAACCCACTTTTCACAGCACTCAAAAAATATTTAAGGATCCTTTTTTGTAGAAAAATGTACATAAACATAATATTGCCTGATGCAGTGTTTAGGTCTGCTTCCAGTTCTAGTATCTATTCCCTGTGTGGGGAGACCTGCAGCAAAGGTGGTCATCAAGGGGAGAAAGCCATTCTAACCTACGGCATTAACTGACAAAATAAAAAATGTAGATTATTGATCATTTAATGGGTCAATTCACACAATATTATTATAATTTTTTTTTTGGTAGATACTGGAGGAAAATCAAGTTTTATCACCCGACAGGGTATTTTATCTATTTGAGACTCTATAGGTGAGATCTCTATGTTCGAGTCCCTTGATCATGGGTTAGTTCTCTCTCCCTGTATATATGTTTATAGTATGGAAATTGTAGCAGGGAATGGGGGAACACACACATTTTTGTCAACATGTGTAAAATTCTCAAGTGGAGGGGAAGATGTGTGAATATATACTGTATGAAGACGGGAGTGGAAGTGGCTGTAAACTTAGTCATGAAATATGAACAAAGCACATCCCTCTAGTCCAGGGGTCCTCAAACTACGGCCCTCCAGTTGTTTAGGAACTACAATTCCCATTATGCCTAGTCATGTCATGTCTGTGAATGTCAGAGTTTTACAATGCATCATAGGACGTGTAGTTGGCGCAACAGCTGGAGGGCCATAGTTTGAAGATCCCTGCTCTAGTCTATAGTGTGTACCTTCTTCCGCTATAGTGTGTCTCAATCCAGACTCCAGAGCACTAAATTTCATTTTTCTCTGCTATAAGCATGAGTCACTTCTAATAAGTTTTCCTGACACTAAAGCCTCGTTTTTTTCCTGACGAGATTCTTGACAAGAATCTTGTCCCGGCCGAGTGTACACATGCTCGATTCAAAAGAACCGCCGTTCTTTTGAATGGAATGAACGTGGTGACGTCATCGACTACGACAAGTGTGCGCTCGTCACATTCGATGCCGCTGCCACCATCTTGCTACACCCTACCTATGCCTAGGAAGCTACCGTGCATGCGTCTAAGTCATTTCGAGCATGCGCGGGTTTCCACGGCGACAGGTAAGTGTACACACTCTCGGGTTTCTCGTCGGGAAACCGGCAGACGAGAATCTCGACGAGAAAATAGAGAGCGGGTTCTCTATTTTTCTCGTCAAGATTCTGGCCAGTTTTCTTGACGAGAAACCTGAAAGCCTCGTACACATGGCCGGTTTTCTCAGCAAGAAAGCTCTCCCGGCAGTTTTCTTGTTGTTTGTTGATGAGAAAACCGGCCGTGTGTACGAGGCTTCAGAGAAAAATGGTGACAGCGGAGGGCACAGCCTGTGATCGACAGCCTCAGCATTTGTTACTGCTTGCTGTGTGAAGGGGGGTGTGTCCCTTCCCTCCAATCAGTTCTCAGAGCTCTCCTTACAGAGCTGAAGGATCCTGTGTAAATTATGCTTTTTGAATAGATGTAGGGGAAAGACGGCTGTAGATAAACAAGTACAACCTATGTAGGAAGATTTGTTTCTTCTCTGCGCATCACCTGAGGCCAGTCACTTCACTGGGTATATGTAAGGGTTCATAACTACTTTATGCCACCCTACCAGCCCTTCCGTTATACTTAAAATATTACTTTTGGATGAGTGACCATTTAGGAGCGTATATAAAATTTACCATAAGTATTAACCATACAAGTTTCCATATGTTGGGACTGTTCAGTCTAAACGGCATACATATATATATATATATATATATATATATATATATATATATATATATATATTATACTATTAACCAATTTTCCATGTTGTACGGGCTGAATGGAATGTTCAGTTATATAAGCAGTTTATCTGTTATTGAATATAGTCATGTGTAATTATAGTTCTATGCTAGTGTAAGCTCACATGTTTTAAGATGCATACTGTCCTTAATTATCTGATGATTAATCACCATTCAGAACTTTGCACCAAGACTTTAGGTAGCTGCTTTACATTCTTTTCATGTCGACTATATGATGAAGTCTAGAGTTTCAAAATGTGCACAACACGAATAATGATTTGCCAATGGCAGGATCAAGATATATAATGAAGGGGCCACTGTTTGGTGACTGGACCAGCAGAAGGATCCATTCAGTTAACTCGGTTCATATTTCTTAACAGAAGTTCATGCAGCTAGGTCCTAATAATTTTGGTGGTATAGCCAACTGCTCTCAAGGATATGTAAGAAAAATGGTCTTAGATTGAGGATACCATATATACATTCTCAGTTGCCATGTAACTTAGAGCCCCACAAACTGTTAGTTATAGTAGGCGACTATATAATATATGTACAATTAAGCAGTCCCAAACACCAGCAGCTCCAAAATACAGTATATCTTTTTGTTTGTTTCTTCAAAGTGGTGGGTAAACAGTTTGACCTAGTTTCAGGGATAACGCTCACATATGCAGTATCTCCCAAAAGTGAGTACACCCCTCACATTTTTGTAAATATTTTATTATATCTTTTCATAAAGAAATGATACTTTGCTACAATGTAAAGTACTGAGTGTACAGCTTGTATAACAGTGTAAATTTTCTCGTACCCTCAAAATAACTCACACAGCCATTAATGTCTAAACCACTGGCAACAAAAGTGAGTACACCCCCAAGTGAAAATGTCCAAATTGGGCCCAAAGTGTCAATATTTTGTGTGGCCACCATTATTTTCCAGCACTGCCTTAACCCTCTTTGGCATGAAGGTCACCAGATCTTCACAGGTTGCCACTGGAGTCCTCTTCCACTCCTCCATGAGGACATCATGGAGCTGGTGGATGTTAGAGGCCTTGCGCTCTTCCACCTTCCATTTGAGGATGCCCCACAGATGTTCAATAGAGTTTAGGTCTGGAGAGATGATTGGCCAGTCCATCACCTTTACCCTCAGCCCCTTTAGCAAGACAGTGGTCGTCTTGGAGGTGTGTTTGGGGTCGTTATCATGTTGGAATACTGCCCTGCGGCCCAGTCTCCAAAGGGAGAGGACCATGCTCTGCTTCAGTATGTCACAGTAAATGTTGGCATTCATTGTTTCTGCAATGAACTGTAGCTCTCCAGTGCTGGCAGCACTCATGCAGCCCCAGACACACTTGTCTTTGTACTCCTCAGTCTGCTTGTCTTTAGCAAACTGTTTGCGGGCTTTCTTGTGCATCATCTTTAGAAGAGGCTTCCTTCTGGGACGACAGCCATGCAGACCAATTTGATGCAGTGTGCGGTGTATGGTCTAAGCACTGACAGGCTGACCCCCCACCCGTTCAACCTCTGCAGCAATGCTGGCAGCACTCATACGTCTATTTCTCAAAGATAACCTCTGAATATGACGCTGAGCACATGCACTCAACTTCTTTGGTCGACCATGGCAAGGCCTGTTCTGAGTGGAACCTGTGCTGTTAAACCGCTGTATGGTCTTGGCCACCGTGCTGCAGCTTAGTTTCAGGGTCTTGGCAATCTTCTTAAAGCCTAGGCCATCTTTATGTAGAGCAACAATTATTTTTTTCAGATCCTCGGAGAGTTCTTTGCCATGAGGTGCCATGTTGAACTTCCAGTGACCAATATAAGAGAGTGAGAGCGATAACACCAAATGTAACACACCTGCTCCCCATTCACACCTGAGACCTTGTAACACTAACGAGTCACATGACACCGGGGAGGGAAAATGGCTAATTGGGCCCAATTTGGACATTTTCACTTAGGGGTGTACTCATATTTGTTGCCAGCGGTTTAGACGTTAATGTCTGTGTGTTGAGTTATTTTGAGGGGACAGCAAATTTACACTGTTATACAAGCTGTACACTCACTACTTTACATTGTAGCAAAGTGTCATTTCTTTAGTGTTGTCACAAGAAAAGATATAATAAAATATTTACAAAAATGTGAGGGGTATACTTACTTTTGTGAGGTACTGTATCTCTAAGCGTGCTCAAGTTGCAGTTGGTGTTTGGGACTGTCAAAAAGAACAGATGTCCCACCTGTTCATAACACCTGCTCTGACAAGCCTATGTTAGACGAGCTTCCCGCTAGGCAACACCTCTAACGGGCTAACTCGCAGTAGCTTCTCTGATTGGCTCATCTGCTACCGCCACCTTTAAAAGGTGTCTCCACCCTACTCTTATGCCCAGTTAGCAATATTTCTTGTGTTGTTTTTGTACTGACCCGGCTTCCTGACTTTGGCTTCCATGTATGCGGTTGTGGGCCAACCTCAACCTGTAAAGGTACTGCAGTGTGTATAAATGAGAATCAGGAGATTGCAGTTGCCTTTTCCCTGTACTAATCTTTTGTAAAATATATAGGATGGGGGGGAACTACTAAAGCGTGTAGGAACAAGGGTAGATAGGTCCGGTCTGGACTATGCTGCCTGGGATAATGGATGGGGACAGGGGGAGAAGATAAGAGGAGGAAGAGAAAGAAGAGAAAAAAGGAGGGGGGGTCAGGAGGAGTGGCGATGGGGGAAGGGGCACCCCTTTCCCTTTTTTGCATCTGCTAAGGGTTATTTAGTTTCCTGGTAGTTATGAGATGCATAACGATCTCATATACTGTATTGAGAAGCTAGAGGTGTTTGATGTTTGTAGAACAATCAGGGAGTCCAGGTTTTGCAAGACAAGCAACATTTTTTAATAAATTTGTCTTGATATAAGAGTAGCGTCAAGTCACAACTGAGTATAAAATAGGAAGAGAGGCGCCTCTAAGTGTAGCAATATGGTTACATTTAACGAAGGTACAACATTTAGAAACTCACATAGTTGATGATTAAAACAGACACATCGAAGCAGGCATCCAGGGTAAAGCTGTCCATATAGACCATCCTCCTCACCGCCATTGATGTCGTCCCTTCCACGAGCGGTTCAAGCTTCGCTTTCAGATCGCTCTACTACAGGGTGGTCTTCCGGGTCACGATTGCAGACTGATAGCGGTGAGAGCCGGTGATGAGGATGACGTTCTATGTGGATCGCTTTACCCCGGATGCCTGCATACTTAGATGTGCCTCTTTTAACCGGTTCCCGACCGCCGCACGCACTTTTACGTCGACAGAATGGCACGGCTGCGCAAATGGGCGTATATATACGTCCCCTTTAATTTACGAGCCGTGTGGTCGCACGCGCCGCCGGGGCGCTCGCGACCCTATCGCAAGCTCCGTGACCGCGGGACCCACGGACTCGATGTCCGCTGGTGTCCCGCGATCGGGTCACAGAGCTGAAGAACGAGGAGATGTTAGTGTAAACACAACATCTCCCCGTCCTCCCCCTGACACTGTCACTGATCGTCTGTCCCCTGTCATCGGGAACAGCGATCAGTGACGTGTCATGGCAAGCCACACCCCCTAACAGTTAGAAGCACTCCCTAGGTCACACTTAACCCCTTCAGTGCCCCCTACAGGTTAACCCCTTCACTGCCATTGTCATTTTTACAGTAGTCAGTGCATTTTTATAGCACTGATCGCTGTAAAAATGACAATGGTCCCAAAATGGTATCAAAAGTGTCCGATGTGTCCGCCATAATGTCGCAGTCACGATAAAAATCGCTGATCTCCGCCATTACTAGTAAAAAAAATAATAATAAAAATGCCATAAAAAAATACTTTTTTGTAGACGCTACACTGGGCACTGATTGTCAGTGTGCTTCTTAGTGCAGTCCAAACAGTGCCCACCAGTGCTGCCAATGTGTGCCCACCAGTGCTGCTAATAAGTGCCCATCAGTGCTGACAATGAGTGCCTATCAGTGTCACCTATCAGTGCTGCCTACCAGTACTCATTAGTGCCGCCTACCAGTGCCCATCAGTGCAGCCTTATGAGTGCCTCCTCATCAGTGCAGATCAGTGCCCATCAGTGCAGTCTCATCAGCGCACATCAGTGAAGGAAAAAAATGATCTGTTTCCAAAATGTTATAACCAACTATAAAAAAGTTGGGATTTTCTTTCAAAATCTTCGTACTTAGTACTTTATAGTATTTTATTTACAGTACATGTAGTACTTCATTCCTTAATATAATTACTTATAAAAACAAGCATAATCTATGGTCTCATTTAGACCCAGAGTGGAAGTGGCTTTACCTCAAAAATCCATTCACATTCCCTTTGTAGTAGTAGTAGGAGGCGATCCTAGTCACCTTCCATAGGATATTGTATACTCTGTCTAGGACTAGGGGAAACGTTCTTGGCAGCAGAATAAAGCTGATAATGTTGCTGAAGCACAAAAACCCTCATAAAAGGGGGGGGGGGGTGAATGTTGTAAGGACCTCTCATTCAGTATAAACAAATAGGGATGAGAATCTTGAAAAATACTAGGTTATCCCAAAACACCAGCTTTTACAGCCTTCCCAAAGTGCACACAAATTCTTTAAATGCACTAGTATGACCTGTCATCACCGGTAGAAGAGCTCCAACAGAAACAGCCAGTCTGTATGTGGACTTTAAAACTCAACTTAGAAAACTTCCTTCCATTGGGAAGGACATCACTTATCTAATCAGTATGCTTAATGGTTTAGATCAGTGGTTCTCAACCTTCTAGTGCCGCGACCCCTTGATAAAATTTAGCAAGTTGTGGGGATCCATAACAGTAAAAAATAAATTGTAGCGTGGGTTGTCAGCACCCAAGGCAAGACAATTAATTTGCACCCCTAACCCACGGACATTTAGCGCTCCTTGAGCATACCTCCCAACTGTCCCTGATTTTGAGGGACTGTCCCTGATTTGGAGCAATGTCCCTCTGTCCCTCATTCTTCCTCATTTGTCCCTCATTTTGGTCAGATCTATATAGATGTATAAAAAATGCACTTTTTATCTTAAAAAAGCGTTTCCCATCGCTAAACCTTTCATCTGATTTGTAAATTGCTGCATTTGTAAATTCTAAAAGCCAATATAAAGGGATAGTAGTGGTAAAATAAGCACTTGTGGGTTTAACCAATCTTGTTTTTTTTTACAATTCTCCTTTAAGGGGGCGTGGCAATGGGTGTGTCCTATGCCTACATACTTTAGCTGATAGGTGTCCCTCATTCCCATCTCAAAAAGTTGGGAGGTATGCCTGAGTCCCTTCCACTCGTACACTTAAAACCCCTTATGGTACATTTTAGGATTTATCACTGTTTCTCTTTGTTCTCCTTTCTTTTCCCTTTTATCTCTCTCTATCCTAATTTCTTGTTTCCCCATCCCTCTCTCTAGCCGTCTTTCTTGTTCTTTCTCCTATTCTTTCTCTCCCTTTTTCTTTGTTCATCCGCCTCTTTTCCTCTCCCTTCCATGTATTCTCTATTTTTATTCCTTCTCTTACTCCTTGGTGGGGGGAATGGGATGAGTGGCAGTGCTGGCGGGGAATTGGGATTAGTGGCAATGCTGGGGTGAGTTCTGATCAGCCAACTTAGGTGCCCTTGATCAAGGTCATCTGCTGATTTGAGAACTGTAGTGGGGACTTTTAATGGCAACTATAATCACAGGTAGTGTTACTCATTGTGTCTCCGGCTTTGTGGTGTCTCGTAGCAGTGACACCTATGCCAAAATCAGGAGATAGGGTCTCCTCCAGCCCCTCCCACTTCACATTCCTCACCAGTCAGCTGACCTCTAGTCTCTGCCCCCCCAGCAATGCTGTGAACTGAAGGGGTGGCTGCGAAGAGGCTGAGTGGGTGGGCGTGGGCTCCAGGAACAGCCCAGCTGGGCGGTAGCAAAACAGCTGGGAGAACGGTGCGAGCTTCAGGAACAGCTCAGGATTTGGTGACCCCTGGCAAATCATCATTCGACCCCCAGGTTGAGAACCACTCGTCTAGATAGAGGCTATATTAGTTGGTTTGGATGTTAAAGCTCTATACTCCATTTCTCATGAACAAGGAGCCAGGACAATAACCATTTGTTGGATGAACTAGATATTTTGAACATAAGCACAATTTTTATTTATCGTTTTATATTTGCTAGATTTTATTTTAAGGCACAATGAGAGGAATTTATCAAAACTGGAGCAGCTGTTTATGGCAACCAGCCAGCTTCCCTTTTTCATTTTCAAAGCTTAACTGAACAAGCTGAAGATAGAAGCCGATTGCCATGCACAGCTGCTCCAGATTCTGTCTGCTCCAGTTTTGATTGATTTCCCCCAGTGTGTTAATGTTCAATGGCTCCAACTTCTTCTAGGTGCAGGTACTTTTGCAAACCTGTACCTGGAGGAGGTTGGAGCGGAACATTATGTCCAGGGAGGACCTCTCTATATACCTGTGCCATGTTTTATCATGACACAGGTACATAGATGATATTTTCCTCCATTGGACTGACACTGATCCATTATTTCAAGATTTGTGTACATTCTAAATAATTTTGTCTGGCCTTACAACTGTTTTTATTATTTTATTGTGGTTTTGTAATACAGTATTAGTTTATTTATTTTTTATTTGTAATAAATTTCTAATAAAATATTTTGGGATATTTTTCATATTATATGGGTTTATATTTTTCTTTTTTGTTAATGACATTTTGGGTGATCTGTGAATTATCCCTGTTATGGGCATCATCTATGTGTATTAGTTATTAACCACTTCTCTACCGTGCACGAAAACCCCCTTCCTGCCCAAGCCATTTTTCAGCTTTCAGCGCTGTCACACTTTGAATGACAATTGCGCGGTCGTGCGACGTGGCTCCCAAACGAAATTTGCGTCCTTTTTTTCCCACAAATAGAGCTTTCTTTTGGTGGTATTTGATCACCTCTGCGGTTTTTATTTTTTGCGCTATAAACAAAAGAAGAGCGTCCAGTTTGGAAAAAAAACACTATTTTTTACTTTTTGCTATAATAAATACCCATTTTTTTTTTTTAAATAAAATTTTCCTCAGTTTAGGCCGATACGTATTCTTCTACATATTTTTGGTAAAAAAAAAATCGCAATAAGCGCGTATTGATTGGTTTGCGCAAAAGTTATAGCGTGTACAAAATAGGGGATAGATTTATAGCATTTTTATTTTTTTATTTTTTTATTAGTAATGGCGGCGATCTGCGATTTTTTATTGTGACTGCGATATTGCGGCGGACACATCGGACACTTTTGACACATTTTTGGGACCATTCACATTTATACAGCGATCCCTGCTATAAAAATGCATTGATTACTGTATAAATGTGATTGGCAGGGAAGGGGTTAACCACTAGGGGGCGGGAAGGGGTTAAATATGTACCCTCAATGTGTTCTTACTGTGGGGGGAGGGGACTGACTGGGGGAGGTGACCGATGGTTGTCCCTATGTACAAGGGACACACCATCGGTCCCCTCTCCCTCACAGGACGTGGATCTCTGTGTTTACACACAGAGATCCACTTTCCTGCTCGTTTCCCGGGCAATCGCGGGTGCCCGGCGGCAATCGCGGCCACCGGGCACGCGCACCGGGGCCTTGTGAACGCTGCGGGCGTGCGCGTGCGCCGCTGGCGGCGAGCGCGCGCCTCCTAGCTCGTTTTAAAGGGAGGACGTCATATGACGTCCTCCCAGAACGAGAGTATCCTCCGCCCGCCGTCAATTGACAGTGGGCGGGGGACAAGTGGTTAATGAAAGGTGGTCAGTTTTTGACCTTGGGGATGACCCTATATACATGTTTTCAGTTATTATACATACCCTGTCCCTGCGATAAAACAAATCGATCTACCCCTCCACTCATTCCATCGGTCTCCACACACATCACCAATTTACTAACAGACATATCAGTCTGGATGTCACTTCCCCAAACTCAATCTATCCAAAACCAAGCTCATACTATTTTCTCCCCCTCTGCATCTTTCCCTGACGTCTCTGTCAAGATCAATGGCTCAACTATCAACCCATCCCCGCATGCCAAGGTGCTAGGTGTTATCGTAGAATCTGAACTCTTCTATCGGATCTACATCCAATCACTGTCCAAAGCTTGCCGCCTCAACCCACACAACATCTCGAAAATACAGCCCTTCCTAACCAATGACACACTAAAGTTTCTAATTCACTCCCTGGTTATTTCTCCATTACTGCAACTCCCTCCTCACTGGATTACGTTTACATAAGCTATACCACCTTCAGTCCATCATAAATGCTGCTGCCCAACTCATCCACCTTATCAACCATTC
Source organism: Rana muscosa (assembly GCA_029206835.1). Lineage (NCBI taxonomy): Eukaryota > Metazoa > Chordata > Amphibia > Anura > Ranidae > Rana > Rana muscosa. The sequence goes on along the minus strand of CM055116.1, from coordinate 783,481,335 downwards.
AGTGTCTGCTACTCCTCTCTGTCGATCCCTCCATTGGCTTCCGCTCACCCAACAAATTAACTTAAAAATACTAACAACAACTTACAAAGCTATGCACAACTCGCCCCCAGCTACATCACTAACCTAGTCTCAAAATATCAACCTAATCGTTCTCTTCATTCCTCCCAAGACCTCCTGCTCTCTAGCTCCCTCATCACCTCCTCCTCTGCTCACCTATAGGATTTCTTCCGAGCCTCTCCCATCCTATGGTACTCCTTACCCCAATCTGTCCGACTATCTCCTACTCTGTCTACTGTTAGACGATCCCTAAAAAACATTATCTTCATTTATTTTCTCCATCAGCTCATTCCCCACAGTTATTACCTTTTGCATCACTTGACCCTCCCTCTTAGATTTTAGGGCCAGTTCACACCACGTGCAGTCCAGTGCGTTTTTTTTTTTCTGCATCAAAAATGCATGGAAAGTAGGTTATATGGTTTCTAATGGCATAGTTCACACCAGTGCAGTCAGTTCCAGGGCTTTCAAGTTCCAGAAAAAAAAGGTATAACATGTTGCATTTTTCCTGCACTGAACTGTACTAGAAAACACAGTAAAACGCTTAAAAAACGCACTGGACCCTAGTATATTGAAGAAAAAAAAGCACCTGGACGCATCAAAAATGCACTGGAATGCGCTAAAAAAGCGCATGCAGAAACGTATCCAGAGCAGATCTGGAGTGCGTTTTTATGGTGTGAACCAGCCCTTAAAGGGGTTGCTCCACCGGAAAAAATTTTTTTAAAGCCAGCAGCTACAGCTACAGCAGCTGCTGGCTTTTAATATTTGGACACTTACCTGTCCTGGAGTCCAGCGACGTCCGCAGCAGAGGACGAGCGACCGCTCGTCGCTCTGCTGCTCCCTCCGCCATCCTCGCTGAGGGAACCAGGAAGTGAAGCCCTGCGGCTTCATGCCCGGTTCCCTACGGCGCATGCGCGAGTCGCGCTGCACCGTTCTGATTGGTGCTCCTGTGTTCTGGGAGCCGAGTGTCTCCCAGAACACCAAGGGAAGTCTGCGGGAAGTGACGTCACTCCCGCAGATTCCCGGAGACAGGACTCCCGGATGTGGGTGAAAATACCTGTCTTAGACAGGTATCTTCACCCCCCTCCCCCCTGAAAGGTGTCAATTGTGACACCGGAGGGGGGGAGGGTTCCAAATAGCAAAAGTTGCTATTTAGGGTGGAGCTCCACTTTAAGCTCCAACGAGCAGGGCTCTCTGATTCCTCCTGTATTGAATTGTATTGTAACTGTACTGTCTGCTGTCACATTGTAAAGCGATGCGCAAGCTGTTGGCGCTATATAAATCCTGTACAATAATTAGGAATGCACCTATAGCGTTTATTAATCGGCGAGTATGGATACCGATACTTTCGGTCAAGTACTCGCGGAGTACCGATACTTTGCGGTGCAATTTGCACCCATACAAAATGAATGAGGGCAGATTGCACTGCAAACAATCGCATTCAATTTGAACAGGAATTCAGTGTGATTCCTGTTTGAAACGCATGTGATTTCCCACACTGCTCCTGTGTGTGTGAACCCAGTATGGAAAGCGCAGCGCCATGTAGTGCAGTGAAAGACAGTTTATTAAAATGTTATAACAACTCACAAAGTAAATATCTAGTCAAATCTATATCTGCAGTGTCCCCGTTCCGCTGATGATAGCAAACCACGGCCTGCTGGAGAAGATGTCCGGTGGTCTGCCCCTAAGCTGAAGTCACTTCTGACTTATACCCACAGGGGTCTCGGAACGTCTCCTCCAGCCCTGTGAGCAGCGACCATGGTTTGCTTTTAGCGGTGGGACGGGGACACTGCAGATATGGATTTGACGATTTATTTGTGAGTTGCTATAACATTTTAATAAACTGCCTATTGCTGCACTTTATGGTGCTTCCCTTTCTTTACTGGGTTCACACACATGAGCATTGGGGAAAATCGCATGCGATTTGGACAGGAATCGCACTGCATTCCTGTTCAATTCACGTGATTCTTTGCAGCGTGATTCACGCCCATTCATTTTGTATGGACGCAAATCTCACCACAAAGTATTGTTTCAGTATCTGGAGCATGAAAATATTCGTTATCGGCACTGATACCAGTACCGGTGCATCCCTAATAATAATTGATACCTGATTTGACAAAATGATCAAATTGGACATTGATCATTTGAGACTAAAATGGCACGGTGCAGCAATTAGATGCAGATAGCGATGGTTTTCATGAACCCCAAGTCAATCAGCTGTGGTGGGAGAAAAAGTTGATAAGTACAGGCATGGGTGTCCGCTGAACTTCTTTCAGGGGGGGGGGGGTCATCATTTTAATGTCATCCATGCTCGGTCCCTTTTTGACAATGTCATGAAGGGGAGGGGCTTAGTCATTATGACATAAAGCACAGGAATGCAAAGGTTTGAGAAACCTGATGCAAAAACTTAATAGAAGGATCAAGCTGCCATTGTCTCATTAGCAATTTCTAATTTTTTTAACCCCCCTCTAGCGGCCGAATAGCGCCACTAAAACGATGGTAAAGCGCTGCTAAAACTAGCGGCGCTTTACCGAAAACGTGGCCAGCTGGCAGTGTGAAATAGCTCTTGAGGATAATTCCGCTTCACTCCATGTCCATATAAATATAGTGTGTCTCCAAGGGGAGGCAATTGACCCCCCTTGCCCTATGGAGCGGACACCCATGAGTACAGGGTTGATTAATGGCGTTTTTTGCACCCTGTACAATCCTTTTTTTTCTGTCAAAACTTTCAGCATTGCTATTTGTGTCCCAATTAGACAAAATGAAAATGGATTTGTAGAATCTGACCTTGATCGCTAGGTTTTGTTACACCATGTATGACCACCAGAAGAGATCGTCCCATCAGATCACAAATAAGCTGAAAGAGGGATTATAAAAACAGGCCCTTCCAATGTATAACAGTTGGGAAGTATGCTAAGGGAGTTTGTTGTTTGGAAAGGCACTAGGTTTCCAGGCAGGGCTGTAGTGGAATATATCGTGTGTGTGTGTGGGTGTGTGGGTGAGTGACGTCCCGCACATCCTCCTATTAGACATGCGAACAAGTTCAGAGTGGAAGAGCCTGCTAAACGTGGGTGGAGACTAGCTCCGCCCCCCACCCTGGCCATTTAAACTTTAGCGGCGCTCCCTATTGGCGGCCGCACGCATTCCTTTCAACAACGGCTGGGGCCAATAGTGTGGTTTAATGGCAGCAAGAGGGAGGCGTATCGCTGCGCCACGCCCACCTGACTCGTTGTTTGCAACACTCGGATCCATAACAAACTGGGATTGTGTGTGCGGGGCGGCGGTGATCGGCGGCTCTTGTAGTGGGACTGCTAGGGATCGGAGGCTCTCCTCTCATGTAGGTGACGTGCCCGATGTCCGGGTAAGGAAGAAGGCATTTCCTCATCACATATCATTGCAATTTACCGACACGGGGTGCGGAAGACACTGAACCGACCAGACGAGGAACAGATCGCCTGTGATCGATCGCCTGTGATCTGCACAGGAAAGTTGATGGGTGCTGGAGCTTTGAGGTTGGGGAGGGTGCCAGCCGGTCGCACGTCTTTCTACTGAGTGCGATCAGACCACACACACACACACCTCGTCCTCACCCCTTCATTGCCAGCATGACCGAGGACAGCGACCTACCGATCGGGGCGGTGACGGTGCAGGAGGGTAAGATCACTATGGATGAAACAAGTGTTGTCCTAAGTATGGACACTCATCGGCCTGTGTTAAAGCTCACGCTACAGTCGCCTTAGGACTCTTTTGATTGGCTTGTCCTCCTATCACGTAGTTTTGGAAATTCTAATCGCATTGTAATGCAAGACCTGTGATTGGATACATAGCTGTTGATCGATCTGGGGGAGATTGTACAATCAGATTATGTTTAATGTATGACCATCACATTGGTAGCCATAAATGAGTCTGATAGTGCGATCAGATCTATGCATGATCAAAAACACACTTATTGGCTCATCAATCGATTTAATTTTTATTTTTTTTAAAGCAGAACTAATTGATCAAAATGATTCTGATCGCTCTGGGCAGAAAGTCGAATTGGAGGAGTCTATTCTTTTTCTGAGTACATTGAATTCTCTTTTCTATCCTTTTTATCAAAAGTCCGATGGAGCAAAGTCTGACCGTGTGTACAGAAAACCATCGGACTTTTGTCCGATGGACAAAAAAACTAATGTTAACATCAACCAACAATAGCAGAAGTTGACCTAAGGGTGGCGGTAAAGAGCTGAAAAACCACGTCATGTTGCTAAAAGTTTTGGGAAAGTTTGCAGAAAAATCTGAGTGTGTGTGTATGCTATGGGTGTTCCCGACCAACTCTGTTCGGACAAAAAAACACGGAAAAGTCCGATGGAAGTCCGACCGTGTGTACGAGGCTTAATACTTTCAAAGGTAGACGTGTGTGTGTGTGTGTGTGTGTGTCTCTTTTCGCTATCTCCGGTGTGGTTTGAAATTGGTTAAATATTTGCCCAAGTACCAAAATCCACACCTACATGCCTTGTCACAAAGGTCACTTGGCCCAGTTGTGTGAGTGATTGTAAAAAGTAATGTCAGCTTGTGCTTGGAATGGTAAGCAAAATCTAAGGGTACATGAGATGGACTTCTTGTCTTTCTGCTCCCCTTTTTCCCTGCAGTCTCCTCCAATTCCCTTGGAGCTGGAAGCCTCCATTGTTCCCTCTTCACAGTGGTAGAAGTTTCCAAACCTTGACTCCTCTCTAGAAGCCAACATCAAACGTACATAAAATACTCGGCTGATTTATCAAGGCTTGTTCTAAGGCTGCATTCACACCTGAGCGTTTTGAAGCCTGAAGCTACAAAACGCTAACGCTAGAGGGGGAAAAAATCCATTATTCTCTATGGAGATGGTTCACATCTCCACTCCATGTCGCCTGAAGCCGAACGCCTGAAGCTCAAACAAGTTCCTGGACCCTTTTTTGTCGCGCGAATCGGGCGTTTTAGGATTCATATAATGTAATGGAAACGCCCGATTCAAGCGTCTAGCGCGACAACGAGCGTTCCGACGGGCGCAAATTCGCGCGACATAACAATGGTAAAAACGCCCCATTCGCTACGCTCAGGTGTGAATGCAGCCTAATGGTACAAAGTGCGTGATGTGCGTACTGATTTAGTAGCTCTGTCAGCGTGTTTGCATGCTCCTTTCTCCATTGTAAATTGTTATTGAGTGACGAGTCTTGTGTCAATAGAAAAGCTATGTCATTTCTGTGAGCTGGGAGATGATTGCAACTCCATAGGCTCAGTTCACGCTACTGTGATGTGGCTTTGATGCCATTTTACAGTTCAATTTTGTGTTATGAATTTGCGTAGTCTATTGGGCCATTTAGCATTGTAAATCGCATCAGTGCTACAAAATTGCACCGTTCGTATCGTGTAGAATGTGCATCATTGACCGCCATGAGATTTCCCTTGTCATTCCATTCTGTGCAACTCAAGTCGTACCAGTTGGAAACGGGGCTAATTCATTGGGGTAAATGACAATGTATCATTCTACTACAGCATGTAAGAAATATACAGTTGATAGAAGTCTTTTCAACTTGCTGGATCAGATCGCTTTTATTTTATAAATACTGAATGTATTTGCTTGGCAAGTTTGAATACAACTTTACAGCCATACTCCTTTTTTGTATGTGATATCAATCATACATTTTAGTGCATATTCTACTTTTCTGTAGTATTAGAGGTGCACTAAAATGACAATTCCAGTGCTGAAACCGAAAATTCAGGATGCACTTGACCAAAACCAAAATTGATGGGTTGTTAAAAAAAAGTGTGTTTTTTTTTTTTTTTTTATAAATGTATTAATTCTTAATTATCATGAATTTAATTTTAGATTAAATTATTGTCGGAGATTATCAGCACCTTCTCTTTTTTTTTTTTTTTTTTTTTTTTTTTTAAATACCGTATATACTCAAGTATAAGCCGAGGCCCTAATTTTACCACAAACAACTGGGAGAACGTATTGACTCGAGTATAAGCCTAGGGTGAGAATGCAGCAGCTACTGTATGCGGAAAAGAGGGTCAACAATGCCCATTTGCAGCCTTGCTGTGCCCGTTCTCACTGTGCCCATTGCAGCCTCAGTGTACCTGTATTCTTGACCGGCTGCGGGCATCCATTTTTCAAAATTTGCGGCTTCCTCCTGGTCCATGATAGGCGTTTGACACGGTGTTCCGCTACCACCTATCATGGAGATCCTCTTATCCTCGGACTCGGTTTCCCAGCAGACACTGTGTTCAGTGTTCCTCCATTTACAGACCTTCTTTCATCCTTGGACAAGAGGACGTCCATGATAGGCGGAACACTGAACACAGTGTCTGCTGGGAAAGTCAGAGGAAGAGAGGACCTCCGTGATAGGCGGTAGTGGAACACGGTGTCAAACGCCTATCACAGACCAGGAGGAAGCCGCGACCCGACAGGTACACTGACTCGAGTATAAGCCGAAGGGGCTATTTTCAGCCCTAAAAAAAGGGGCTAAAAAACTCGGCTTATACACGGTATGTGTTTAAAAATCCTGCTTGCTGCATTTTTGGTGCATATTTGTTCAGTTAAAAAAACTGCACCCAAAACGCACCTCTCCCATTGAAATGCATCAAAAATGCACCCGTGTTGAATTTTTTGAGTCTCATGACTAGGTGTGTTGAAAATAATCGTTGAATCGATGCATTGTGATTCAGCATCGATGCGGAGAAAGGCTGAATCGCGATTGCACCAATGACGTCCTCTCTGCCTGTATGTAACTGACTTTCCCCAGGGTGGCCACTCGCCAGTGCCTGGATGGATCATACACAGTGGGCAACTCCTGTTGTGTCACAGAGCTTTGATCTGTATATCCCGGTGTCCTCCATCACAGGACCCGGTCTAGGAGGCAGGACTCTGCTACAGTGGCCACTAGAGGATGGGTGCGCCGGGATATACAGATCAAAGCTCTGACACAGTGGGAGTTGCATAGCAGAATTGAATAGTTGACATATTAATCGAATAGTGAAGATGCGCAGCTCTACTCATGACCTATGAAAAATTCACCAAAATCGCGGGTGTTTTTTGGTGGCAGAAATATAAAGCAATCTCTAAATTAACCACTTGCTTACAGGGCACTTATACCCCCTTCCTGCCCAGGCCGTTTTTCAGCTTTCAGCACTGTCACACCTTGAATGACGCTTGCGCGGTCATGAAACACTACCCAAACAATTTTTTTTTTTTATCATTTTCTTCACACAAATGGAGCTTTCTTGGTGGTATTTAATCGCTGCTGTGTTTTTTATGACCAAAAATTTTGAGATTTTTTTTTTTTTTCTTGGTTTGTCAGTAAATCTTTTAACTAAGTAATTTTTTCGTCTTCACTGATGTGCGCTGATGCGTGGGCACTGATAGACGGCATGGATAGGCGGTACTGATGGGCGGGCGGCACTGATAGCATTGCTAATGGGCACTGATTGGTGACACTACATTGCTATACTGTAATCTGGGCACTGATCAGTGCCCTGATTACATTCCTAGATGTCCTCCTGCATGGAGATGCTGATCTCCTCGCCACACACTGTCGTGAGATTTTTTACTGGCATTTCTGTGTTTACATGTGACCGGCTGTGATTAGACACAGTCGATCACATGGTTAAAGAGCCACGAACGCGGCTCTTTACAGAGATCAGGGTCGCGCCATGTCCTAGCAACACGGCGTGGCTGTTCTGGGACGCCGTCATGACATTGTCCCAGAACGAGAGCCCCGCCGTCATTTGTGGGTGGGGCACAACTAGTTAAACTCATGCCCACCTTCTGTGTTCACTGTACATCAGGTCAGCCGCTCGGCACAGGACCCGGAAGCAAGTGAAGATCGCTGGAGTAGCTGTGATTTCCAGCTTCCAGGGCGATTTCCACAAATCTGATATATGCATAGTTACAATGCACCACCTAGCCGCACCAATGTAACTATGTATAAAATATTCAGACCTGGAATTTTTGGTAGCATTAAACTTCTACGTGTTTTTTTTTTTTTTTTTTTTTTTTTTCTCTTCTACCTATCAAACATTCCCTAGTACATTATGTAGTTAAAGTATGTACCCAAGCAGGTAATTGTATAGCACAGACAGTTGTGTTTTTTATTTTTATAAAGCACCGACAGTTAACGCACTGCTTTACAATACCGTACATCATGGATATGCAATTAGCGGACCTCCAGCTGTTGCAAAACTACAAGTCCCATCATGCCTCTGGGTGTCATGCTTGCTGCTGTCAGTCTCGCTATGCTTCATGGGACTTGTAGTTTGGCAACAGCTGGAGGTCCGCTAATTGCATATCCCTGCCGTACATTAACATCAGTCCCTGCCCTCAAGGAGCTTTCAGTCCTAAAGGTTACTAAAGCTGCCCATAGATGAGTCATCTTTTTTTTTTTTTCATTCAGCCGGCAGGCCTTTGTGTTCTGACTAGGCCATGCCTGCGGCACTGATCGAGTGAGGAAAACCCGTTGGGGTGGTTGAACAGAAGTCAATTGGTAGATTGACTTCTCTACAACCTCCCTGTCCATGCATGGATACATGTACTAGGGTCAACTACAGTGCCTTGAAAGAATTCATACCCCTTGAAATTTTCCACATTTTTGCCATGTTACAGCCAAAAACGTAAATGTATTTTATTGGGATTTTATGTAATAGACCAACACAGTGGCACAAAATTGTGAAATAGAAAAGGAAATTTTATATATGGGTTTTCAAATTTTTTTTTTTTTTTTTTTTTTTCTTTTACAAATAAACCCACATCTCAAGTCTCCCGCAAGGGCCTCGCAATCTCCCGGGAATGATTGGTGTTCACAGCTGTTCCTCCCGCCACACCGATCTCCTCCTTTTTTTGTATAGATTTTTAGCTGACAGCCGCTTCTCCTTCTCTACCTCCCGCGGCTGTCAGCTAAAAAGCTATACAGGGAGATCGGTGTTCACAGCTGTCCTCTCTGCCGCACCGATCATTCCCTGCTGTTTCCTGTGTGCTCCTCCCCCGGCCCCCTCTGTGTCCTTCTCCGACCCCTGTGTTCTCTGCTGCTCCTGTCCTCCTCCGCCCTCGTCCCCCACAGCCGGCTCCCTTTTCTCTCCTCTCCCATCGGCTGCGGGGGGAACTGTCAGGAATTGGACACAGTGAGCGAAATCGCTCCTGTGTTCTGTAATAGCTGAGCAGAGTAAACCGATTACACTGCTCAGTTTATGAATGAACAGGAGCCTCTGTCTTCTGTTCATTCATCTTCAGTGCTGAGAAAGGGACTGGGGAATCTGTGTCCCCAGTCCCTTTGCCTGTCTCAAAGGACAGATGTCAGGGGTCTGTTTAGACTCCTGACATCTCACCAAAGCCCCCCAAAAAAAGATGAGTTTTATTTTTTATTTTTTTTTAAAGTGTAAAAAAATAATAAACTACTGACACCACTCTCCCCTGCCCTACCAACACTATCCACTGCCACATACCACCAACCCCCTTCCCCAGAAGCACTGTGAAATGTGCTGATTGGGGGGGGGGGGGGTTACAGGCACGAAGCGCCGCCTCCCTGAAATTAATTTTTGCAGGTTGGGATGTCTGGTAAACATGTGAAAAGTGTGGCGTGCATTTGTATTCAGCCTCCTTTTTTACTCTGATACCCCTAACTAAAATCTAGTGGAACTAATTGCCTTCAGAAGTCACCTAATTGGTAAATAGAGTCCACCTGTGTGTAATTTAGTCTAAATACAGCTCGGCTGTTCTGTGAAGCCCTCAGAAGTTTGTTAGATAACCTTAGTGAACAAACAGCATCACGAAGGCCAAGGAACACACCAGGTCAGGGATAAAGTTGTGAAGTTTAAAGCAGGTAGTTGGGTTACAAAAAAAAATTCCAAGCCTCGACAATCTCACGGAGCACTGTTCAATCCATCATCCGGAAATGTAATAGCTGCTGTAGCTGTAGCTGCTGGCTTTTAATATTTTTTTTTTCCGGCGGAGCTCCGCTTTAAGATCAAAGCATATCTATGTGTTAGAACAGCTCAGTCAAAGTCCAGACCTAAATCCAATTGAAAATCTGTGGCAAAACTTAAATTGCTGTTCAGACACTCTCCGTCCAATCTGATAGTTTGCGCTATTTTGCAATGAAGACTGGGCAAAAATGTCACTCTAGATGTGCAAAGCTGGTAGAGACATCCCCCAAAAAGACTTGCAGCTGTAATGGCAGCCAAAGGTGGTTCTACAAAGTATTGACTCGGGGCTGAATACAAATGCACATCACACTTTTTTTTTTTTTTTGTAAAACCATTTTATAATTTTCCTTTACACTTTACAATTATGTGCCACTTTGTGTTGCTCTATCACACAAAATCCCAATTAAATACATTTACGTTTTCGGTTGTAACATGACAAAATGTGGAAAATTTCAAGGTGTATGAATACTTTTTCAGAGCACTGTGTGGAGTGTAGGAGGAATTCAAAGTACTTGGAGGAAACCCACACAAACCTAGGGAGAACATGCAAACTCTAATCAGATTGTGTCCTGACTGTCAGCTGAACTGAGAACCCAAGTGCTGCATGGCAGAAGTGCTAACCACTAAGCCGTGCTGCCCAAATTTTACACTTTTAAAACTTCCCTGGCGCACACTCCAGTTCCCTCAGTGTAGCTTGTCAAAACATCCTGCCAGGGAGAGTGCCCACTCTGTACCAAATCGCAAGGGATAGTCTCTTGCAGATGTCCATCAGAAGCTGGGAGGAGGCAGGAGCGGCTTGCCTCCATTAAGGTTTCAGGATCATGTGTTTGAGTTGACACACACATCATTGACTCTAGTCCCAGCTGGAAGCATGCATCTAAAGCACCCATGTTGATGTTAGTTTCCTAACCCTCTTGATCGATAAACTTGGTACATTCAGCCTGCCCATACATGGTTCAAATCTTGGCCGGTTCCTGTTGAACCATTTGAATTTCGAACTGTGTATGGCCTGCCTAAGTTATACGGGGGACCTGGGAAGACGAAGACTCCAATGCTAGTGTCAGACTGCGTCCTCCTTTTTTTATTTTTTTTTTATTTATTTTTTTATATTTGTTTTACCTTTTAGTCCCTTCTTTATAGCTGGTTTGTAGTTGGTTAAAATAAAAAGCACCCTGTAACGCTGATTGAAGTGTATCTGGGAAAATGACGCTGTCCTGACTATTGCCTTCTAGCAGTGAATATTTTATTTCTAAATTTGCTTCAGAGTAATAGAAGTGCTGGCGTAAGGGTAGGACTAGGGTCGAGGATCGCATCGCTATTCCCTTTTTGTGATCTTCTATTCCAGAAAGTGTGAGTCATTGACTGTCGCAAATAGGGGGAGCTAGCCAAGTTTGCGTTGCCTTTTCTGATTTATTTATATATTTGTGCAAATCGGTGAACTTCCAGAGTCTCACTGACTATGGGGCAGTGTCCAGCCTTGTATGCACAATTCTATTCATATACAGAAGTGCATGTATACAGATTTTTCATATTTATCTTCACATGGCCTATATCATTCAATCGGGTTACAGCTAAGCAGATCATACATGTGCCCCATTTATACAGAAGTATATATGCTTGGCCACAGGTATATTCTATTATACAATCCTAAAAGCAACAACACTATAAATTCAATAAATAGTGCAGCACTGTTCTGTTCCTATCTGATGAGCAGATTTAATGATATCAGTTAATAAACACAATACAATGTACCGTATATACTCGAGTATAAGCCGAGATTTTCAGCCCTTTTTTTTGGGGCTGAATGTCGTCGTCCGTCCGTCCCCCCCCCCCCCCCTCCGTCCCCCCTCCCTTGGCTTATACTCCAGTCAGCGAAATTTTTACATAGGAAATAGTACCTGTAAAGAAGCTGCGGCGTCCATCGTTCAAATTCCGCGGTCTCTTTCTGTTCCTTCCGTGATAGGCGATTCTCAGACACTCTCTCCGCCTATCACGATCATTCTCTCATCCTCAGTTTCCCAGCAGACGTCTGTGATTGGCGGAACACCCAACACAGTGTCTGCTGGGAAACTGAGGATGAGAGAATGATCGTGATAGGCGGAGAGTGTCTGAGAATCGCCTATCACGGAAGGAACAGGAAGAGACCGCGGAATTCGAACGATGGACGCCGCAGCTTCTTTACAGGTACTATTTACAATGTAAAATTTTATAGGATGGGGAAACAGGGAGGCATTGTTGACACTCGGCTTATACTCAAGTCAGTAAGTTTTTGTTTTTTTTGTTTTTGTGGCAACATTGGGTACCTCGGCTTATACTTGAGTATATACGGTAATAATATAAACCCATCAAGTGCAATTCGTCTTCATTTTGGTCCATAAAACCAATATTTTAAAATTCTTAATACTTGGTACCCAATAATGGTGCTATATCAAAGAAATTGGTCACAAAACCAGGTAGTGAAGGCAAATTTAATATATTAAACAGAAAAAACACATATACACAATAAATAATATATATATATATATATATATATAGCAGCGCTAATTAAGTGCAAGCTGTGGGGGAGGGGAAACAGTGTCAGACAGGAGTGAATCTTAAGGTAAAAAACACACAGTATCTCATGGATAAGTCTGTAATAGGAGGTGATGAGAAAAAGCAATCTTCTTAATAGAGCCGCAATGCTCTCATTCTGCCACCAACACCACCACTCGTGAAGAGAGGAAAACTGGGGGGCCGTGAGACCTCCCCTATGATAGAACTCTTACCAGACGGCGCTGGATCAAAGGCAAAAACAAAGTGGCTACAGATCTCCTCCTCTCTCAGATAGCGGATATCATCAGACGGGATGCTCACATGTGTGTAAGAAAGAAGATCCACAATAGTGTAACTCCACAAAAACACAAGTTTATTGGTCCCCAATAACTCCCATAAAAACCACACTTACAATATATAAAAAATCATAATACATTACTCGATCATGGACGTTGCTGGAACCGCGAGATGTCAGAGCTGTGTCTCCGTCCTAACTTCCCTGCGTTCCCTGCTCCGTTCAGCTGACGTACGTGTGCGACGACCAGCGTCGTGACGTCACTATGATATGCAGTCACTGTATCTAACCCAGACGCGTTTCGTCAGTAATAGACATCATCTGTGGGTGTGGACAAGTGACTAGGTATGCCATATTATATGGACTGATATGCTAGCTGATTGGTTGAACTTAGGGAGATGACACAACCAGACAACCGCGCTGACATCTCGTCCATTGATTCGTCACCGCATAGGATAACAACACTTACTAATACATATATTGTCTCCTATCGGAAAACAGGAATAATATCCTCATGTGCAAAATAGTAACCACTATTCATAACTTACTAAAAAGGTAATCTGCATATTAAAACTTTATAAAACCGCTGTATTAAGAAATTATAATAAAGTGCATAGTGAATGAATGACTGGGTATAACTAAACCTTGCATAAATAATAATCATAATAAAATGTAAACGCTAAAAGGCAAAGTTCTATATACAATCAATGTGTATATACTAAACATGATTAATAGTATTATGGGCACCAGAACCTAGATGGAACCCAAATAATATGATTAATACCATAATAAAGGAGTACTAGACAGATAAAAAAAAAAAAATACTTATTAACATATGCATTCCTTTTCAAACATAATAATGCTAATAATTAAACTCCATAAAAGAACATTATTCATAACAGACATATGGACAGTAGAGCTACTAGTAGTCACTTATGAAACAGTTCACATCCAGCTCTATATTCATTCCTTTAGGTGTGAGTGTATCCATGAGAAATATCCAGCGTGTTTCTCTTTTGGATATCTCTCGCACCAAGTTCGAACCTCTCCAGTTCGGGTGTATACAATCTACGCCCCAAAATTTCAGAACGGAGGGATCTTGACTATGGTGTTCTTTAAAATGTAAGGATACACTATGATATTTATATCCAATCTCTATATTGTGTATATGTTCAGAGATACGAATCTTCAATTTCCTTTTAGTTCGGCCCACATACATCAAGTTGCATGGGCATTGCAGAACGTATATAACGTGGGTGGTATTACACGTTATAAACTCTGAAATCTTACAGGGCCTGTCATTCCCTGAAGAAACAAAATCTGTTAGTCCCCTAATATGATTGTTCACTGTTAGACATGAACTGCATTTACGGCATGAATAGAACCCGTTAAATTGCCAGCAAATACTTCTTCTAATAGGGGGATCCAATACTTTATGTACAATTTTATCACCAAAGTTAGGAGCTTTGCGATAAATGAAAGGTGGTTGCACTGGTAGTACACTCTGTAAGGTTCTATCCAAACATAGAACATGCCAATGCTTTCTGAATATTTTTTCGACTTCCTTATACGGAGTATGGAAGTTCGATATGAAACCCCATTCTTGTCTCGGGTTAGTAATACGCTCCCTATTGACAAAAAGCTCATCTCTTGGCACATTTGCAAGATCTTCTACAATCTTATCCAAGACTCGCTCATCATATCCTTTCTGGGTGAATCTTTCTTTTATAACCCTAGAATATGTAATGAAATCATCCTTCGTAGTACAATTCCGTTTAACCCTCATAAGTTGACCCTTAGGGATGTTATTAAGCCAGTTGGGATGATGGCCACTCATCAAGGGCAAATAACTATTCCTATCAGTTGGTTTAAAGTAAATAGTTGTAGAGAGGGTAGTGCCATGCAATCTTACATCAACATCCAGAAAGTGTATGTGTTCATTGCTGAACTCGTAATCCTGTTTTACAGGAGGTACATCGACGATCTGTTCTTCATTTGGGAAGGAGACGAGTTGTCATTACATACTTTTTTGAAAGAACTGAATGATAACAAAAACATCAGACTAGATTACGAGTTCAGCAATGAACACATACACTTTCTGGATGTTGATGTAAGATTGCATGGCACTACCCTCTCTACAACTATTTACTTTAAACCAACTGATAGGAATAGTTATTTGCCCTTGATGAGTGGCCATCATCCCAACTGGCTTAATAACATCCCTAAGGGTCAACTTATGAGGGTTAAACGGAATTGTACTACGAAGGATGATTTCATTACATATTCTAGGGTTATAAAAGAAAGATTCACCCAGAAAGGATATGATGAGCGAGTCTTGGATAAGATTGTAGAAGATCTTGCAAATGTGCCAAGAGATGAGCTTTTTGTCAATAGGGAGCGTATTACTAACCCGAGACAAGAATGGGGTTTCATATCGAACTTCCATACTCCGTATAAGGAAGTCGAAAAAATATTCAGAAAGCATTGGCATGTTCTATGTTTGGATAGAACCTTACAGAGTGTACTACCAGTGCAACCACCTTTCATTTATCGCAAAGCTCCTAACTTTGGTGATAAAATTGTACATAAAGTATTGGATCCCCCTATTAGAAGAAGTATTTGCTGGCAATTTAACGGGTTCTATTCATGCCGTAAATGCAGTTCATGTCTAACAGTGAACAATCATATTAGGGGACTAACAGATTTTGTTTCTTCAGGGAATGACAGGCCCTGTAAGATTTCAGAGTTTATAACGTGTAATACCACCCACGTTATATACGTTCTGCAATGCCCATGCAACTTGATGTATGTGGGCCGAACTAAAAGGAAATTGAAGATTCGTATCTCTGAACATATACACAATATAGAGATTGGATATAAATATCATAGTGTATCCTTACATTTTAAAGAACACCATAGTCAAGATCCCTCCGTTCTGAAATTTTGGGGCGTAGATTGTATACACCCGAACTGGAGAGGTTCGAACTTGGTGCGAGAGATATCCAAAAGAGAAACACGCTGGATATTTCTCATGGATACACTCACACCTAAAGGAATGAATATAGCGCTGGATGTGAACTGTTTCATAAGTGACTACTAGTAGCTCTACTGTCCATATGTCTGTTATGAATAATGTTCTTTTATGGAGTTTAATTATTAGCATTATTATGTTTGAAAAGGAATGCATATGTTAAGTTTTTTTTTTTTTTTTTTTTTTTTTTATCTGTCTAGTACTCCTTTTATTATGGTATTAATCATATTATTTGGGTTCCATCTAGGTTCTGGTGCCCATAATACTATTAATCATGTTTAGTATATACACATTGATTGTATATAGAACTTTGCCTTTTAGCGTTTACATTTTATTATGATTATTATTTATGTAAGGTTTAGTTATACCCAGTCATTCATTCACTATGCACTTTATTATAATTTCTTATTAATACAGCGGTTTTATAAAGTTTTAATATGCAGATTACCTTTTTAGTAAGTTATGAATAGTGGTTACTATTTTGCACATGAGGATATTATTCCTGTTGTTTTCCGATAGGAGACAATATATGTATTAGTAAGTGTTGTTATCCTATGCTATGCGGTGACGAATCAATGGACGAGATGTCAGCGCGGTTGTCTGGTTGTGTCATCTCCCTAAGTTCAACCAATCAGCTAGCATATCAGTCCATATAATATGGCATACCTAGTCACTTGTCCACACCCACAGATGATGTCTATTACTGACGAAACGCGCCTGGGTTAGATACAGTGACTGCATATCATAGTGACGTCACGACGCTGGTCGTCGCACACGTACGTCAGCTGAACGGAGCAGGGAAGTTAGGACGGAGACACAGCTCTGACATCTCGCGGTTCCAGCAACGTCCATGATCGAGTAATGTATTATGATTTTTTTTATATATTGTAAGTGCGGTTTTTATGGGAGTTATTGGGGACCAATAAACTTGTGTTTTTGTGGAGTTACACTATTGTGGATCTTCTTTCTTACACACATGTGAGCATCCCGTCTGATGATATCCGCTATCTGAGAGAGGAGGAGATCTGTAGCCACTTTGTTTTTGCCTTTGATCCAGCGCCGTCTGGTAAGAGTTCTATCATAGGGGAGGTCTCACGGCCCCCCAGTTTTCCTCTCTTCACGAGTGGTGGTGTTGGTGGCAGAATGAGAGCATTGCGGCTCTATTAAGAAGATTGCTTTTTCTCATCACCTCCTATTACAGACTTATCCATGAGATACTGTGTGTTTTTTACCTTAAGATTCACTCCTGTCTGAAACTGTTTCCCCTCCCCCACAGCTTGCACTTAATTAGCGCTGCGCATATATATATATATATATATATATATATATATATATATATATATATATATAAAATTTATTGTGTATATGTGTTTTTTCTGTTTATTATTTTGCCTGTCTATGGACAGGAACTAGCAGCAGCTTTTTTTCCTTCATTGGTAGTAGGAGGGAGGTGTTTTATAGCACAACGTCTTGCAAGTGTTTTTTTCTTTCACCGGATTTCTCTTTTTCCTCCTGGAGCGCTCGATTGGGAAGGGCTATACGTTTGCTTAATAAATTTAATATATTGTTGCCCTATATCGGGGTTCGACAAACCCCGGTCGCCATGGCGACTAGAATTAGCGACCTGGGGCAGCACAGCTGGGGTATGCTGTGTCTCCGTGCCCCCCCCCCCTCCGTGCCGTGGGGTCGGGCCGCGCCGGCCGGTAATTGAGGCCGCGGCCTTCTGCAGGCCTATGCTTCCTTCTGTGGTCTAGCGCAGTGTTTCTCAACTCCAGTCCTCAAGGCGCACCAACAGGTCATGTTTTTGGGATTTCCTGCAGATAAAACAGCTGTGATAATTACTAAGGCAGTGAAACTGCTCAAATCACCTGTGAAAATCAATGGAAATCCCAAAAACATGACCTGTTGGTGCGTCTTGAGGACTGGAGTTGAGAAACACTGGTCTAGCGCCATCTTGTGGTGGCCGTTGGTATGACAGCCAGCAATGCTAATGGAGTTTCCCTGTCTGTTTTCCCTGCCATCTCCTTCCCTCTAATTACAACCCCCAAACATATATACCGTATTTATCGGCGTATAACACGCACTTTTTTCCCCTTAAAATCAGGGGAAAATCGTGGGTGCGTGTTATACGCCGATACTCCGAATTCCCCTGCTGAAAACGAGCGAGAGGAGCCGAAGCCGAAGTACAATCGGCTTTACTCGGCTCCTCTCGCAGTCCCGCCCATCTCTGACTGCGCCGCTGACGGAGAAAGCCGAGTGTACTTCGCCTAGTCTCGGCTCCTCTCGCAGTCCTGCCTGTGACTGTGAGCAGAGCCGAGTCTAGGCGAAGTACACTCGGCTTTCTCCGTCAGCGGCGCAGTCAGTGGAGATGGGCGGAACTGCGAGAGGAGCCGAGTCCAGCCGAAGTACACTCGGCCCCGCTCGCTCCTCTCCACAGAAATCGGCGCCAAATTTTAAAAACCGCCGGGACTGACACGATCGCAAAGGCACTGGGCACGGCTACAGATGGACAGATGGACACTGGGCACGGCTGCAGATGGACAGATGGACACTGGGCACGGCTGCAGATGGACAGATGGACACTGGGCACGGCTGCAGATGGACAGATGGACACTGGGCACGGCTGCAGATGGACAGATGGACACTGGGCACGGCTGCAGATGGACAGATGGACACTGGGCACGGCTGCAGATGGACAGATGGACACTGGGCACGGCTGCAGATGGACAGATGGGCACGGCTGCAGATGGACAGATGGACACTGGGCACGGCTGCAGATGGACAGATGGACACTGGGCACGGCTGCAGATGGACAGATGGACACTGGGCAAGGCTGCAGATGGACACTGGGCAAGGCTACAGATGGACAGATGGACACTGGGCACGGCTGCAGATGGACAGATGGACACTGGGCACGGCTGCAGATGGACAGATGGACACTGGGCAAGGCTGCATGCTGCATTTAAATGTAAGGTTTTTTTTTTTTTTTTTCCTTGAATTTCCCTCCTAAACTTGGGGTGCGTGTTATACGCCGATAAATACGGTGTGTGTGTATATGTATATGTGTGTGTATATGTGTATATATATATATATATATATATATATATATATATATATATATATATATATATATATATATATATATACAAATAATTTTTTTTTTTATTATTCTAACACCCTAGAGAATAAAATGGCGGTCGTTGCAATACTTTTTGTCACACCGTATTTGCGCAGCGGTCTTGCAAGCACACTTTTTTGGGAAAAAATACACTTTATTTTAATAAAAAAAATAAGACAACAGTAAAGCTAGCCCAGTTTTTTTTGTATAATGTGAAAGAATGTTACGCTGAGTAAATTGATACCCAACATGTCACGCTTCAAAATTGCGTGCGCTCGTGGAATGGCGACAAACTTTTACCCTTTAAAATCTCCATAGGCGATGTTTAAAAAATTCTACAGGTTGCATTTTTTGAGTTACAGAGGAGGTCTAGGGCTAGAATTATTGCTCTCGCTCTACCGATCGCGACGATACCTCACGTGTGGTTTGAACACCGCTTTCATATGCGGGCGCTACTAACGTATGCGTTCGCTTCTGCGCACAAGCTCGGCTGGACGGGGCGTGTTCCTGGCTCCTAACTTTTTTAGCTGGCTCCTAGATTCCAAGCAAATTGTCAAGCCCTGCCCTATATGGTTGGCAAGTAGGCAAGCGTAAAATGAACAGTGGTGTAAAGAATACAATTTGGCAAACAAAGCGATTAACTGTGAGGTCTAGGCATAAGATGACATTTGGCGTCCAGATCAGCATAAACAGTAGTAAGGCCATCTCAAATGCAGCCATGTACAGTAGCAAAGTTTAATCTACCAATTGTTGGTACTTTATTGCCACAGCGCATTTGTGGCTGTGATGCTAGCCCTGGACTGACTGGGTATGCACTGTCCAAAAGGAAGGGTGGTAGCAGGGGAACAAAAGGGGCTTGCTGAATATTTATTATGGGAGAGGCAGTCCTTTTTTTGAGAAGCTTTCGCTAGCCATCGTTGCGTGCACCAATGCTCTTAAAGGGCCCCAACGACAATCCTAGTTAACCTGCATGCAGTGTAGGTATGGTATAGTCTCGCCACAGGTGCAAGGTAGATGTGGTTCAGATGCAGTAAAATTTCATATAATGTGGTATAGATGCAGTCTAGGTTTGGAAGAAGTGTGGTGTGTGTATATAGTGCAGTATGGATTGGGTACACTTGGTGTCCTGCTCTGTGGCTGTCTCAGCTAACCGTATCAGCAATGGGTGAATAGCCCTCTTGCCAGTCTCTGGGATGCTGTAGAAGGAGGGGGTGCCCTTTGTCTCTCCCTGGAAGCCCCCAATGATCAGCTGTGGGAAGCAGAGGGTGAGTGGACACTCCAGTATCCCTGTAGGAGCAGTTCATGTGCAGTGCTGTGCTGCCCCGAGTATCCTCACTCTCCGGCTCAGATCTCAACTGGTATAGTCTCCTGCTGGCAGGCGTATGTCCAGACAGAGGTGTGCTCTCTCTAACTCTGTCAAGAGGAAGGACTTGCCGGGCAGCTTAATAAAAAACAAAAAACCAAATCTGTTCCTCCTAGGATTCTCAGCACTCTGTATAGAAGTCTATTGACTTGCTTGGCTTTAGCTCCCCCATAAGTGCAGGCAACAATGTGTTTATTTACCACTCGCATAAGCCTCTGGCCTGCTGCTCATTACACTGGGACCATGTCACTAGTACAGGATTAGCGGAGCATACAATTTGCCCATGTAGTACCCCAAACTCTGTAAATGGGATAGCGCTGGTTGATCTAGGGTGGGTCTGGCCAGTAACACACCTGATAAGTATTGGGAGGGGCAGCAAGTGAAAGTGTTTTTTTGTTATGCCTGGGGGCAGGGCATATGGCCACGTGATCGGAAAAGTCCTGTTCGCAAATGGTGATTGGGAATTTTCTGTGAGCCGCCAGTCACTGCAAGGAATGCGCGCTTTTGGCACAGCACTGACGGTGTTAATGCACGCAAATATGCGGCCGCTCGGCACCAAGGCCCGGCCCCTGAGAGGCCACATATTTGCCAGTGCTCGGTGCCAAGAGGTTAAAGGAGTTCCACCCTTTTTTTTTTTTTTCCCATAAATGAAAAAAATAATGAAACAATAAATTGAACAAAAAAAATTTTTTTTACTCACCAGAAATAGCGCTTGCTATGCTTCTGGAAGTCCCTAATCTTCCCTTCATCGTCCGCGGCAGGTCTTCCTCCTCCTACTCGCAGTGTCTTCTGGTGACTAGGGCGCGCTGACTTCTGGGAACTGTGTGTATCCCAGAGAGCAGCCGGCCCATTCACAAAACGCTGTGCGGCTCGTGCATGCGCAGTAGGAAACGGGCAGTGAAGCCGCACAGCTTCACTGCCTGTTTCCCTTACCGAGGATGGCGGCGCCGGGAGCTGCCAGCGCCGAGGGATCGCCCTCGGGGGGGGGGGGGGCTGACATCGCGGGCGAGTAGGACAGGTAAGTGTCCTTTATTAAAAGTCAGCAGCTACAGTGTTTGTAGCTGCTGACTTTTTAAAAAAAAAAAAAATGGTGGAATCCCACTTTTAAGGTTAAAAAAAACCTTTTGACTTTAGAATCCTTTTTTTAAAGTGAAACCCCGAATCCGCAGCAGGTTGCATACTAGGGCCGAAACAACTAATCGATTATGAAATTAATCGATTACAATTTTCATAATAGATTAATCGGCCAGTAACATAATGAGGTTAAAAATAAACTAAAATTAACCCTTTATAGTACAAAAAGAGCAAATCGCTACTGTAAATATTACTTTCACTGTCCCACAGTAAAAAATTAACCCCTTACAGTAGCGATTATTTGCTCTTTTTGTACCAATTTTAGTTTTTTTTTAACCCCATGTTATTAAACCTCTCAGGCCTGGGTCACACCTCCGTGTTTTTTTTTTTTGGTGCTTTTTGCAGAAACACACTACAGTTCATTTACATGGTTTCCTATGGGACATGTTCACATCCATGATTTTTTCAGCTGCTGCATATTTGGAAAGGGCAAGGGCTTTTTTTAACGCAAAACGGTGCTATTTTAGTTTTTTGGTTTAATATACTTCAATGGAGAAGCTGCAGAAAAGCATGTAATGTGTTTTTGCGGCAATTTGTGTTTTGTAATTTGCCCAACAACAAATTGGCCCAAAAAAAAAAAAAATGCTAAAAAAAATTCCTTTTTTTTTTACGGTAATTAATCGAAACAATCAGCCAACTAATCGATTATGAAAATAATCGTTAGTTGCAGCCCTATTGCATACTATTAACATCATTCAAATCCTTTGATGGATTAATCATAACCTTTACATATTTCAACTTTTTGTTTAGCTGCTTGCCTGCAGTTCAGTTTTAAAATGTGTTGGTTGTTGTTGGAAGACATTTAGCATAAATAATTGGATGGGTAGGGAGCATCCAGTTTAGAATTTTAATGTGGAAAGCACCTTACATTTTGTCGATTTGCAATGCAATCGCCTTGAGGGAAAATAATGCAACTAAAAAGTGGTGTTTATTTGTATAGCCATCCTTGGGTCATAAAGGAGAACAGATGCAGTTGTACAAAACATTGTCCATCTTTCCTGTTGCCTATCCCAGAGGTATTGATCTCAAATCTGTTATTACTCATTAAATTCATTGAAACAATGCTTCATTACTCCTGAAATGTTGTTGCCGTAAATAATCAGTTGTTTCATGTATGGCTTTGGTATGTCGTATAGACAGAGCTTTTTTTTTTTTTTTTTTTCTCGGAGAATAGGTGCAGGAACTCCCCACCCTTTGTTTCTGCTCCCTACCAACCTCTGAGCACCGTCCCTTGGTTAAACCTCCTACCCACCTCCGAGTACCACCTCTTTTAGAAAATACAGAACCAAGTATCATTTTGTGCTACTAAGTGACTTGCACGGAATCCGTTCATGATAACAAAGACAGTAAAATATAGACCCAACCCCAGCAACAGTAGACCCCCCCCCCCCAGCAATGATAGGCCTCACCCCAGCAACAATAGATCCCTCACACAATAGACTTCCTACCAGCAACAATAGACCCCCAGCAGCAACAGCAGAGCTCCCAGCAGCCAGCATCAATAGACCCTTCAGGAGCTGGTAACAATAGACCTCCAAGCAACATAAGATCCCCCACTAGCAACAATAGACATACCCAGCAACAATGGACCTCCGTGCAAACATGGATCCCCCCCCAGCATCAATAGACCCTCCAGCACACCCTAGCACTCCTTGCCATAACATACATTCATTGCTGGAGGTGCCGGAACTGCGTTCCCCAGCGTTCCTGCTGGAAAAAAAGCCCTGCATATAGAGTAAAGCAAAGGAATTGGGAAAGATATAAATTACTACTTAGGCTGGCCGTACATTTTTGTTCAACGAAAGAAAATGACTAGAGTCCTCCATCCACGCATTCGATTAATTCCCCCCCCCCCCCCCACTCAAGCTATTTTAGTCTGACAGCAAACTTCCCTGCCGTGGACTACACTGATCAGCGGCCCTGATCGAGAGGACACTTCCCAGCAGGCTGGTCATACAAAAGTAGATTGAATTGTGTACAACCACCTTTGCCCATACATGGATCGAATTTCAGCCATTCCCTGGTGAACTTCGAACCTTTTTTTTTTTTGTTCTACAGTTATTCTAAAATGATCTGAAAAGATTTTTCGGTACCCCTAGAAAAGATAATGCATAGATCCTAGTGATATTTCAAACATATTTTTTTATTTTTTTTTAATTCATATCACGCATGTAGTCGGTCAATCTATTTAAATGGAGGAAAAAAGTCCAATACGCTGTTTGGTTTCATCCTTTGAGCAAAGGAGAGAGTTGTCCGAGGAGGTCAAAAAGAAAGTAGACTGTTACGTCAAAGGGAAAGGATTTATTGTCCAAGCTGCTCAATGGTCCAGTGACTAAAGTTGCAAAAAGAAGTTTAAAGCTGAAGTAATCCCATCGATTTAACAGTGCCGGGATGCTAACTGTCAGATTGGTTGGGCTCTCAACCAAACTGTCAAACCCTCCAATCTGTTATAACTGATCACTTGTGCAGCATCAGGGCATTTGAAGGTTAAACAGAAGCTCAGATGGCAGTTTCCTTGGCTGAAAATGATAGGATGGTTTAGTTCCACTTTAAGGTCCATGTAAGTATAGCCAACAGCCCTGAATGGCAGTTCTGAGCCCTGGTCTTAATATTGTTGCACATCTATGGAAAGGAGCAAGAGCACCCTTCGACCCTGAGACTGTTGGAGCACTTTTCTGCACCAGCGAACAGGTAGTTTTGCCCACCCTTTGTAAGAAGTCTTCATTGAGTGCTACAGAATCCCTTCTCTCAAAAAAAAAAGAGTGAGGTCCTATAATTTTTGACCATGCCATTTTTTATTTTCTGTTTAAGATTTTACAGCAAAGTCTCTTGTGTTTCCATAACTATGGAATAAACCTTGAGGGATATCAATTACTTTTGTAAATTTTAGGAAAATTATTAATTTCTTGGGTGAAATTTGTGGGTTACTTTCCCCATATATATACACTACAGTATAGCATGCAATGAATTTTTGCAGATTAATAACCTAATTTACCATTGTAGAAATTTACCACATGGTAATAAGAACTCCACTTGTTCTGCTTCAGTGAATGGAAAGCCAGCCTATCCGTGTTCATTAGGGCCATAAAAGTTTGGGTACAACATGGAGTACAAATATTAACGAGTTGGGATCTGTAAGTTGCTTTCTCTCCAGTCTAGTCTGTCTTGGCTGTAAAAGAAAAATGTGATCCTGAGTAGATTACAATGCTTTCATTCATGAGGAAAACTAAGTTAATACTCCTATAGAGATGAACAAATATTTGTACAGCACTTTTTCTATGAATGTGTGGCTATGGAAGTTGAACGAAAGAAAGACAGGCATCGAAAAAGCACACCTGGTTGAGTGGTAGTAATGGGCACTACAAAGTTCCCTTGCACTTGCTTGTTTTTTTTGGATTTGTTTTCCCTTGCAGGTCGAAATACTTTTTATTTAATTTTTTTGTATATCTGCCCTGTAATGTGTTTCATTTTTGCACTGATACATGATTAAGAAAGTACAATCAGAATTGCATGATGATTTTGTAGCCAAACTGATTAACATTCCAAGGGCCTGAGCTCATCTGCTGCCATCATTTTGTGCCCTTACATGGTCAGATTGTTACCTAATTGTGAGAAATGTTCTAATAATGTGACCATTAATGCCTGTGCGTATGTACATTTTTTTTTTTGTAGTGATATAAGACTAGTTTCCTGGGCATAGGTGCTTATATGAATGGTTGAATAAACAGCGCCAACTGCATAATAGGTAGTCGCCTCACCTGGTGTATTGTAAGCACTGAACTGGACGAAGAATTGGTCAGGTTAGCTCTAAACCTATCCTGACCAATTTTATAACTGCTGCTTGTTTTTATATATATATATATATATATATATATATTGTGACAGCAGGAAGGTAAAGTCACCTGGTTGCATCCAGGGGGGTAGATATATTTCGCCCAGATTCAGGCTTTACGCCGATTTATACAGCTAGGTGGAGAGTTGTATAAGCCCAGCTGAGACTAGTGGGCTCATTGATGACTCATACCTCTAGGGAGAGTGTGGGGCGTCGTACAGACAGGGAGTTGATGAGGCCAGCTGAAGCTTGTCAGCTCATTTAGGCCTCTATAAAAACTCCCAGCTTCATTAGATGTATGCTCATGCCTGGAAGCAGACCTGTGTGGACTGTCTAGGGAGAGTGAACCCCTGTGCGGTGAGAGAAAGCCTGTGTGGCTATATTTTGCTTGGACATTTAAAACCAGGGACTAGGACAGCACTAGGCTGATCCCAGTTGTTAGTTAGGAAACCTGTATGTTTAGTCAGAGGTCAAGTTGACCAGGATTTATTTTGTTTGTTTCTTTTGCTTTGCTGTGTTTTTGTCACTGTAAATAGAAAATAAACGGCACCTTTTTGATTTTGAAAACCACAACCTCCGTCTGCTGGGCCTGTTTTTGTGTGGGGAGCCCATCCCGGGGGTCACACACACCCGCTGCCGAGCTAACCCCCTCACAGTTGGTGGAGAACCAGTGGCAGTTTTTTTTTAAGCCAGCATGGAGGAGATACTGAAACAGCTGGCTCTAGCAAATGCCAATCAACAGCAGACAAATGCAGGTTTGCAAAAGAGCCTTGCAGCTCAACAACAGAACTTCGCAGCCCAGCAGCAAGCTCATCAACAGAGCCTTGCAGCCCAGCAGCAAGCTCACCAACAGAGTCTGGAAGCTCAGCAACAAGCCCAGCAACGATCTGAGGCCCGCTTCATAGACCTATTACAGAAGCAAGAGCAGAGACTACAACAAATGGAAGCAGTAATGCAGCAACGTCCGCAGACCAGTGAGGAAAGCCGTCCCACTAATACCGCGTCCTTTGGGGTGAGTCGTTTATTGACAAAAATGACTGGAGAGGATGATCCAGAGGTATTTTTGACCACGTTTGAAAGGACTGCTGAAAGAGAAAAGTGGCCTGAGGAGCAGTGGGCTGGACTGGTGGCTCCTCTGTTAACGGGTGAATCGCAGAAAGCTTACTATGACCTAGAGCCTGACCAAGCAAAAGACTATGTGATGCTAAAAGCTGAAATATTGGCAAGGCTGGGTGTCACCCTGGCTGTCCGGGCTCAGCGTGTGCATAACTGGACTTTCCAGCTTGGAAAACCCCCCAGGTCTCAAATGTATGATCTCATTCACCTGAGCAGAAAGTGGCTACAGCCAGAGACTTTGTCCGCACCAAAGATTGTGGAACGTGTTGTAATGGATCGGTTTTTGAGAGCTCTTCCTACTGCCATCCAAAAGTGGGTAAGCCATGGAGACCCAGAGACGGCCGATGGTCTTGTGGATCGTGTGGAGAAATACTTGGCTACAGAGAACCTGACGGCCTCTTCCAGAGACACTCGGACTTTCCACCCTAAGACCAGACCATCCCCAGGGGCGGATAAGATGATTCCAAGGGGTAAGGGTGGAGAGAGTGAGAGGGTGGGAGCTCTACCCCAAGTTTGGCGAGAACAGCCTGGGAAATCAGCGGCTCAAGAGGCGGCAAGAAGGATCATTTGCTACCGCTGCCGGCAAGCGGGACATATTGCAGCAAATTGCCCGGTTTTGGAGGAACCCATGCAGTGTGACTTTCTGACGGGCAGACGTCAGTCGCTGTGTGCGACAGTCGCATGCACTGCCATTCGGGGAACTGAGAAACATTTATGCAAAATGTGTATTAATGGTAGAAATGTTGTGGTATTGCTGGATTCAGGTAGCCTTGTGACCCTGATAAAGGCTGAATTAGTTAAAACAGAGGTCTCTGGGAATAGCAAGGTAGCTGTTATTTGTGTGCATGGGGACACCCGAGAGTATCCAGTGACTACAGTGTGTTTCGAGACCCCCAAAGGTACCCTTTCTCATCCAGTGGGCTTAGTGTCTCAGTTACCGCATGACGCCATTGTGGGAAGGGATTTTCCGAAGTTCTGGGAACTGTGGGATGATCCTGAGCCCCCCACTGGTGCCCCTATGTACCAGGAATATGATAGCCAGAACTCCTCTGAGAGTGGTGAGGACTCTCCCGAATTTCTCTAAAGACTTTGTCGTACAAAGTGATGCGTCAGATGTGGGGTTAGGAGCAGTATTGTCCCAGGTCTGGAACGGGGAAGAGCACCCAGTCATTTACCTCAGCAGGAAGTTGAAGTCCCATGAGGTAAATTACGCCACCGTTGAAAAGGAGTGTTTAGCGGTGAAGTGGGCTCTAGATTCCCTTCGGTACTACCTGCTAGGTAGGCACTTTGACATGGTTACGGATCACGCTCCGTTAAAGTGGATGGCTCAAAACAAGGAAACAAATAGAAGAGTGAATAGGTGGTTCCTGGCCCTCCAGGAATTCAACTTCACAGTAAAGCATCGCCCTGGCGTTCAAATGGGGAATGTGGATGCTTTGTCTCGAGTACATGAATGCCTGATTGCTGGTGTTCCAACCCCGAGGTTAAAACAAGAGGGGGGGGTATGTGACAGCAGGAAGGTAAAGTCACCTGGTTGCATCCAGGGGGGTAGATATATTTCGCCCAGATTCAGGCTTTACGCCGATTTATACAGCTAGGTGGAGAGTTGTATAAGCCCAGCTGAGACTAGTGGGCTCATTGATGACTCATACCTCTAGGGAGAGTGTGGGGCGTCGTACAGACAGGGAGTTGATGAGGCCAGCTGAAGCTTGTCAGCTCATTTAGGCCTCTATAAAAACTCCCAGCTTCATTAGATGTATGCTCATGCCTGGAAGCAGACCTGTGTGGACTGTCTAGGGAGAGTGAACCCCTGTGCGGTGAGAGAAAGCCTGTGTGGCTATATTTTGCTTGGACATTTAAAACCAGGGACTAGGACAGCACTAGGCTGATCCCAGTTGTTAGTTAGGAAACCTGTATGTTTAGTCAGAGGTCAAGTTGACCAGGATTTATTTTGTTTGTTTCTTTTGCTTTGCTGTGTTTTTGTCACTGTAAATAGAAAATAAACGGCACCTTTTTGATTTTGAAAACCACAACCTCCGTCTGCTGGGCCTGTTTTTGTGTGGGGAGCCCATCCCGGGGGTCACACACACCCGCTGCCGAGCTAACCCCCTCACAATATATATATATATTGATTAAATAGTAATGTGTGGCTGTCGTTTCCCCCCCCAAATCTTCAATGTTAGTCAGTATAACGCTCCAAAGAGGACATGGAGTTCTGATCTTAATAGAAACAAAACAATCAATATAATTCTCAGTGAGATCGTAGAGTTCTTCTAATTTTAATTCCCGGTTCACACAGGGGCGCCTTCAAAGTCGCCCGACTCTGAAGCTGCCCCGTACAGCGCGACTTCAGCACGGCTTGCAAAACTACTTCTGTAAAGAAGTCAATGAAAGCCGCTCCTAAGTAGTAAAGAATGGGCCCGGATCGTTGTGCCCAGCATTTAAAGAGGAGGGCCTGCATGACTGAGTTTGCAGTCAAGGCTGTAGCTAGGCAGTTTAGAGGGCATTATGATTGGACGTTAGGAAGGTGTGGATAGGGTGGGGCAATAGGGGTTTTATAATTAGGGGGAGTTGACTGGGTCAGTTTTAGGTCGTCAGCCTAGGAGAAACTTTGGTGCAGGTCTGTACTGTCAGGGCCTTTTTTCCAATATGACAGATATTGAGGGCATGCTCTCGCAGATCAGGTCAGCAGTGGTGGCGAATGACCCCCAGTGGCTGGAGTTGCAACTTTCTGGAATGCTGCAGGGGTCGGGGCAGGTTCATGCTACACCTGCCCCCAACTTGTCACGGGTAAGGAGGTCTCGGCCTCATGCACACCTCAGTCCGGAGTTGACGCCTAGGGTCGGCCGTCGCACTAGGAGCCCCAGGCGGGACCCTTCAGCCCCTAAAGTGAAGAGGATCCCCCCCTCATCATGCTGGCGGGGCTGGGAGGGATCCTCTACTAAGGCGGGACCTGGGTGGGAGTGAACACGCTGCCACCTACTCCCTGTCCCCTTCTGGTGATCAGGAACATGCAGCTAGCTCGGCCGGGCCTCCCCCTGCTTTTGAGCGCGGCCCAGCGGGGGAGGGTGTTACCTGCGGGTACCGGCCTAGTCCCGGGAGCGATCGGGATTCCGTCCAGAAGAAGCGGAGGTTGCTGGAGTACTGGAGCTTTGTTGCCGCCCCCGGTTCCTGAAAGCAGGGCGTCGGCTGTAGCCGGTGCTGCCGGGCAGCTTGGATGGAGCAGGGCAGCCACGCGAGACGTGTGGCGGCTGATGACGTCACTGTCGGGGGCCCGCTCAGTTAACCCTTCCCTGCTGTGGCCTCGTCGGCTGGAGCCAAAAAGACTGCGGTGGAATCCAAGAAGGCAGACGGGATCTTTGATCGAGTGCGTTTGACGGATACAGCAAAATGTGAAATTTACATTTGTTTCGATGGCACGTTGGGCGCGCATCTTAAGCCGGAAGTGAGAGAGAAGATCT
Organism: Rana muscosa; assembly: GCA_029206835.1. NCBI lineage: Eukaryota > Metazoa > Chordata > Amphibia > Anura > Ranidae > Rana > Rana muscosa. Next base: position 783,451,463 of record CM055116.1, on the reverse strand, counting down.
GGAAGGGAGAATGTTGAGAAATTTTCCCTTTTGCCCCTTGGGAAATTTAATCTGGACAAAGTGAAGCTGGACGAAAGCAAAAAGGAGGAAGAAAAGCGTCGTTACCGTTTGATTCCCAGGACCTTTGGTAACTGGCTTCAGGCGTTCAATATCTTGGCTAGTGTGGTAGGGGAGAAGGCTCCGGAGCACTCTTCGCCTCTTTTGCTACCTGGACTCTCAGTGAGGCCCAGCGCGTGTATGGAGGTGTTGCCTGTCTGCGCTATGATGAGCAGTTGCGGCAGCGCATGGCGGTTAGGCCTTCGCTCAGGTGGGACCACAAGGACATAAGCTTGTGGATGAAACTGATGACCCAGGCCAGGGCCGTTACCCCCCCCCCCCCCGAAAGGGATGGGTGCTTCTACCTCTGCAGCATCGGCCACACTCAAAAAGGGGTACTGCTGGCTGTTCAATGATGGGAATTGCAGATTCGGGGGATCCTGCTGTTATTGTCACACTTGCTTTGGATGCGGGGGCTCTCACCCCCTGTCCAAATGTTTTAAGCAGGGTATAAGTAAGTCGACCGATGCTGGAAAGGTGAGAGAACCCCGGTGCGGGCGGAAAAAATTTCGCCCTTTCTCCGTAGGTATCCGGACAGGGCCGCTGCAGTTTTTTTGTTGCAGGGGTTTACTGCCGGTTTTGATTCCCTGTTCGTTGTCTTGTGTCCCCCCCTGATGGTAGATAATTTACAGTCTGCTCGTGTGCATGCTGAGGTAGTTTCTGCAAAATTGGCTAAGGAAGTGTCTTTAGGTCGGATGGCGGGCCCGTTTTTGCTATTCCGCCCCTGGCCGACTTTGTGGTTTCCCCTCTCAGGTGGTCCCCAAGAAGGACCCTAATCAATTTCGCCTCATCCACCATTTATCCCACCCTCGGGGCGGGTCCGTTTAATGACGCCATCAATCCCAACCTATGCGCGGTGTCCTATGCCTCTTTCGATTATGCCATTGCTTGGGTGGGCAGATTTGTCATGGGCGCGCTGCTTCCCTAAACTGACATCAAATCGGCTTTCAGATTGCTGCCTGTTCACCCGCAGAGTTTCTGCCTGTTGGGCTGTGTGTGGCAGGGTCAATATTTTGTTGATTGCTGCCTGTCGATGGGTTGTGCCATTTCTTGTTCATTTTTCGAAACTTTCAGTTCCTTACTTGAATGGGTGGTGCGGGATTTGTCAGGTCTTCAGTCCGTTAACCAAAAACTCATCCAAATAATGGATATCGGCCCTCCGGGGGCTCGGACTTGTCAGATCTTGTTGGCCACTATTCAGCACATGTTTGAAGTTTTTGGGGTGCCTCCGGCACCTGATAAAACTAAAGGTCCGATTTGAAGAGCTTAAATTTCTGGGCATAATCATTGATACCTTGCGGATGGAATGTTGACTTCCATTGGATAAGTTGGATCTTCGGGAGTCGGTTGTCAGTGCATGTCATTGTAAAAAAACTGACCTTACGCTCCCTTCAGTCTCTTCTAGGCAAGCTGCATTTCGCCTGCTGCATCATGCCTATGGGTCGAGTTTTGCTGGCGGTTGGCGGCTGCTGGGGTACAATCGCCTCAACTCTTCGTGAGAATGTACAGGGAACATTGGGATGGTCTTCTCGTCTGGGAGATGTTCCTTGACAAATACAATGGGTGGTCTTTGTGGATGGAGGTGGCTGTGTCCAACTCCAATCTGGACCTGTATATGGACGCGGCAGGTTCGGTGGGCTTTGCGGCCTACTTTAAGGGTCAGTGGAGCGCGGGTCGTTGGCCGGAGGCTTGGAGTGATTCTGAATTCACCCGCAACCTGGTGCTATTGGAATTGTTTCCAATGGTGTTGGCTGTCGAGATGGGGTCCGGCGTTTCAGAAAAAGCGTGTTTGGTTTAATTGCGATAATATGGGGGTAGTCAATGCCATTAACACCATTACCGCTTCTTCCCCGTCTGTTGTGCGGTTGCTGAGGCGTTTAGTGCTCCAATGTTTGAGTTTGAATGCTTTTGTGTATGCTGTTCATGTGTCGGGTGTTTGATACAGTGGCTGATGCCCTTTCTCACCTACAGTGGGAAAGATTCCGTCAGTTGGAGGCGGAGCAGCTCGGAATTCCATGCCCTAGTCATTTGTGGAATGTCGCCTTGCCACCGTAGCGGATTTGATCAGGCAGTCGGTTTGCCCTTCCACTTGGACAGCATACGATCGGGTGTGGTGGGAATGGCATGAGTTGGTAAGTTCAGTGGGGGGCTGCTTTCAGGAGGAGGACTGGTTGCACGTTCTGTGTCGGGAGGCTTGGGAGGGGCCTCGGATGTCACTGTTCATGGTGATAGGGTGTCTTTTTATATATTCGAAGACTGATCAATTGGGCAAGGTGCCAGAGTTGCTTTTGGCCGGATTCCTCATGCCTCTTCATGTCCGGTCGCTGCTGTGAACGATTGGCTGGCGCTGAGGGCACAGGGGCCTGTGCCTTCTTCTAAATCATTCTGATGGTTCGGCGTTGTCGGTTTCAGTTTGTCTCGGTTTTTCGGAAATGCTTATCGTCCGCGGGGTTTACCCCTACGGACTTCGCTTCTCGTTCTTTCAGGATTGGGTCTGCCACTGAGGCTGCCAAGTGGACTAGGTGACCGGGTTTTGCAGTGCATTGGGCGCTGGGAATCCCGGCATTTCCGTTTTTCTATATGTTCGTCATCTCTTGTGAGTTTTTTTTTTTTTGTTTGTACCGTTTTCCTTGTGCTCCTGTCTCCTGTTGTTCTGTTTGAGTGTTTGTCTCTGTCTGTTTGGTTTCGGGTTGACATGCTTGTGAGCCGTACTATTTTGTTTTAAAGGCGGAGAATGTTTGGTGTGGATTCTCGGGCACTCCTATGTTTTTTGGGGTGCCAAAAGGGCTGCAGTCAGACCGGAGGGCAGGCAGTTGGGGTTTCCCCGGAGTTCAGCCAGTGTCAGGTGGATCGGTGTCCCGGGTATGCTGTGGTCCCGGGTGTTGCCTGAAGTACATCATTATGCCAGACTGGATCGGCCCCCTGACGTGTTGCTTTTGGTAGCAATGATCTCGGACTCCGGGCAACCCGGGAATTGATACGGGACATTAAACTGGATTTCCCTTGCCTTAGATCGTTCGTTCTTTCCAGGCACCATTTTGGTTTGGTCTGACATTGTGGCCAGATCTGCATGGCGCCTGGCCTGCTCTGTTGACAGGATCAATAAGGCCCGTATTAAAGTAAACGAAGTTGCTAAATTTTTTTTGTCGAACGGCGGGTTGGCGGTTCGCCATGTTGAATTGGAGAATAACTGGCTCTATTTGAGAGGGAATGGGGTTCACCTGAATGCCATTGGCATAGATATGTGGTTCCTGAGTTTACAGGAGGGTGTTCAGAGGGCTTTTCGTCTGTGGCGGGCCGCCCAAGTGTGAGGTTTCACACTTGGTCGTTGGTGGCATGGGTTCCAGGTTTTTTTGAAGGTTGGCATGGTCAAAATTTGTCTGTGGAGAATAATGGGTTTGGCCCATCTTTGGTATGGGTACCTTCCCGTAGATGGGATGTCAGTATGGTGATATTGGTACTGGGACTGTATCGGGTGGTAACTAATTGTCCCTGAGTCTGTGTAATTGCGGCTGGGGCTGTGGCAAGGGACTTTGTGCTTGATACAGCTGATTTGGTAGGCCATGCTTGCCTCCAAATGCCTGGGATTCGAGTCAGTCAGTCACATTTGTTAAATTGTTAATAAAATGGCGGCTACGGCCGTTTAAATTCCAAATTAAGGTGGTTGTGTCTTATTTACATAAGGTGGGTAAGGGTAAATTTATGTTTTGGTTGGGTCAGTCAACAAATAAGCAATACTTCAGTCAAGACTTGAGTCGCTCCTATTAGAATGGTTCAATTGCACTGAATGGAGCGCAACTTGTCAGGCGGCTAAGTCGCCTGACAGGTCACCCCTTTGTGAACCGGCACTTATGGAAATAAAACCTCCAGACTGTTCTGGCTGACTTAAATTGTAGTGTTAAGTAATATATGATTGGCTGCCCTTTGCTACTCGCTTGTCTGCAATGGACTGAAGTTGCTGAATTTCAAGGCAAAGGGGTTAGGTAAATTTTGTTTTTAGAGACGCGGTAAAGGAAAAGTCTAGGCAAATGGTTATATACATACTGTATGTTTTACGGTTTTACTTGTTGAAACATTGGTAACTTGCACAGCCAAGCATGATTTACACACATTTTCCACACTTTATATAAGGACACATGGCACCCATAGCTCCTAATTGAAATCTATTATCTAAAAACAAGAATATATTGCTGCGCTTACCAGTCCTCAGATGTCGTGTGTGTGTGCTTTTCCCCTTATTTTTCGTTAGTGATTTTTGCAAACACAACACGGACCTTGGCCGTTTTTCAGAGGAAAAACTTCTCCTCTGAGAACTGAAGTTCTCAGCTTCATAAACCGGCTGCAGAAGAGAATTTTCCTCAGAACTGAACTGAGAAAGTTTTTAATAACGTACACCCAAATTGGATGCATTAGCTTTATAAATATATTTGTATTTAATTTCACTGCAGCTGTATAACTTATTATTATTATTATTATTATTATTATAAATTTTTTTTTTTTTTTTTTTTTCTATTTTGTGTGCTTTTTACTTGAATTGGCAATTACATCACAGGTTAATGGCAAACTGTTTGTTTGTTTTTGTTTTTTTTTCTAAATGAGACCTGATTCATAGAAAACTTTTGAGGTTTGCCCATCCTCCGGCCTCTCCAGCAGGTCATGGTTTATGGCTTGTGATAAAACTAGTGACTGTTCCATTGAGGAAATGTGCAATACATGTGGTGGTGAGGCTGAGGAACCATGTTTAGCAGTATACTGGATTATAAAATTACTAGTATTTTATTACATTTGCAGTGCATTTAGCATGGTTTATTACGTACATTTGCTCCTTGTTCGTTCTGTATTGTTTCTGGAATTTGGGTGTGTATAGGTGTGGTGCCTTCACACTATATTTATAGTCCTCCCGTGTACTCCAGGGCTATGTTCTGCTTTGCTGAAGTATAATAGTCGGTGTGCTGTGATTGTGAAATAACATTGCCTTTGTTATGCAATGCTTGAGGTTAATACTTGTCTTTTCTCATTCTTCTTCCTGTGTTTTTTTTTTTTTTTTTTTTTTTTTTTTTTGGTAGAGCAATTCATGTATTGTCTAATGTGTCCGATTTTTATGTATTTACAAACCATAACATTAAATGACTACTAAGGACCTGGGGGTGTCATTTAGTAAATATCACCCGGTATCCACTGAATGCAACTTATTAAAGTAGAACTGAAGCCAAAACTACTTTTGAAAAAAAAACCTGACAGGTGTTCTAATCCCCTCTCCACTCTATCCAAAAATAAATTTAAAGTGGATGTGAACCCGATTCATGAAATCTGAGCTGGGAATATATCTAATGTTTTTTTTCTTATCTCTCTCTCCAAAGCCCTGAGTCCCGTGTCTTTCTGCTTCTCTGTTCATCAGCTGATCACTTCTGACATGTTCTCCGACATTCGAGATAAAACCAGCCTGAAATGTCAGGGTGGGTGCTATAAATTAGCAAAGAGCTTGTCTTGTCATGGCACAGCTCTGCACTTTTTTTTTTTGCCTATGTGGAGGGGGGGGGGGGGGAGCTTTCCCAGGCCACCACAGTAACAATGTCCCGCCTCCTGTGATAGACGGCACGCTGCCCGGACATTGAATCAGTGTGACGTATCACAGGAGGCGGGATATTGCTGCTGTGGCGGCCTGGCCTGGGAAATTCAAATCCAGCTCCGTGACACAGCAGGAGATGGCTGCTCTGATCCACGCACTGGTGAGACTGCTTCTGACAGGGCTGAGACTAAGGATATGATACAAGAGATGGTCAGACTGCATTTTTCTTGCAAGGTGCCAATAAAAATTCATTCATTTAAATTGATAATATAAATTAAAGTCTAATATAAATATTTTTATATTTGCATTTTCAGTTTCAACACTAACATTTCCATTTGATGCACCCCTAGTATTGCTCTACCCTGTCCTTTTGGGCACAGGGGGCATTAGTCTTGTTCACACTATTGCATGCAGTGTTTTTTTTTTTGTAGTGGAGTCTCTCCCATGAACAGTTGGCTGGAGAAAAGCCCTTAATTGCATTAAACCTAAACTAAATCTGAAGTTGGAGGTTTTTCACTCAATAGATTCACCAGATATAAGCTGACCATACACTATGTAAATTTTGGCAGATTGCTGATGAAGCCGTCAAAATTTGCTTGGTGGGTAGTCCTGTTGGCCATCTCCTGCTTGACATCCTTTGTTCAGAAAATTGCCGGCTGCACAGTGGCTGTAGCCAATAACATTGAGCTGCTGTTCTGGTATTCTGACAGCCAGCCAACAAAGGCACAGCAAGGGATAATCATCCATTCGCACAGTATAATGTGGATGGAGGAATCGGTTAAGCCAGCCGTACACGGTTCAAAATTCAACCGGTTCAGCAGGGACTTGGCTGAATTTCAGTCCATGTATTGGCTAGTTGGTTGTATACAAGTCGATTGACACAACCAGCCTGTCTGTTTTTCCCACTTGCCATAGACGGCATGGATCATTGTATTGATAAGGTATATTTTCATGATGGTGAAGGCTCTCTGGTGGCAGAATACAATAGCACAGCGGTAAGGATTCCCCCATCCACATCGAATGTGTGAATAGGGGAATCTGCTCTTCCCCCTTTCAACCCACAACCCCCCCCCCCCCCCTCGATTCAAGAATAAAGAAGCCTGAATGGCCTGCCTTGGAATTTGTTTTGCTGACCAGAAAACTGTGTGTGGCCAGCTATACTTGGATTGAAAATTTGGCCGGCTCAGCAGGAACTGACTTGGAGGTGCTCCAGGCTGTATAAATACTTTAGCTGCTGACTTTTAAAATTGGGACACTTGCCTGTCCAGGGATCCAGCGGTGTCTTCACCCGAGTTTTTTTTTTTTTTCCCTCGGGTGCTGCTGCTGCCATTTCAGGTAAGGGAAACGGGCAGTTTCCTGTTGCGCACGCGTGAAGTGTGCTGTGCTTTGTGTATGCCCCGGCGGCGGGGGAAGGAGGGGGGCCCTGAACTTCCGTATGACTTTGCTCTGGTGAAGTCCCGCAGAAGTGGAAGCGGATACCTGTCGGAACCCCCCCCCCCCTCCATGCTTCATTATCGATCCCCTGTATCACCATTCTCTTTCATGAGAAGCTGGTCTATTGGGCTTGTTGGTAAATCTCTGCTTGATCACAAATGCAGCCAATAGACTGCAGCACTAATGTGTGGGGGTTTTTTTTTTTTTATTTTTATTTTTTTTTATTCGGCCGGTTTGCTGAGTAAAAGTATGGTCCATTTTAGGGACAGATGCTTGTTGAAGGATTATTTTTTTCTAACATAATTTTTGTTTCCCCCGCAGATCGGCTATACTTTTCCATCCTGTGCTGTAAACCAAAGACCACTCCAAGCATACATTACTTCTCCACTGACGATGAACTTGTCTATGAAAAGTAAGTATTAGGGGGACAATATAAAGTTTCATTGGTTTGCTGACTGAATTGTAGAGTGTAAAGTACAAACCGTTTCCCAAATCCTTTAAAATACCATTTATCTGTGCTGCTGTAATCTGCACAGAGAATCGATGGAAACGTGTGTGTGTGTGTGTGTGTGTGTGTGTGTGTGTGTGTGTGTGTGTGTGTGTGTGTGTGTGTGTGTTTTGGCAACCCATTGAAATAAATATGCTGCCCTAAATGCATAAGGCTTAAAGCACTCTGATTAGGAAAAGTTAATGAGGGGACCAACACTTCGCAAGCTTTAGGGCAGATTTAGACATGCGTCTAAATGTCCCTTGCCTCTAAAGCCTGATCTGCATTCAGATCGCTTTCCAGAGGCTACTGACAGGCGGCGAGGGAGTGACTCCCCACTGCCTGTTTTAACACCATTTATGACAACAAACGTGCTGCATGTGCATTGTGAGGTGTTTGTGGCGCGTCTCTAATTGCTTGAATGTGTCAGGTGAACTTTGCCTCATGCACAACGCATCACAGCCGCAGCATGTAACACCCCTGTTCACTCCCTATTGCAGCTTAAGGGGTGGGGGCGGTTGGCAAGCTGCAAAAATGCAACCGAACTGCAACTTCGCTGGCAAACAGCATATTTGCCTTTTTAGTAAATCCACCCAAAGCATCATTCTAAAGTAGAACGTATGTTTTGTAATATACTGCATGTTGTATAAACTGTGCCCAACAAGTTTCATGTAGCTTTGACCACTAGTGTTTGCTTTATGTGTTTGCTTTTAGTTCATTGTGTTGGCTACAGGCTTGCGTTCTTAATATTCCCCTGTTCCTTATTTGCCCATGAGTGCATTACATTGGCAGCTCTGATTAACAATGTATTACGCCTGGATTAATGATTACGTTGCCATGTTAGTTTTACAAATGCTTTAATCTGAGGTGACTTCTACTTGACCCATGTCCATGTCCAAGGAAGAGAGATGTGTTCAAGGCTATGTGATTTTCTGGAGTCTGCACCAAAGATGCAGCAAGAAGTATTTCTTTATCTTTCGTTCAAGCCGACTTTCACTCAAAAATGAAATCGCTTATCCTCCTTTTCACCTCCTCCCCCTAACGCCTTTTTCATATATATATATATATATATATATATATATATATATATATATATATATAATTATATATAATTAGAAGCTACCTTTTACTGACAGGTACCCACTTAATTTTTTGCCTAGTTGAGAATTATCACTCGACCTGCCCCCTCTCCACCCTCCTCACATGTCCTAGGAGCATGCAGGACCAATATTCCTGGCATTCCTTGCCTCGTGATCTTGCACATCCGCTGCAGGGAGCCAGCTACAGTTTCTCAGGAAGGCACAGCTGGCTGCCAAACCCAGGATGGCAGTGCTGGGGACCCACAGCAATGAGAACACACTTCATCCCTTCTTTAAAAAAAAAAAAAAAAGTTCCTTCTTTAAGAGACACAGGATCAGAAGAAATTCCATCCTGCTGTCTACAAGAGAACTGGCCACTGGCAAACAAAGCTGTCAGGTGTAACCCCTCCCACTCCCATCATTCCTTAGTTTCTTGATAATGTCATAGGACTTTTTTTTTTTTTTTTTTTTTTTTTTTCCTGACTTTCCTGCTCTATGCAATTAGAATTCAGAGCTGCCCCGATCTTTATTTTCAGGTCACCCGCTGGTGCTCCTGGCTCCTCCCCTCTTGCTGCTACCCCAAATGGGAAGCCAGTTTCCAAGGGAACAAAGTCCCACAGACAGTGGGCCTCTGCCCCGCTCCCTTGTCACGGCAGTTGATTGACAGGAGACAATAGCTCCTGCTGCTATCGATCAGCCCAGGGAGGAGGGACAAAGCCAGAAAAGACGAAGCTCTAATGCACAGCGCTGGATAGGGGGGGAAGGAGGGAGTCTGACACAGAAGTTTTTTTTTTTTTTTTTTTTTTTTTTACCTTGTGCATAGAATGCATTAGGGTAAAAACCTTGGAGATTTAGTGTGTGTGTGTGTGTGTGTGTGTGTGTGCGCGCTCCATAAGCATCTATAAGGCCTCTTGCACACTGCGGCTTGAAAAAGCTCAGTATAGCTTTTTTTTTTTTTTTTTTTTCTGAGCTAAAATACAGCCCATTAATTGTAATGTGTCTATGCACACAGGCACTTAAACGCCCGTGCATTCTTCAGTAAAAAAAAATAGGAAAATTTTGCATTCTTGCGCAATCATCCATTAACCTATTGTGAACTCAAGAATAGGTTTTATGTGCAAATGCATTTCTAAGGAAAGGCTGAAAAAAATGTATGCAATAGGCTTAATAAATGTGTTTTTTTTGACCGTGCATCTGGATTTAAAGAGGAAGAAAACCCTGCAAGACAAAGGCATTATGAGCTAGTATGCATAGCGCTGGGATTGGACAGAGCCGTGATGACCTCACTCCCGCGCATGCGTGCGGGAGCCACCGTTAAAGGCACGCAGACTGAAGCAACGGCACATAGGTGCCATTGCTTCAGTTTGCCCCAGTGCGCATGTGCCGATGACATCTCCTAAACCGTACAGGTTTAGGAGATATCCTGGTTAGCTACAGGTAAGCCTTGTTTATAGGCTTAATAAAACAACAAAAAATTGGCGCTTCGGATAAAAATATGACAATTAAGCTGCAGCAGCTGCACCAAAAGTGCTAAACTTTAAACGTGAAAAACATATATATTTATAAGCAGCGCTGGCAGTAAACTTGTGTGAAAACTTGATGTAGGAACAAGTCCATAAAATGTTTATAGGCTTACCTGTAGCATAAAGTTGTAAAGGGTTTACAACCACTTTAACAGCTGTATGTCACGGGCTGGCCCCACTGTGACTGGTGCAAGCATGATCCACTTTTCCAATCGTCACGGGTATCTCGCCACTTGTGGGTGTCCCCAGCACAATGGCGCCACTTCCTGTAGATCTGCCTCGATGTACCTTTTTATCGTAATGCCGTCTTCAGGAGGAGTCTGTAATCTGACCTTTTTTGTCTCTGCCTGCAGTGCCCTCCAGACACTCCGTGTACTCTGTTGGGCACATTACAGGTTAAGTTCTATGACACGTCTTCTGGTGTAATCCTATCCCTGAAGACTTCATTGAAAGTAGGGTTGTCCCGGTACTAATATTGGTATCGATAGTGAGCATTAGCCTGAGTACTTGTACTCGGGCAAATGCTCCCGATGCTTCACCCGATACTTGTACAGTCAGCGGTGATCGTGTGTGGGGGAGTTACAAGCACCGATCACTGCTGTATAGATTTAAAAGTTTGACAGCTGCTTCTCTCTCCCGGTGCTTGTAACTCCCCCCCCACACACTATCACTGCTGATTGTCCCTGTATCCTTCTCCAGCCCCCTCCATTTTTCTGCTGTCTCCCTCCCTCCGTGTCCCCCTCCGTGCTCCTCCTCCACCCCCTGCAGTTCTTGTCCCTTGCTGCAACTTCTCACCTTGTGACTTAATACAGAGTTACAATGTAATGGCCCGATCACTGGGTAAGAGAGGACTAAGGAAATTCTTCTTGCCTACAGCCTACTAATGACCTCTTGTAAAGCAGTGTTCATTTTGTTGACAAAACATTTTCGTCAATTAAACTAATACTATTTTAGTTGACTAAAATACGACTAAAACTAAATTAGAAAATTGACGTCAAAATTCACACTGGTCTATAGTGCATGTTCAAACAAATAACATATTTGACTTTTCACTCCAGCAGTATATGAGTTTGGAAATTGTAGAGAAATGCTTTAAAAAATGTGTTACAATTTAACGACACTCATTCGATTTTGGACTACTAAAATGTACTGGAGATTTAGTAGACTAAAACATTTGCAGAAGACTAAAATTTAACTAAAATGCCATTTTAGTCAAAAGACTAAAACTAAATCGAAATTTTTCTGCCAAAATTAACACTGTTGTAAAACCCTTGTAATTTTGTGTGTGGTGTTATTTAGGTAATAAAAAAACACAAACGTGTTATGCTTACCTGTTCCTATTACAGTGGATTTGCACAGAATAGCCCGGATCCTCTTCTCGGGTCCCCCTTCAACTCTCCTGGCCCCTCCCTCCTGTTTAGTGCCCTAACAGCAAACGGCTTGCAAGCACCAGAGCCGAGCCACAACTCGTTGCGGACCGGCCCCACCCCCTTTCTCACCTCATTGGCCGACTGACTGCACTGCGCTGCTGTCTAAGCCAATGAGGAGGGGAGTCCCAGGCAGCCAAGACTCCTGCAACATTGCTGGATCTAGATAGGGCTCGGGTAAGTATGAGAGGGGCTGCTGCACACAGAAGGCTTTTTATCTTAAAGCGGAGGTGCAGCCAAAAAAGTCAGCAGCTACTAACGGTGTAGCTGCTGACTTTTAATAAGGACACTTACCTGTCCTACTCGCCCGCGATGTCGATCCCGCCACGGCAATCGATCGCTGCTGGCAGGTCCCGGCTCCTCCATCCTGAGTAAGGGAAACAGGCAGTGAAGCCGCAAGGCTTCACTGCCCGTTTCCTACTGCGCATGCGCCAATCGCACGGCGCTTTGTGAATGGGCGGCTTGCCTCCTGGGATACACTCAGTTCCCAGAAGGCAGCGTGCCCCATTCACAAGAAGAGGAAATGGAAGGAGACCCACCGCGGACGAGAAGAGGCACATTAGAGGCAGATTAGGGGACTTCCGCATAGCAGCAGGCATTTAGGGTGAGTATAAACTTTTTACATAAAAAAAAAAAAAAAAACATTTTTTCAGGGTGGACCTCCGCTTTAATGCATAAACTTTTGCCTTTACAACTACTAAGGGATTGTTTTTAAAGTGGTGTGTTTTTTGGCTATAAAGAAAAAATTTTTTTTTTTTTTCTTAACCACTTCAGCCCCGGACCATTTGGCTGGCCAAAGACCAGAGCACTTTTTGCGATTCGGCACTGCGTCACTTTAACTGACAATCGCGTGGTCGTGCGACGTGGCTCCCAAACAAAATTGATGTGGGTTATTTTTTTTTATTTTTTATTTTCCCACAAATAGAGCTTTCATTTGGTGGTATTTGATCAGCTCTGCGGTATTTTTTTGTGCTATAGACAAAAATAGAGCGACAATTCTGAAAAAAAAATATTTTTTGCTATAATATCCCCAAAAAATATATTAAAAAAAAAAAAGTTTTTTTACACAGTTTAGGCCGATACGTATTCTACATATTTTTGGTATAAAAATCACAATAAGCGTTTGGTTTGCGCAAGTTATAGTGTCTACAAAATGGGGGGTAAGCTATTATTATTATTATTATTATTATTATTATTATTATTATTATTATTTACTAGTAATGGTGGCGATCAGCTTTTTTTTTTTTTTTTTTTTTTTTTTTATCGTGACTGCAACATTATGGCGGACACATCGGACACTTTTTTTGGGACCATTGTCATTTTTACAGCGATCAGTGCTATAAAAATGCACTGATTACTGTAAGGCCTCATGCCCACTGGCGTTTTTACAGCTGCGTTTTTGAGCGTTTTTTACAGCTTAAAAACGCCTGTCCATGTTATTGTAAATTTTTTTTTTTTTTTTTTTTTTCAAAAAAAAAAAAAATAAACGTCGGAGCTAAAAACGCGACCGCGCGTTAGTGCGCGTTTTTGCGCGTTAGTGCGCGTTTTTGCGCGTTTTTTGACGCTCGCGTTTTTTCCTGCCTAGTTCTGACGCTGAGGAACGCACTGGCCCTGGTTTTTTTTTACAGCTTACAAACGCCTATGCTCTTTACAGCTCAAAAACGCCTAGGTGGGCATGAAGCTATAGACTAACATGGACAGGCGTTTTTAAGCTGTAAAAAACGCGGCTGAAAAAACGCCCGTGGGCATGAGGCCAAAAAATTACACCGGCAGTGAAGGGGTTAACCACTAGGTGGCGCTGAAGGGGGTTAAGTGTGTCCTAGTGAGTGATTGTAACTGTTGGGGGCGTGGCTATGAGTGACACGTCACTGATCGCTGCTCCCGATGAGAGGGAGCAGAAGAAAAGTGACATGTCGCTAGGCAAAATGTGGAAATGTGTTTACACTGACCTTGCTCCATGACACGATCGCTGGACACCGGCGGACATGGAGTCCGCAGGCATGGTCACAGAGCTCGCGACAGGGGCAAATTAAAGGGGACGTACCTGTACACCCATCTGCCTGTCCGTGCCATTCTGTCCACGTAAAGGTGCGTACGGCGGTCCTTAAGTGGTTAAAAGAGAAGTTTTGTTGTTTGCTATTCATACTTGCCTTGGTGGATGGAGCATCAGACCAATGCTGCATCTGTCCCCCGCCGTCTCTGCACTGAGAACCGAGCCACCGAACACTCCTCCCCGACCAGAGCGATGCTGACTGTCGGCATCGCTTCTGCTCTACTTCTCTGCGCTCATTGGAGCGATGAGCCATGGAGGAGAGTGGCCGCCTCAGCGGCTCGCTGAGACTGCCATTCAGGCAGCTGGTGGGTTCAGGCCTGGAAGTCGGGATGACGCGCTGCCTCGACTGATGGTAGTGACGTCGGCAGAGAGCGGACTTTGGACCGCTCTCTGCTGAAAACTGGTCACAGGAGTGCAAAACGATTTGGGTCTGACCCAGAGGAGAAGTCCAGCCTAAAATGCTCAGGCTGGACTTCTCCTTTTTAAGACAGGGATAAGGATAGGGAAGGATTACAACCCCTGTCAAGTTATTGTGGTTTGTGTATCCAATCCACTGGGAGGATATAATGATGCTCACTAGAACATGAGACGGAAGATAATGGGGAAATCCAAAAATTTTCAGTTGGCATCGGTTATCAATCATGGTTAAGACTGCCAAATATACACTTATGATTGCAATATGACTTAATTGCACATGTGAAACATTCTTCCTTGGAGCAGGAAACTAAAACTCCCGAGTACACAAGTGTGTGCGTGTATCTAGTTCTCAGTCCTGATGTCAGATTTTTTTTTTTTTTTTTTTGGGTTATGGACTATTTAAAGCATTTGTTACCCCAACACTCCATATTCCTGATCTGTACCTTGTTCTTTGTATTGCTTCCTCTATGTGAAATTCCTGATGTTCCTGACGGTCCCTCTGCTTTCCTATTAAAACTGACCACACTAAGCAGGAGAGCACCCCATGGTCAGTTCTCTACCTATGCTGGGAACTTTGTGTGCCCTCCTCCAATGATCAGACTTGTCCTGACACGCCCCCCTCTGCACAGCCATTCGCTGGGAAGCTCAGTGTGTTTCTGATTCTCCTCCCCCAGCTCTTATGCAGCTGAGAACAGAGGGAATGTGGTTTTATAAGAAGGGGGGTATTTATAGTGTGTATGTGTGACATACATACATACATACATACATACATACATACATACATACATACATACATACATACATACATACATCTCAAAAAAATTTAAGGAACACATCAGATCTCAACGGGGAAAAATCTCATGCTGGGTAATGTGTTAGGAATGAGAGGATGGCACATCCTTTGATGGAAATGAAATTATCCACCTACAGAGGGCTAAATTCAAAGACGCCCCCGAAAATCAAAGTGAAAAGATTATGCATCAGGCTAGTCCATTTTGCTGAAATTTCATTGCAACAACTCAAAATGGTCCTCAGTAGTTTGTATGGCCCCACGTGCTTGTATGCATGCCTGACAACATCAGGGCATGCTCCTAATGAGACGACGGATGGTGTCCTTTTGGTATTTCCTCCCCAGAGCATCACTGAGCTCCTGAATAGACTGAGGTGCAACCTGGCGGCACCAGATGGACCGAAACATAATGTCCCAGAGGTGTTCTTTTGGATTTAGGTCAGGTAAGCGTGGGGGCCATTCAATGGTATAAATTTCTTCATCCTCCAGGAACTGGCTGTATGCTCTCACCACATGAGGCCGGGCATTGTCGTGCACCAGGAGGAACCCAGGACCCACTGTACCAGCGTAGGGTCTGACAATGGGTCCAAGGGTTTCATCCCGATACCTAATGGCAGTCAGGGTGCCATTGTGTAGCTTGTAGAGGTCTGTGTGTCCCTCCATGGATATGCCTCCCCAGACCATCACTGACCCACCACCAAACCGGTCATGCTGAGTGATGTTACAGGCAGCATAAAGTTTTTTTTCCGTGGCTTCTCCAGACCCTTTCACGTCTGTCTCATCTGTGAAAAGCATGGGGCACCAGTGGCGGACCTGCCAATTCTGGTGTTCAATGGAAAATGCCAATCAAGCTCCACAGTGTCCGGCAGTGAGCACAGAGCACACTAGAGAACGTCGGGCCCTCAGGCCACCCCTATGAAGTCTGTTTCTGATTGTTTGGTCAGAGACATTCACACCAGTGGCCTGCTGGAGGTCATTTTGTAGGGCTCTGGCAGTGCTCATCCTGTTCCTCCTTGCACAAAGGAGCAGATACCGGTCCTGCTGATGGGTTAAGGCAGTGTTTCTCAACTCCAGTCCTCAAGGCGCCCCAACAGGTCATGTTTTCAGGGTTTCCATTATTTTGCACAGGTGATTTGATCAGTTTCACTGCCTTAGTAATTACCACAGCTGTTTCATCTGAGGGAAATCCTGAAAACATGACCTGTTGGGGCGCCTTGAGGACTGGAGTTGAGAAACACTGAGTTAAGGACCTTCTACGGCTCTGTCCAGCTCTCCTAGAGTAACTGCCTGTCTCCTGGAATCTCCTCCATGCTCTTGAGACTGTGCTGGGAGACACGGCAAACCTTCTGGCAATGACACGTATTGATGTGCCATCCTGGAGGAGTTGGACTGCCTGTGCAAACTTTATAGGGTCCAAGTATTGCCTTGTGCTACCAGTAGGTACACTGACCCTAGCCAAATGCAAAACTAGTGAAAAACAGTCAGAAAAGATAAGTAGGGAAAAAATGTCAGACACCTCCACCTGAAAAACCATTCCTGTTTTGGAGGTCGTCTCATTGTTGCCCATCTAGTGCACCTGTTATTAATTTCAATTAACAGCAAAGCAGCTGAAACGGATTAACAACCCCCTCTGGGATATTGATCTGGTCAGTTAAGTAGCTGAAGTTCTGATTCAAAAGTGTTAATTTTTTTGAGGTGTGTATGTATGTATGTATGTGTTTTGCCTTTTCACTTATTTCACAATTTTAAACTGAATGGGTTGTTTTACAAGGTGATCCTTTAACCACTTCCCTACCGTAGGACATCATATGGGAGGGGGAGGGGGGGGATATCTGAATGATGCCTGCAGCTACTGGCATCCAGATATCCTTCTTTTCTGCTGGCGATTCTGCGCAACATAAGAACGATCATAGTGGCAGTCCTGCCGCTTGATTGTTCTTATAGGCGACGGAAGGGGACGTCCCTGCCGCCATCCGGTGCTTCTCCAGGCTCTCCCATGCCATCTATGACCGTCGGAGGCCTGGGTGTGACGTTATGTCACGCCCGGGTACCCGGAAGTAAACAAAGCCGCAATCGGGGCTGTCGGCATGAGATCGGTGAATTATTATTTTTTTTTCCCGATCTCATGCTTTACAGCCTGGAGGAGACGTGGGGTCTTATTGACCCTGCATCTCTCCATAAAGAGGACCTGTCACTAACAATTCCTATTACAAGGGATGTTTACATTCCTTGTAATAGGAATAAAAGTGATCAAAATTTTTTAAATAATGTAAGTAAAAAAAAATTAAACGCCCCTGTCCCCGGTAGCTCTCGATCAGAAGCGAACACACACGCAAGTCCCGCCCACATATGTAAACGGTGTTCAAACCACACGTGAGGTATCGCTGCGTGCGTTAGAGCGCGTGCAACAATTCTAGCACTAGATCTCCTCTGTAATTCTAAACTGGTAACCTGTAAAAAAAAAAAAAGTTTTAAAGCGTCGCCTATGGAGATTTTTAAGTACTGAAGTTTGGCGCCATTCCATGAGTGTGCGCAATTTTAAAGCGTGACATGTTGGGTATCTATTTACTCGGCGTAACATCATCTTTCACATTATACAAAAAAATTGGGCTAACTTTACTGTTTTTTTTTTTTTTTTTTTTCTTTATCGTACACCACGGGA
Organism: Rana muscosa; assembly: GCA_029206835.1. Classification (NCBI taxonomy): domain Eukaryota; kingdom Metazoa; phylum Chordata; class Amphibia; order Anura; family Ranidae; genus Rana; species Rana muscosa. The sequence goes on along the minus strand of CM055116.1, from coordinate 783,433,926 downwards.
CACAGAGCTAGTCATTACATAATGGGTTAAGGGTCACCAGCGGTGATTGGACACTGGCACAACCAATGGAAGACAGTTCCCCTCCATATAACCCCTCCCATCAGGGAAGTACCTCAGTTTTTTCGCCAGTGTCGAAAGGTGTTGGACGCGTTAGGAGGTGCTAAAGGAAAGCTCTACCAAAGAGACCCTCTGGGGGTAAAAGAGCTATGCTTTCGGATCCATCCAAGACGCCTACAAATGAGCTGAATCTGGATGGGATCCGGGCCTCATCCATGAGGCGTCGCCTGTAATGTCTCTCTTCGGAGGACTGGGCTCTAAGATCCAGCACTTTCGCTATTTCGCTATAAAGTCCTGGTAAGAGTCTTGTACAAGGCCCAGGGGAGAGGTATCCTTTAAATAGGAACCCATATCCCTGAAGGTTGGCACACATAGCCCACCGTGAAGGGTGAAGTTTGGTATCTGTCTGAAAACTTTCAGCAGAAAAACCTGCGGCGTGGATAAGGTGAGATTAGAAGGTCCATAACTAGGTTGGGACCTTTTTCAAAAAGTGGATGTCTTCTTTTTTTCCACCACTGGGGGGAGTAAAGAGCTGAATATACTCACCTCACTCTGTTCAGTGTCAGCTTCGGCGAAGTACACTGCTCGTCACCTCCGCTGCTGAGCTTGCTTGAGCACCCCGCTCCTCCTTCCGGTGGCCGATACAGACACCTGCAGATGCAGGTAAGTGGGGACAGGGGCTGATGAGAGTCCTCTCTCACTATGGCCACCACCATAGCGCTAAAGGCTGCGCGCGGGAGCGCGCTTTATCGGAGGGGGGGGGGGCCGAGGCGTGCGCGGGCACGTGGCGCGCGCAGGCACAGAAACGGCGGCGCCAAATTTAAAAGACTGTCAGTGTAAAAAGCACTGCAGCAGCAAGCAAGCTCGTTAGTTCTCTTGTTCCTGGCAGAGAAACACAGCAGCTATACAGGGACGTAAGACTCCATGTGGTTGGATTGGGTACTTCCTAGAAGACATCCATGTTATGCATAGTTATGTGTTAAAAGTTGCATTCTTAATGTATTTGCTAAACTGAACACGGTAGTATATGCATTTAGGTACCTTGTATTTTGTCTAAACAGTAAGCCTTCCAGGGGAAGTAATGCGGACAAAAAGAGATAAAAGAGCACCGCCGCCTGAGACAGGGGGCTCTAGCTGTGCTGACTCGGTACCTTCCTCTCCTGTGTTGCCAAAAGCACCTGTACAGGATGAGCCATTACCTCTGTCAGGTATGGCGGCTTCCCCAGTGAAGCCTGGGCCTGCATATGTCACTGAGGACACTTTATCAGCTGCCCTAAATAATCTGGAGGAGAAAATTGCTACTTTAATCGCTAAATCCTCTAAAAAGGACAATAAGCGAAGCAGATCTCCTCCAGTATTGGACCTCCCTTCAGAAGTACCTGAGGAGGAGGAGGATGAGGAGGAGGCTACATCAGCAGAGGATGAGGAGTCAGACGGATCAGGGATATCGGATGAGCCTTTTTCGGTATCCCAGATTTTAAAGTCACAGGTGCAATGCTATGCAGGAGCCGTGCGAGCTGCATTTAGGTTACCCTCTTTGGAGGTAACAGAATCACCTGTCTCCTCCCTAGGATCATTAAGATCCCTGCAAGGTGCATGCTCCTTCCCGGTTCATCCGTTACTAGAGGATCTATTGTACGCAGACTGGCAACATCCAGATAAGCGTTTTTCACCTCCAAAAAAGTTTAACATTCTTTATCCTATGGAGGAAAAATTTTTAAAGAAATGGAGCCTGCCTACGGTAGATGCGGCTATTTCTTGTGTAAATAAAAACCTGACATGTCCAGTGGATAATGTACAAGTGTTTAAAGATCCTTCTGAGAAGAAGTTGGAATCCTTACTGAAATCCTCCTTCCTTTTGGCCGGCTCAATTATCCAACCTGCAGTAGCAGCAGTCGGTATGTGTCAGGTCGTCAGCCAACAGGTAAAGCAGGGGCTGAAGGAGCTGCCTTCAGAGCAGGCTAAAAATTGGGAGAATTTGCCTAAAGCCTTATGCTTCACAGTGGATGCCATGAGAGATTCTATCATACAGGCATCACGCCTTACACTCCAGCTGGTACAGATGCGCAGAGTACTTTGGCTTAAGCATTGGTCAGCGGAAGCCCCATGCAAAAAGTTGTTGGCAAGTTTCCCGTTCCATGGCGAACGCCTTTTTGGGGAAGATTTAGAAAGATATATCCAAAAGATATCAAGTGGTAAAACGACACTTTTACCTGAGAGAAAGAAAAACAAGAGACCTTGTTTTAAACACACTCTCTCCCCAGCTCCCGGGAAATCTGACTCCAGCCAGTGGCGACGGCCTTTTCAGCCGCCCAAAAAAGCCAAAGAACAGGCTCAGAAGAACAAGAAGCCGTGGGGTTCAAGAGCTAATAAGCAAGCCCCCAAAACCTCTCATTGAAGGGGCGCCCCCGCTCGGCCGAGTGGGGGGAAGGCTTCGTCAGTTCTCAGCGACTTGGCGGACAGAAACCCAGGACAAATGGGTGGTATCCACAATATCCTCAGGGTACAGACTGGAATTTCGAGAGATCCCATCTTCTCAATTCCGAAGTTCAAGACTCTCCAAGGATCCACAAAAAAGAGGATCCTTCTTCAAAGGTTTGAATCACTTAATAGCTCAAGGTGTGGTTACAGAGGTACCCCAAAAGGAGCAAGGTTCAGGTTTTTACTCAAACCTCTTTGTGATTCCAAAACCGAACGGAGAAGTCGGACCCATCCTGGATCTAAAAAATCTAAACCAGTTTCTGAACGTTCGCCATTTTCGAATGGAAACGATTCGATCCGTGGTCGCTACTTTAAAAGGCGGAGAATTCATTGCGTCCATAGATATCAAAGACTCATATCTACACATACCAATCCTCCCCGCTCACCAAAGATTCCTAAGGTTTGCGGTAGAAGATCGCCACTTTCAATTTGTGGCCCTGCCATTTGGTGTAGCCACCGCGCCCAGAGTATTCACAAAGGTGCTAGCTCCTCTGTTAGCAAACCTAAGAACACGGGGCATTGCGGTAACAGCCTATCTAGACGATCTACTATTAATAGATCAGTCAAAGGAGGGATTGGATCACGCTGTAGACACTACAGTAGGATACCTGGAGCATTTAGGATGGATTATAAACTTTCAAAAATCCTCTCTCCAGGCCCAAAGAAGGATAGTGTACCTGGGCATGATCATAGATACAGCCCAAAACAGGGTATACCTGCCAGAGCCAAAGATACAGTCTCTGAAAGACCTGATCCACAAGGTCAAAGCAAACAAGAGGCCGTCTATTCGCCTTTGCATGAGACTATTGGGAAAGATGGTAGCCTCCTTCGAGGCGGTCCCTTACGCCCAGTTTCATTCGAGACTACTTCAAGGCAATATTTTAGCCTCCTGGAACAGGAAGAGCCAAGCTCTGGATATACCCATGCGCCTGTCCTCACAAGTACGCCACAGCTTCAATTGGTGGCTAGAAGCCAGGAATTTACGGAAGGGAAAGTCCTTCCTCCCAGTGGCCTGGAAGGTGGTATCTACGGATGCCAGCCTATCGGGCTGGGGTGCAGTATTCGAGGAGGCTTCTACCCAGGGAACCTGGGCCAAGACTCAGGGGATCCTGCCCATCAATGTGCTAGAGATCCGGGCGGTATATCTAGCCCTCAAAACCTGGACATACAGGTTACAGGGCTACCCAGTTCGGGTTCAATCCGACAATGCTACGGCAGTAGCTTACATCAATCACCAAGGAGGCACCCACAGTCGGGCAGCCCAAAGAGAGGTGAACCGGATCTTGGCATGGGCAGAAGAGCATGTACCTTGCATCTCTGCAATCTTCATTCCAGGGATAGAAAACTGGCAAGCAAGACTACCTGAGTCGTCAGCAGCTGCTACCAGGAGAGTGGTCTCTTCACCCAGAGATCTTTCAGGCCATATGTCTGAGATGGGGAAACCCAGATGTAGACCTGCTAGCTTCCAGGTTCAACAAGAAATTGGACAACTTTGTGTCCAGAACGAGAGATCCTCTAGCCTACGGGACAGACGCTCTAATAACTCCATGGAATCAGTTCTCACTGATCTATGCATTCCCTCCGATCCCTCTTCTACAAAGACTGCTTCGCAGGATCAAGGAGGAGGGAATACCAGTAATCCTAGTGGCCCCAAACTGGCCCAGGAGGCCTTGGTATGCCGAGATCGTAAAAATGGCGATAGGAAGGCCCTGGAAGCTTCCACTTCGACACGACCTGTTGTCACAGGGTCCAGTATTCCACCCTTCCTTACAAAGGCTAAATTTGACGGCCTGGCTGCTGAGACCCACATTTTGAAAAAGAGAGGGGTCTCTGGCCTGGTTCTTTCTACGCTCATTAATGCTAGAAAGCCAGCCTCCAGACTCATCTATCATAGAGTCTGGAAAGCATACGTTTCCTGGTGTGAATCCAGAAGTTGGAATCCTCTGAAATATGAAATAAGTAGGATTCTTGCTTTTTGCCAGTTAGGAGTGGATATAAAATTAGCCCTTAGCACCATCAAAGGGCAAATATCGGCTCTATCAGTCTTCTTTCAGAGACCATTGGCATCTCACTCCCTAGTTCGGACATTCATTCAGGGGGTACTGAGGATAAATCCTCCAGTCAGGTCTCCCTTGTGTCCATGGGATTTGAATTTGGTATTGTCAGTGTTGCAAAAGCAACCTTTTGAACCTATTCGCCATATTCCTTTAATTATATTAAGTAGGAAATTGGCCTTTCTGATTGCTATAGCTTCTGCTAGGAGAGTATCAGAGCTAGCAGCTCTTTCTTGTAAAGAGCCTTATCTAATTTGTCACAAGGACAAGATCGTACTACGACCCCATCCGGCTTTTCTGCCTAAGGTGGTGTCGGCTTTTCACTTGAATCAAGACATTGTTCTGCCTTCCTTTTTTCCAAACCCGCGGACGGCGGGGGAAAAATTATTACACTCTCTAGATCTAGTGAGAGCGGTAAGGGTGTATCTGCAAGCAACCGCTCAGATACGTAAAACAGATGTTTTGTTTATTTTACCAGATGGTCCCAAGAAGGGCCAAGCGGTATCAAAATCCACCATTTCCAGGTGGATTAGACAAGTAATTGTTCAAGCTTATGGTTTAAAGATCAGGACTCCTCCTTTTCCTGTTAAGGCGCACTCTACCAGGGCGATAAGTGCTTCATGGGCAGTGCACCACCAGGCTTCGATGGCTCAGATCTGTAAGGCTGCAACTTGGTCCTCAGTCCATACATTTTCCAAATTCTATCAAATAGATGTGAAAGGACATGAGGATTCCGCCTTCGGGCGAAGGGTGCTGCAGGCAGCAGTATAGGGCTTCTGGTCCGCAAGCGGTCGGTTTGATCTGTGTCTCCCCCCCTTCATATGAGCATTGCTCTGGGACGTCCCATTATGTAATGACTAGCTCTGTGTCCCGTGGTGTACGATAAAGAAAATAGGATTTTTATAACAGCTTACCTGTAAAATCCTTTTCTTGGAGTACACCACGGGACACAGAGGTCCCACCCTTCTTATGGGAACCTTACTGCTTTGCTACAAAACTGAGTTACTTCCCTGATGGGAGGGGTTATATGGAGGGGAACTGTCTTCCATTGGTTGTGCCAGTGTCCAATCACCGCTGGTGACCCTTAACCCATTATGTAATGACTAGCTCTGTGTCCCGTGGTGTACTCCAAGAAAAGGATTTTACAGGTAAGCTGTTATAAAAATCCTATTTTTTTTAGTTCATGAAACATGTTTTGTTTTTTGAAAAATTCAATAAAAATCTTTAACGAGAAAAAAAATGGCGTTTGAAAAATTATTGCTCAAATACCCTGCAAGGAAAAAAGTTGCAATGACCGCCACTTTATTCTCTAGGGTGTCTGCTAAAAAAAAGTGTGTGTGTGTGTGTGTATGTGTGTGTGTGTATATATATATATATATATATATATATATATATATATATATAAAAAAAATTTTTTTTATTGTTTGGGGGGTTCTGAGTAATTTTCTAGCAAAAAAAATTATGATTTTCACATGAAGTGCCAGAATTGGCCTGGTATGGAAGTGGTTAAAATCACTAACTGTTGCATTTTGACCCTCCTAAACTAAGGTCTGGGCACTTAAGCTTTTAAAAAAAAAAAGCAAATGGAATATTTAAAAGTATTTTTGAAAAATTATACTGTTGCTGTATAATCCAACATGTCAGGAAAATACTAATAAAAGCCCGCAGTTACTGCATGTCAAAGTCTGCCAGTCTAATATAAATGTTATTAGAGGGCAGACTTAATATCCGAATGGACTTGCATCGCGGGTCATATTAAAATGTTGATTGAGGAAAAGGCAGGCGTATTTAAAATCCTGCCTTTTTTTTTTTTTTTTTTTTTTTTTTTTTTTTATCCAGTGTGATACAAATTTATGTCATAATCTCTGTTCATGTTGTAACTATATTTGTATGGTTTCTTTTATTCTAGTTTCTATGCCGACTTTGGACCGCTTAACTTGGCCATGCTGTATAAATACTGCTGCAAGCTAAATAAGAAAATGAAGGTGGGTTTTGCTGCAAGGTTGACAGGACAAAATTTGGTAATCGAACATGTCAGCACTGATATTTGGTGATCTGTTTTGTGAGTCATTTATGTGTTTTTTTTTTGTTTTTTTTTCTTTGCTGTTAATGAGCCATGTGGGATGGTAAGCAGTGCAGGAATTTAAAATATGTCCCCATGCCTACGTATTGAATACTTTTACATTTCCGTCTGACATGTCAAAGAAACATTTATTACAGCCTGTTCTTTTAACGCATGACTGGTAATTAAAAAACTCCCTTTCCCGTTTATTGTAAATATTTTGTTTACAAGTGCTGTCATCTTTATCACTGGGCATTACTACTACCTGTAATATCTTTGATATAGATTGTTGATGGGATATTGATTATTGCTTTTAATGCTTGCCATTAGGTTTCAGCCACAATTCCATGTGAGTGAGAATCCTAAGCAATGTTGAGGCACACAATGATACAGTTTTGCTGCGTACAATCTGTAATTGCCAAGGATAACATCAGTGTTGTACTGTATACTATGGGCCCATGCACACTCCTTCATTTTGGCAAACAGGATTCAAAAACCGCTATCGCGTTTTTTTATTTATTTTTTTTTTTCTTTTTTTTTTTTTTTTTTTTTTTTTTAATATGCCCATAGATGGATTAAATTTTGGCCAAATTTCGATTCATGTGTGGACACTGGGGTTGTACAGAAGTCGATCTAATTTAGAATTTTGTACAACTGCCTTAGGAGGAAAATTTCCTCCTCGATTTTAGTGCTGCAGGTTATAGCCTGCTGGTCTGATCTGTGTATTCTGATGGCAGGGGAGCCTATCTGCTGTCAGAATGCAGAGTGATACAGCAGGGAGTTTTCCCCCATCCACCTCAAATGTGTGGATAGGGGAATTGAGTCGGGTGTTTGTTTTTTGTGTGGTGTGTTTTTTGTTTTTGTTGTTTGGTTTGTTTTTTTTTTGGTTCAGCCTTGAATAAAAACAACTGATCCGAGTGTATACGCTTCTGTATGCTACAGTTTGAAATGTACGTATATCCCAAGCAATCATATAAATGTTCTTGTACTTTTCTTCTGTATACCTCAATAAAAATATTGAACACTCAAAAAAGAAATAAAAAAAAAATATATATATATATATATATATATATATATATATATATATATATATATATATATATATATATATATATATATATAATTATATTTATATTAACAATAACATTTATGGCTGGCTTATGGGGAAATACGTGGAAATAGTTTTAATTGTGAGTGTCCATGCACACTGGCTTTTAAAGAGTTTTAGCGATTTGCCTGTAGAAGCAGCCAATGTTATCCTATGTTTTTCTACGCGTGGTGTTACTGGAATCCTTGCCTCCTTCCTTTTTAATTTTTACTAGAGTTTGCACTTTGTTATTTTCTGGCAAAGCTGTTTTTCACGTTTTCTGATTTACACTGTTTTTTGCTTATTTTAGTCCTTTTCTTTGACAAAGAAGAAGATTGTCCATTACACCAACAACGACCAGAAAAAACAAGCCAACGCTGCCTTTTTAATAGGAAGTTATGCTGTAAGTCCTTTGATTTAACACCTAATACCATGGTGATCACAGTAGGTATTTGGAGCTAATAACTTTGCTGAAAGTAAACATTTCAAGCTGTAGCAACCAGGGTTTTTTTATTTTTTGGGTTGCTAGGGCATGCTTGCATGGCATTCATTTTAACAGTACGATAAAATGGGTGATGGATGTGTGACAGTAAAGCCGTGTACACACGATCAGTTTTACCGATAAACAGTCCGATGGACTTTTTTCATCGGACAAACCGATCGTGTATGGGCCCCATCGGTCTTTTTTCCGTTTGGTGTTAAATAGAACATGTTTTAAATTTATCCGATGGGGGGGAAAAAAACGATTGCAAATTACTATTGTCTGTGGGGAACTTCATCGGATAAAAAACCCACGCATGTTCATAATCAAGTCGACGCATGCTCAAAAGCATAGAACTTCATTTTTCTTGGCTCGTCAGTGTTTTACGTCACGGCGTTTGGGACGATCGGTTTTTTGACTGATGGTTTGTAGGCAAGACTGATGGAAGTCAGCTTCATCAGATTTCCGATGGAAAAATCCATCGGTTTAAAATCCATAGGAAATCAGATCGTGTGTGTATAGGGCTTTAGAGTTTGTCAGAACAGGGCCCTAGACAAGTTAGCAGGTTTGGGCCCCACATCTTTTGATTGACCATAAGCATTGCAAAAGATGCAGAGAAGCGTTCTGTTTTGATTTTCTACTTGGACCCTTTTCACACTGAGGCACTATAGCGCTAAATATAGCACGTGCAAAGAGCCGCTCCATTCACTCCAGTGTGAAAGGCTGAGGGCTTTCACACTGGAGCGGTGCGCTGGCCGGACGTCAGAAAAAGTCCTGCCAGCAGCTTCTTTGCAGCGCACTAGGAGCGGTGAATACACTACTCCTAAAGCGCCCCTGCCCATTGAAATCAATGGGCAGTGCTGGCAAAGCTTTTACCCCTTTTTCGGCTGCTAGCGGGGGGGGTTTAAAGCGTCCCGCTAGCGGCTGAAAGCGACGCAAAACCGACGGTAAAGTGCCGCTAAAAATAGCGGCGTTTTGCCGCCGACGCCCGGGTGCTGTGAGTGTGAAAGCACTCTAACACGGAACTCCCTAATGAGATGCCAACTGATTAAAAAGGCGTCTTCCCTTTTTTTTTTTTTTTTTTTAAAGTGATAGGCAAGTACACAGCTTTGACCAATTGTGCAATCCCGTTTATTGCAGAAGAATGAAGGATGTAGCTGGGCCTCCTGGACATCCATCGGGCCCTAGATACCTGCTTAGGTTGCCTTTTGGATGATTCTGTCAACCTTATGAAAATCTTTGACTAAAAAAATGCATTCTATTTAAATTATACAGTTAAATTGGAGCAGTTTTTCATTTCAAAATCCTAAAGGACAAGTTAAAGTGCTACTAAGGTCATTTCTGAACTTCCTTTTAACACGCCAAGCTATGCAGCAACAGTGAAAGTTGAGGCCAGCCATATCCTTCAACTCTATTCTCCCATTAACACAGTCTGTGTTGATGGGAGGGGGGGGGGGGATCCTTGCCATTGTGTTCTCTTGATGGGGGAAATCATCCCTGCCAGGAGGGCCCAGTTATTGCTAGCGGCTATAACAGCCGCTAGCAACAATTGCATGTAAAATCCGACGGGCTGGTTGTACCAAGTTGATCGTTCAACTTGGGTACATTCAGCTTGCCTATACATAGTTTGAATTGTCTATGGCCGGCTTTAGCTGAGACAAACTAATGCTAATAGAAGTCCTAAAAAAAAAAAACTTTATCCCAGTAGGGAAAAAAAACTTGCTGTTACTACAGTGCTAGCTGCAGTGATGCTTTAATTTGTTAGTCACTTACATAAAGTTCATAATCTAACACTACCATCTCCAGGTAGTGCTGCTTGCTGTCCAAGGGTGTCTCCATTGCTCCTTCATAGATAAAGGAGCCGCCCCAAGACAGGATGTGTGTTTAGCCAGAAAACTAATGGAGCTACGACAGCTAAGGGGTTGGTAAACTACAATACATTACGCTTTTGGTTTTGAGTTTAGATCTACTATTCGACTTTAAAGAAAGCCCCCCCCCCCCCTACCGCAGACTTATTGCCTGGCCTGTCGAAGACCAGCACACCATTCATCAGATATGAAGCTCTGTTCTTCAATTTGCATCCTGCTAATGTGCTGAACTGTATTCAGGTCCTGTCATAGACCATTATGTAATCTGCCTGGTACATGCAGTGATGTAAAAATGGGTACTACCATTTTTCTTTTTGCCCGTGCCATCCTTGGCTATGCGCATGCGTATCTCATAGTTGACCTTGTGCCATCCCTGGACAGAGCAGACATTGATGCAATTGACTTATTTGCTGCTTGGGTTATGGAACTATTTTTTTTTAAGTGCTATTAGAATGTTGTTACTAGGTTATCTGCTCTTTTCATTCATTGTGATAGCAATAAGGTACTAAAATCTATAGTATGCCCACCCACTTCATGTAATATTTCCTATGACTGGTTGTGATATATATTTTTTTTTTTTGTGTGAGCTTAAGAGTGCACCACACCTGCAGGATATAATAAGTCTATGGCAAAGTGCAGCTAGCCCAGGAAAGTCGCAGACTCACTGTGCTGCACCTTCGGTGCAGGTAAACTGCAGCACATCAGTGTGAAGGCAGCTTTATAGGGCGCTCAGAACAGTAGGAATAATTTACATTTGCAGTTGGGGGGCGGGGGGTGGTAAACCCCACAGTTAGGACATGGTTTTTATCATCTGCACCCCCTTTAGCTGCAGTGGCCAGAGGTGTACACCTGTAGAAGCTGCAGCTGGAGTTATAAGCCCTGTCATGGTTGATGGGTGTAGCACCTGCCAAGCATGACCCACTCAAGTGAAATGAGGCCACTCTGCAAGTGCCCCGCAACCTTGTGCGGTACAGAAAACAAGGGGTTAAAGCAGTGTTGTATTGCCTTCTCACCACCTGCTTTAACCCCTTGGACCCTGAAAAGCATGCAGGAGTGGCCCCATTTCGCAATGGGTTGCGATTGGCAGGTGGTTGCACCCACCAACACCTTTTGGCTGCTACCTCAGCAGCTAAAGTGGGTAGAGACCGGGGGCATTAAAACTGATTCAATCGCAGGGTTTTATCAACCCCCCCCCAACTTTACATGTGAACGAGCCCTAAGGGGGCTGCTGCTGCCGCCGTATGCAACTAAGGGATTGCGACGCGGTATGATGGCAGTTAGAGGTTTAAATTGGGTATGAGGAGGGGACCCTGTGCCCGGTGATCTTTGACTTCTCCCATGTTGTTCAGGTAGATCTCCACCTCTGCGCTATGTGCACCAATACATTAAATACAATTAATTTAAATTGGACAAAATATTAGAAACTGCAGCACCCTTTCACCTATGTGACGACAAATCTAAAACCCATCATAAAGGTGCGCTGCCCCACATGCCGGGAATGTGACTTTTTTTTTTTTTTTTTTTAAACTTAAAATGGGTTTACTTCCGCTTTCCCCTTTGTAGCGCAGAGGCAGCCATATGTTAAGGGATAATTTTACAGTTTCCTGGAGTTGCGCATTAAAATGGTGGTAGATTTTTAGTACACTTTTTTTATTTTTTTGGCAGATTTTGTGAATATTTCATATTTTTACTAATTCTTATTCTCTAGATAATATACTTGAAGAAACTCCCTGAGGAAGTGTACAGAATTTTACAGTTGGGAAATGTTATTTACCTTCCATTTAGGTAAGAATATATATTTTTAAATGACTAATCCTTGATTTGTGATCACCAATTTTCCTGTGACCTGGAGGATTGAAAACCTTCATGGACTCTGTCTGTCCCTGTGTTTAAAAAAAAAAAAAAAAAAAAAAAAAAGGTACTTTTCAGTGAAAATTAAATTTTATGTTAAATAATTACGATTTCAGAAGCGATCCAGTGCAAAATACGTAAAGCATTGACAAGGCAGACAGTAATGGTCAACTGTTGACAGGCTTTGACAATACAATAGAGATGGGTATGACCAGTATATGGCCTAGGGACCCTAATACAAGGACTTCTGGTGTGCAATGAACAAATGAAAGCAGGGAAGCTGAGGAGAGTGCGAGGGGGGGAAAAGGAATGGGAAAATGTCGGGGGGGGGGGCGGCCATCACGGAAGGCTAGATAGCCAGTATTGCAGGGGGGTGGAGAGGAGGGAGGAGTGTTTTTTGGCACATGAACTGTGAAGGGGAAGGCTGTGCTATGGGGGGGGGGGGGGGTTCTGTGTTGAAAAGCTGGTTGGTCTGTAAGAAGTAGTCTGGGAGGGAGGATAAGGGAAGTTAGGGGAGATCTTGTGAGGAATATGGGTAAGGAGTGAATTGCATTGAGCAGAGGGGGTTATTTTGGTGGTACTTTGTGAAGTGGTCTGTGTGTTAGGCTTGTTCACACTAGTGGTTGGGAGAGAGTAAAACCCCCTCAGTTGAACCTCAGATTTATCACCTCCCAACTACTCCCCCCTTTAAGCTGCAGAGGCAGCGCTTAGGGGTGTACACACACACACTGTGGTCACGATAATTTGGTTTGTAGCTCTGGAAGGAATTCTAGGTCTTTGCATATTATGGGGGCCTGCTAGTAAATTTTACATGGCTAGCCAGTAAGGCCTTAAAGATGAAAGGATGACATGGGGGGGCCCCCTTGCTCATCTGACCTAAACCCTATTGAGAACTTGTGGGCTCTTCTTAAATCAGAGATTTATGGTGACGAAAACGGTACACCTCTCTGAACAGTGTCTGGGAGGCTGTGGTTGCTGCTGCACAAAAAGTTGATCAAGAAAAACTGAGCTTCCATGAATGGAAGGTTATGACTGTTATTGAAAAGAAGGGTGGCTAGATTATCACTGATTATTTTAGAAATGTCGAATGTTTGTAAATTTGAGTTGTTTATTATTATATGGAATTCCTGCATTTGGGGCATGTGTCCCTGAACACCCACAACCCTAAACAAAGGGTACAGCTCAGAGCAACATACAGCCAGCCATTGTGCATTTCAGGCTGTCATAAATTGTGACAGTACAGTAGCTAGTATACTGCATCTGTGCCTCCTTGGCATCTAAAAATGGCAGGATTTTACGCTGTAGATGCTTAAAATTTAAGCTTTATGTAAAAAAAAAAAAAAAAGTAAACCGTCAGGATTTTTAATGCAGAATTTGTCTTACCTGTCTGTACACTGAGCTGTGCATGCGCAGATCAGTGCACCATGTTGGTTAAACTCTCACGGATTTGCGGGAGTGACGTCGCCTCTGCACTGCCAATTAAAGTGGCCTGGAGATTGGTACCCAGAAGCCACCCAGCCGAAGATGACAGTGGCCGACGGGAAGCTCTGGGACAGCGCAGCGCTGTAATGAAGGAATGTATAGTTTAACAGCCATGCGTATGAGACCAGTCAGTCCTATCTTTATCCAGCAACAGTCTTTTTCTCTTCTTTTTTTTCTTCTTCTCCTCCTCTTTCTTTCTTTTTTTTTTTTTTTTTTTTTTTTTTTTTTTTATATATTTTTTTTTATTTGTTTTTCTCTCCTATCAAATCTTTGAGGAGAGGGCGAGGAACAGGACTGTACTGTGTGAGTCTATGGACGCACACAGACTGGCTTCGGCGCGAGCCTGCACATCTGCCCCCATAGTAAGTGGAGAGGGGCAGACTGTGCCAGTGTGGACCCCAGAAGAGGAGGGTTCAAGGCTGCTCTGTGCGATACCATTACACAGCGCAGATAAGTAGAACATGTTTAATTGAGAAAAAAATAACCTTTACAACCACTTAAAGTTTTTATGCTTGAATTGGATGCATACTGTGTGTTTTTCTGTACACACATTGTTTCCTGGCACTATTGCTTTATAATTCTAAACGATCTTCTTATTATGCTTTGCAACATTCAATCTTTATTTAAAATTGTTTTTGTTTTGTAAAACCACAGGGGCAGTGTAAAACCATTTGCTTTGTAACAGTGGTCTGTTAAGGAAGACCTAACATGATTGATTGCTGTGTCTTGCAGGGATGCCTCGTTTGGTACCTGTAGTTTTCATCTAACTCTTCTTGACTGTTTCCATGCTGTGCACAAGGTGAGGTGTAAAAAAAAAAAAGCTACAGGAAAATGCGGGGGGTGGGGGACAGAAACTGTAAAATAACCACAAGTCAAGTCTAATGACTCTATAGACAGTTATGGATGGGCTTGCTGATCTGTGGGGTACAGGCTTGGTTTATTTAACATTCAATGGCTTGCAGTTGAGTAGCTCCTGCTCTGCTTAATCGATTGTGTGATTTGTAAAGTCCTTTTAAGGTTGAGGGAATAATGTTGTTTTTGAGCCAATTTTGCCCACTGACAACTAAAAGTAGGTTTATTTTAACAGTGCGAGACAGACTAACAACAAAAAAAGTTATAAATTGATTCGCATTTTAATGAGTGAAAAAAGTATTTGACCCCTTCACAAAACATGACTTAGAACTTGGTGGCAAACCCCTTTGATGGCAATTGGAGGTCAGACGTTTCTTCTAGTTGGCCACCAGGTTTACATCTCAGGAGGGGTTTTGTCCCACTCCTCTTTGCAGATCCTCTCCAAGTCAGATTTCGAGGCTGACATTTGGTAACTATAAGCTTCAGCTCCCTCCACGTATTTTCTATGGGATTAAGGTCTGGAGACTGGATAGGCCGCTCCAGGACCTTAATGTGCTTCTTCTTGAGCCACTCCTTTGTTGCATTGGCCATGTGTTTTGGGTCGTTGTCATGCTGGAATACCCATCCACGACCCATTTTCAATGCCCTGGCTGAGGGAAGGAGGTTCTCTTCCAATATTTTACGGTACATGGCCCTATCCATCCTCCCTCTGATGTGATTTATGTATAGGAGGGGAAATTGTAACTTTAAATGAGGTTCAAGACAGCGTGGGGGTATATTAAAAGGAATCCATGTTTATTAACATGAAAAACAGTGTGGTACAATGTCTGAATCAATGAGGCTGTACATAACCAAAACCTAGCTATAATGGACATTGGAGACACATAATGATATCAACTTGGAAACTCATGGCATATGGCAAATACATATCAAACATGGACGTCAAGGGCGTGGTTCAACACTTTTAATTATCCACACCATTTATTTTTGGCATGTAAGTTCAGGTTTGACATATATGCCCTTTCTGGTATGCTTAGTGCTATCTTAGACTTTTATATACTTTTCTCCTTAGATTTGGGAGCATCCGCCCCTGATGAGTGTACAACACGAAACGTGTCGGTCAATCTAGGATGCCAACGCATTCTAATATCAGCTTATTGATCCATCCACTGATTCACAAGCAACCATGTCATCATACGTTATCCCATTTGCACTATGCCGTTTTTAAGAATCATATTGTGTGTTCATGGGAGCTGCTCATTCATTCATATACGGTTATGTATTTTTGATTGACATCATTATGTGTCCTTGACGTCCATGTTTGATATGTATTCGCCATATGCCATGAGTTTCCAAGTTGATATCATTATGTGTCTCCAATGTCCATTATAGCTATGTTTTGGTTATGTACAGCCCCATTGATTCAGACATTGTACCACACTGTTTTTCATGTTAATAAACATGCTTCCTTTTTAACATACCTCCATTTAAAGACCCAATTTCCCCTCCTATACATGTTTACTAGGGATGGAGGCACAGGCATGTGCCTCACTCAAAGTCCCACCTATGCTCTGATGTGATTTAAGTTGTCCTGTCCCCTAAGCAGAAAAACGCCCCCAAAGCATAATGTTTCCACCTCCCATGTTTGACAGTGGGGATGGTGTTATTGGGGTCATAGGCAGCCTTCCTCCTCCTCCTCTTCCCGAGTTGATGCCAAAGAACTCTTTTAGTCTCCTCTGACCACAACCCTTTCACCCAGTTCTCTGAATCATTCAGATATTCATTAGCAAACTTCAGACAGGCCTGTACATGTGCTTTCTGCAGGATTTCAGTCCTTCATGGCGTAGTGTTACCAATTGTTTCCTTGGTGACTATGGTCCCAGCTGCCTTGAGATCATTGACAGGATTCTCCTGTATAGTTCTGGTCTGATTCCTCACCATTCTCATGATCATTGAAACTCCACGAGGTGAGATCTTGCATGGAGCCCCAGACCGAGGGAGATTGACAGTTATTTTGTGTTTTTTTTATTTATTTATTTATTTATTTTTTCCTTTGTAAAATATTCGAACCAACTGTTGTCACCCTCTCACCAAGCTGCTTGGCGATGGTCTAGTAACCCATTCCAGCCTTGTTTAGGTCTACAATCTTGTCCCTGACATCCTTCGACAGCTCTTTGCCAAGGTGGAGATTGGAATCTGATTTGCTTCTGTGGACATGTGTCTTACACAGATAATGAACTGAGATTAGGAGCACTCCCTTTTAAGAGTTAGAGGTCGACCGATATGGGTTTTTCTCTGGCCGATGCTGATATTTAGAAATTTGGGGAGGCCGATGGCTGATATATGATGCCAATTTTTGTGGCCGATATTTTAGGCTGATTAAAAAAAAAAAAAAATCTTACCCACTCCATTCCTTCCTTCTTACTCCTGTCACGCTAGCACACACTTGATGATGTCCTCAGTACAGATGGCACTGGCAGGTGGCACTCGTTTGGCACTGACAGATGGCATTGATTGGTACTAGCAGGTGGCACTGGTTTGGAACGGACAGATGGCACTAGTTTAGGACAGATGGCACTAGCAATTGGAACTGGGTGGCACTAGCGGGCCACATACACGTAGCGGCCCGCCCAGATACCATCCCATTGGCTGGTGTAATATATAGCTACTGGGTCCCGCCCACCCCCGACATCAAGCTGACAGCTCCTCTCTCTCCTCTGTTACTTGTCAGTTTCACATGGAGATGGGAGGAGGAACGGCGGTCAGTGTAAAATATCGGCCTAATTTTGATAATTGTCCAATGCCGATTTATCAAAAATGGCCAAATATCGGCCGGCCGATATTTCGGTCGACCTCTATTTACGAGTGCTCCTAATCTCCGCTCATTACCTGTA
This sequence comes from Rana muscosa, assembly GCA_029206835.1. Taxonomy (NCBI): domain Eukaryota; kingdom Metazoa; phylum Chordata; class Amphibia; order Anura; family Ranidae; genus Rana; species Rana muscosa. The sequence goes on along the minus strand of CM055116.1, from coordinate 783,416,757 downwards.
TAGAAGACACCTGGGAACCAGAAATCTTGCTGATGGTGAGTGAAATAGGTATTTTGATCCCCCCCCTAAGCCCTCGTTCACACTGAAGGCAGGTTTGAAATCGCTGAACTCGCACAATTTTAAACCCGCAATTCAGTGCGAGTTCGGGGGCGATTTGAAAGACCTCTGTGTGGGTTTCTGCACAAATGTCTATTAAAATCATAGCCAAAAGTAGTGCAGGAACTACTTTTGGAAATCGGTGCAGCGTCGCACCAATTTGGACGGTGCTGCTGCCGGCAAAAGGCTGACTTGTCAAAATGCCTCGATGTGAAATGGGGCTAAAATGCAAATCAATTTAACTTTTTTGAAATTAATTTTTTCTGGCTATTTGTTGTTCTGTCTCACTGTTAATAAACCTACCATTAAAATTTTGTAGATTTTTGTCAGTGGGCAAATGTACAAAATCAGCAGGGGATCAAATACTTAAATTTTTGGGGGACCAGTGACATTATTACAGTGATCAGTGCAAAAAAAAAAAGCACTAATCAATGTATAAGTGACACTGGCAGGAAAGAGGTTAATGGTGTTCCCTGGGTGTGTTCTAACTGTGTGGGGGGATGGGCTTACTGGGACAACAGAGATCACTGTTCCTCATCACTAGGAACAGCAGATCTGAGTTGTCCCATGTGAGAACGGGGATCCGCCTTGTTTACATGGGCAGATCCCTGTTCTGCCTCTTTACCACAATTGCGGGTGGCTGGCGGACACTGAGTCCACCGGCCAGGTACCTCGCTTCCCGCAGCCGGGCTTGTATTGCATTGTAACATTTATTATATATAAAAAATTTTTTTTTTTTTTTTTTTGTGTGTGCAGGCGTTGCAGTATCAATTCTTTGATTTTAGAAACTTTGATCTGGACGAATACCAGCATTATGAGGTAATATTCTCCAATTTTTTTTATAGAAAGTGCCCTGGCTGGACATCCTGTTGTTGCATGAAACTGTAAAGGCAGTAAAGCCTCTTGTATTAACATAATTTTATATTTTTCTCAGAGAGCTGAAAATGGAGATTTCAACTGGATAATCCCAGAGAAATTTATAGCTTTTAGTGGACCTCATCAAAAGAGTAAAATGGAAAATGGTATGTAATAAAGGAAAAAACACTTTGTAAAAATCAGGATTGGTGCACCATGGGAAGGGTTTGTTTCAGGTTGACGATCAGCCCAAAAGTAACGTGCATCTCCTGGTCTGCCAGAGTCTGTGATTTTGTATCTATCGTTTTTAAAGTAAATCTAACCTGAGATACATGGGGAACTGACATTGCTGATTACAGCATTGCTGGAATAGTTTGCTTTAAATGGGGACTGCCTGTAGATGGTTCTTTTGCAGACTTTGATGTTAATATCGAATACATTTCGTAAATATGACCTAATGAGCCTATTCTACTTGGTGTAGGGGGAAAAAAAGTATTTGATCCCCTGCTGATTTTGTACATTTACCCACTGACAAATGATCGGTCTATAATTTTAAAAGTAGGTTTATTTCAACAGTGAGAGATGGAACAAAAACATCCAGAAAAACTCATTTCAAAAAAGTTTTATAAATTGATTTGCATTTTAATGAATGAACTAAGTATTTAACCCCTTTGCAAAACATGATCTAGTACTTTGTGGCAAAACCCTTGTTGGCAATCACAGAGATCAGACGTTTCTTGTAGTTGGCCACCAGGTTTGCACACAGTCTCCAGACCTTGATCCCATTGAAAATATGTGGAGGGAGCTGAAGGTTAGAGTTGCCAAACATCAGCCTCGAAACCTTAATGACTTGGAGAGGATCTGCAAAGAGGAGTGGGATAAAATCCCTCCTGAGATGTGTTTAAACCTAGTGGTCAACTACAAGAAATCTCTGACCTCTGTGATTGCCAACAAGGGTTTTGCCCAATACTTACTTCATTCATTAAAATGCAAATCAATTTATAACTTTTTTGAAAATGTGTTTTTCTGGATGTTTTTGTTCTGTCTCTCACTGTTGAAATAAACCTATTTTAATTTATAGACTGATCATTTCTTTGTCAGTGGGCAATTGTACAAAATCAGCAGGGGATCAAATGTTGTTTTCCCTCACTGTAGTACAAAAATACTCCATAGATGACATAGTCGCGAAATCAGAATTTACGTTTCGAAGAAGTGAAAAAAATGTTCTATCTGAGCATAACGAAAGAATTCCGTCTGTGGTAAATTTTTATTTTTATGCTGCAAGAATTGCTTGGTCAGTATACCTCTCCTCACAAAAGTCGACTATTTGTAAGAAACCTTTTATTGGTCCACCAACTAAAGGCGTGTGGAGTGAGTCTTGAGTTGAAAGCAGGGTTTTAAAGTAATGGTGCCAGGGAGCCATGTGGGGATTTAAATTTATAAGCCGCTAACGGCCTGTGCCATATGTTGAGGGATAGGGACAGGCATAGAATTGCAGGCCTGTCCCTGGATGGTAGCTACATCAAATGATCAATTGATTCTGACCTAAAAAAAAAAAGAAAAAAAAAAGATGATTCTATATTCATCCATAAAGGAGATGGCTGCTTGGTGGGATATCTTCTAAGCTGAGACAGCTGTGCGCTGTAATATTTAGCCAGGTCCGGGATTCCCAAACCTCCCCTACATTTTAACTTTCAATATTTTTTAATTCTGAAAGCAACAAGACAATCAATGAACAATAATGCAAACAGAAGCTAAATATGAGCATTTTGATGGGAGGACATTCCGATGATTATGCTCAAAGTATTAAACCGAATGGTCTCCTCCCCTACATTTGGGCGAGTAAAGCCTACCTTTATTCACCCTGGACCTCTTCTCTCCTCATATAAAATCAAGCCACTTCTTTTGAAAGGCTGTTCAGACACCTGTAAGGCCACTGGCAGGGTTCCAAACGATACAATATCCTTGGGAGGACATTCATTTCAATAGAGTGAGATCTGCCAAACCACGAGGGGGGGGTTAGCCTTCCATCTATCAAGATCCTCTGAGTTTTTTTGTACAAAGGAGGTTACATTTTATTTTATTTATTTTGTACAAGGTATTATGCGAAGGAGTGAGGCAAAGTCCCTAAATAGGACAGAGCCTCAGTTTGCCCTTTGAATGTAAATGATTGTCATCCTTTCTCTACCATCCTTTCTCTACATTTTCAACACCCTTGAAATCACTTTCTGGTCTTGGGGAACCCATGCTAAAAATCTACAACTCGTGATAGAATAGTGTGGTCAGTGGGAAGAATGTTTCTTGCACTGGTGGCTATTGGGAAGCATTACCCATTACCCTCTTACAGATAGATTTAAAGATCAATGGAATCGGGGCGTGGCCTGGATGGCAATGGGATAGGTCGCATGTGATGTGAGCTCCGTCTGCCCATACTCCTAACCTACCATCCTGTCTGTATCCTGCTCGGTTCCTGCCATCCCCTACATCCGAGGACATGTCCTGCTCTCCCTGGGGTTCCTGAAGCCTGTTAGCCCGCTGGTTTGCCGCCACTGCCGTTGCGGCGCTTCCCGGTCCTCTGCTTCAGGAAAGGCCCCGGCTTCGGCCTAGTTCCTGGTTCGGTGGCCATCTTGGCCCTCCCGACGGCGGCCCTGGACACTTCTCCTTGCCTCCCTGGGCGCACTGGGCTCCATCCTCTCCTACATTGGCCCCCGGATTACCTGCTGCAGCTGCTGGGGTTCCTTTGCACTCTGCACCTGCTGTGAGAGCGGACCGCGGTCTCGGCCTGACTCCCGGAACGGCGGCCATCTTGCTCCACCCGGAGACATCCTTGGCAAGTATTACAGGCCTCCCTGACTCCCCTGAGCTCAGATTCCCCTGCATGCAGCCTGTTGCCAATACAGCTGCTTGAGTGACCTGCTGCTTGCGTTGGGCCACCCCTGGGCAGCGGTGGGGGGGGGTTGTGGAGGACCCGGCCTCCTTAACAGCGGCCATATTGGTGCACCCAGGGATCTTCCCTGCCGCCCTACAGCATGTCTCCGTCTAAAAATAATTCTGAAGCCATCGATAAACTGGCCAGGTACCGCCGGCTTGAGGAGGGGGACCGGCAGGTCAGAGACGGCGCTGCTGCTTTCCTGGATGCGGATCACTCTGTGGTGGCTACTAACAAATTACTGGATGCCATCGCCCTGTGCCAGAGCACGCTTACCACCAAGATCGAGGAGGTAAAAATTGACGTGTCCCTTATCCGGCAGGATCTTTCTACCCTCAGGGACCGCGTGACGGAGACGGAGACCCGTATTGGCAGAGCAGAGGATATCTTGCACCCTTTACAACATGCCACTGATGAGGTGCGCCGCCAGTTGCAACAGATTAGCGCAAAACAGGATGACATGGAAAATCGCCTTCGGAGATGTAACCTCCGCTTCATCGGTCTTCCTGAGTCTGCTGAGGGCACCGACCCGGAGAGCTTCCTTGAAAACCTCCTAACCTCAACCTTCGGCAGAGACGCATTTTCGGTAATGTTTGCGGTGGAGAGAGCTCATCGAATCCCTGGCCGTCCTCCTCCTCCCCAAGGAGCTCCACCGCGTACCCTGATAGCGAAGTTCCTTAATTTCAGGGATCGCGACAAGATCCTCCGCCTAACCAGAGAGAAGGGGAATATCCCCCATACCAACGCACATGTTGCCGTCTTCCCGGACTTCTCCAATGAGGTGCAACGGCAGCGGTCCAGGTTCCAGGAGGTTAAGAAGCGCCTCCGCACTCTACACCTCAAATACGCCATGCTGTACCCTGCAAAGCTTCGTGTGGAATGCGACGGTAGGACCCACTTTTTCGAGGACCCAGAGTCGGCATCCACTTGGATTGACCGGAGAAATCGGCGAGATTGAGCATGCCGCGCTGTCTGGGAGTTGTGAGTACTTTTCTTTTCTCTCCCCTGCTGCCCCCTGTGCCGGTGGCACTCCCTGTTCGTGCCCTGGTGATTCGCCTCACGGTTGCTCTGTTGCTAGTGGGTGCCCTCCGCCGGGACGGGGGAGACAGACCTAAAAGCCTTTTCCGCCCCTCCTCGGATCTCACAGCATGCTCGCCACCTTCGGGTGACCTAACTGTTAATTCCCCGTTCTCCCCACACATGGGAGATACTTGTAGAGGGCAGTTTACCGACCGTTGCTGGAACTTCCTATCCTACTTTACGTACCACCCTGATGGCAGGCGGGGCTCCCTTCTGCACGGCTGCAATGGTGTTGTGCTTTTGTGGCCCCTACTCCCCATGCACTTCTCAGAAGTCGTCGCCCCCCCTAGGTTCTCTATGGACTTTTTTCACTCCCCCCGTTTACCTGACTGTTTTTTCCTTCTTTTTTGTTTTCTGTTCATCACAGGTATCTATGTCCCTTTGAAATTAAGTCCCTCGCCTCCAATGCTTTTTTCACGTTGGATGTCCCCGGTTGATACCTGGTTTTGGGATACTATGTTCATACCGAGTTGGGGTGGCACTGGACTGGGAGGGAAGGGAAATGTTTTGGCTGTTTTTTATTTGCCACTATGTTCACAATTGTTTATTTCTGCTAAAGGTACTATGTCATTGTCATACATGCACTATCAATATTGGTTGCTGATGTGTTCTGTACTGTCTGATGTGTCCTTATCTGCTCTGCTGGTTCTGGTCTGGCTGCGGTCTATTATACACACCATATACCCACCATGAGTTCCCTGAAGTTCCTCACGTGGAATGTTAGAGGCTTGCGCAATAAGATCAAACGCACAGCGGTCCTGACATTTCTCAAATCTCAGAGAGCTGACATTATCACACTGGTCGAGACTCATGTCACGGGCCACTTGCAATCCTCCCTTAAAAAACCTTGGGTGGGGTGGGCTTACCATGCCACTCACACCTCATATTCCAGAGGAGTATCGGTCCTGATTGCCAAACGGGTACCTTTTGAGCTTATACTGCTCCGCACGGATCAGCAGGGCAGATATGTGTTTATGCACGCCACCATTAATGGGTCTCCTATCCTGCTACTTGCCTGCTATATTCCCCCCCCCCGTACAACTCAGCTGTAATTCAGGAAGGCCTTGCCTTTATGACACAATACCCCTCCGTACCGGCAGTGTGGATGGGGGACTTCAATATGACCCTGATCCCCGCTCTGGACCGTCTGGGCACACTGGATCCCCCCCTTAACCCACCGACCCATACCAGACTGCACCGCATAATGACCGACTTTGCTCTTGTCGACACTTGGCGCCACAAACACCCGCACACTAAAGTCTTCTCATGCTTTTCAGCCAGTCATAACACAATGTCACGAATTGATTTTGTTTTTATCTCAATGTCCCTGCTGCCTAAGCTAGGAGATGTGGGCTTTGCTCCGAGAGTACTCTCGGATCACGCCCCCTACTGGGTCACGATCCAGCTCCTGAAGGCTTCCCCTGCTCCTTCTTGGCGGCTAAACCTGTTCTGGCTGACTGCCCTGCGGGACCAGGATGACATCCCCACAGAATTGCAATATTATTTTACGGCCAACAGGGACACTGCCACGCATGATGTGGTGTGGGAAATGTTTAAACTTCACGCTCCTTCCCTACTTTCCACACGTATTAACAGGCTTAAACGGTCATCAACACTTATTGTCCAGCAGGCTGCGGAGCACCTGCAGGTGCTGGAGGAGGCGTTCCACCGGGATCCCTCGCCCAGCGCGGCCAACAATCTAAAGATTCAGGCGCGCCAGGTCTCCCAATTGCACATAGAGAAGGCTAAACAACGTATCTTCTTCTGTAGACAGAGGGTGTTTGAGTATGGAGAGAGATCGGGCAAATTGCTCGCATATCTCGCCCACTTGGATATGCGTCCCCCTGTGGTGGTGTCCTTGACCGATCCACAGGGGAACGACATCACCGATCCGCAACTGGTGGCGGAGGAATTTGGGAGATTCTACCGTGCACTCTACACTTCCAGGGTCACCCACACTTCCCAAGACACCAGGGAATACCTAGCGGGAGTTCAATTCCCTAGACTGACAGACGACCAGCTTGAAATTCTGGAAGCCCCTATTACTGAGGAGGACATTTCCGAGGCCATTTCCTGTCTGGCCTCATCCAAGGCCCCAGGATTGGATGGCCTACCTCTTGAATTCTATGCCACCTACTCCGAAATCCTAATCCCTGAACTTAAGTACCTGTATAAATCCATATTTGACTCAGGAGTTCTACCCCCATCTATGGGAGAAGCCCAAATAGTCGTAATTCCCAAACCCGGAAAGGACCCTAAATACCCGGAGTCGTATAGGCCCATTTCCCTGTTACAGGTAGACATTAAAATATTAGCTAAGATTCTAGCCTCCCGCCTCAACCAGGTTATTCTGTCATTGATACACCCTGACCAAACTGGGTTTATGCCAGGGAAGAACACGGCCATGAATATTCGCCGCCTATTTATGAATATTCAGGGGTCCCATGATGAAATTGGCTCGAGGGTCGTGGTGGCGCTGGATGCCGCCAAGGCCTTCGACTCCGTGGAGTGGAACTACCTGTGGGAGTGCCTCTCAAGATTTGGATTTGGCCCCAGCTTTATTCGCTGGGTCCAACTCCTCTATCAGTCCCCAAGGGCCAGAGTATTTGTGAATGGTTGGCTTTCTGACCAGTTCCCGCTGGAGAGAGGGACCCGGCAGGGCTGCCCCCTTTCCCCCATGCTTTACGCATTGGCTGTGGAGCCGTTGGCCATAATGGTCCGTGCGGACACTTGCATCCGAGGCCTCAGGATGGGGAACCTGGAAGAAAAGATTGGGATGTATGCCGACGACACACTTTTGTATCTGGCGGACTCCGGTCCTTCTCTTATAGCAGCCCTCCAGTCCATAGAACGTATGGGTGGCCATTCGGGTCTGAGTATTAATTGGTCTAAGTCCCAGATCCTTCCGATCGATCATTTCCCCCCCTCGTTCGCGTCCCCTCCTCTGGCTCTTCCAAGGGTCTCCCAGATTAAATACCTTGGCGTACAGGTTACCAGATCGCTCTCAGATTATAAACTACTGAACATTGAACCCCTGTTTGCTCTGATCAAGAACAAGACGCAGACTTGGGCCAGACTACCCCTGGGTGTTATGGGTCGCGTCAGCTTAGTTAAGATGATACTCCTTCCCAAGATACTCTATTTGGTCTGGCATGCTCCCCTCTATATACCACAAAAATTTTTCAGGACAATTGAATCCATCCTGAACTCATTTATTTGGGGTCATGGTAGACACAAATTATCTTGGAGAATTCTGAAGAACCCTGTGACGTTGGGAGGAGCTGCTCTCCCTGACTTTCAGGATTATTATTTTGCCTCCCAACTGTCCCACTTCTATTATTTTGATAAACATGAACTAACGAGATACCAGACACTACTCTGTGAGCACCCAGATGACTCGGCCCACACCCCACTTCAATCGGTCCTAAGAGCCCCATTGACAAGACGCCCCCCCCAACGCACAGCAGACATGTTGACTCACCACCGGAGGGTATGGCGGGAGGCACTGCAGAGAACTGGGACCCCAAAGGTGCACTCTCATACCCCTCTCTGGTACAATACATGCTTGCCAGAATTATTGTCCATTCCGGACCCCGCGGCGTGGATACGCCATGGGATCTTATGTATACACCAGATCATGACCGCTTCAGGCCTTAAAACATTCCAAATGCTGAAGGACGAATTTTCCCTCCCCAATTGCCTTTTCTTCAGGTATTTGCAACTCCGTCACGCCATACAGGCCCAGTTTTCTGGCTCTTACCCGTCCCTGGCAGTTCCCTCCATAGTGGACACAGTCACGGGTAATGTGCCTGCTAAGCTCATCTCCACTTTGTACTCCGCCATTCGTCTCCCTAGCACCACAGCATTGGCCTATACTGCTAAGACTAGATGGGAGGCGGATGTTGGACTTATAGAGGATGAGGACTGGGGCGAGATTTTGGAGGACGTGAAAAAGGTTTCCCCCAAGCTGTCGGACCGCCTCACACAGCTGTACATCATACATAGAACATATCTGACCCCTCAGAGAGTGGCACGTTTCAGGCCCACGTACAATCCAGGATGCCGCCTCTGTGACCATACCCCGGGCTCCTTCTACCACCTCATATGGTTCTGCCCTACCATTCAGGCATACTGGACACAGGTGATACGCTTCCTACACGATCAGATGGGCTCCCCTGCTACCCTTGACCCAAAGATGTGCCTACTTGGCCAGACTTGGATGCCGACAAACCCCTCCGCACCTTTTTACATGAGACGCTATTCTTGGCAAGAAAAGTAGTGGCCCGTAATTGGATGCAGGCCCTGCCCCCTACAATTCAGTGCTGGAAAAAGGCGGTTAACGATGCTCTCCCATATAAAAAACTGATTTATGTACATAGAGGGTGTCTGCTAAAGTATGAGAAGGTCTGGGACAGATGGATGGCGGATGGTGAAACGTGTACTTGATATGTCGAATTTTTATTTTTGTTGTGTACCGGCTCTACTTTCACTGCTGTTGTTATCTTTATGTCACACAGATGCTTCACTGTGTTCATGTATGTACTATTATTTTGGCCATACTGGCTTATGTTGATTTATGTACCGTGCATACTCTTCAATAAAGTTGATTTCCAATTAAAAAAAAAAGATCAATGGAATCGGTGGGAACTTATCTGAGAGGTGAAAATTGCTCAAGGAACCCCTAACAACCACAGAAGGAGCCCTAGGGGTTTGTGGAACCCTGGCTGAGAAACCCTGATCTTATCGTATGGACTGTATGGTCATCTAGTGATTTAAGGCTTAAAACGTAATATTGACTTTGAGGCCGTGCAATGCTCAACCAATGTCTGTGTGAGGACAATAGGGCCTGCCCACAGTCTGGAATGTTAGAGAAGGGATAAGTGCTGGAGAGAGGAATAAAGTAAGTATTGCAGCTTTTTCCTCTACTCCTAGACTTGGCAAGGGTGTCTGTTGAAACTCCTAAAGTTCAGCATTAAGGAGTTTATTCTTGTGGGCAACCCATTATACATCGTGTGTGTGTGTGTGTGTGTGTGTGTGTGTGTGTGTGTGTGTGTGTGTGTTGCTTTTTTTTTTCAAGTGACATGCACTTTCTTTTCCAACACAACTACATCACAATTCATTTTTTTTTTTTTCCTTTTTTAGGTTACCCCCATCATGCTCCAGAAGCATACTTCCCATATTTTAGAGCACATGACATTTCTACTATTGTACGCCTAAACAAAAAAATGTACGAAGCAAAGCGGTTTACAGATGCCAGCTTTGAGCACCATGACCTTTTCTTTGTGGATGGAAGTACTCCTTGTGATTCTATATTAAAGAAGTTTTTAAACATCTGTGAAAATGCAGAAGGCGTGATAGCTGTACACTGCAAAGGTTTGTACATTTTATCTTTTAAATTTGAAATGCTCTTGTAATTTTTGTTTTACATACTCACTTGGGTTGAACATTCATAAATTCCTGAATCCTTCTTCTTTTTTTTTTTTTTTTTTTTCTTCTACTCCTACATGGCCAGCTCCTTCCGGAGTCATTCTGGGTAGAGAATATCTAGACTTAGTTTCTGGTACCTTTTTTGAAGTAGAAGTGTCCTGCTCCTGTGTTTGCCCTTTTTTTTAAAGCAGTGGTCGCCAACCTTTTTGGCACCGGTGACTGGCTGCGTGGAAGAAGCTTGTGCCAAGGCCCGGTTGGGGGGGGGGGGGGGGGGTGGTGTAAGTGATTTTTCGTGGGCAATTTGTCAGCGCATTATTTCTATTACATTGTGTTAATAAATGAAATAATTCAACTCTCCATAATGCAGAATAAGTGGGAGCCCTGAGTGTCACCTGCCATGTTGCCTGCTACCAGATGCAGAATTTCACTTGCCACGTCACTTGCAACGTTGCCTGTCACCAGATGCGGAATGTCACTTGCCACGTCGTTGCATGCCACAAGATGCGGAATGTCACTTGCCATGTTGCATGCCACAAGATGCGAAATGTCACTTGCCATGCTGTCTGCCACTGCATTGGTGGCAGCACCGATCCATTTAGCATAGAGGGGTGCAGAGTGAAGGCAAGAGAACGGTGAGAGATTAGGTCATCTCTGCTCCCCGCCGCACCTCATTGAGGCTGACAGGGCGGAAGAGCAGCGATGCGGGGGGCAGAGAGAGATGTTCTCTTCCACCCGGCGCTCATATGCCGGGCTCTCTCATGCCGCCCGCCCACACCCATGGCCCAGCTGCATAAAGGCCACAGCACTGTAGTGGGCCGCGGCCCAGGGGTTGATGACTCCTGCTTTATAGGCTGCCATATAAGCTGGCCACACAGTTTAGGATTTTGGTAAAAAAATAAGTTGTGTTCCATTTATTCAGCTTCTACCCCCTGTCATTTTATTCAACCTCTACCTCCTTTTAGTATCCTTTAAAATGGGGACTAGTCACTGGCTGGTGCTGAGTGTCACCAATAATTTTATGGAGTGCTGCAGGTGCTTCTGTTTGCCTGCAAATCCCAGGCACCTTCAGTAATTTAGCTTTAGGAAGAGTGGACCCTGAGGCGCCATTCACACTTGTGCAACTTGTAAAGTGGCATGACAAGTCACAGCTTATTCTTTTCAATGGCACCCATTCAAATCGGTGAGACTTAAAAAAGGTGCCCGCACTAACTACTTTGGCTCAACTTTTGATGCGACTTTAGTCCAGAGTGTAAAGTCGGATCAAAGTTGCACTGGAAATAGCGTGACTTTGGAGATGCGCTAATGTGACTGGAGCCTTGGGCCTCCAACTCCTGCAACATGTAGCTGTGCAGTGTGCTAAAATAAATTATCCTGTCTACATAGCCATTCACACTCCCTCAAGCTGACAGTCCATACAGAGGTACAGGCTGGAGGTTGACTGTGCAGGAGCCTGACATTGCATCTGTGTTATGATTTCTAAAGCCATGGAGGTGCCCCCAGGTTTTGATGGCTCTTGGGACTCTGCATTATTGCCATTGATCATCAACTGGTGGTCTCTCGTGTTCAGTTGTAAAGGGGTGTGGGGGTCAACAAAGTATCAGGGTTGCTTTTAAATCCAGTATTACTGTTTTTAGTCTTTTAAAAGTCTTAAGCCGGCAATAGATGATTCGAATCATCTTGGCCGGTTCACCAGGGACCAGCCGAGAGTTGATCCATGTATGAGCAGGCTGATTGTACCCAAGTCAATACACAAATTGACTTTGGTACAACCAGCATGTTGGATTTCTAGCATGCAATTATTGCCAGTGGCTATAGTCGCTGGTAATTACAGACTGCTAAAGCCACCTGGCAAGACTTTTGTTGCTGGAAATTGTTGCATCAAGTTTTCTCCAGTATCCTCTGCAAACATAACTAATTGCTATGGCTGTCACACCCAACTATCCTAAATATTAACATCTTCCATTTGCCATAGTAGCATACAGAAGGCATGGAGAGACACATGGCTAAAAGCTGTATTAAACCTAAAATCAAACATTTTATTATATTGTAGATTACCAATTCTTAGATGTGATTGGCTGCATTAGTTTCCATTTTTCAGGCTTTCTCTGTTCTATTTTCTGGTGATCCAGCAAGTCTGTTTTTCAAAAGAAAAACTCTCTTGCAGGGACAGGGATAAGACAGATCATTTTAACACAAACAGGGTTGCTTAAAATGATCAGCATTTATTTAAAACCTAAAGGAGGGGTGGGGGGGTTTGCTGTAGCTGCTTATAAATTTTTATCTGGAAATGAGCTTCAATTTGTTGTAGTTTAAATCTACTTATAACACTACCCTTGCCCCCAGAGTGACAATGCTGCTGTTCAAATCTGCCCCTGTGCTCCTCCAGGGGGATGTCTGTATAATACACTGGTCAGATCACAAGGGGGAAAACCAAAGTTTAAAAAAGGAAAGCCTAAAAAAAATGCAGCCACTACATCTGATTTAAGCGGTAAGCTGCAATATAAAATTTTTGGGTTAAATACCAATTGAAGTAAGCCATAAATCGATTTTTTTTTTTTTTTTTTTTTTTTTTTAGAAACTGCAATAAAGCCATTCTTGGGGAAAATTAAAAATAGTCCTTTAGTCCTTCTAATATGTCAAAGAATGTTTGGTATGAAGATGTACAGTATGTGTGTGATTTAAAGTTATTGAAAAAGATGGTTATGGTTGGCCATCCACTGTTAGAAGCGGCAAGTGGTCAGACCTTTCTTATTCAGAGCATATCTTTCTCCTTTTTTTTTTTTTTTTTTTTTTTTTTTTTTTTAACTTATTTATGTTTTTACCCTTTGGCTCAGCTGGACTAGGTAGGACAGGCACCCTGATTGCATGCTACATGATGAAGCATTATAGAATGACAGCGGCAGAGTGCATTGCTTGGATTCGGATATGTCGACCTGGCTCTGTGATTGGACCACAACAGCAGTACCTTGTGGAGTAAGTATTGCCGAAGAATGAGCACCTTCTCAGTTTGAATCTCTGTGCACAGCAGTAAATCACATTTACAAAGCCGCACTGAACATGCGTGCATTTAGTTTTACTTTTGTAATGTAAATTTTTTTAATTATAAAGTACGTACTTTGATGCAGTTAATTATTCCCCTAGCCGTGCCATCCCTGCTAACTTGTTTCCTCACAGTTTTCTATTAAAGCTTGCCAAGTGGTCTGAAAATTGCTGCCTTATGCCTAGATTAGGTGCAAATCAGTCATCGGAAGGACTTTTAGTGGCCCTCTGAATCCTTTAAAAAAAACAATGAAGAGTAGATGTAGTACAGTGTAAGGGGCAATCTGTTTGATCCTGTCCATATCCTTTTCAGCACCTGTGCTTCCCGGGTACATTAAGGCTGGGTTCACACTGGTGCGATCAGACATGGCATGTGATTAGCACTGCATCGCTGTGCACATCGCAGGCAATGTCTGTCTAATGCAAATTCAGCCATACAGTTTTGCATGGCTGAATTCGCATCACATCCAGACCAAAATGGTGCAGGACCCGTGTGTTTTTTTTTTTTGGTCCGCACAGGAATCTGATCACATGGATGTTCACACTCATGTAATCCGATTTCACAATTAGTTCTGCAAAACGATTTTTGGTGGTGTTATTAACTTTACATTGACACCCGTAGCGGTTCGCAGAGGGTAGTGTGAACTGCCTGTGAGTGAAATGCAATGTGTGAACACACAGATCGCTTGCACGGGATAGATTCCCTGTGTGCATGGGGCCCTCTGCTCCTTTCTATTCAAGGTAAAGTATCGTTTCATCGTCACTCGCAGCCATGAAAATTTTCCATTAGCATTTTTTTATCTTTATATGGTTTTCCACTTTTGTGTTTTCAATAGAACATTGTGTTCAGAATCTGCTGGGTTCTTTTTATGTAGATGTGTTTTGAAACACAAAGTCATTGTTGGTTGTATTTAAAAGATCCTGATAATGATCTCAGGTTTTCCCTTTTTGTACAGGCAAACATACTTTATCCTTGCTGTGTAAGGCTGGCCATAGACAGCATTTTTTTTAGCAAAGAAAAGCATTTGATTCCTGCATGAACACAGAGTTAACAGGGGAATCACTCCCGTGGCGCCATGGTGTTCTGGTGGGATAATACAGCCACTAGCAATAATTGTATGTAAAATCAGACAGGCTGGTTGTACCCCCCAAGTTAATTGACTTGGGCACCTTCAGCCTGCCCATACATGGTTCAAATCTGTCAGTCCCTGCTGAACCAGCAGAGATTTTAAAGGTCAATAGCCAGCTTAACCTCTCTTGGACCGCCCACTATATCTCTCATTACTTTGTTATATACTGTTATGGCAGCAGCTAGCTGCCATAACCCCCAGTATTTTTTTTTATTTTATACAGCAGGCATCGGGGGCGCAAGATGTCTCCCACTCGATTCTATGCCCTTGGAGGACCAGAGCGACGTATGACTTTACTTCCGACTGACAGCCTAAGGCCCCTTTCACACTAGTGTGACTTCGAAGTCGCGCGATTTTACTGCAATTTGCGGCCGCGATTTCACGGAATACCCGTGTAAGTGGCATCAAAATCGGACCCAAGTAGTGCAGGGACTACTTTGAAGTCACACCAATATGAATGGTTGTCATTGGAAATCATGGGAAACGACTTGTCATGCTACTTTGCCTTCACAAATCGTGGGACAAGTCGTATAAGTGTGAAAGGGGCCTTTAAAGAGACAATTTTTCGTGTTTTTTTTTTTTTTTTTTTTGTGTAAAATGGACAACCCCCCCCCCCCCTCACAATGAAGAAGACCTGTCATGCTTTCTATTACAAGGGATGTTTACATTCCTTGTAATAGAAATAAATATGATTGAAACATTTTTTATTATTTTTTTAACAGCTGGTGTTAAAATTATTAAGTTAAATAAGAAAAAAAGGGGAAAAATATATTTAAAGCGCCCAGTCCCTTTTGAGCTTGGGTGCAGAAGTGAACACATACGTACGTCACGGCCACATATGTAAACTGTATTCAAACCACACTTGTGATGTATCACTGCGATCAATGGAGCGAGAGCAATAATTCTAGCACTAGACCTCCTCTGTAACTCTGAACGGGTAACCTGTGTACATTTTTAAATCATCCCCCTATGGAGATTAAGTACTGTAGTTTGTCGCTATTCCACAAGCGTGCACAATTTTGAAGCATGACATGTTTGGTATCTATTTACTCGGCGTAACTACTTTCACATTGTACAAAACAATTGGGCTAACTTTACTGTTTTTTTTTGTTTTTGTTTTTTTTGTGTAGTTTCCCCCCCCCCCCAGGTAAGTTTAGAGCCTGCTTGTCATGTGCCAAAAAACATTCCTATGCATTTTCAATGCCAGGACACACACTCTGTAAAGCCATACCCCCCTCACCCCAGAATGCAGTAATGGTGCCTAAGGTTTGAGGCATTGGATTTGTATTTGTTGTGGGGAAGGGGGTACCCAAGTACCAGTTAATTATTTACAAGTTGGGTTACGGTCCACAGGGCTGTGCCCATAGCATTTTGCCTTGATTTTTATGTGCTCTTGTCAATAAAGCTACCACAACCTCAATCAGTGGAAACCCAACCACTGTATTATACCCTTTTAAAAAAAAAAATGCCAAGGGTAGGTAATTGGGTTAATGGTCACTTTTTTGTTCCTAATCCTCCAGTATATTTCTCACATTTTACAGCAAGCAAGTGAGCCTTTGGATGGAAGGAGACATTTACCGCAAAAAGCAGAGGGAGCAGGAAAATGGAAACAAAGTGTCAATGAATTTTATACTCTCTGGAGTAGATGACATTTCTCTTCGGGATGATCTGAGCAAAGCTTCTGGCAAAGAAGACATTGTACTGGTAATCTTCTGTAAATATGAGATTAGACCATTTTTAGAATCCTCATTGTGAATAAAAACTGCAGAATAAGTCAAGAATTATGCTGTTCAATGCTGTGGGTAATGTTGTTGTAATATACGTAAGTAATATATTGCACCTTAGTCATTAGAAGTTGTGTCTGCATTGGGCTTCTCTTTTCCCAAGCCAAGAATACTTTCCGCAAATAAAAAAATACTTGATCTTGCCAGAAATCCAGTGCTCTTGTCAGGGCCTGGTAACTGCAATAAAGAATATCTTTCTTCCAATGCTATTATCTGTAAACTACCAATCGTCCTGTCCCCCTGTAATGGGGAAGAGGAGATACACGTTTGTAGTCTATACTATGGGACCAATCTAGGGTGACAACCTTGCATCCCTACATAAATACAGTAAAACCTTGGATTGTGAGAGCAGCTTGGACTGAGTGTTTTGCAAGACGCGCAAATTTTTTTTTATACATTTTTTTGACTTGGTAAACGAGCGATGGTTTGATATACAATTAGCATCACAACTGAGTATAAAAGAGAAGAGAGGTGCCTCTAAGTGTAGCAATATGCTTACAATTATTGAAGGTAGAACATTTAGCAACCAACATGGCTGATGATTTAAACAGGCACTTCCTAAGTATGCAGGCATCTGGAGTAAAGCTGTTCACATAGACCGTCCTCCACACCGCCATCAACACCATCCCTTCCACGCTGCATTTCAAGCCTCGCTTTCAGATCGTTCTACTGCAGGGTAGTCTTCACGGTCAGGATTGCAGACTTGACAGTGGTGAGATTCGGCGGTGCGGAGGACAGTCTATGTGAACAGCTTTACCCCGGATGCCTGCATACTTAGATGTGCCTCTTTTATTCATCAACCATGTGAGTTGCTAAATGTTGTACCTTCATTAAATGTAACCATATTGCTACACTTGGAGGCGCCTCTCTTCTCTTTTATACTCTGTAGCTCCTGCTGGATTTTGTTTCTAATCCCCTTGTGGAGGCTTTCGTTTTGTGGATGAACATTTTATGGTTACACAACCTATCACATTGCTGAAATCTTTATGTGGACTTTAAACTGAAGGACAAATTATGCTCGCAATCCAAGGTTTTACTGTACATGGCGTGGTGTAGCCACCCAGAGACGATGTGTTCTTTCCAAGATGACCAGGTACAAAAAAAGCAAAAGAAGCTTGAAAGAAGAAAAGGTAAGCAACCACCACACCAAGGAATAAAAAAGCTGCAGTATATTACATATTTTTGTTTTGGTTTTGGATACGCTTGGAGTCCTTTGCAAGTTGTTATACTATACATTAAAGGCGACCAGCCTCCCAATCTGAATATAGTGTACCCACAAAAACTCATCTTAGGCCTTTCATGGGAAATGGCAATCAGTTTCTTGAATTCTGCACAGTTGCCCGATGTGTCATTTTCAGGAATGTGCTGGCTGAGAGTGTTTGGATCATACCTGCACACCCAACTCTCCTGTAGTGTGTTGGCTAGCTATTTATTTTGATAATTGGCTATGCAGCTTGGTTGTAGCTAAAGTTTTAACCACCTTCCATCGTGTATGTATGTGTGTGTGTGTGTGTATATATGTATATGTGTGTGTATATATATATATATATATATATATATATATATATATATATATAATCTATCGTATTTTTCGCTCTATAAGACGCACCTGACCATAAGACGCACCTAGGTTTTAGAGGAGGAAAACAAGAAAAAAAAATATTCTGAACCAAATGGTCTACTAAAATATTTACCAGTGCCCATGAAATTTAGCCTGACCTGTGCCAAAGAAATGCAGCCTGACCATTGCCAATAATGCGCCTGACCTGTGCCAACTAAGCGGCCTGACCTGTGGCACTACAAGTCCCAGCAGAGCAGGTTGCCATATTTCAGCCCCCTCACAGAGGCACTACAAGTCCCAGCAGAGCAGGTTGCCATATTTCAGCCCCCCCCCAAAGAGGCACTACAAGTTCCAGCACAGCAGGTTGCCATATTTCAGCCCCCCCACAGAGGCACTACAAGTCCCAGCAGAGCAGGCTGTCACCTCTCCTCCAAACACAGCATTA
Source organism: Rana muscosa (assembly GCA_029206835.1). Classification (NCBI taxonomy): domain Eukaryota; kingdom Metazoa; phylum Chordata; class Amphibia; order Anura; family Ranidae; genus Rana; species Rana muscosa. The sequence continues at coordinate 783,398,411 of CM055116.1, read as the reverse complement.
GGAGACTGCACAGCCTTCCATCCACTCCTCCCCACTCTCCCCTTACAATAGTTTCCTACCTGAGTCTGGGCGGCATGTCGCGCTGCATAGTGGGGCAGTGGACATGATTTCCCCTTCTCCTAAGACATGTCCCTGCTCCCAGAGACCCCGGTGTTCTGTATACCATAATTCTCCTACCCGCAGCACACAAGGCTGCAGATTACTGGCCAGGCAGTCACCTCCGTGGCTGCAGCGGCGGCTGGAGCAATTATCTGGGCATCTGTGCGGGAGGAGGCCGCGGGAACCAGGACTCCGGAGTACAGGTCGGGGGGGGGGTTTCCGGCAGTGGCGGGGGCGTTGACCGCGGCGGCGGGGGGGCGGAGCATGATGTACATTCAGACTATAAGACGCAGAGACATTTTTCCCCATATTTTTGGGGGAAAAAAGTGCGTCTTGTGGTCCGAAAAATACGGTGTGTGTGTGTGTGTGTGTGTGTGTGTGTGTGTGTATATATATATATATATATATGTGTGTGTGTGTGTATGTATGTGTGTGTGTGTATGTGTATGTGTGTGTATATATATATATATATATATATATATATATATATATATATATATATAATTTTATATTAATTCGTCAATATTGGCCCCCAGATGGCAAATGTGGTTAGTGTGTGCTTCTTTCGATCTTATGGTATTGCCATATTTTACAGTTGCACACCAGTGCTTGATTTAGATCAAACCCATACATTTCTGTAAATTGCATATAGAAGGTTCACAAAGTACAGTGGGGGGGAGGGAAATATTTGATCCCCTGCTGATTTTGTACATTTGCCCACTGACAAAGAAAATGATGATAAGTCTATAGTTTTAATGGTAGGTTTATTTTAACAGTGGGGGGCAGAATAACAAAAAATCCAGAAAAACTAATTTCAAAAGTTTTATAAATTGATTTGCATTTTAATGCGTGAAATAAGTATTTGACCTCCTTCACAAAACATGACTTGGTTCTTTGTGGAAAAACCCTTGTTGGCAATCAAAGGTAAGGTGGTGTTTTTTTTTTTTTTTTGTAGTTGGCCACCAGGTTTGCACACATCTCGGGAGGGATTTTGTCCCACTCCTCAGCAGATCCTCTCCAAGTCATTAAGGTTTTTGAGGCTGATGTTTGGTAACTCGAACCTCCAGCTCCTTCCACGTTTTCTATGGCATTAAGGTCTGGAGACTGGCTAGGCCGCTGGCTTCTTAAACAACTCCTTTGTTGCCTTGGCTGTGTTTTGGGTCATTGTCATGTTGGAATACCCATCCATGACCCATTTTCAATGCCCTGGCTGAGGGAAGGAGGTTCTCATCCAAGATTTGATGTTACATGGGCCCCGTCCATCGTCACTTCGATGTGGCGAAGCTGTCCTGTCCCCTTAGCATAAAAACCCTGCCAAAGCATAATGTTTCCACCTCCATGTTTGATGGTGGGGATGGTGTTCTTGGGGTCTTAGGCAGCATTCCTCCTTCTCCAAACACGGCAAGTTAAGTTTATGCCAAAGAGCTCAATTTTGGTCTTGTCTAACGACACTTTCACTCTATTCTCCTCTGAATCATTTAGATGTTCATTAGCAAACTTTAGACGAGCCTGTAAATGTGCTTTCTTGCACAAGGGGACCTTGTGGGCACTGTAAAAATTTCAGTCCTTCACGGCGTATAGTGTTACCAATTTGTTTTCTTGGTGACTATGGACCCAGCTGCCTAAGATCATTGACAAGATTCTCCCGTGTGGTTCTGGGTTGATTCCTCACCGTTCTAATGATCATTGAAACTCCATGAGGTAAGATCTTGCAAAGACTCTTTCCCCGATTTTTGTTCATTCCCCGACTTGGTTGGGGTAGGCGGTACACTTTGGGGGTGGGTCAGCCACGCCTCGTGACCTTTGACCTCTGGGGGAGGTCCCTGTTCCAATTCCTAAGTCCTAGCCTTATTCTTCAAGGGAAAACCCTAACCCTTTTATTTTGGGTTTCTTCCATTTGCAAATCGCACCAAGCTGCTTGGCGATGGTCTTGTAGCCCATTTCAGCCTTGTGTAGGTCTACAATCTCTTGTCCATGACATCTTTGGACAGCTCTTTGCCATGGTGGAGAGATTTTGGGAGCCAGAAATCTTGCTTGATATTTTTGTTCTGTCTTTCTCACTGTTAAAATAAACCTACCAATAAAATTCTAGACTGATTATTTCTCGGTCAGTGGGCAAACGTACAAAATCAACGGGATGAAATACTCCTCCCCCCTCACTGTAATTCCAGGTACCAGCTAACTGATATATTGTGGAGAAGTAAGAGCATTTATTTTGCCTACTCTTCTCAAGCACCTTAAATGCAAGTATAATAATTTTTTCCTACAGTACAGAACGCAGGAATCAATTAATAGACCATGGGTATAGGCTGCTTCCTTCAGTGAGACAAAGTGATAAACCCCTTTCCCGCTGAATATATTTCTGCTATTTTTCGCCATATTTTATTTTTATCTCCTTCAACTGACACTTCTATCAAGATTTGACTGTTCACTGCCATCTTGGCTCCCTTGCAGTTCCCTGTTCTGTAACATTCTAGTATACTGTACGCACACCCTGCAGCAAAGCAGGGCTGACCTGTAATGATTGCTTCGGACACTTGCTGCTGCATTCAGCGCTCTCCTTGGTATGTGGTGCAGTGAGTGTAGTTGGGGTGCTATACAGGTCCAGGGCCCTAGTCCATTCTTATGGTAGCCAGACCCTAAAGACACCTTTTGAGGGTAAGAGAGGGTTCCTCTGTACTCTCTTTTACATACCGATTCCTGGCTTGCATGTCTTGATGGCTCTGCAGTACACACTATACATCCTTATTCTACAGGACATACAATAGTGGTGTGTTTATAAGGCATAGATGTAGGGGGACCTTTTAGTGTTTTTCCATCATTGTTGTTGTCTCACTATTCGGTCTGATAGGTAAGTTTTTTGTTTTTTTTTTAGTGTTTTCCTGTTCTAATTTGGTATTTTTTCACTTCCCAACCAGAAGTTCCTTTTGCAGTTAGTGACGTAGTGATTCTCAGACTCCTAGCTATACACTTCAGCTGCTGTTTTTACTGACAACAAAAGCTGGTAGCTTGCCACACCACCTATTGCGGGATTCTGCAGAGACAGCCACTGAACTGGACTGCTACCACTCCCTCATACCGGACACGCTAAACTCCCTTAATACACATCCATTCCTTGAGTACCCCACGGGAGGACCCTTACTGCGCAATGGATGATTACTAGCACTTAGGAGCAGAAACACGCAGGACAAACGGCAGTAAGTCCACCGCGGTTCATGAGGAAATTCCATTACACTCAAGTTGATAGCAGTACCTTTTTTTTTTTTTTTTTTTTTTTTTTTTTCCTTCTCCAGAGCAAGGTCTTACACCAACACCCCTTCAGCCCCATGACTCGGACCTCCTATGCAACCTATTGGCTAAAGCAGAATTTACAGCCACTATCAGAAGTGCTCTTCTGCCTGGCCTAAAACCAGAATAGACTGACAATTCTTTGGAATGGGTGTCCTCCTACTGATTTAGATCTGTTCTTTCACTTCCCCTCCCCTCCCTCAGGTGCAATCCTCACCACTGAGGGTCCTTCTAGACGTGGCAAACCTTACCTCTCCCTCCCACAGATGCTAAAGTCTTCCTCATGCTAATGGTGCACCCCCAAACAAAGGTGAAGGGTAGTTTCCTTACACTTACCCCAACCTAAAGAATGTCTAACTTTTCTTTAAAAAAAAAAGTCGGCTTACCAACTCCTACATAGGAACCACTGTCCTTTTGAAAGCTGTTCATACCACATTACAAACTTACAGGAATTTGGCTCCCACAATATTTTACATTTTTTACCCAGCTCTTTAGCTAATGCTATAGGTAGTGTTCACATGTACAGAAAACTGGAACCCCCCCCCCAGTCCCTGCTGTACTTTACCCTCTGCTCTGTGCAGCACTTCTAGAATGGACTAGATAGATTAAATGTGACAACGCTAACCAATTTGAATCAGTCTGGTCAGTCCCCAAAAGCACTGCATGGAAAAGAGAAGGAAAATGCTGAGATTTCAAATTTCTGGACCGCTAGACCAGCTGTGGGGGTGCCAAGAGTTTAGGGTCTGCGGAGGAAGGTCTGGGGTCTCATATTCCTCCTATGTCAGGAAATTTACCCTTTCTAGGTAGCATAATATGCATTTTCCTGCATGCTAATGCATCTAATTGTTTGGGTGCACTTGGTGTATAATCCAGTATACTTGACTGCAGTAACGTTTCCTTGTTTTCACACCTATCTTTTATGGCTTTTATTTTTTACAGTACAGTGAAGATGAAGAAGCCAATGGTGTAACCCAGGGCGATAAACTCCGTGCCTTGAAGTGCAAGCGACAGACAAGAACATCGGCAGCTCCATTGTCGTAAGTTTGTCACGTTGATCAAGCTTGTATTAGGCCATGCTGGTTCTGTGCTAGTTGTGAAGAATTTAATTTTTAAACTTGCGCTACAGATTGAAAAAAATCTATAGTTCAAATTTTAAACATAAGGTCGTATTGTATGCGTTCTTTATTGAAGTATGTAGTTTCTTACCTGCCTTGCTGAAGGCTTTAGTCAGTGTCTAGCCAACCAGAATGTTGTCCTCCACATTGTACCTAGATAACCTAAAGCTAGTCGTTATGAGCTCAAACACTTGGAAGGTATCTACTACTGCAGTATATGTGGAGAATGTGGCTTGGAGTGTGAAGCTTGATTGTGTAGATTTGCGGGGTTAGGGGTAGATTCCGTCACTAGAACAGGAGTTGGGATAATCTTAAGTGATCAAGCTTAGAATAATGCATTTTGACTCGTTGTGGGTGTGATTTTGGTTGTTTGTGGCCACTGACTTGATATAAAAGATTTGGTAACTGATTTTTACGCAGCGATTTTCCTTATCCTTTCAATATGAGGAGTCTATTTGGTTTAGATCTCTTAACCTAACGTTTGAGATTATTTGAATGATGGTTGGGATTATTAAGTGTTTTATTTTTTTTATTAAAACCCATATACAATAATATCAATGGCTGATGGCTAAGCCAAAATACAGAAGAATTCAAATTTCAAGAATGCAGACTTCTGGGTAATCTAGGTCATCTATTTGACTGCATCTGTTTCTCTCAGGCAATATTATTTTGTCATTAAAGTTGTGTTTTGCTTAACAAGGGCAAGGTAACAGTACAACAATAAAATGCCTCTGCAAGATGGATATTCTTTTCTTTCCATTTTTAGCACAGGTTCCCCTTTTTTAAAGTTATAGTTTCTATAAAGTAAGCTTTTACAATTCAGCGTGAATACCTGATGTATGAAAGTTACACTTTACAGGTTCATAAAGTTTTGTAAGCCGCAAAAGTCACAAATCTTATTTTCTACACTCTTTGACCTAACTCGGGTCACATTATTTAAAGTAAATCTGATCTTGACTAATGTTTCCGAGATAAGTGCTAAAGTGTGGGTACCCTGTGTGGCTTGAAAGTACCTGTGTTAGTTTTAAAGAAGAGGCCCATGGATCCTAGATCCAGGCTTTTTTCATGGATCCTTATCGTCTGACTAAATTGAAATTTCAGCTGTTTCCTATCTCAAATTCAATATGGCGTGGGGCTTAATCTCCATTTGGGCAGCAGTCATGTGCTCATGTAAAGCCTTGGATCCAAAGAACTTGCATACGGACATGGGACATGATTTGAAGACTAGCACACATCTGTTTTTTCGGCACCACCGAAGTTCCTGGCATTTACCTTTTTTCTTTTTTTTTTTTTTAGAAAAGAGGTCCTGGACTGCCGCGCTCAGTAAAATGGTTTATTACAAATTTTTCAAAAGGGCAAATCCAAAAAATTAATCCATAAATTCCAAAGGCAAACCAAAAACAGACAGTGGACATACAGGGGCTGACCGCTATTTACCTTTTTTAGAAATGTTTTTTGCTAAGCTAGGCAATTTCATTGTTTTGGGAAATTTATTTTAGACATTTTTTTGTTACCCCTCTGTTTTTCACCTATTTTAAGATGCACAACTTTTTTTTTTTCACATTATGGCGTTTTTTTTCCGAATGTTCTAATATTATGTATTCTTTTAGGTTGAGTTTTTAAAAGAAAATTTATTTATTTATTTTTTATTTTTTTTTGGTCTGCCTTGTTTTACATGCACCACATGATTTTAGGAAACGGGTTTTAAGTTTAATGGAAAAGTATTTTCTATTTAATTTGTGCAACAGTATTCGTAATTTTTATGTGTGGACATGTCTTTCAGACACCTCCAATCCTGAATTTTAGGTTGTTTTTTTTTGGTTCTTGTTGGATTAATACTAACAATATATATATATATTTTTTTTTTTTTTATGTTTCAGTGAGTGTGCGCCTGTTAAGCTTTTCTTTCAATTGTGCAAGAGTAATTGTGAACTAACAAAAATCTGAAACTGGACTAACCTTTTTTATGTTTAAAGTAGAACTGTGGCAAGGCTATGGGCATTTTAACGATTTAGCAAATTATTAACAGGCAGCAAAATATGCTTTCAAACAAGACCTAACTGACCTCTGTAGGGGAAGACGCTGTTGGACAATTTTGTCCTCAAAGTTCACTGAAGCACTGACGTTCATTTTAGTAAATATAAACTGCTAAATACCTTTTCTCATTAGCAGTACATAGCAGTCTTGTGACTTCTGACAGTGTCCAGCCAAACACTGGTTAAAGCCTGCAAGAAGAGTTTTAAATTCTCCTCTGGCTGTCCTATGAGGCTGCATGACCCCTGACTCTCTGTCTAGACAGTGCTCATTGGGCCTGTGCTGATCACATGCACCCTCCCCCAAAAAAAAAATACTCTAGCAATACACACCAAATTGAGCATGTGCAGAGTGCCTCCTAGGACTCTGAGCTATCGTCAAATGGATTGGGGGGACAGTAAAAGGAGGGGAGGATCAGAGAAGACATGATTAAAGAGCCTTTTTACACAATGCAGAGGGGTAATCCCTTAGGTTCCACAGTGAGTTTAACAAGCATGCTTTACTGTGTATAAGCAGACTAATTGTAATGTTGTGGGTTTAGTAACACTTTAAAGTAGAACTATAGGCAAAACTTCCTTTTTTTTTTTTTTTCGTGCTCTGTGTCCCATTGCGGAGATTTCACTTCCTGTCCCATAGCCAAACAGGAAGTGGAAGGAAATGCATGCAAATTAAGGTAATTCCTAGGGGCCCCCATGTCATCAGAATTGGTGTCCCTATTGAAAGATTTCCCCTCTATTCTTTTTCTGTGGCCAACCCAAAATTTTGAATTTTTACTTTCACTTTTTTTCAACAATAATGGTAACTAGGAAAACGAGAATCTCCCAACTGGGACACACAGCAATAAAAACTATTTCTAATCTCTCTGCACTGTATCCAAAACTAAAAAAAAAAGTTTTGCCTTTTTTAGTTATATGTAAATGGCTTAGTCACAGTTTTACTTTTTAAAGTTTATTATAGTTGTGTTTTTTGTCCTTGTTTTCTTTACATTGTCCCAAGTTTGCCCCATAAACTTGCTTTTGGTCTTAGACGGCCTTTGCTGTCCAGTCAATTCTTTGAGGGCTATGAGCCTTTTAAATAAATTTTATTTTCATGAGGCACGGCTCAATAAATCTATGATCTAGAGTTTTATAGACCCCATTATGTAGAGTCTGTATGTAAATTTTATTTTTCTGCAATGCATGCTGTGTACTTTGCTATAGAACAGGTCTTGTGAAGTCTTTCAGTTAAACCTACAAGTTTAATGATGACTTAAGCTTGAATATTTAGATTATTGCCTAAGCCCAACCAAAACTGGCTTTCTGAATATGGAAGTGCATATTGGTTGCAAGGCTCACGCTGAAGCTGGAACCTCCTGGACTCCGCAGACTTTTTTTTCGAGATCTGTGTGTGTCAGGTCATGCTACAGAATTCATTCAACATCAACTTCATGAAAAATGACAAGACCCAAGAAACACATGGTCCCTCTCTCAAATGCCTATGTACACGTGTTAGGGCCAATTTTTAGACCAGAGACAATTTTTATTTTTTTTTGTGTTTTTATATGCTTTAATGAAACGTAATATATTTCAGCTTACAGAGCCTTAGATGTGGTTGGTAGATATTTGTTTTCAGGCTTTTGTTCTTATTTTTACCTGGTAATCCTACCGAAAGCAGTGGTTATCACCAAGGCTATCTTTTTTGTCTCCATTTTATTGGAGATGGGGGAGAATAAGATGTTTGGAGAAGGATGGCATTGTTTTGGGCCTACAATTGAGCTCACAGGAGGTTTCAAGGGCACTGAAAATACTAGTTGATCGAGAGAAATTATTTATTTTTTTGCCTGGAAAATGAACTTATGCAGCCACCAAGACTGATAAGCTGCAATATATTTCTTTTTGTTTTTGAGTTTAGTTTTCCTTTAACCAGAACTGTCTGTGCCATAATGATGCCCTCAAAGACTTGGCAATAAAGATCACGCACATTTCACTGCTTTTGCACCATCCACAGCATACCAAGCCCTGCTTCTCCATCTCTATTTTTGTTCCATCTTTTCCCCTTTTTTAGATGGGCCCTAGCTATGCTGTTCTCTACACTGTGTGGCATAATCACCTGGTGGATTGTGTGGGGCCCCCCTCTGCCCTTCCTGCTATTCTGTTTTGATGGTTTAAGAACATAATAGCCTGCAAGACCATGGTAAAATGGCTAGTGTAAGTGCCCCATTAGATGTGTTCTGTCATATGTGTGTGTCAAGTGCATGAGCTTTGTCTGCTTTCCCCTGCTTTTTTCTTTCACTGTTTAATGTAAATCAGTTTTTTTTTAACATATTTGCCAACAGTTGGCTGTGTAGCCAAGTTAATTGGGAGTACTTGAGCAAAAAAGGTCAAGCTTAAAAGAAGACAATTGGACCCTTAGACATTCTCATTTTCATCTTACCAAGGCATCCATTATTCTGTGCATGTAGTGTGTCCTGCCCTTTTTAAAGATGACATATTTTTTCATCTATTAAAAACTCCATGGTGATAAAAGGTGTAAGCTGCTTCAGTTACCATGTGCTACTTTCTGGTGTCTACCAGGATATGCTTTATACTTGGATGACATTGTCCACTGTACAATTTTTTTATTTGTTTTGTTTTTGTGGCTCATTGTCTCTTACAGAACTCGTGATTCGTGGCTTGCATATATTTATCCTTAATTTTTCAGTCCTAGATCTTTTCTACAGTGTTTTTCCTGTAGCGAACCCATACTGTTAAGCCCTGTACACATGATCAGATTTCCTATGGTTTTTTAACCGGTGGATTTTTCCATCGGAAAACCGATGAAGCTGACTTTCATCAGTCTTGCCTACATGCCATCAGTCAAAAAACCGACCGTTCCAAACGCGGTGACGTAAAACACTCCGATGAGCCGAGAAAAATGAAGTTCAATGATTCTGAGCATGCGTCGACTTTATTCTGAGCATGCGTGGGTTTTTTATCCCCACAGACGATGGTAATTTTGCTATCGGTTTTTTAACCATCGGATAAATTTAAAACATGTTCTACTTTTAAACACGATGGGAAAAAAGACCGATGGGGCCCATACAATCGGTTTGTCCGATGAAAAAAGTCCATCGGACTGTTTTTTCGTCGGTAAAACCAATCGTGTGTACACGGCTTTAGAGTTCACAGGAAAAAAAAAATACATTGGTCACTTTGACTAAAGCCTTTTCGTTTTTTCATTCAACCCAGCAGGCTGAACAAAAAAACTGAAGCGCTCGGGAGGAGATCCTGTACTGACAAACCGGTGTTGGTACAGTGATCTCCCCAGCTGAGCTATTGGCTGAAAATGCTGATCGGATACTGAACGTCTGCCTTTTTTTTTTTTTTTTTTGGCCATGCCGGACCAGCTGCAGTACACACAGGCCAAATGTCGGCCAATTTTCTATTGAGCCGGCCGATACCGCCTGATATTTGCCCCCCCCCCCCCCCCCCCCCCCGTGTTTGGCCCTTTTCACCTTTTTTCTCTGCAGCTTGAAATTGTTCAATTGTCTCTAAATTGTCCATGACTAGTAACGCTCCTAATAGGCTCTTGCTTCTGGTGGGTAACTCATAGGGCTCTTATGTGCCTGCACCACCCCATATTTTTATTTTTTAGTACGAAACGGACAACAAACTCATATCTGGAGCGAACGTCGCTCATTCCATTACAAAGATCTGGTAGCTGGTAAACATCGAGTAGATACATAGCAACCCAATAATCACATATCAAGCACCACCCCATATTTAAAGGAGCTGTTGTGGAGATGGCAAAATGCTAGTGGGGCACAGATTGATGCTATTGAGTGGTATATTTTCTAATTGACCACACTGGACAAATGGAGATTATTTTTTTTATTTTTTTTTTATGCATGTTAAATTGGACAATTGACTTGTCTGTAATATTGCAATTTAGTTGGGTAAGAACAACCATGCCTCTTTAAAATACCTATTATAATGGTTATCCTGTATAACCTATTTTGCATAGGAGTTCTGAGTGAATCAAACATTTCATCTATCGGTGTATTTTTGAATTTATGGCAGTCTCTCCATGAATGAAAATTGTAGAAGCCAACCTTTTTACAAGAGTTTTAAACTTAAAACATGGAATGCAGTTAGTTTAGTTCTTTCCTGTAGTGCTGTTATGCTAAAGAAAAAAACTGGCAGTTGCTGCAATAATCCAGAGTGATAGTTTCTGTATCGCCGTCCTGAGTGTAGCTGGAACACCCTCTCCAACGAGGATCTAAGCCCTCCCTCGGGTCGGGGGACAGGCGTGTAGCGGGATAAGAAAGGACTAGGATAGTGCGTTTTAACTTTAAGGTGCCTGTTGACAACGTCATTTTCTGACGAAACATGTCAGGGCGGTGCTATGTATTTACATCACCACGTGACCCCGGAAGCACGGGCTTTCGTTTTTTAACTTGGTTCTTCTTGCTGGCTATTTTAAATTTGTTACCTGTCATCATGGAATTTTAATAAATTACCCAGCGTTTTTAAAGTTAACGCAGTATCCTAGTTCTTTTCTTATCCCGCTACACTCCTGTCACCTGACCCGAGGGAGGGCTTAGACCCTCGTTGGAGAGAGTGTTCCAGCTACACTCAGGACGGTGATACAGCAACTTGTGGTGAGGAGATCGATAGGAGCCTGGAGATTTTGACCTTTCGGAATGAGCCCAAGACCCCGCAGAGGGTTATATCTGCAGGCATCTGTGACCTTGCTACTATCGGGAGGTCCACCTGATCCATTAAGGGTCCCTATTTTCTGTAGTGTGTCCCACAAGGAGGAGCTCATCCCTTGGTGTTGGTGGATAGTCAGCTACGTCTTCGCTCTCAACCTCAACTCCTTGTTCACTCTGCCTTTTGTCACATTGTGGAACTGGATCTAATTTCTTTTGGATTTAGTGGACTTTGTATTGATTTATTTTGTCACAACATCCCTTTATCAATCTTTCTGAGCACTTGTCATCCATTCAGTGTACAGATATTTTGGTGGACTATCTCAGATATATGATTTTGTTATTTATATATTTTTTCACTGAATTCATTGTATATTTTATAATTTTTGCGTTTATATGTGGTTGGATACTTTGTTCTATTTAAGGTACACATATCTTAAAGTGGTTGTAAACCCAACCACACAACTTGCACCTACAGGTAAGCCTAGATTAAGGCTTACCTGTAGGTGCAAGAAATATCTCCTTAACCTACACGGTTAAGGAGATACTTGCAGAAGACCCTGCACCGATGTCTACGGCGCATGCGCACCATAGAAAACAGCGCAGGCGCACTGAGCGTTGTCGGTTCTCTCAATGTAGACTGACGTCATCGCTGCTCCGGCCAATCACCGGAGCGGGGATAACAGGAAGACAGTCGGAGCAGACATGGAGGGGGACGAGGAGCGCGGCGGAGGCTTCAATCGGAGGCAAGTGCCACATAATGAGCTAGTATGCATAGCATACTAGCTTATTATGTCGTTTTCTTGCAGGTGTGTTTTTTTTTTTTTTTTCGAAAAGTGGGTTTACAACCACTTTAAAGAGCACATTTAATATCACACAATATACTTTTCACATATTTACTTAGCGCGACTACTTTCCTTTTACTTACCATTTTAGATGATTATCGCATGTTTTGTGTTGCAGCTTGGCACATAAGCACATATTTCTCATTATTCACCATTAGCGTGGTATTCGCCCCTTTATTACATGGTACGGTATAAACTTCACACAGTTTTTAATACCAGTTCTCTGGTAAAGCGGGATGTTGTCATTTTCATCATTCCATGTTTGGCTTGAATTGATTTGTGGCTGTTACAAAATCCCTATTAAATTGCATCTCTTTACTACCAAGGATTTGGTTGTTGGCAGTGGTCCCCACATGTGTGTGACACATCTGTGGTTTGAACCATCGTTCCCATGAATAATGAGCCCTTGGAATAGAAAATCCTCTTAAATCTCGACAATCAGTTGCCGATTACCTGATTAAGGCCCTTCACCCGAAGACGACAATTTTTTTTCCACCCTGCCATATACACTTATCTAAAGATTATTTTTTTTTTAGTTGTCTCTATATTGTATTGTATCTTCATCCGGTTCCCGCTCTCGCCTGGGAAATTGTCTCCTTTGGTCTTGTGGTGCCGGTAGTGCTGATAAATATTCTCTGAAATGTTACTCCTGAAGAAGCGGGTCACCACAAAACAACCTGTAGAGTTTTTTTTTTTTTAGTTTTAACTGGATCAAGGGTGTTACCGTAAATTCATTGTGGAAACTATATACCATCTCTATTTTCTTCATCCAGGTTGTGTCAGAAAATTGAATGTAGGGTGTTCCCTTATCAGGATAATCGGCATCCTCATTTGTACTTGTATATCTGTCGATTGTTTTTATGCCTAAACTTGTCTTGTTTAATACATTTATTTTTGTATTAAAAAACTAAGTCTACACCGTACCATGAAAGTCCTAGTTACCCCCCTAAATTTTTCTAGTTTTCCATTTAAATCAAGGACGAAGGTACTTTACTGTCTTTTTTTTAATTTATTTTTTATAGTAGCATTCAATTAATTTGTAATATGCAAAGTGGTTGGAGGAAAGCTTCAGAATGGCACAGATGTTTTCATTACAAATTATGTGAGCAGACTGCAGTTCCTCTTTAAGTTGAATTTGTATAAAAGATGGAACAGGTATATTTTTAAGTAACTCCAGCCAAAATGGCATGGGGAAGGGGTTAAACCTCAGGGGGAGAGAACCCTGCAAGACAAAGGCATAATGAGCTAGCATGCATCGCATACTAGCTCATTATGAAATACTTGCCTCAGAATGATGTCCTGAATCAGTCTGTACTTCGAGTATGGGGCTGACATCTTCCACTGGAGTTGCTTCCTGGTTTGTGGCTCCAGTGCTGTAATTGGCCGGAGCCGCCGGGCATGGCTACTGGAGAAACTGCACCAGCGGCCTGTTTCTTCAGTGCGCATGCGCCAATGAAATCGGCAGAAGCGAATATACGGAATATCTCCTAAACGACACGTTTAGGAGATATTCACGGTACCTACAGGTAAGCCTCGTTGTAGGCCTACATGTAGGTAGAAGTGGTGCAACAGAGTTTACAACCACTTTGCCTCCCCTGTAATGTTTTGTTTTGCGGTCTGTGTCCCTGTTCAAAAGATTTCACCTCACTTTCTGTGGATTTTGGGTTGTTGTAGAACCCAGGATTGGTGATAAAGCTTCCTGTTGTCTCCCTCCGTTTGTACGTGTGAGTCGCATGTAAGTCGAATGTATATAACTGTGGGACTGCCTATATATGAAAGGTACACAACTGGTAAAGCGGTTTGTCAGTCTACTGTGGAGCATAACATACTGGCAGCTCATCTGTTACCTGTACCCTGATTTACATATTACGCCCCCCCCCAAGCAGCCACTGCTTCAGCCTGCAAAGCAGCATCGTCAAGACAGGGGTGCAGATTGTAGCATGTGCTGCTGGCAGCTAGTGTTCCACTCCGCTCCACCTTCTGTAGCCCCCACTGCCTAATCTTAGCCTTGCATAAGAAAAGCAGCATTGTTGAATCTGTTTATGCATTGAAAAATACCTTGACCATCAGTGGAAACTAAGGAAAGCGTTTGATACACCTGTACGATGAATATGTTGCATATCTATATTAGACAAGTAATTTTTCCCTATCATATGTATTTATTTTTATTGTAAAGTTCAATTGAGACTCATGGGCTGTAGGTCTGATTTGAGAAATGAGCCATGTTCTCATACCTCTTTGGAAACTTCAAATAGTAGAAAAACTTTAGGGAGAAACCTAGCGCAGGAGGGAGAGGCTAAAAAGATTTAGCTTATGATTACATGCAGACTTTGAAAAGAAACCTTTTTAAGGGTCATCACTGAAGTCTTGTTTTTTTTTTTTTTTGAAGGTGCAATTTTCAGGGCTGTCATTTGCCTTTTACTACTTCAGTTATTGGTTGGCAGCAAACCGTGTGTGTGTGTGTGTGATAGATATCTATCTATCTATCTATCTCTCTCACACACTCACACACACACACACACACACACACACACACACACACCAAGGACACCGGATATGCCTGTATTTATGGGTCAGTTGCCTTTTTCAATCTGCAGAGCTGTAATTTTCTGTAACATGCAAAACACTATTGCTACCTGGAGGTGTCCTGTACACAGGTACCCCCAGGTATGTCAGTTCTTGCTTGTATGATTGGCTCACAGATTTTTCCCAGAAGTCTGCACTAAGATGCAAGTCAGATTTGGAGCACCCCCTACAACAAAAAATGAAATTTTTGGTGAGATACACTTAAAGGGAAATCACATCTAAACGGATGCAGACCCTGGAACATTCCTCATTAAAGCCTTGCATGTGCAGCAGCTGACTAATAATTATAAAACCACTCCCATTAGAGTCACTTTCCACATGGGCACAGACAAACTACCAGCTATATTCCTTCAGAATAACAAAATGTAGAAATCTGCAACAAAGTTTGCCAAAATCCCTACAATATACATAAATAAATAAATACGCATTCTTCTCTGGGTGATCTATTTTTCTCAACAAAAGCGAAGTTACTCCTTAAGCAAGTATATAAATGACCGTACCAGAACTTTGACCTTCAAGAACGGGCCGGCAGTGACGGCTCCCATATTTTTCTTGTATGTTGTGTAAGGCTGATCTGTCCTATTGATGTAAATATTGTAATGAGGTTCACAGTGTATACAATTGTCTACATTTTAATCCAGGGGGGTGTGGCTAACTTTTTATAAAAACACTCCTTTTAGCCAAATGCATGACCTTTTTTCTATACCCAAGTGAAAAATTTGCAGCAGTGCACATTTTAAAATAAAAAATTGTACCAAACACCTGTTGGAATCATTCTATGGAAACCGTTGGTTCCCTTCAATATAAACCCTTTAAACTCTCATGTCCACAGATCCAGATCATCCTTTTTCTAGATGCCAGCCTTTTTGTAAAATCCTTTGCGTCTTGCCTAAAATGCTGCACTGGCAGACTTGAATACTTAATTACTGCTTTTACCAGCTTTGATATGTAAAAAATGGTTGTTTTATCATAGACAAAAAAATGCAAGCACATGAGGATCTTCTGTTCAGCTAATGCCGTCCATTTGAGGTCTCCTCAAAGACTTTCACAATACATAATTAGGATTTTTATCAGACTAGGAACTCCCATTTTGAAATGGAAAAGGGTTATGGATGGAAGTATCGCTTGCCTTAAGTAATAATTTGTAACCGTAGCTCATTAGGAATAATGCTCGCTCCCAACACACAGGTGCTGGTGAAGCGTTATGCCCCAAGTTGTGTTCTGTAACCTAGCAGTCTCCTCACATTGGAATGTTATGGCATTATCAGGTCAAAATCGAGCCTTTAAAATAAAAAAAGCAACATTTATGTAATGGTGGTACAACTTTTATAGGGATGCTGGATTTGAAAGCTCAATTTCTGATGTTGGATTTGTTGGTCCATATTTAAAACATCGGTTTGTGCACTTTGTACGCAAGGTGTGTGTAATTCAGGCCACGTCATTTTATTCTATTTTGAACTTTTCAGAGTAATTCTGCAGTCCAGTGTGCAAAACCCCAGATCAGGTTTAACTGGCAGTTCATCCTATACAAAAAGAACCACCAGGTCTTCTGCAGGGAGCAGCACATTGAGAGGGTAAGCTCGTACTTCCCGTCCTAGCATGTCAATGGTCTTGGTCTTAAGAGGCTTATTTGTGGAGACCTGGTTTGAGCATTGTTTCTAGCCATTCAAAAAGGAGGGGGCACCTTCATAGATTTATAATGCACACTTCAGTTTTACCTTGAGCCTCATAATGGGTAGCTATTTTCAAAAGAACAAGCAACTCTCTCCCAGATAAGTTTTCACTTTGCTTAGATGCAGTCTACTTAAAATAGTCCACTTCCAGCACATGCTGCCTCTATATGACTCAAAGGTTTATAGACGATACACAGGTTACTGTGCTGTTAAATTAATCTCTTGTATTGTTTTAAAGTACAGAACCCGAATTTGTTAAAGCGGAAGTAAACCCATCGATTTAACAGTTTCAAAGCAGTTACATTCCCGGCATGCCGGGAATGCCAACTGTCACATTGGTTGTGCTCTCAACCAAACTGTCAAACCATCCAATGGCTGGTGTCATAACTGATCACATGTGCAGCATCATGGCAGTTGAAGAGTTAACAAAGGTCAAGATGGCAGCTTCCTTGCCGGAAAAATGATAGTTTACTTCCACTTTAAGCTGTACACCTACAGTCATTTTCTTCCTATGTAAACTTGTAGTATGAGTGAGAGCTTCAAAGAAAGTTGATTTAATATATCTAGGTTCCTGTACTTCTCTTTGAAAAGCATTCAGCTGGGTTTTTGTTTTATCTGGAAGTTAATAAATAATAGTTATGTTTTCTTTACAATATAGCCCTTCTAAAGTAAACCATAGACCAAACCAGCAGTGTTTTTTGAGCAGCTTCTAAATTAAATTTGATGAAAAACGGGTTGCTGTGTTTTAGGAAACCATATAAAAACTGCAGTATGCATTATGTTAGGCCTTTAAAGTTGCACTCCAGGCAAACTGCTAATGATCAAAGGTTTTGCATTTCTTTCCATCCAATCTTGATATTTCCACAGCAAATCTAGGTGGATAATGCAACCTTTTCTGTTTTTGTTATGATTGTGGAAGAGAGACAGTAGTTTCCTCTTTCCACCACCCAACCTTCTGATTGGACAGTAAAAGAGCAGCAGCAGGCCGATGAGGTCATCCCCCCTACATGCACTGTGCTTCTCTTAGCATGTTCCTTGTCAGTGCCTTTGCTTGCAGTACATCTAATGGGCTCCTTGGTCCTGCCTGTCCCTTTTCAGTGTGAGTGCTGCTGTATAGGTGATTGCAAGAGGCTTCGCAAGTCAAATTCGTGTGTTTCATTTGCCTGGCATTCAACTTCAAATATTCAGTTGAACAGTCTAACTGTAATTTACCGGTATATGCATTTCAGTATAGTATGTTTCTTTGCTTTCGGTTGAAAAACTCATTTTGATATTAACAGGGTCATAAAGCTATATTCTAGTTTGTGGGATTTGAACTCCTAAAGCAGGCCTTGTATATAAAATTCTACTTTTTTTTTTTTTTTTTTTTTTCCCTTTTTTTTTTTTTCCCCGATCTTTTAGTTAAACAATTTTTTTTTTTTTTTTTTTCTATTAGACATAAAGTTAATACTGTAGGTTTTTCACCTGTTTGAAATACTTTAACCATTAATGTTTGTGGATTAGTTTTACTATGGAATATTGCAGAATGCATATGGTCCACTCCTTTCCCTATAGAACAGATCCTTTTGGCCTGCTTACTTAGAACATGGCGGCAGCAGCATAGAATAATTTATTTTGTGCTGTCGGTACTCTTCCACAACCTGGTGCTTTTTAATTTTCTACTAGAACTAAATGCTTTCTGAAATTTATTAGTTGTGTTTATTTTAGTTTAATGAATTTTAGTTTTTCTGTGCTTTTTTTTACATCTGATATCCTCTATTAATCATTTAATCCCTCTTAAAATTTTCTCATAACAATGAGGCTTTTGCTTGTTTCATTACTTGTTACCATTCTTTCTACTTTCCCCACAGCGTGATTCCCGAGCGGAAGAAAAGGATTGCTTTGCACCAAATGCGCTTAATGAAATTATGGTACTCGCTGGGTTCTGCTGCTCTTTGCCTGCAATATGTGCTAGATCGGCTCTTTCAGCCTTCCTAAATCTGCTTGTCTGTGCCGCTCTTAAACTAATACAGCAATATTTGATTGGAAACCTAGAAAATCATCAGTCTCTTGTTTTCTGCACTTATTTACTCAAGAGTGTTGTTAGTGTGCCTCACAAGTGTGTTGCCTGATTTTAGTTTGGTCTGTGTGGGGTTTTTTTTTTTTTTTATTTAATTTTGGAATTTCACCAAACATTAGGTTTTCTGTATGTTTAATCATTGTTTTGGTTTCTAATTGGTTCTGATTTATATTTTATTTTTAACAGCCACACTATTCCTCGTGCTCGGACAGTGCTACGATAAGTGAGACGAGCTGGAGCTGAAGAAGGCCTTTTTTAAAATGAAGGAAAAACTATCCTTGGAAGAAAACGGACTTCCCAAATTGTAGAATACAGAACCTCCAGTCTGCCTTTATTTACCCTCCATGTAAAGGATCCACTGTTATACATCTGCTTCCTCACCAGCAAGCCAGAACTATCCCTATCACTAGCCTGTTGCAGTCTACGTGTCCAGTGCTTATTTAATCCTCCAGCTGTTGTGGCAGGCTCCAGCATGCAGTAGAGCACTGCCAGCATATAGCATGTATATAGCGATGGCAATCATTTTTGGTGTATTTCAGTGGGACCCGAGCACCATGTTACCAGGTGTATGGTGTTCACCTACGTGCTCAAGGGATTTGACATCATACTACACATTCCATCGTCCTGTCATTTTATTTTTCCTTGTTTTAAAAGGAGACTCTTTACAATATACTGTGTGTATATACAGTACGTAACCCCGTTTTTTTTTTTTGAATTCTCATGATACCAAAGGATGTTCGTTTTTTTTTTTTTCTCCCCCCCCCCCCACCTTTTTTTTTTTTTTTATTTTTTTATTTTTTTTTTTGTATGTGGAAGGTGGAACACGGCTGTTCTAGAGAATGCAGTAGCAACTGCTAAGGACCCTATGTAAGAACTGCATTTAACTGGAAGCCTTTCAGCTCAAGGCATATGTTAATTTGAGAAGTTGGGACTAATGTTGTTTGGACTGACATTTTATCCACAGATTTTTATACAGTCTGAGAAAAAAAAATCCTTTTTTTTTGTTACCTTGATAACTTTATATCAAGTGATAACTTAAAAAAAATCACATGTCTGTTTTAACTAATTTGTAATGTGTATTTTCTTTCCTTTAATGAAGTATCTTCAATATTGATTGTGATGCACGGTGTAACAAGTGCATATGCAAATCAAGTGCAACCACCCACAGTCCTAACTTACGAGAACTAAAAGGACACTGAAGTGATTGAAACTTGGTGACCATGGCCGTGTTCTTGACACTAAAGGCCAGGATGTTCGTTTTTTTTTTTTTTTTCCCCCCCTAAGGCATAAAGCTTTCTATTTTTAATATAAAAAAAAAATTAGGCCCAACATAGTCAGAAAAAAAAATATTTTGCCTAAGCTAGTTCTACCATAATGGTCAGTTCTGCTAGTCTTAAAGCTGTTCTCCAGGTAGAAATAATTTTCAAAAGCAAATGTCCTAGCTTTATTTCAGGGCATGTTTTGTAAGGTGTGCTGGGCTCCTTAATCAGAAAATTCTGCTTGCTAACTCTGAGGTAGGGTTTCCTGTTGATCTCCTATCTGTGAGCTGGGTGGTCAGTCTCCCTAAAAAGGGGAAAATAAATTGTAAGCGGAAAGGACCTTTATTGCAAAAGAAACATCCTACGTCCCTTATGTAATAAAAAACAAACAAATTGCACCAACACAGGAGCTTGCGGGTGTCAGACGGCTGGAGCGCAGGTGAGTACTTGTGAACTCTAGTTCCACTTTAATTCCCTTTGCAGGTTCAAGGCGTACTTACATGATGTATGGTGTCTTGCAGACTCCTTATTCCTGCACTGCTGGAAGCTGAGTAATGGGGCAAAGGTAGGCTTTAAGCCCAGCCCTGCATTTTTTTTTTTATTCTAAAGAACTCCAAGAATTACCTTCCTATTTTAAATCTACTGGTTTACAGTGGGTTAAAGCTACAAAAGAGTAGGGCTGAGCGGCACTCTGCCGTTCATAGGCAGCTTTGTATTCTGTGAATACAAAGCTTCCTCTGATTGGCTGAGTTGGAGATTGAAACATCATCAGCCTGCCTCTCCGCCTGAAGCTCTGTACTCATTTACAGAATACATACAGTGCCTTGCAAAAGTATTCGGCCCCCTTGAACTTTTCATCCTTTTGCCACATTTCAGGCTTCAAACATAAAGATATAACATTTTAATTTTTTGTGAAGAATCACCAACAAGTGGGACACAATTGTGAAGTGGAACGAAATCTATTGGATTTTTGAAACTTTTTTAACTAAGAAAAGTGGGGCGTGCAAAATTATTCGGCCCCCTTGCGTTAATACTTTGTAGAGCCACCTTTTGCTGCGATTACAGCTGCAAGTCGCTTGGGGTATGTCTCTATCAGTTTTGCACATCGAGAGACTGAAATTCTTGCCCATTCTTCCTTGCAAAACAGCTCGAGCTCAGTGAGGTTGGATGGAGAGCGTTTGTGAACAGCAGTTTTCAGCTCTTTCCACAGATTCTCGATTGGATTCAGGTCTGGACTTTGACTTGGCCATTCTAACACCTGGATACGTTTGTGAACCATTCCTTTGTAGATTTTGCTGTATGTTTGGGATCATTGTCTTGTTGGAAGATAAATCTCCGTCCCAGTCTCAGGTCTTTTGCAGACTCCAACAGGTTTTCATCCAGAATGGTCCTGTATTTGGCTGCATCCATCTTCCCCTCAATTTTAACCATCTTCCCTGTCCCTGCTGAAGAAAAGCAGGCCCAAACCATGATGCTGCCACCACCATGTTTGACAGTGGGGATGGTGTGTTGAGGGTGATGAGCTGTGTTGCTTTTATGCCAAACATATCGTTTTGCATTGTGGCCAAAAAGTTCGATTTTGGTTTCATCGGACCAGAGCACCTTCTTCCACATGTTTGGTGTGTCTCCCAGGTGGCTTGTGGCAAACTTTAGACGAGACTTTTTATGGATATCTTTGAGAAATGGCTTTCTTCTTGCCACTCTTCCATAAAGGCCAGATTTGTGCAGTGTACGACTGATTGTTGTCCTGTGGACAGACTCTCCCACCTCAGCTGTAGTTCTCTGCAGTTCATCCAGAGTGATCATGGGCCTCTTGGCTGCATCTCTGATCAGTCTTCTCCTTATCTGAGCTGAAAGTTTAGAGGGACAGCCAGGTCTTGGTAGATTTGCAGTGGTCTGATACTCCTTCCATTTCAAAATGATCGCTTGCACAGTGCTCCTTGGGATATTTAAAGCTTGGGAAATCTTTTTGTATCCAAATCCGGCTTTAATCTTCTCCACAACAGTATTACGGACCTGCCTGGTGTGTTCCTTGGTCTTCATGATGCTCTCTGCGCTTTCAACAGAACCCTGAGACTATCACAGAGCAGGTGCATTTATACAGAGACTTGATTACACACAGGTGGATTCTATTTATCACCATCAGTCATTTAGGACAACATTGGATCATTAAGAGATCCTCGCTGAACTTCTGGAGTGTTTGCTGCACTGAAAGTAAAGGGGCCGAATAATTTTGCACGCACCACTTTTCAGTTTTTTATTTGCTAAAGTTTAAACTATCCAATAGATTTCGTTCCACTTCACAATTGTGTCCCACTTGTTGGTGATTCTTCACAAAAAATTAAAATTTTATATCTTTGTTTGAAGCCTGAAATGTGGCAAAAGGATGAAAAGTTCAAGGGGGCCGAATACTTTCGCAAGGCACTGTAGCTGCCTCTAAATGGCACAGCGTGGCCCCACTTTTTTCTGGTTGTGAGACAGGTCACAGCCGAGCCAAGTATTGTATGTAGCTGACGCTATATACGATTCGTACTGTATGTAGCTATATATGATTCATACAGCACTTAGAGCCAATTCAGCACTTTGGACCAAAATGGTCCAAGTGAACCATTTCCTGCACTAACAAACTATTTAAAGTGACCTAAAACTGGAGATCAGCTTTAAGTCCAACTAGGTGTATATGCCACTTTTATTTACAATTAACAGTTTTCCTGAGTGCCTGCTCTCTTACCTAATCACGGAATGCTTTATATTCACAAAATACAAAGCCTTCTGTGAATGGACAGTGGAGGGCACACAGCAACTGCACATCTCTTGGGTCAGAGCACACCTGGAGTGTAACAATAACTGTTAAAGTTTCTTCCCTGCTAATTTGTAGAGGTGCTTAATTCTAATCCGTTTTCTTCCTCGTGATGTGTTGCGTCCTGAGTGGTAATCACAGGACTAGAACACTGGAAAAAGGTTATATGCTTTGCCATAGATGGAAGACCTAGGTATTTACCAAGTTTTACAATGGAGAGGCAGCACAGTAAAGGTGTGCATTTGCAGATGTTGTCTGCTGATAGTCCACCCATCTGTGTGCGGTTTCTCTAACTGAGCAAGACTTCTGCATTTAGGTGATCATGTGACGGTGCTAGGCCCAAGTGAAGGGGTGCCCATGGGCAAATGATAAAGTTATGTATCAACTTGGTTACATGTACATCTGTAATGCTGCATTATTGGAAGAGCTCTATATGTTCATAATGACCCTGCTGTGTTTTTTTTTTTTTTTTCTCCGCCATTGTCGCCCCCATACGCCAAGATGTGAATGGAGCCCTAGCGAAACTACACCTTTTTTATCTTGAAAATTACAACAAAGGTTGTTTATTAATGGCAATTTACAGATACTTTAGATAATTGCAGGCTTTTTATTCTTTGCATACCCCGTGCACATCACCTGAGGGGGAGGGCACTGATGATCTAGCCCTCCCATGATACTACTGTGAGGTAATGGCTAAATCACCAGTACCTCACTTAACCAGGAAGTGGAAAAAAAAACTAATTGTAAATAAATAAAAAAAAAAAACTGTTTTACAAATGAATGTAATGCATTTTTCAGATCTGAGTACTGAGCTGCATGCTGAGAGATAGATATATCTATATCATACCTATCTCTGAGATTAAAAAAAAATAATAATTGAAAGAGGAAAAGGTTCACATGGGCTTCAGCCTGTATGTGGGCAGTGTGTACAGTAAGCAGTTTTGTTATCGCCTTTAAAGTGATTGTACATGTTTTTAAAACATGCATACTTACCTGTGCAATGATTTTGCACAAAGCAGCCTTAGTTCTCTGGACTGCCCCCCCCCCCGATATCAAGCTTCTTGCTATAGGGACACTTGAGCGGGCTCGATCCCGAGCTGTGCTGTGTCCATAGACAGCCCTGCCCCCTTCTCACAGGATGTGATTGACAGCAGCAGAAGCTAATGGCTCCTGTTGCTGCCTCCATATCCAGTGAATAGAGAGGATCTGGTTTAGGTATGTATAAGGAGGAGTTTTTTTTACTTTAATGCATTTTCTGCATGAAGGTAAAAAAAAAACTTATATTTTTGCAACCACTTTAAAGTGGTTGTAAACCCTTATAATTTTTTTTTTTTTTAAACTACCTGTAAGAGAAAGGCATAATGAGCTAATATGACTAGCATAATAGCTCATTATGCATCACTTACTTTAGATCGGGGCCCCCGAAGCCGCCCTCGTCTCCCTCTTCAGCCATCTCTGCAGCGATAGCCGGAAGGTTACTTCCGGGTATCGCCGCTCCAGCCAATCACAGCGCCGCTCCGGCGCTGTGATTGGCTGGAGCGGCGGAGACGTCACTCTGCGCATGCGCGCGGGAGCCGTCACATTCGGCTACACCCAGCGATTGCTGGGAAGTAGCCAAATTTGTGAATGGGATTAACCCCATGAATGCGCCGTTGTCTACGGCGCGCATGCGCCGTAGACAGCGGCGCCTGTCATTTAACTAAATATCTCCTAAACCGTGTAGGTTTAGGAGATATTTCTTGCACCTACAGGCAAGCCTTAATCTAGGCTTACCTGTAGGTGCAAGTTGAAAAAGTGGGTTTACAACCACTTTAAATTACTATTTTTGGCTCCAATTTGGGCATGTTAAACAGATTTTAATGGGAGTGCTGGCTGTCACTTTAAACAAGCGGCTAGCAGGCTTTTAACAAGTTGCAAGTAGAGTTGCAGGTTACTGAAGCCAGTCAGTATTTCTTTTAATATCTGTTTTTAATATCCCTAAATTGTAGCTAAGTAAAGTGTATGTCATGACCAAATCCATGCAAAGACCCAGCAAGTACAGAAACACATCTGTTGATTTTGCCAGAATTGCATTTAGCTTTTCATCCATTTTTGTGGATTGGGTGGTGTCGGTTCTGCCTAGTTATCTTTTGCTGAACTACTGTATATACTCGCGTATAAGCTGACCCGAATATAAGCCGAGGCACCTAATTTTACCACAAAAAAAATGGTAAAACGTATTGACTCGAGTATAAGCCTAGGGTGTCCATCTGCATGCCTCACTGTGCCCATGACTAGACTGACGTTTAACATGGGAGTCTATGGAAGGGGTGCCCGGCTTTAAAAAATCTGTGCCCCCCGGCCGTAGGTCCTCCAGACAAAAAACGTTGCACACTTGTAGAGAGAAATTGGGCTACATGTGTGCCAAGTTCTGGGTCCAGGGGACCTACGACTGGCTGGTACCGGGTCCCCAAATTCACCAGAGAAATTACCATTTAACATGGGAGTCTATGGAAGGGGTGCCCGGCTTTGAAAAATCAGTGCTCCCTGGCCGTAGGTCCCCCAGACAACAAACTTTGTACACTTGTAGAGGAAGAGTGGGGCTACATGTGTGCCGGGTCCCCAAAGTCCGGGAGATCAGGCGCAAAAAGGTGACTCGAGTATAAACCGAGGGGGGCATTTTCAGCACAAAAAAGTGCTGAAAAACTGTGCTTATACTCGAGTATATACGGTAATTCCAAACCTTCCCATAGCCCATTCTCCAAAGCATAGAGCACAATTGTTCTTTGAAACAAGTTGAGGCCTAGGAGGGCCAATTGGACATCTTGAGATGGCACAGGAGTGTGCAAATGATGGCTCAGAATTTTTGCAAAGATCAATAGGTATTTTTTGCACTTTAAGAGAGAAAATTACCGCTCCAGGTGAGTGAGTTCTGTTAATCCTTCAACAATCAGGAAACCATGGGTACTGGCAATGCACAAGGCAAACAGGAACAGCAGAAAGGAAGAGATGGACAGCCGCACTCCAAAAAAAACCTTAAAGGTTGCTTTTATTGTAAAAAAGATAAAACCCATGCACCACAGGTTACAGCAAGGCAGGGATCAGCTGACGCGTTTCACACTACAAATGTTAGTGCTTACTCATAGCTAAGCTGATCCCTGCCTTGCTGTGACCTGTGGTGCATGTGTTTTTTGATCTTTTTTACAATAAAAGCAACCTTTTTAAGTTTTTTTTTTTTTTTTTTTGGAGTGCGGCTGTCCATCCCTTCCTTTCTGCTGTCCATCCCTTCCTTTCTGCTGTCCATCCCTTCCTTTCTGCTGTCCATCCCTTCCTTTCTGCTGTCCATCCCTTCCTTTCTGCTGTCCATCCCTTCCTTTCTGCTGTCCATCCCTTCCTTTCTGCTGTCCATCCCTTCCTTTCTGCTGTCCATCCCTTCCTTTCTGCTGTCCATCCCTTCCTTTCTGCTGTCCATCCCTTCCTTTCTGCTGTCCATCCCTTCCTTTCTGCTGTCCATCCCTTCCTTTCTGCTGTCCATCCCTTCCTTTCTGCTGTCCATCCCTTCCTTTCTGCTGTCCATCCCTTCCTTTCTGCTGTCCATCCCTTCCTTTCTGCTGTCCATCCCTTCCTTTCTGCTGTCCATCCCTTCCTTTCTGCTGTCCATCCCTTCCTTTCTGCTGTCCATCCCTTCCTTTCTGCTGTCCATCCCTTCCTTTCTGCTGTCCATCCCTTCCTTTCTGCTGTCCATCCCTTCCTTTCTGCTGTCCCTATTTTTTGCACTTCTCGAACAGGTATAACAAAAATGCTTCCAAAAGTATATTTAACGGACCAGAATGGAGTAAATGGGGAAAAGGGTTTAAATGCGTTTTCCAATGAGTCAACAAGCTTTCCCAAAGCCCTGCAAATGCACACACTGCTCTTACACAAGCTAATGCCTGTGTAAACAAGGCCTTGAACACTAGTTGCCTTCGGTGCTTCTGTCATCAAAGTGAAATACTATTATTCTCCATAAAGAATTGGTTTATTTAAGAAAAGCTATTCCAAGATCATTGGGGTGTAAAGTGTAGTAACCCATACTATTGAACTGAAAGCCAGTTGATTGGCTGGTCTGTACTTCTTTAAATCAGCATTGCCCTTCTTACTGCCTTGTTGAATAAGTGTAGATGTGTATTAAGGCGGAAGCAAACCCATCGATTTTAAGATTCAAAAAACAGTTACATTTCTGGCACATGCCGTGAATGTAACGGTCACATTGGTTGTGCTCGCAACCAAACTGTCAAAGCATCCAATGGCTGGTGTCCTAACTGATCACATGTGCAGCATCATGGCAGTTAAAATTTAAACCAAGGCCAAGATGACTGCTTCATTGGCTGAAAATTATAGCAGGGTTTACTTCCACTTTTATCCAAATGCCACTTTTTCTTTTTTTTTTTTTAATTAAACGCCAAGTTGGTAATCTGTATAGAAGGTTAGTGTAGGAAGTTCTATTTTTTTTTTTTCTTATGTTTTGAACAAAAAAAATTTAATGGAAAGATTGCCCAGGATAGTGGTCAAACATCTGCATACATGTAAAATATTTGTCACCATCATATATTCAGCAGTTTTACTGTATAGATATACAAACAATATGTAAGGGATGAAATATTTATATTGCTTGGGTTGTGTTATTTGCAGTTATGCAGAGCAGCATATACACACAGCTTGGATGCATGAACCTTTCCCATGTAACGGAAGAAAATTCAAACATATATCATTACATATGTATGTAGGGTAAAACGGGACAGTCCGCATTTACAGTACCAAAATTCTTGGGTAAACCATGAATGACAAGTATTTTCTAGGAAGCAGCTTAAATCCAACCTACCACTAAATGTAAAAACCGACTCTCCCTATAGACCTAAGCCCCCTCCAGTGCCTAGACTTTCCTTTTAGAGCCACAGCCCCTCAGTCAGGGCCTTGGTACTTCTGGGTATGGCTAGACACATGTCACTCCTGCCTTCCCACAATGCAATGCTTAGCACCAGAGAGGCGAATTACCTGGCCCATCATTTGAAAAGGTGGGGGGGGGGGGTGTTGTGCTTGACAGAATTTGCAACTACTAAAGGAATCTTGATTTGAAAAAGCTATTGGGCACTACGTTTAAAGGATGGGTTCACCTTTTGCAACATGTTATACCTATATTTAGGGCATAACCGGTTTAGGTTTAGCAGAGATTTTCCATAGACTTGAATAACCGAACCAATCAGTGTAGACAAAAATCTTAGGTACGAACCCCAAAGTTCTCGGCTCAAAAGATTTTCTCCTGATAAATGGCCAAAACATGGAATTTTTGTTTCAGAATAAAACATGAAATTTCAGGCTTACCAACTTAATTTTGCATAATTTTTTTTTTTATTTCTTTTGGACTCCAGTAGCCCAAACCGAGAGGAGAAACTCAGGGATGTAAAGTGTGTATGAACAACTCAAATGTTTGTAATGGCAAAAAAATGTAATGTACAGTGTAATCTAATAGAAGCACCTTTTTAATGTTCATTCACATCCCTAAAATACTGTCGATGTTTGTGTGCCTTTTTTATGTTTGTTCATCTGTCTTAATGTATGGGAATCTGCTCTTCAAGCATCTTGATTTTTAGAAAATTGTATATTTGTAGCCATATTTTTAAACCTAACCAAGCTACTGAGAGGATATTTTGCAGAAGGTATTTTTATGAAAATGAGATGTAGAAAGTTGCCTTGCTAAATAAATGTATTGTATGAAAATCTTGTGTTGGTTACATGCGTCACTTTTTATGGTTTCTGTATAAAAAAAATAAAAAAAAAATAAAATAAAACAAAAACAAACACGTGAGTAAATGATGTGTGATTACGCCTTCTGTTACAGGTTGTGTGTTTTTTTTTTTTTTTGTAATTACTCACTGTGTCCCCGTTGGGAAGAGTCATCCCTCTTGTGTACCTAGTGACCATTTGTCACCAAAGCAAAGTGAGAAATCCTAATTTTTAAGTGTCCCCAGAAAAAGAGGTAATGGGAAGAATTGCAATGAGGACACCTGTTCTAGAACCTTCACAATGGGAGATTTCCTGTTGTAATTTTGGGACAGGAAGTGAAAGGAATTACTTTCGTCCATGGGCCGACACAGCTTCTCTATTGACAAAGTGGGTATTATCCGTTAATTAGGAGTGACTAGGCAGAAAAACTTGTAAAAAGTGTTGCATCACACCTTCTACAGTACCGCCCAGGGGGCGGACCCTCTGGGTATAACCTCTCAGTCTGCATCTCACAGATCAGTTTTTTTTCTGTCTAGCAAGGAGTAGGACATGGCTCCCTTCGGGCCCACTGGTCCGGGGGAAAAAAGATATATATTATTTTTTTTTTTTATAAAATAAATATATATATATATATATATATATATTTTTGCTACATTTTGTTGTTTCCTGCGATCTTCGATCAACTGCCGACTGGGTGACAGGCTGGATCCTCGATCCTTGTAGTCTCCCCAGTTTCGGCCATCGAGCGTGTGCCGACCCTAGCTACGCGCTGGGTTTTCCACGACATGCCCGTCGCTCCATGGGTGGCCGGTGAGCTTGCGCGCCAGGGCCTGCATCGGACCGCTCGGCTTCGGCTGACCTTATGGCCGAGTCGCAGCAGCCTGGCTGGTGAGCTTACGCTCCAAGGCTTGCATCGGACCGCTCAGCTTCGGCTGACCTTACGGCCGAGTCGCAGCAGCCTGTCCGGTGAGCGGCATGCTCCAGGGCATACATATGATCGTCCCTTCTGGGTCCAATCACAGCATGCCTGGCCAACAGTCACCTTCCGTGCGCGGACGATCTGTTTGGAATGTCTTCCAGCAGAATACATGCAGGATAGGTAAGTAAAACTCCCCTGCCTCGGCTGGGTGATTTAGCTGGACATTCCTGGAGAGATCAAGTAAGTGGTTGTGGCCCCTTTCTTCCATCTCTCCCTGCCTTTCCCTCCTCCCTGGGCTTCTAGCTAAAGGTTGCTGGGTGCTGGGGGTCACCTAGGAGGTCCCACTGGAGCAGGGCTGGCTGTAACTAACATTTAAAAGAAATGTCATTTTTTCTTACCTGTGTTTGTGTCCTTCCTCCTCCATGCTGTCGGCGGCCATTTTGAGGTGGTCCATGCAAAGTTTGGCCTCTTGTGACTGCCCGGCGGCCATCTTCCTGTGGTTCGGCCACACCCACTGGCCCCTATCAGCTGATCGGCAGCCATGTTTGTCCACCCTGTATGCAGATATTGCCGTTCGGCGGCCATCTTTTTGTGGGCTATGGCTGCTTGACCTCTATCTTCTGTCGGCGGCCATTTTCTTAGAGTCCACATTATCTTCCATACAGACGTTTTTGGCAACCATTTTGCGAGAGCCTCCGGCCTCTAGGGTGCATTAAACTGGCGTGAAAATTCACACAGGAAGTGCTGATAAAAGAAGCAGACTGACAGCAGCAGAGGGACAGCATCACAGGCGCAGCATAGCAGTACCTATCCAGGGTGGTGAGTCCTCTGGGTGACCCAGCCTCTCTGCAGCACAGGAGGGTGGCCTATTGATATCTTGCCTGGAGCCCTGTGAGTGTTAGCGTGTGGTCAGCATGGCATCTGAGCCAGATGTCTTCTCCCCTGAAACACCAGATTTAGCAGCTGGTGTCCCTGAGGTGTCTATGGATGCTATGTCGGCAATCCTAGAGGCATTTGCTGCCAGGGTGGAAGCAGCACACGGGAATACAGGGGGTAATAAACGCCCCTGTCCCCTGCAATCTTCTGGGGATATTTCTGATGCAGAACCAGGTCCAGCTACGGCTCATGGCCCAGATTCTGATGCATCAGAGACTGCAGACCGTGACCGATCGGACAGTGAGGAGGACTCCAAGTCCAGGTCAGTACGCGAGACGGCTTTGGTATCTGACCTTATTACTGCAGTGCGGGATATGCTAAAGTTGGAAAAGACTGCAGAAGTAGCAGATACTCCAGTCCCCTTTGGGTTTCGTAAACCTGCCCGCACTGCTAAGGTGTTCCCTTGTGTGTCTTATTTTGACAAACTCTTATACAAGGAATGGGAGAACCCACTGAGGGTCTTTACAGCCCCAAAGAGGTTTGCGGTACGGTACCCCTTTGAGGAGAGTTTTCTGAAGATATGGACCTCACCCCCTATAGTGGACCCTTCGGTGTCCAGACTTAATAGAGCCACCACTATTCCAGTAGAAGGGGCTCCTGTTTTCAAGGACCCTGTGGATAAGAGGGCTGAAGCACGCGCTCGCTACCTATACTCAGTGGTAGGCTCGGCAGTACGCCCGGCATTGGCGGGGGCCCTAGTGTCTCAGACACTTACTGAATGGGCAAAATTGCTACTCCAGGGGTTAAAGGAGCGAGATGCTCCTCCTAATGAGAACTTTGGCCGACCAGTTGGTCCAATGCCTTAAGTTTGTCTGCGAGTCAGACATGGATACTATTCCCCTGCTGTCAAGAGCTTCGGTTTATGCAGTAGCAATACGCCGCCTGATCTGGCTAAAGGGCTGGTCTGCGGACCAGACTTCCAAGAAAGCCCTGTTGGATCTGCCTTTTTAAGGGCGACAGACTTTTTGGGGCTTCTCTGGAAGACATCAAGGATGCCACAGGAGGTAAGAGCACTTTGCTTCCCCAAACTAGCAAGGGTAAGGGACCACGCCAAGGGCAAGGGCCCTCCTTTACTGCACGTAAGCGTTTTTTTTTGCCCCCCTTAAGGCGACAGGGAAAAGACCCCAGGCTGATAAAGCGCCTGCCCAAGGACAGAAGCGTCCTAGGTCCCGCAGACCCAACAAGCCTGTGGACAAATCTGCGTCCACATGAAGGTCCGCCCCCCACCCAGCTCTCGGGTGGGGGGGACGTCTTCACTGAGTCGCGAATTTGCGGACTGCTCTAGTCTCCGACAGGTGGGTTTGCGAAGTAATCTCCTCAGGCTACAAGATAGAATTTCTCTCTTGTCCACCAGACAGATTCATCACCTCCAATCTCCAGCTACTACCGACCCGTCAGGAGGCCCTGTATGGGGCGGTTCAGGGTCTACTGGAACGCCGGGTAGTTATTCCAGTTCCAGAACAGGAACGGGGTCAGGGTTTTTACTCAAATCTGTTCATTGTGCCGAAGGAGGGGGTTCGTCCAATCTTGGATCTCAGAGCCCTCAATTGCTTTGTGAAGGTACAAAGATTTCGGATGGAGTCGGTTCGATCTGTAGTCACGGCTCTCCATCCGGGGGACTTTCTGGCCTCCTTGGACATCAAGGGTTCATACCTGCATGTCCCCATATACTCCAGACACCAGAGGTTTCTGCGATTTGCTATCGGGAAGAACCACTACCAGTTTGTGGCCCTCCCGTTTGGCCTTGCCTCAGCACCCAGGACGTTCACCAAGGTGCTCGCTCCGATTCTGGCACTTCTAAGACAGCGGGGTATCGCTATCACAGGTTACTTGGACGACCTTCTGCTGAAGGCCCCTTCAAGCTCAGAATTAGAGGTAAGCGTGTCCATTACCTGTCAGACTCTTCGAGACTGTGGTTGGATACTAAACACGCAAAAGTCA
The DNA here is from genome assembly GCA_029206835.1 of Rana muscosa. Classification (NCBI taxonomy): domain Eukaryota; kingdom Metazoa; phylum Chordata; class Amphibia; order Anura; family Ranidae; genus Rana; species Rana muscosa. The sequence goes on along the minus strand of CM055116.1, from coordinate 783,366,446 downwards.
GTATTGGTGCCCACTCAACGCCTAGTGTACCTGGGGTTGATTCTGGATTCCTCAGAGGCAAAGGTATTCCTCCCTGTGGAGAAGTTGCAGACCCTCCGGGCTGCAGTACGGCAGCTGACTTCCAGGAATTGGTCGTCACTCCGTTTTTGCATGCGAGTGTTGGGCCTCATGGTAGCCTCCTTCAAGGCGGTCCCATATGCTCAATACCACACTCGAGTGTTACAGAAGGAAGTTCTGTCCAGATGGAACAGATGCCCTTCATCTCTGGATTATCAAATCCGAGTGAGCCACCTAGTCAGGAGATCCCTGGTATGGTGGCTGACAGCACCGGCTCTAATGGCCGGGAAGTCATTTCTTCTGGTTTACTGGATAGTGATCACGACGGACGCCAGCCTTACAGGTTGGGGGGAAGTCTGGGGTGTCCAGTCGGCGCAGGGTCGCTGGACCCCAGAGGAAGCCCTCCTGCCGATCAATGTCCTGGAGATCTGGGCGATCAAGCTGTGCCTCTTCAAATGGTCTCAGAGACTGCAAGGGCGTCCAGTCAGGATCCAGTCAGACAACGCCACAGCAGTGGCATATGTCAATCATCAAGGAGGAACAAGAAGCTCAGCTGCAGCATCGGAGATCGCTCAAATCCTGAAGTGGGCAGAGAGGAGCGTACCGGCACTGTCGGCCGTGTACATTCCGGGTGTGGAAAACTGGCAGGCGGACTACCTGAGCCGCCAGATGCTGGACCAGGGAGAATGGTCCTTACACCCGGAGGTGTTCCAACTCTGCCAAAGATGGGGCACACCAGACGTAGATCTTCTGGCTTCCCGACTCAATCGGAAGGTATTGAGATTTGTGGCCCGGTCAAGAGACCCATGGGCAGACGCAACGGACGCGTTGGTAGCATCGTGGGGTCAGTATCGGCTAATCTATGCCTTCCCTCCCTTAAGGCTTCTTCCTCTTCTGCTCCGCAGAGTGGAGGCAGAGGGAATTCCAATGATCCTAATCGCTCCAGATTGGCCTCAGCATCCTTGGTACGACGATCTAGTACGTCTGGTAGCAGACGTCCCCTGGCGCCTACCACTACGGAAGGACCTGCTATTGCAAGGTCCCATATTCCATCCTGCTTTACAGTCATTGGCTTTAACAGCATGGCTGTTGAGAACCAGGTACTGAGAGACCGGGGCCTGTCAGACTCAGTAATCTCTACTATGAGAAGTGCTCGAAAACCGTTCTCTAGGAAGATCTATCACCGCACTTGGAGGGCCTACATCTCCATGTGTGAGGAAATGAAATGGCATCCGCGTACCTATTTGGTTTCCAGAATCCTGCTGTTTTTACAGCATGGGGTGGACCAAAGGCTTGCCCTAAGTACGATTTAAGGGACAGATATCTGCCCTGGCTGTCTTTTTTCAGCGACCCCTGGCGACTCACTCTCTCGTGAGTACATTTGTGCAGGGGGTCCGACGTGGCCCCTCCGCCGTTACCTCCGTGGGACTTGAACCTGGTCCTCTCGGTCCTTCAGAAGGCACCGTTTGAGAATATTAGAGATATTCCCCTGTTGACACTTTCTCAGAAAGTGGTCTTTTTGGTGGCTGTTACGTCAGTTAGACGAGTCTCTGAGCTGGCAGCCTTGTCCTGCAAGGCTCCCTATTTGATTTTCCACAAGGATAAGGTGGTGCTATGGCCGCAGCCTTCCTTTCTTCCAAAAGTCATTTCGGCTTTTCATCTCAACAAAGACATTGTACTTCCATCCTTGTGTCCTCAGCCATCGATTCCTAAAGAGTCGGCGTTGCATTCCTTGGACGTTGTCCGAGCTTTGAGAGTATACCTATCTGACTTCCGGAACAGGGAAGTAGCAGACTCACTGTTTGTTTCGGTGGCTGGTCCCAAGAAGGGCCAAGCAGTCTCATCGGCCACCATCTCTAGGTGGATCCGACAGTAATCCAGGCTTACGCCTTAAAGGGTCAGGCGCCCCCCTTTCCTGTCACAGCGCATTCGACCAGGGCAATAGGTGCCTCTTGGGCTTTCCGACATCAAGCGTCTGTTTCCCAACTATGTAAAGCGGCGACTTGGTTGTCCGCTCACACTTTCACAAAATTCTACAAAGTTGATGTAGGTGCATCTTCAGATGCCTCTTTCGGCCGCAAGGTTTTGCAAGCGGCTGTTTAGAGTTGCAACTCCTCCTTTGGAGGAGTGCTGTATTGGGGTGAAGTTTGTTTTTATGCTGTTACCACCCCTCGGTTTTTTCTCTGACACTGCTTTGGGACGTCCCACTTTGTTAATGGAGAAGCTGTGTCGGTCCATGGACGAAAGAGTAAATAGGCTTTTTTTTTTACTCCCCGTAAAATCCTTTTCTCTGAGTCCGTGGACCGACACAGCACCCACCCCTCCTCCTTTTTAAGTTTGTACTGCTTTTTGACGAACTGATCTTTGACGAACTGATCTGCGAGATGCAGACTGAGAGGTTATACCCAGAGGGTCCACCCCCTGGGCGGTACTGTAGAAGGTGTGATGCAACACTTTTTACAAGTTTTTCTGCCTAGTCACTCCTAATTAACGGATAATACCCACTTTGTCAATAGAGAAGCTGTGTTGGTCCATGGACTCAGAGAAAAGGATTTTACGGTGAGTAAAAAATTCTATTTTTCCCAGGTGGTACACCTTTGCCGGGCTAAAAAAAAAAATAACCCGGCAAAGGTTTAATCTTCCCTCTACGCTATCCAAAAAAAAAAAAAAACACCTTTGCCTATTTAATCAACATGTGACCCAGGCCATACTCTAGTGTTTCTAGGAATGTTTAATCGATATCCCTGGAAGGAACCATCACTTTTCATCCAAAACCACAGCACTATTATTGTTGTAGGGGTCAATATTATCTTCCTTGGCTCCATCAGGCAAGGTTGAGAGTTTCCCTGTGTCAACAACTGACTTGCTAGCTGTTTATGCTTGGCTACTGGGACAATCTGCTCTGTGGGCCTTCCCTACAGCGGGATCTTGAATTACAATTCATGGAGGTCCAGTCAGTACCCCCAGCCACCCTTCCACATCATAGCCCTTTCTTTAAATTCATGTCCTCAGCCCCCCTTCATATCACAGCCCCCCTTTTTCATCAGTGTTCAGACCTGAGTTTCACAGGAACGCTATCCACATTTCTGAGAGATTTGGTGCGGTGTGATTTTCAGCGCATTCATTTGAATAGGTTGGATCGCACAAAAACACTACTTTTCAAAAATGCACTGCACCAAATATCAATACCATGCTATCTGGTGCAGGCAAGAGCATTGTGTATGGGGTGGTGTTAGGAATGTATTGACACCTGTGGCTGATTGCACACCCAGTGCATTTTCAACATGGTGTGGAAAGGTGCACAAAAAACTGGTTTCCCACACTGGTGTTGGACGAGCCTTTACATAAGACCCCATTACATGACAGTCCCACCCCACTTGATAGCAGTCCCACAGTGTCCTCAGTTCCTCTTTACACTGCAGAGCCCTTCACATCACAGCCGCTTGCAATCAAAATGTCCCTACCAATCACAGTCCCCCTGTTGCAGTCATAGCCTCCCTTTAGATCGAGTCCTACCTTAACACAGCTGGGCAGAGACACTTTGCCTAGAGCTCCTCTCTCAGGTCTCCCGCCTGGCTGCGGCTGTCATCCTCACAGGGCAGGGGACGAAAGCTGCCCAACTTGAAAAGATGTCCCCTCTCTTCAGATCTACAACTCCTCCTGACCCCTGCCCTGCTATGAGAATGATAGTGGCGACTGGTTGGAAGTTCCGGGAGAGGACACTCTGCTGCAAAGTGGCATGATCATAATCTTGACAGGACTGTCACTTGGCCTGTGTCTTGACAGTGGTCTCACATTTAGTGATCCCTGCCCTGCAGAGGCTCTCAGACCCTCCTGAGCCCCATAGCAAGTCGGGTCTTTGGTCCTGTTAACATCTCTAATTCAGAGTATGTCTCTGTTTTTGGAGGCACCACTGTTTTCTGTGGTTGACTCAGATTTACAAGGTGTTTCAAACCTTTTTGATGCATGTGAATATTACCCTGCATCTGGAGGATCAGCCTGCTCTTCTAGACCTTTTTGTCTTTAAAAGCTCTTGCAGATAGAAATACCTTTTCAGGTTCGCATAGAGGACTGACTGAAATGTGTAGTGAAAACATCCTGAAAGTTCCTGGGCCATACCTGAGTGTAAAACTTTTCCCACTTGAAAGGTAATTTGTAAACTGGTCTGTTCCTGATGTAGATAAACTAGTGGCCCACCTTAACAGTAGAATCCTAAAGAGCAAACAAACCCGCAACCAGTTTGGTGGTATTCCTGAGTCCCTCTTTAAATTTTATAGTTTGCGCGGACTGGCCTGTCCTGTGTTGATGGTAGTTTAAATTTATAAGACTGTCTGACTAGGTAGTCCTGGGTCCTTGGGTAGTTATGTCTTTGACATTTGGGTGCGCAGATCTTGTTTCAGACACCACCTTCCGCGACAACTCCTGGAGTTGTAAACCACCTGGAATGCTACACCCTTCAGGAGAAACCTATATGCTTGGGTACCGTTGAATCCCCTGTAGTACCTGGTACCTCTCGACATCTATTTCCCAGAGCCGTCTCCCTGATCTAAAAGGTTGACCAGCTCCTGCTGTTCCCTATCTAAGACCTGTCTCCTCATTGTTGGAAGCACCTGCTACTTTGCAGTGTTGGACCTTTTGTGGTTTTTATGGCCTCCCCATTGCAGGATGCTCAGATGAACTTTCCTAAAGAGGGTCCATTAATTGGAACCTTGCAGTCGGAACTCTTATGAAGGCCCTAACGCCTGAAAACTTTGACCAGATAGGGCCTAACAAGTGTTTTATGGTTTGTAACGTTGCGTCACTGGACCCTTCCTCAGATTATTATTATATTTTTGGGGAGGGGGGGGGGGTGTGTGTGTCTCTGTCTCTCTCTCTCTACCTGAAGCCTGCACCACCGCTACCATGATGAAACCAATATGGATCATATAAAAGGATCCTTAAGATACAATTTTTCAGTCCTCATTGACAAAGTATGCACATGCCTAGTACTTTAGCCACAGGCTGCTCAACACTCTAAAGCAAGGCTATGCAATTAACGGACCTCCAGCTGTTGCAAAACTACAAGTCCCATCATGCCTCTGCCTCTAGGTGTCATTCTTGTGGCTGTCAGAATCTTGCTATGCCTCATGGGACTTGTAGTTCTGCAAAAGTTGGAGGTCTGCTAATTGCATATCCCTGCTCTAAAGCCTCATACACACGATCGGATTTCCGTCGGACAAAGCCTTGGAATTTTTTCCGAAGGGCGTTGGCCGTGAACTTGTTCTGCATACAGACGGCAAAACTTTTACAGCTAACATACACAAAACATAAAACAAGAAAACCCTTGCGCTAGCTAAGTAGTGGCACAGATGAGAGGTGTAAGGGGAACGGATGGGGTACTGCAGCAGTCACCGGAAGGTCTGGTCCAAGTGAACAATAAAATATATATAAAACGTGATGGTGACTGCGCTGTAGTGTGTAAAAATAGGATGATGGGAAGGGAGAGAAAAAATTAAGCTCGGAGGGGATGTGGCAAGGAAGGGTAGGGTGTGGAGGTGTGGAGAGGAGGGGGAGAGACTGGGAGACTAAGTGGGTGAGTAATAAGCTAGTACTGGACTAACTAGCAGTGATGTGCAATGTGCACAGTGACACAAATGAAAATACACTAATAAAAGACTGATCAATGATAATCAGAAAAATATGTAACAGTGAATAATAGACAAAAATGTGACGTATAAAACCAATATCCAAATGGTCGAGGTATGCAACACGTGATAAAGATAAACCACTTAGACATTGCGCTATTGATGTACTCTCTGTTTTTGTTTTCTCTTATATACTCCAATGAGTAACGGTGCCATAAAGATCAGGCCATAAGGACGTGATACCCCCCTTCACTACAGAGAACTGCTGTATACTGTCCCCCCTTCCAATAGGGAGGTAAGCCAGGTGTGATCACAGGGTGGACGCCACAGGATTCTTTTCAAGCACTTCATTGGTGACGGGACTTTATCCACATATGATTTATTCATATACCATATAGTTATTTTGGAAGGATTGGGAAGTCATCACCAGGACTTATTTGGGACTGCCTCTCCTTACTAGTACAGTTCACTCATTCACTGAGTGTGTGTTTTCATTCATCCCATCCATTTCACTTTTCCCATTCATGGATTTGTTTGTGGATTATTATTATGTCTAAGTGGTTTATCTTTATCACGTGTTGCATACCTCGACCATTTGGATATTGGTTTTATATGTCACATTTTTGTCTATTATTCACTGTGTTACATATTTTTCTGATTATCATTGATCAGTCTTTTATTAGTGTATTTTCATTTGTGTCACTGTGCACATTGCACATCACTGCTAGTTAGTCCAGTACTAGCTTAAGGCCTCATGCCCACGGGCGTTTTTCAGCCGCGTTTTTGAGCGTTTTTTACAGCTTAAAAATGCCTGTCCATGTTAGTCTATATCTTCATGCCCACCTAGGCGTTTTTGAGCTGTAAAGAGCATAGGCGTTTGTAAGCTGTAAAAAAAACCCAGGACCAGTGGGGAAGGGGAGGGGAAGAGGGAGAGACTGGGAGACGAAGTGGGTGAGTAATAGGCAGCGTCAAAATTAGGCAGAAAAACGCGCACTAACGCGCGGTCGCGTTTTTAGCTCCGACGTTTTGTTTTTTTTTTTCGAAAAAAATAAATAAATAAATAAAATAAAATATTTACAATAACATGGACAGGCGTTTTTAAGCTGCAAAAAACGCAGCTGTAAAAACGCCAGTGGGCATGAGGCCTATTACTCACCCACTTCGTCTCCCAGTCTCTCCCTCTTCCCCTCCCCTTCCCCTCCCCTTCCCCCTCCTCTCCACACCTCCACACCCTACCCTTCCTTGCCACATCCCCTCCGAGCTTAATTTTTTCTCTCCCTTCCCATCATCCTATTTTTACACACTACAGCGCAGTCACCATCACGTTTTATATAACATACACAAAACAATGTGGTTTTTCAGTTCTTTAGCGCCACCCTTTGGGCAACTTCTGCTAATGTTGTGCTATGTTTAGCATTGGTTCGGAGCATTCGTGTTTTGTACTTTGGATTTTTTTTTCCCTGATGGACTTGTGTACACACGATCAGGTAATCCAACGTCACACATTTGTTGTCGGACAGTTTAAAAGCATGCTATAAAACATTTGTTGTCGGAAAATCCAACTTCAATTGTCTGATGGAGCATACAAACGGTTGGATTTTTTGACAAAACCCTGCCATCACACATTTTGTTGTCGGGAAAATCCGATCGTGTGTACGAGGCTTAAGGGTTACACTGGACAACATTTTTTCCAAGTTTTGCTACCTGTAGGTGTTTTGGTGATTTATGGTAGAACTTTAAACTGAACACAAATATATCACAGAATGACTGTATCGCACAGGAATCTTGAGAAATATGAAATTAACTTTTAACTAGATTGAATTTAATTGCATGTGTTCAGCGGGCCTAAAAGTGTTTACTCTTTCGTTCATGGACCGACACCGCTTCCTATTGACATAGTGCAGTGGTTCTCAACCTGGGGGTCGGGACCCCGTCGGGGGTCAAATTACGATTTGCCAGGGGTCACGGAATCCTGCACCACTTTTCCCAGGCTTTTTGCCACCGCCCAGCAGGGCAGTTTCTGGAGGCCGCCCACTTGGCCTCTTCGGAGCCGCCCATTCAGTTCATGGCATAGCTGGGGGGCAGAGACTAGAGGTCAGCTGACTGGTGAGGAATGTGAAGTGGGAGGGGCTGGAGGGGACCCTATCTCCTGATTTCGGCATAGGTGTCACTGCTACGAGACACCACAAAGTCAGAGACACAGTGAATCTGAAAACACAGCGAGTAACACTACCTGTGATTATATTTGCCATTAAAAGTCCCCACTACGGTTCTCAGATCAGCAGAGGACCTTGATCAAGAGTACCAAAGTTGGCTGATCAAAACTCCTCTTAGCACTGCCACTGATCCCAACTCCCCGCCAGCACTGCCACACATCCCATTCCCCCCACCAAGGAGTAATGCCGCGTACCCACAATCGTTTTTAATGTCATTGAAAAAAACAGCATTTTTCTCAACGTGATTTTTCGTGTTTTCCTCTCAAGCCTGCCTTGCCTACACACTATCGTGGAAAAAAATGTTCGAGTAAAGCGCGGTGACGTACGATGGCACTATAAAGGGAAAGTTCCATTCGGATGGCGCCACCCTTCATGTTAGTAAAGTTTGTTGAGCGATGATTCGCGCTTTTCAGCCTCGTGCTTTTCAGTCCGTTACAGCGTAACGAATGTGCTATCTCCATTACGAACGCTAGTTTTACCAGAACGAGCGCTCCCGTCTCATACTTGATTCTGATCATGCGCATTTTTTTCAAGTCGTTAAAGCCCACACACTGGCGTTTTTCATGACGAGAAAAACTATGTAAAAAATGACATTAAAAATTAGAGCATGTTCCAATTTTTCTCGTCGTGATTTTCTGCGTTTTTCTCGTCGAGAAAAATGATGGAAAGCCCACACACTATCATTTTTAATGACCATTTTAAAGAATTTCATTTTTCGCGTCATTAAAATCGATCGTGTGTACGTGGCATAAGAGAAGGAATAAAAATAGAGACTACATGGAAGGTACAGGAAAAGAGGGGGAGGAACAAAGAAAAAAGGGAGAGAAAGATGGCTAGAGAGAAGGATGGGGGGGGGGGGAAGCAAGAAATAAGGACAGAGAGAGATAAAAGGGAAAGAAAGGAGGACAAAGAGAGAGTGGTACATCCTAAAATGTACCATAAGAGGTTCCAATACTGTACGAGTGGAAAGGACTCGGAGTGCTAAATGTCCGTGAGTTAGGGGCGCAAATTACTTGTCTTGCCTTGGGTGCCGACAACCTAAGCTACGAAAATAATTTTACTGTTAGGGGTCCCCACAACTTGGGAAATCTTATCAAGGGGTCACGGCACTTGCAAGGTTGAGAACCACTGACCTAGTGGGTATTCTCTGTTATTTAGGAGTGACTAGGCAGAAAAACTTGTAAAAAGTGTTGCATCACACCTTCTACAGTACTGCCCAGGGGGCGGACCCTCTGGGTATATCCCCTCTCTCTGCATCTTGCAGATCAGTTTTTTCTGTCTAGCAAGGAGTAGGACATGGCTCCCTTCGGGCCCATTGGTCCGTGGGGAAAAAATTTTGTTAGGTTCCTGCGATCTTTTTTTTTTTTTTCTCAAACAAGTTCTTTATTGAGCAGTTGTAAAAACAAAAGACAGAATACATCCTCGCACAGTTCCAGATAACCAACAGTATGACCAATCAGTGTGACTCAGCACACCCAAATACACTTTATTCAACCCTCCCCACCTGCCCTCCCCCAGATCACAGTCACCTCCTGTATACTGGTCCTGAACAAGGTCAGAACAATCGATCATATATCAAATCCAAAGGTGCCAGACCTGGAACACTCAGCCATGGGTCCCATAGTTTGTCATATTTCGTACAAGTCCCTCTGCGTTGGTAGACAAGTTTTTCCATCCTAAGCGTAACCCCCATCTGTGTGATCCACTCCTGTACCGTGGGCGCCGCAGTATCTTTCCAATGTCTCAAAATCATGGAATAAGGCCCTACTAATAGCCTGCTTGGGGATACCCCCCAACTGGAGGTGATCTAGTATCCCCAGCAGGCAGACCCGAGGGTCCAGTGGTATCTGAGAGTGGAAAGCGCCATTGATAGTGTCAACGACCCGTGTCCAGTACAAGTGAAGCTTCGGGCATCTCCACAGCAAGTGAATGAGATCCCCGTGATCCCTGCAGCACCTGGTGCAGGATGGATCGGGGGTCATCCCCATGCGGGCCAATCTAGCCGGTGTGTAGTGAACCCTCAGAAGAATATAGAGCTGAGACAACCTATGAGCCACGTTCAGGGAGCACGAGGGGACCGCTTGTAAAGCCTCCTCCCACTGCTCTTCCTCGAACGCGCCCACGTCCTGTTCCCACAGGGACACTGCCCTCAAAGGGGCGCCCTGTAGAAAGAGGTTAAGCAACCTGGCGTAGCAACAAGAGATGATCCCCTTATATGTCGTCACCTCAAACAAGTAGTTGAAGACCGACGCCGAGTCCAAGGACCAAACGTCCGTCTCCCTCTGCGCTTCAACTGCGTGCTTAAGCTGGAGATAGTAAAACTGCATGGAGACCGGCAGTCGGAACTCCATCCTTAGCTCCTGAAAAGTCTTTAACCTGCCATCTCTAAATATATGAGTCATATGTGACACCCCATACTGCGCCCACCTCTGTCCATACGGCAATTTGGCAATTTCCCTATAGTATTGGTTTTCCCATATAGGACTGTAGACGGTAAAGCCAGTCACTCCCTGAAGCATCCGGACCTTATTCCAAGTTTTTTGCATGAGTGCATACGTGGGGAAGAGCTTGTTAGATTTACTGTACCTCAGGGCCTCCAGACCATCCGCCACTCCCCCCCCCTCCCCCCGTCGTGTAGCTAAGCAGTTGGACCGAGGGGTCCAGCAAATTCAGTACCAGGTCCCGGCGAGGGGATATAACTCGTGCAATATGCTGCATTTGTGAAGCTAAATAGTACAGCCAGGGATTGGGCAATGCCAATCCCCCGTTGTCTTTGGAGCGCTGCAATTGTTCAAGTTTGACCCTAGGGGGTTTGGAGAGCCATATAAGTGATCGAAAGATCGAATTAATAATTCTAAACTTTTTCAGAGGGATAACCATGGGGGAATTGTGTAGCACGTACAGCAGCTGCGGCATAAGGATCATTTTTATCAGGTTCACCCTCCCCACCAGTGACAGCCTCAACTTGCTCCACACCTTTACCCGATCGCGACAGCGGTTGATCAGAGGGGTGAGATTAAGGTTAACATATTCGAGCAAGCAAGCTGTGACCTGGATGCCCAAATATTTAAAGGACTTAGCAACAGGGATGTCCTGCAAGGTCGGAGAGAATGCCGAAGGATCCCGATCCAACAACAGGAGGGAGGACTTAGTCCAATTAATAACTAACCCGGAGTATGTACCGAATTGCCGCACTATAGTCATGGCCACAGTCAGTGAAGTGGAGGTATCCCCAAGGAGAAGCATAGTGTCATCTGCATATAACAAGATCTTCTCCTGAAGATCCCCATATCGAAATCCCTGTACTGAGGGACAGTCCCTAATCAAGGCAGCTAACGGCTCAATGGCCAGGGCAAACAGGAGTGGGGAGAGGGGGCAGCCCTGTCGTGTGCCTCTATGTAATTTAAACGTATGCGAAATCCTTCCCCCCTCCCGTATAGCCGCTACCGGTGAAGAGTACAGCAGCTGCACCCACTGAATGAACTCAGTCCCAAACCCAAACTTCCTCATTACCGCCCACAGATAGTCCCATTCGACGCTATCAAACGCCTTATGGGCATCTAGGGATAGCAATGCCCGGTCACCTACATTGTCCGCCCGCGATTGAATGTTCAGATAAAGTCTACGCAGATTTATCGCTGTCGATTTTTGGGGCATAAACCCTGACTGATCCGAGTGAATTATAGTGGATATAACCTTATTCAGTCTCACTGCCAGTGCCTTGGCCAGGATCTTAACATCGTTTTGTAAGAGCGAAATGGGCCTGTACGATCCCGGGTCTAAGGGGTCCCTGCCTGGTTTCAGAATTAAAACAATGTTAGCTCTAGTCATGGACTGGGGGAGGGTACCGGTCACCTTTGCTGCATTAAAGACTCTCAGCAGGTGCGGTAGCACCTGCTCTCCATACTGTTTGTACACTTCGGCAGGAAGCCCATCATCTCCCGGTGCCTTCGAGTTGGGAAACATGTTAGTCGCCATCTGCAGCTCACCCAGGATCAAAGGGGCATCAAGCTCCTCTCTAGCAGAGTCCGTCAAGGTAGGTAGAGGGACATGGTCCAAGTAGTCATCTAAAGACTCTAACGAATACGTACGCTTGGATTCATAAAGGGAAGAGTAAAAACGACCAAGCTCTGTCAAGATTTGGTCTGGGGAGTTAGTCACCACTCCCGAGGGAGCACGTACGAACCGCAACTGAAACTCCATTAAGGCTCTCAACACCTGGTTATTGTACGGAGGAGGTATATACACAAAAGCAAGAATACATTTAAAGGTAAACAGCCTGCACATGAGAAAAACATATCTGCCCTCATCATCAACCATAGAGCTGAGCTCTTCAAAATTTATGGAGCTGTGTATCAAAACACTCACACCCCTGGAATAGGAAGTGTGAGTGGAGTGATACGCCCTGCCCACCCACCGATAGTTCAGGCACGACTTAGAATCAGCAGTAAGATGTGTCTCCTGCAAGGCACAGATGGCAGGCAGGCGTTTCCTCATCAGGGAGGACACCATAGTACGTTTCAGAGGATCCTGTAACCCCCTAATGTTCCAGGACAACACTGTGACAGTCTCCATCAGGGGAAATCAAGCATGTAACCATCAGGGGGAAGACCCCAAATGTCAGGTTGGGAAGACATCCGGGGCGGCATAGACTGCCGGTTAGTAGATAGAACTGGAACTCTGCAAGTCTGAAAATAGAAACTGTCTGCTCTGGAACAAATTCTCGTGTTGCCGTAGCAACCCAGTGCGCACAACGGTGCGGTGAACCAACTTACAGACCCTGTCCGTAGTAGGCCAACAGGCCTTTCAGATATAAGAGCCTTCTTCACGTGGCCCTCTAGGAAATACAGGTTCTGGGGTGCCAACGGGCACTCCCGATTTGCTTGGGACAACGGGTCCCGTGAACAGTCCATGGACTCAGCCAACATGGCCGTCCATTTACAGGCAATCCGTGAGGTAAGCATTGATATTAATAAACACTTTTCCGAACTCGCATTAAGTGAAAATAATCAATGTTCGTATCCGGCACTATCCTCAGCCGAGGAAAAGGTAGGGCGGTATCAGCAAGAACTTGTCAGGCCCATCAGTCAACATCCTCGGGGGGTCTTTGGTGAAATGCTCCCGCGTTGGCATCCAGCCAGTCCGAGGCATCTGCAGGGTTTTCAAAAAAGTGTGCTTGGCCCCTCAGGATGACTCTGAGCCTCGCAGGGTAAAGCATGGCATAGGGTGCCTGCAGCTTCTGCAAGCGTTTCTTGATGTCAGCAAAGTGCGCCCGGCTCTTCTGAACTGCAGGGGAAAAGTCAGGGTAGAAGGAGACCCTTGTGCCATTGAATTGAATGTTCTTCTTCTCCCTGGCCAGCCGCAATATAATTTCTCTGTCTCTGTAGTTTAACAGTCTGGCCAGCATCGGGCGAGGATGGTTACCCGGTGGGAGAGGTCTGGTAGGCACTCGGTGGGCCCTCTCAACCGCATACAAATGAGTGAACGCCTCCTTGCCAAATAGATCTGCCATCCACTGTTCCACAAATTGTGTGGGGTCCCGGCCCTCCACTTTCTCCGGCAGCCCCACTATGCGAACATTATTGCGCCTGAGGCGGTTCTCAAAATCTTCTGCCCTCATATCTATAGCCCTGGTTAGGCGTGCAGTGGATTGGGCATCTCTGGTCAGTTCGGGGAGTCTGTCCTCTATATCACTTATCCTGCTCTCAGCTGCCGTGGTTCTTTCCCTAATTTTTTGAATGTCTTGTCTAATCAGACATACCCCTTCCTCCAGGTTCCCAAAGCGGACTTGCAGGCCATTCACAGAGGCTGTGCATTTATTAACAGCTCTTAGTAAGTCAGCCATAGTAGGCTGTTCACCCCCCTCCTCATCAGGTTCTTCACTGTCCTCCTGCAAGTGAGCTATCATGGCGCCCGCTCCCAGCACTCGCCCCCCCTCCTCCATGTCAGTGTCACTGCATGCGGCTCCCTCTTCCAGGGGCAGCGCTCCTGCCAAGTTCAGGTTCCCTGCCATTTTTTGTGCATAGTACCTCATATCTTTAGGGGGTTCTCCGGGAGGATCCTTGGGTGGTTTCAACTGCTTACTCCCCCCCTCGTTTGTCTTCTCTGCAGCGCGTCCCCTCTGTGCGGATGGCGGGGCGGCGCCATTTTGGGAATCCTGCTTGGATCCTTCTCCTCTCTGTCCTCGGGTCATCATGCCTCTGTGAAGTTCCTAAGTGGCCTCCGGGTGATGAGGGGACTCTCCCAGGTTCGGATGGCGAAAATCCGGGTGTTCTGCGGTGCCGGATACCGGATCAGTGGAGGATCAAAGCGGGAGCTCTGTGAAGATACGACTGCTCACATGCCGCGCTGGCCATGCCCCCCGTTCCTGCGATCTTTGATCAACTGCCGGCTGGGTGACAGGCTGGATCCTCGATCCTTGGAGTCCCCCCCAGTTTCGGCCATCGAGCGTGTGCCGACCCTAGCTACGCGCTGGGTTTTCCACAACATGCCGGTCGCTCTATGGGTGGCCGATGAGCCTACGCTCCAGGGCCTGCATCGGACCGCTCAGCTTCGGCTGACCTTATGGCCGAGTCGCAGTAGCCTGTCCGGTGAGCTAGCACTCCAGGGCATGCATACGATCGTTCCCTAGGGTTCAACCACAGCATGCCTGGCCGACAGTCACTTCTGTGCGTGGATGATGATCTGTCCGGAATGTCTTCCAGCGCGATCCACGCAGGACAGGTAAGTAGTTCCCCGGCTTCGGCAGGGTGACTTGGCTGGACATTCCTGGAGAGATCAAGTAAATGGTTGTGGCCCCTTTCTTTCCTCTCTCCCTGCCTTCCCTCCTCCCTGGGCTCTGAGCTAAGGTGGCTGGGGGTCACCAGGGGGGCTCCATCTGGAGCGGGGCTGTGCTGTGTTGTCATTTTAAATATGTAATTTTGCTTACGTGTGTGCGCTTGTCTCCCTCCATGCTGTCGGCCATTTTGCGGTGGTCCATGCCTGTTTTGGCCTCTAGTGACTGTCCGGCGGCTATTTGCTTGTGGTATGGCGCCTATAGGTATAGGTCGCCGCTCGGTGGCCATTTTCTTGTGGTTTCGTGCCCGCTTTGGCCTCTATCGACTGCCCGGCGGCCATATTTCTTATGACTCGTGCCTGCATGTAGATACCGCCGCTCGGCGGCCATCTTTTTGGGGCCCGCGGCCGCTTTTGCCTCTATATTCGGCTTGGCGGCCATGTTCTTAGAGCCCACATTGTTCCATACAGCCGCTTGGCGGCTATTTTGCGGTAGTCTCTGGCCTCTAGGGTGCACTTTCACTGGCGCGAATTTACACAGGAAACGCCGATAGGGATCAGGCTGAACCTACAGCGGTGGGATAGCATCACAGGCGGAACACATGGCAGCAGTACCAGTACCGATCCAAGGGTGGTGAGCAGTGGCGGCTGGTGCTCCATTTTTTTAGGGGGGGCGCAAACAAAACCCCAACCAACCCCCCCCCCACTTGTCACTCGCCTGTGATGGGGCCTACAGACAGACAGATAGATTGGATAGGACAGACAGACAAATAGACAGATATACAGATAGATAGATAGATAGATATAGAATATATAAATAGATAGATAGAGAGATCGAGAAATAGATGAAGAGATCGAGAAATAGATGGAGAGATCGAGAAATAGATGGAGAGATCGAGAGAGAGAGATACAGAGAGAGAGAGATACAGAGAGAGAGAGAGAGAGAGAGATATACAGAGAGAGAGAGATACAGAGAGAGAGAGAGAGAGATACAGATAGAGAAATATGGAGAGAGATATATAGTGTGAGGGGGTTAGCTCGGCAGCGGGTGTGTGTGACCCCCGGGATGGGCTCCCCACACAAAAACAGGCCCAGCAGACGGAGGTTGTGGTTTTCAAAATCCAAAAGGTGCGGTTTATTTTCTATTTACAGTGACAAAAACACAGCAAAGCAAAAGAAACATAAACAAAATAAATCCTGGTCAACTTGACCTCTGACTAAACATACAGGTTTCCTAACTAACAACTGGGATCAGCCTAGTGCTGTCCTAGTCCCTAAGTCCCTGGTTTTAAATGTCCAAGCAAATAGCCACACAGGCTTTGTCTCACCGCACAGGGGTTCACTCTCTCCAGGAAGTCCACACAGGTCTGCTTCCAGGCATGAGCTAACCCCTAATGAAGCTGGGAGTTCTTATAGAGGCCTAAATGAGCTGACAAGCTTCAGCTGGTCTCATCAACTCCCTGTCTGCACGACGCCCCACACTCTCCCTAGAGGTATGAGTCATCCATGAGCCCACTAGCCTCTGCTGGGCTTATACAACTCTCCACCTAGTTGTATAAGTCGGCGTAAAGCCTGAATCTGGGCGAAATATATCTACCCCCCTGGATGCAACCAGGTGACTTTACCTTCCTGCTGTCACAATAGATAGAGAGATATAGAGAGAGAGATATAGATAGAGAGCTATAGATATATATATAGAGAGAGAGAGAGAGAGAGAGATAGAGAGTAGGGATGAGCTTCGTGTTCGAGTCGAACATACGTTCGACTCGAACATCGGCTGTTCGATCGTTCGACGAAGATCGAACGATTTGGGCCGTTCGCGCCAAATTCGAGTGACGCGAATGGCCCACAATGCACTACGCCATCGCAGTGTCATCCAGGCGCTGTGATTGGCCAAGCATGCACTGTGACCCCGCATGCTTGGCCAATCACAGCGCCGGCAGCGAGGAGAGCAATGATTGGCCACAGGCAGGATGCCTGTGGCCAATTATTGCTGATGGGGTTTAGTACACGCCCCACACTATAAAAGGCCGCCAGCGCGGCGGCCTTGTGTAGTGTGTTCCGGAGCAGGGAAAGAGAAGCATAGGCAGGGACAGTGTCATTTTTTTTCCTTTACTAATCCTGGATTCCTTGTGTTTAGGGACAAATAAGGATAGGTAGGGAGAGTGTCAGTGACAGTGTGCTATTCTGTGCTAATCCTTGTTTGTAGGGACAGAGAGGTACAGTGAGGGAAACTGACAGTGTGCTATTCTGTTCTAAAACTATTTTGCTGAACCATATTTTCAATCCTTGAGTTGAGGGACAGAGAGGTACAGTGAGGGAAAGTGTCAGTGTGCTATTGTGTTCTAAAACTATTTTGCTGAACCATATTTTCAATCCTTGAGTTGAGGGACAGAGAGGTACAGTGAGGGAAAGTGTCAGTGTGCTATTGTGTTCTAAAACTATTTTGCTGAACCATATTTTCAATCCTTGAGTTGAGGGACAGAGAGGTACAGTGAGGGAAAGTGTCAGTGTGCTATTGTGTTCTAAAACTATTTTGCTGAACCATATTTTCAATCCTTGAGTTGAGGGACAGAGAGGTACAGTGAGGGAAAGTGTCAGTGTGCTATTGTGTTCTAAAACTATTTTGCTGAACCATATTTTCAATCCTTGAGTTGAGGGACAGAGAGGTACAGTGAGTGAAACTGACAGTGTGCTATTCTGTTCTAAAACTATTTTGCTGAACCATATTTTCAATCCTTGAGTTGAGGGACAGAGAGGTACAGTGAGTGAAACGGACAGTGTGCTATTCTGTTCTAAACCAATTTTGCTGTTCCATATTTTCAATCCTTGAGTTGAGGGACAGAGAAGGACACTCGTAGAAATTATCAGTGTGCTATTCTGTGCTAAATCTTGTTTGTAGGGAGGGACAGAGTAGGACAGTGAGGGAAAGTGTCAGTGTGCTATTCTGTTCTAAAACTTTTTTGCTGAACCATATTTTCAATCCTTGTGTTTAGGGACAGAGAAGGATAGGCAGGGGACAGTGTCAGTGTCATTGTTGCTAAGCCTCCTGCACAATATACACCTGAAGGTAGCCCTTATTGCTGTTTTTCCCATCTCCCTGCAGGCCATCCATTAAAATGTCTGGAAGGCAACCAAGGAGAGGCAGACAGTCAGGAGGCAAAAAAAAGAGGGCAAGCAGGCTCTGTGTCTGGGGGCAACAGTGCTGGTCGTGTACATGGTGCATTGTCATCAGCACATGGCCATGGGACACGCTTGTCCTTGTTTTCGGCAGCTGGACATGTTGAGCCACATCATGCCGAAGACTTGGTAGAGTGGATGACCAAGCCCACCTCATCCTCCTCATCCTCTCTCACCCAGGCTCAGGGTACTGGCAAAGCAGCTGCCAAAGCGTCCTCTTCTCTGGTATCATTATCTTCATTAGTCAATCCTTCCCTAGACCCACCATGCCCTCCTCCTGAGGAGTCCCCCGAACTGTTTGAGCACAGTGTTGGGTACATGCTCCAGGAGGATGCCCAGCGTTTGGAAGGATCTGATGATGATACCCAGCTAGAGGAAGGCAGCAGCGTGAGAGCAGAGAGAGGGGATGCTCAAGAAGGACACCAATCTGGCAGTCATGTTCCAGCAGCTGCAGCATACTGCCAGATTGGCTCCAGTGATGAGGAGGGAGGGGATGATGAGGTCACTGACTCCACGTGGGTGCCTAATAGGAGAGAGGAGGAGGAGGAGGATGAGGAGGAGGCACATCTCCAACGAGGCAGGATGCCCTTGAGTGGCCAGCGTATGGGCAGCACACCGACGGAATCACACCGCAGAGCTCCGCCTGTGCAGGGCGCTGCCTCTGCCCGTCATTCAAAAAGTTCTTTGGTGTGGGCCTTTTTTGAGGCGAGTGCATCAGATCGCACAGCTGCTGTTTGCAACATATGTCTCAAGCGTATATCGCGTGGCCAAAACATCAGCCGCTTGGGCACCACATGCTTGATCAGACATATGTTGACCTGCCATGCAGCTCGTTGGCAAGCCTACCTTAAAGACCCACACCAAAGAACAAAGCTGACCTCTTCTTGCACCGCATCAGCTGGGATCTCCAACCCCACTATACCTTCACTCCTCTCTGAAACCTGCTCTGAGAGGAATGAAGGTGTAGAATTAGGTGTGTCACAGGCAAGTACTTGCGGGCACTCTGCTAGCAGTACACCAACGTCCGATTCTAGCAGGCAAATTTCCCTGCCCCAGCTGCTGGACCGTCGAAAGAAGTTCACTCCCAGCCATCCACATGCCCAGCGGTTGAATGCTAGCTTGGCTAAATTGCTAGCGCTTCAACTGCTGCCTTTTCAGTTGGTAGACTCAGCCCCCTTCCGTGAGTTTGTGCAATGTGCGGTTCCTCAGTGGCAGGTTCCCAAACGACACTTTTTCGCAAGGAAGGCTATTTCGGCTCTCTACAGGCATGTGGAAGGCAATGTCTTGGCCTCGCTGGACAGGGCGGTCAGCGGTAAGGTGCATATTACCGCTGACTCATGGTCCAGCAGGCATGGACAGGGACGTTACCTTTCTTTCACGGCCCATTGGGTCACTCTTTTGGCAGCTGGGAAGGATGCAGGACAAGGTGCAGTAGTGTTGGAGGTTGTTCCACCGCCACGCCTCCAAAATGCTACTACTGGTTGTGACACACCTCTCTCCTCCACCCCCTCCTCTTCTTCTTCCTCCATGGCCTCTTCCTGTGGTTTGTCCTCAGAACCAGCGGTGCTCCGTAGGCGTTCAAGGGGCTACGCAAGTACGCAGGCAAAAAGATGCCATGCCGTGCTTGCGCTGGTGTGTTTGGGGGACAGGAGCCACACTGGGGCAGAGGTCCTGTCTGCTCTGCAGGGGCAGGCCGAGAGGTGGTTGACGCCACACCAGCTTAAGCCAGGAATGGTGGTTTGCGACAATGGCACCAACCTCCTCTCCGCCCTCTGACAGGGACAACTGACCCATGTGCCCTGTATGGCTCACGTCCTTAACCTGGTGGTGCAGCGGTTCTTGGGCAGGTACCCGGGCTTACAGGATGTCCTGAGGCAGGCCAGGAAAGTCTGTGTGCATTTCCGCAGATCTTATAATGCCAGTGCTCGCCTGGCTGAGCTTCAAAAGGAGTTGAACCTGCCCAAGAACCGCCTTATATGTGACATGCCCACCAGGTGGAACTCAACGTTGGCCATGCTGCAGCGGCTGCACACGCAGCAGAGGGCCATCAATGAGTACCTGTGCGACTACGGCACCAGGACAGGGTCAGGGGAGCTCGGGTTTTTTTCACCACGCCAGTGGGGCATGATCAGGGATGCATGCACTGTCCTGGCACCATTTGAGGAGGCCACGAGGATGGTGAGCAGTGACAGTGCATGCATCAGTGACACTGTACCTCTTGTCCACCTGTTGGAGCACACGCTGCGTGGAATAATGGACAGGGCACTTGAGGCAGAACAGAGGCAGGAAGAGGAGGACTTCCTTGCCTCTCAAGGCCCCCTTTACCCAGACAGTGTTCCTTCTGTCCCACCCATCGCACAGGAAGAGGAGGAGGAGGAGGAGGAGGAGGATTGTGTCAGCATGGAGGTGGAGGCTGGCACTCAGCATCATCAGCAGCAGTCTTTTAGGGATGATTTACAGTCCCAAGAAACCAGTGGACTTGTACGTGGCTGGGAGGAGGTGGCTGCGGATCATGTCGTCCTTAGTGACCCAGAGGACTCCGGACTGAATGCCTCAGCTAACCTACGCTGCATGGCCTCCCTGATCCTGCAAAGTCTGCGGAAGGATCCTCGTATTCTTCGGATCAAGGAGAGGGACCATTACTGGCTGGCCACTCTCCTTGATCCACGGTACAAGGGTAAGGTTGCGGACCTTATCGTACCGCCGCAGAGGGAGCAGAGGATGAGACAACTCCGGGAGGCCTTGCAGAAAGGTCTGTGCAACGCGTTCCCAGAGACTGGGAGGTTACAAACTCATGGTCCTGGACAACGAGTTGCTGAGGCTTCGGGCAGTCAAAGAAGGAGCGGTGGGGAAGGTGGCCGTCTGACCGATGCGTTCAGACAATTCTTTAGTCTGCAGCCCCAAAGTATGATCGGTTCCAGCAACCATCGCCAGCGTCTGATATACATGGTGCAGGAATACCTAGGGGCAAGGTCAGACTTGGACACCTTCCCCACCGAAAATCCTCTGCCTTACTGGGTCTTGAGGATGGATCACTGGCCAGAGCTTGCACAGTATGCAATTGAGCTACTGGCCTGTCCTGCATCCAGCGTTCTTTCAGAATGCACATTCAGTGCTGCTGGAGGATTTGTCACGGATCACAGGGTGCGCCTGTCCACCGACTCGGTTGATCGACTGACTTTCATCAAGATGAACCAGTCTTGGATCACCACCAGCTACCACACACCAGATGCTGATATAACAGACTAATTGATTTTAAAATGTCACATCCCTTCAAGACTGATGCTGATGCTGAGTGCCTGTGCTGTTATGTTGACTGGCTATCCTCCTCCTCCTCCTCAATGATACGATTAACGATGATAGCTTGGAAGATCATTTTGGTTTATGGGTGACGCCACCAGTGGCTAAGGCCCAATTTTTTAGCCCCTGTTTAACAGGGGCGTGTAATTACAATTTTTGATGCAATACTTTGCAACAGGGCTCATTGCTGTGCTCCAAGTACAGTATCTGTGAGGGGTTGCAGTGTTGTGCCACCAGTGCCTAAGGCCCAATTTTTCAGCCCCTGTTCAACAGGGGCATGCAATTATAATTATTGATCTAATAATTCACAGCAGGGAGCATTGCTGCGCCCACCAAGAGTAACTGTCAGGCCTTACAGTGTTGTGGCACCAGCACCACCATCACCACCACCACCAAAGGCCCAATTTTTCAGCCCCTGTTCAACAGGGGCATGCAATTATAATTATTGATCTAATAATTCACAGCAGGGACCATTGCTGTGCCCACCAAGAGTAACTGTCAGGCCTTACAGTGTTGGGGCACCAGCACCACCATCAAAGGCCCAATTTTTACTACCACTGATCAACAATTATATGTTATTACAATTCCTGATATTATACTTGACAGAAGGGCGTTCCAGCACCCACCAAGAATAACTGTGAGTGCTTTCAGTGTTGTGCCAACACCAACACCTAAGGGGCCAATTTCTGCAGAGTATATACGGAAGGTCCCTACTTTCAAACATCCAACTTACAAACTACTACTACTTGCAAACGGAAGAAGACAACAGGAAGTGAGAGGAAATCTACCCCTTGGAAGGAAAATTCTCTCCTGTAAGAATTAATATGGGAGAAAGGTGTCTCCTCTCTACTGATGCTTTATCACCAATCCTTGTTTCAATAAAAACACCACATTTCAAAAACAGTTGTCATTGGGACGCAAAGTGAGGTGAAATGTTCTGAACAGGGGCACAGACAGCAAAAAAAATGTGACAGGGGTGATAACCGTTCCCTATGTTTTACAAAAAACTAAAAAAAAGGAATTTGCCATGGAGCTCCACTTAAACAATGCAGCTGTTCAAAATTATAAACAGATTCTACATAAGAACAAACCTACAGTCCCTGTCTTGTATGCACCGCCTGTATACGGCTGTTCAGAGTATACAGGTCCTTCTCAAAAAATTTGCATATTGTGATAAAGTTCATTATTTTCTGTAATGTACTGATAAACATTAGACTTTCATATATTTTAGATTCATTACACACAACTGAAGTAGTTCAAGCCTTTTCTTGTTTTAATATTGATGATTTTGGCATACAGCTCATGACAACCCAAAATTCCTATCTCAAAAAATTAGCATATTTCATCCGACCAATAAAAGAAAAGTGTTTTTAATACAAAAAAAGTCAACCTTCAAATAATTATGTTCAGTTATGCACTCAATACTTGGTCGGGAATCCTTTTGCAGAAATGACTGCTTCAATGCGGCGTGGCATGGAGGCAACCAGCCTGTGGCACTGCTGAGGTGTTATGGAGGCCCAGGATGCTTCGATAGCGGCCTTAAGCTCATCCAGAGTGTTGGGTCTTGCGTCTCTCAACTTTCTCTTCCCAATATCCCACAGATTCTCTATGGGGTTCAGGTCAGGAGAGTTGGCAGGCCAATTGAGCACAGTAATACCATGGTCAGTAAACCATTTACCAGTGGTTTTGGCACTGTGAGCAGGTGCCAGGTCGTGCTGAAAAATGAAATCTTCATCTCCATAAAGCTTTTTAGCAGATGGAAGCATGAAGTGCTCCAAAATCTCCTGATAGCTAGCTGCATTGACCCTGCCCTTGATAAAACACAGTGGACCAACACCAGCAGCTGACATGGCACCCCAGACCATCACTGACTGTGGGTACTTGACACTGGACTTCAGGTATTTTGGCATTTCCCTCTCCCCAGTCTTCCTCCAGACTCTGGCACCTTGATTTCCGAATGTACTTTGGACCACTGAGCAACAGTCCAGTGCTGCTTCTCTGTAGCCCAGGTCAGGCGCTTCTGCCGCTGTTTCTGGTTCAAAAGTGGCTTGACCTGGGGAATGCGGCACCTGTAGCCCATTTCCTGCACACGCCTGTTCACGGTGGCTCTGGATGTTTCTACTCCAGACTCAGTCCACTGCTTCCGCAGGTCCTCCAAGGTCTGGAATCGGTCCTTCTCCACAATCTTCTTCAGGGTCCGGTCACCTCTTCTCGTTGTGCAGCGTTTTCTGCCACACTTTTTCCTTCCCACAGACTTCCCACTGAGGTGCCTTGATACAGCACTCTGGGAACAGCCTATTCGTTCAGAAATTTCTTTCTGTGTCTTACCCTCTTGCTTGAGGGTGTCAATGATGGCCTTCTGGACAGCAGTCAGTTCGGCAGTCTTAGCCATGATTGCGGTTTTGAGTAATGAACCAGGCTGGGAGTTTTTAAAAGCCTCAGGAATCTTTTGCAGGTGTTTAGAGTTAATTAGTTGATTCAGATGATTAGGTTAATAGCTCGTTTAGAGAACCTTTTCAAGATATGCTAATTTTTTGAGATAGGATTTTTGGGTTTTCATGAGCTGTATGCCAAAATCATCAATATTAAAACAAGAAAAGGCTTGAACTACTTCAGTTGTGTGTAATGAATCTAAAATATATGAAAGTCTAATGTTTATCAGTACATTGCAGAAAATAATGAACTTTATCACAATATGCTAATTTTTTGAGAAGGACCTGTATAGGTCCTTTTTTATTTTGTGTGCGGGGTTCCCCTTAATATCCATACAAGACCCAAAGGGGCTGGTAATGGGCTGGGGTGGGGGGGGGGGGTTGATGGGGTAGCTATGCCATTTTTCCTAAAGATTTTCATCCATATTACCGGGACCAGACATTGCATTAAAGCCGCAAGCAGTTTTAAATGACTTTCCTGACGCATCATGGCAGCACACACGCTGGGTTGTGACTCCGCCCCCACAACCTGATAGGACTGCTTAGCTATAAGTGTTTGAAGAGGAGTCCCCCGCCTCATTCTCTTTTTCTTCCTCATTGACAGGACTGACAGCAGCAGCGTAAGACCTCTACCACTTTCACCCCAGCTAGGTTCAGCCTCTCCTAGTTTGGAAGTCCTGTTTGTACGGTCTCTAAATGAGCCATATTACAGGGACCCCACTCTGATGGTCTCAGGGGACTGGATAAAAGTACAAGCCTTAAATAGGTTTCATCTTTTGGGCATGGCTACCATTCCTTCATCTTAAAAAGTTTACCTTCTTTTCCATTTTTCTTCCATTCCTCTGTATCTCATAGCAGCGCTTCCTCCCTGCTCCCATTTGCATATTGCTCTGATCACCGCCGCGACCGGAAGTGACCTCACGTCCTATAACTGTTTGCCAGCACTAAAAATGGCGGCGGCGCGCTCTAGACGCTAGTGCGCATGCGCGATGACGCGTCATTTCCGCGGCGACGGCGGGCTATTTAAAAAAACACCTCAGATGTCATTTTTTTTTGCTGTTCACCCAAACTCTGCAACATTCGTCTGCTGCAAGCAAGAGAGGCTAGGAACAGCATCCACAACTGGTAAGTGAGCCTTTCTATTATACACTGACAACTATGCAAAAAAAAAAAAAAAAAAAGAGGGGGGGTGAAAATCTTTTACTCTGTCATTTTGAGAGCCTTTTTCTGTTGCCTGAAAAAACTACCTTTCGTTCAGGTACACTCTTTCTATCCCCATGGAAGCCACTGCCCAAGTAGACCATCCACAGCCAGTAAGGTAAGAGGCAGCTAGGTATAAGTAAGTATTGAAGAGGAGATTAAAAGAGTGCATAGCCTTTAATATCACCTTTCTGATAGCCCTGGCAGATCATCAAGATCATCCCATTCTAGACGTAGGGAACGCTCTCCTTCAAGACATTCACACTCTAGGAGAAGCAGGTCAAGAACATCCTCCCACCATCACAAATCCTCTTCCCATGGGAAGGATAACCATCAAACCCGTCCTGCGGCTAATGCCTGCTGGGTATGCGGAGCACAGGCCCTCCCAAATAAACTAGCCTGCCAATCTTGTGCAGACGAAGCCACAAGAGACAGAGAATCAGGCACAGTAGAAGTGTCAAATATCATCAGAGATTCAGTAAAAGAATCAATATTAGAAGCTTCAGTCTCGGAACCAGTAAGGTTAACCCAGACAATATCACCCTCAACCCCGTACATCCTGCAGGGGTCAGATGATTCCGTGACAGAATAAAGACACTAATGGGAGCATCACATCTACGAGCCAGAACATGCCTGAGCATCCTAGGCACCATGTCTTCCACATTTCTGATGATCCAGTGGGCCCAGTGGCATACAAGAACATTCCAAATCTCGTTCCTGAAACAATGGAACGGAGTATCGCTAACACAATGGATACGCATCAGCACATCGGTAAAACAATCAATGTGGTGGTGGACACGGATCGACAATCTGAAACGCCACCGACCCATTATTCACCCTCCGGTAGAAGTGGTCACATCGGACGCCAGCCTTCAAGGCTGGGGAGCACATTACCAAGAATTGGCAGCACAAGGTCACTGGGCATTCCGTCCTCAAGGAGTAGTGTCGAATATCCTGGAACTCAGAGCCGCCTTCCAGGCACTTCTAGCGTTCAGACCACTCATCATAGGGAAGAACGTCACAATACGGATGGACAACACGGTAGCAGTGAGCTACATTCGCAGACAAGGCGGGACACGAAGCAACTCCCTTATACAGGAGGTACGACCAATCATGGAATGGGCACAAGTTCACTTGAAAGATCTAAAGGCAATATATGTTCCAGCGACGCAGAATCAACTTGCAGACGACCTAAGCAGGCGCCATGTTTCAAACAACGAGTGGTCACTGAACCATCAAGTATTCTCCCTTATAGCACAAAAATGGGGAATACCCGACATCGATCTGGCAGCAACACCATGGAACAACAAGTGCCAAAAATTCTTAACACGGACTCCCTATCCGACAGCGGAGGGGGTAGACTGCCTCCTACACCCCTGGAAATTCCACCTGGGATATATATTCCCTCCTGTTCCCCTAATAGCCAGATTCCTAGCCAGACTGAGGAACTCAACGTCTACAGTGATAGCGATAATCCCCTTCTGGCCGAGGAGGCCATGGTTTACGACCATTCTACAGCTGAGCATAGAAGACCCGCTAACACTTCCAGTAACTCCGGACCTACTCTCACAAGGCCAGTTTCTTCACCCAGCACCAGAGAAACTCCATCTGACGGCCTGGAAGTTGAGAGGGGGAGGCTATTAAACCAGGGATGCTCCCTAAGAGTAGTGGCCACATTACAACAGGCCAGGAAGAAATCAACTAACGGGGTGTATAGCAAGGTTTGGGAAAAATTCACTGCACTAGCACGTCAGCAGTCATGGGATCCGATGTCTCCTACGGTAGCACAAATTCTCGAATTCCTCCAACTAGGCCTAGACAGGGGCCTAAGTTCAAGCACCTTAAAAGTCCAAACATCCGCTTTATCGGCCATGACGGGAACCAAATGGGCATTTAACCCTCTTGTAGTCCAGTTCCAAAGAGCATGCCTCAAGATAAGACCACCAAGAAAACCGTCATTCCCAACCTGGGACCTGTCTATAGTTCTGGACACCTTGTCAAAAAACCCCTTCTTTCCTCTAACGGAGATATCTTTGGGAGATTTAACACAAAAGGTAACATTCTTGATTGCGATGACCTCAGCAAAAAGGGTATCCGAACTACAAGCACTATCCATGAAGGAGTCTCACCTGACCTTCTACCCCGACAGGGTCATCTTAAGACCATCGGAACAATTCATACCAAAAGTAGCATCAGCATTTCATTTCAATCCAGAAATCAGCCTACCAGTCCTTCTCACTAACCAAGGAACTCCACATCCACTGGATATCAAGTCCAATATATCATCATACCTAGAAGCGACTAACCCATTCAGGAAGTCGGAGAACTTACTTATAATACCAAACGGACCTAAGAAAGGCCAAGCAGCGTCATCTCGAACAATATCAAGTTGGCTAGTTAGAATCATCAAGAAGGCATACGCAATCCAACACCTTCCGATACCCGACGATCTGAAAGCTCACTCGACCAGGGCAGTGGCAACATCCTGGGCAGCATACTGCAGAGTGTCACCAGAGACGATATGTAAGGCGGCTACCTGGTCTTCCAGAACCACGTTCATGTCTCATTACAGAATAGACCCGGCATGTTTAACGACGACGGAATTTGGGAGAGCAGTGATTCAAACTAACTCTTCCATATCTTGTAAATAAAAAAATAAAAAAAATATATACATGCATTCAAAAAACACCCACCCTTGTTGCGAGTTATTTCCCAGCGTGTGTGCTGCCATGATGCGTCAGGAAAATGGAAAATTGTATACTTACCTCTCGGTAATTTTCCTTTCCTGACGCATCCAATGGCAGCACACAAATACCCACCCGTATGAGGTAATATATACCGAGAATGAGGCGGGGGACTCCTCTTCAAACACTTATAGCTAAGCAGTCCTATCAGGTTGTGGGGGCGGAGTCACAACCCAGCGTGTGTGCTGCCATTGGATGCATCAGGAAAGGAAAATTACCGAGAGGTAAGTATACAATTTTCCATTTTTTTCCCTTTAGAAATGTTATTTTGTGCAGGGACAGTTCTAAACACGGGAAACACGTGGCACTTCACAGGCATACTTTAGACACCCCCCAGGTACAATATTTAAAGGAATATTTGACTTTTTTTTTTCACTTTATGCATCATTAAAATGACTGCTCCCGGAAAACGTCCGTTTTTAAAACTTCTTTTTGCATTGATACATGTCCCCTGGTGCAGAAGCCGGGTTCCCAAACTCTGTTTCGGACAATAACATGGATAATAGTCGTTATAATTAGCACTTTAGAATCCGAACGTTCGCATCCATTGTATTTAATAGGGTTCTAATGTTCGCGCGAACTTTCGGTCCGTTCGCGGGTTCTGGTGCGAACCGAACCCGGGGGTGTTCGGCTCATCACTAATAGAGAGAGATAGAGATATGAGAGAGAGCGATAGATAGAGAGAGAGATAGAGATATATATATATAGAGAGAGAGAGATAGATAGATGGATAGAGAGAGAGAGAGAGAGAGAGAGCGATAGATAGATAGATAGATATAGAGAGAGAGAGATAGAGAGATATATATATATAGAGAGAGAGAGCGATAGATAGATATATAGAGAGAGAGAGAGATAGAGAGAGAGAGCGATAGATAGATATAGAGAGATAGAGATAGAGATAGAGACAGAGAGATACAGATAGATACAGATAGAGAGATACAGATAGAGAGATATAGATAGAGAGATAGATACAGATAGAGAGATATAGAGAGATACAGATAGAGAGATAGATAGATAGATAGATAGAGAGATAGATAGAGAGATAGAGAGAGAGAGAGAGAGAGATAGAATAGATAGATAGAGAGATAGAGAGATAGAGAAATTGTAGATAGATACAGATGAGAGAGAGAGAGATGAGAGAATACACAGACCTGCACAGCATGACTCTAGGAGGACGCAGGGCTGGGAGCCCTCACAGCTCACACATACGGAGATGTGTAATGAAGGCTCCACAGCAGATTGTCGTGTGAAGGGCTGAGCAGAGGTTGATTCCAGGCAGGGCAGAGAGGTGAAGCACGGCTCCATCCATCCTCAGTCTGATCCCAGATTGAGAAGAACACATACAGATGCTGTATATGGGGGTTGAAAGAAAATACAAAATACAGGCTGCCGCTGTTAGAAGTACCTTACCTTGCCTCAGTTGCCTGGCTCCTCCGCACAGACCCGAAACCGGAAGTGACACGCACCGGGGACAGCACTGACCAGACATGAAGAAGAAGCAGTGTGACCCAATGAGCGCTTAGAGGCGCACCCAAAAACGCCACAGAGCATCAAAAAACACTGCAAATGAAGCGTCTTGCCTGCAATCATGGGATTGCATTGGCATCACTCTTTCATAGCGCACTGTGACCGGCGCTCGGCGCCCGCCCCAGTACACTTAAAAGGTACTTTTTTTTCTTAAAGGGACATTTTCTTTTTTTTTTTTTTTATATATATTTTTTTATATATATTTTTTGTGTGACTGGCTTTGGGGGGGGCGGCGCCCATGCGCCCCCTATGGACGGGCCGCCACTGGTGGTGAGTCCTCTGGGAAAAGACCCTGCATCTCTGTACAGCTAGGAGGGGGTGGACTATTGATACCTTGTCTGGAGTTCCTGCGGGTCTCAGCACGTGGGTCAGCATGGCGTCTGAAGCAGACGTTTTTTTCCCCCTGAAACACCTGATTTGGCAACTGGTGCCCCTGAGGTAGCTATGGATGCTATGTCGGCAATCCTAGAGGCCCTTGTTGCCAGAGTGGAAGCAGCACACGGGGGGGGGGGTAGTATTAAACGCCCCCGTCCCCTGCAATCTTCCGGGGATAATTCTGATGCAGAACAAGGCCAAGCTATGGCCCGGATTCTGATGCATCAGAGACTGCAGACCATGACCGATCGGACAGTGAGGAGGACTCCAAGTCCAGGTCAGTACACGATAAGGCTTTGGTATCTGACCTTATTACTGCAGTGCGGGATACGCTAAAATTGGAGAATGCTGCAGAAGCACCAGTCCCCTTTGAGTTCCGTAAACCTGCCTGCACTGCTAAAGTGTTTCCTTGTGTGTCTTATTTTGATAATGGGTTTTCCCACTCCTTGTATAAGAGTTTAAGGGTGTTTACATCCCCAAAGAATTTTGCGGTACGGTACCCCTTTGATAAGAGTTTTCTGAAAAAATTGACCTCTCCCCCGATAGTGGACCCTCCCGTGTCCAGACTTAATAGAGCTACCACAATTTCAGTGGAAGTGGCTCCTGTTTTTTCAAGGACCCTGCGGATAAGAAAGCTTAAGCACTCGCTCGCTACTTACTCAGTGGTAGGCTCAGCCTGTGCGCCCGGCTTTGGTCGGGCCCTTAGTGTCTCAGACACTTACTGAATGGGCAAATTGCTACTTCCAGGGGTTAAAGGAGCGAGATGCTCCTCCTAATGAAATAATTTGGCTGACCAGTTGGTACAGGGCCTTAAGTTTGTCTGCGAGTCAGACATGGATACTATTCCCTTGCTGTCTAAAGCTTCGGTTTATGCGGTAGCAATACGCCGCCTGATCTGGCTAAAGGGCTGGTCTGCAGACCAGGCTTCCAAAAAAGCCCTGTTGGATCTGCCCTTTAAGGGCGACAGACTTTTTGGGGCCTCTCTGGATGACACCTCCTGTGGCATCCTTGATGATAAGAGCACTTTGCTTCCTCAAACCAAGAGGGGTAAGGGACCATGCCAGGGGCAAGGCCCCTTCTTTACTGCACGCAAGCAGTTTTTCCATCCGCCCAGGGCGACAGGGAAAAGACCCCAGACTGACAAAGCACCTGCTCAAGGACAGAAGCGTCCTTGGCCCCGCAAACCCAGCAAGCCTGCGGACAAATCTGCATCCGCATGAAGGCCTGCCCCCACCCATCTCTCGGGGGTGGGGGGCGCCTTCGCGAATTTGCGACTCAGTGGACATCTCTGTTCTTCGACCGGTGGGTTTGTGAAGTGATCTCCTCAGGCTACTCTTGGGTAGAGATTTGATGGGAAGATTGGGTATAACACTGAAAATGACCACTGAAGGAGGGGTCTCCGTACACTCCAAGGTAATACCAATATATTACACTGAGGATAGTGATCTCCCTCCACCAGATGATCCGGTATGGTCTACAAGCTCCTTGGATGTAGGCCTTATCTCTTGTACCCCATACAGGGCAGCTTTAAAATCATGGGCACAGCCGGTTTATCACAAACAATACCCCATTTCAAAAGAAAAAGAGGAAGGAGTTGCCCCAATGGTAGAAAAGTTCCTGCAGCAAGGAATTCTTAAAGAGACACTGTCACCCTACAACACTCCCATCAACCCAGTAAAAAAGCCGGATGGCTCTTACAGGTTTGTACAAGGCCTCAGAGCTATAAACAACCTGGTGGTACCTATTGTGTCTATAGTGCCTGATGTGCCATCACTCCTTACCTCCATACCATCTGATGCAGAGTATTTTTCGGTCATTGACCTTTGTAATGCATTCTTTAGCGTTTCTGTTGACAAAGAGACACAGCCTATCTTTGCATTTAATTTCAAAAATCGCCAAATGACCTGGTGTAGAATGCCCCAGGGTTATGTAGACTCCCCTGTAGTATACACAGTGGCCCTCCAAGCAACCCTGCGGTCTTGGACACCCCGCCATGGTTCCGTCCTACTACAATATGTTGATGATTTGTTGTTGTGTAGTCCGAGCCAGAAAGCATGTAAAAAGGATGGTTCAGATCTGCTACATTGGTTGGCAGATAATGGTCATAAAGTTTCCAAAAAGAAACTTCAATGGTGTCAGGAAACAGTTGAATACGTTGGTTTTGTACTCTCCAAAGGAGAAAGAAAAATCGGTCACAAGAGAGCTGCGGCTCTCATGGGTCTGCCTCGCCCACTCAATAAGGACATGCTATCCTTTCTTGGTATGATTGGTTACTACCGCCAATGGATACCTGATTGTTCCTACTATGATAAACTCCTGAGGCAAGCTACAGGTACTGACATGCCAGATTGTATAAAATGCAATGATGAAATGCACAATGCTTTCGTATACCTCAAAACATCTATGATAACAGCTCCTGGTCTTGGTCCCTGAGTATAGCAAAGGGTTTTACCTATTTCCTAGGGACAATTGTAAAACCATGACGGGAGTCCTAGCGCAAAAACATGGGAGGCAAACTGCGCCCTATCATTTTTCCCCAAGGGTTGTGCCTATGCCAGTGAAGGGCATGCTGGTGTGTCTCAGAGCTCTGGTATCCTGTGCGATGGTGGTGGAAATGGCTACATCATTCACTCTAGGACATGCCACCACACTACACTGTAGGGCACATACAGGGCAACAAGATGACATAGCCAAAGGCAATGCCTTAGCTGACAAAGCAGCAAGGGAAGCAGCATCCATACAGCCAGCAGACATCCAAATGCCATTGCTCTCACCTGAAATCCCACTTCTAGATCAAACATTGCATGAACTCCAAACATATGCTACAGACAAAGACATCCAACAATGGACGTGTGGGTGTGCAGACAAGCCCAGAAACTGGCCTTGTCTGCCAAGAGGGGAGACCATGTATCCCTGTAGCCAGCGCACCCATTTTTATTTCACAATACCATGGGATAGGTCACAGAGGGTGGAAAGTCACATGTGAACTTTTGGATAAGGATTTTTACATTCCAGGTCTTCCCTCTCTCGTTAAGGCATATGTTTCCAGATGCATCACATGCATTCGGAATAATCCCAGGAACCCTCACAAGGCAAAACATGAACATCTGTAAATGAGTGAATGGTGTAGAAGGATATATCAAATTGATTTTACACACATGCCCAAGCTAGGTAAAAGACAGGAATATTTGCTAGTTATAGTGGACATGTTCTCAAGATGGATAGAAGTGTTTGTAACAACAAAGGAAGATGCACAAACAGTAGTAAGAATTCTCACACAGGAAATCCTTCCCAGATGGGGTTGCCCACTTCAGATCAACTCAGACAATGGTCCTGCATTTGTGGCCAAACACTAAAAATAGAATGGAAGTTTCATATTCCTTACCACCCCCAGAGTTCAGGTATAGTGGAAAGGATGAACAGAACTATTAAAGATAAGATCAGGAAAGCCACTGGAGGTACGTATGCAAATTGGAAGAAAGTCCCACCAGCTGTACTAGCCGAGGTAAGAATGACACCCTCTAAAAAGACGGGTTACTCCCCTTTTGAAGTTTTAATGGGTAGGCCATTCCCCACCCCATGGGCCAGACAGCCACTTATGTTAGAAAGAGGGGACCTAGATCTTATTCAGGAAGAATATGTAAGAAAACTTATTGAAACCTTAGATCAAGTTAAAAGGAATGTCGCTCGCACCTCTCCTATTTTTTCGCAGGAACCAACTCATTCCTTCCAAGTGGGATATGTCGTAGTGGTCCAGCAACTGAAGCGTACCAAGAAGGAATAGTACCCATTTGGACCCCCGACTACAGTGATCGCGGTTACCCGAACAGCTATTCTGGTAGAGGGACAACAGGCTTGGATCCATGCCAGTCGTGTGAAGAAGGTGAACCAAACACCTAAGAAGCAAGCCAAGGATAAAGGAGGTGAAGAAGGTGATACAAATCCTCGAACAGTGAGTGAAGCAGGTGGAAAAGAAGTCTCTGAACAAAATGACGTCGCTTATTTCACCACAGACTTTTGGGAAGGCCTTGTGCCTCTTATGCTGGGCTGCCCTGATCGTGTTCCTGCCAACTTGGCTGATAACTAACTGTATTTATCACCCTGAAGATTTGGGACACATAAAGAGTATTTGTGGAGCCTCCAAAACTCCACAACAGAATAATAGGAATAATACACATGGCAGACACAAGAGAAATGAAAACTCAGAAAGTTATACGGATAAAATGTTATTATTGAAGTTTAAATATGCCTATGCACAGAAATCAGAATTTGAAAAATGTTGGATATGTAGTAAAATGACACCCCTCCACCGTTAGTATTCCTCTCATGGCTGTACCTTTTAAATATCCACCCCTTTTTTAACCAAACTCCTCCAGTTGCTCTAACCCACATATCAAGTGCATATGAAAACAGTACTGTCACATTTCCCATAGCGGGTAAGAGTAACTTCCCTGACTGGTGTTTCTGTTTAGGTAATCAGACACAGACTAACCCCTCTACATGCAGCAAATCTATATTCAACATTTCCATTAGTGGGTTTCAAAATGCCACTAGTTCACTTTTTCATATAACTGATCCTGCTGCTGCGAATAGGATTTACCTGAGTATGTATTATGATAGAAGAAAGATTACATAACTGTGAAAGGTAGATGAGACATATAAAAATGTTTTGTCTCAAAGAGAGGATTGTAAGGGAACATAGCATGACAACCTCCATTTTGAGTTGAGGACGCCATGTCATGGGTTAAAGAAAAGGTTTTAAAGAATTCACAAGTTTCTGTTGGTTCTTATTTTCTGTAGACACCTTTCACCTAGTTATTCATGTATGTATAAATTTTGCCCTGGCTTATGTTTGTTTTAGATAAGCTAAGCGTTCTCAAACACCTGTGTCAATATAGCAAGTATATATAAAACTGTCCTTATGGTAAAATTCACAATGATGTAAGATTTTGTCTTATATTACATCAGCGAAACTGAACTTGTAACACGTCCTAGCTAATAGGAAATTATTAACCTGAATTTGTTTCTTTACTGTAACTCCTCCCATCCCCACCTTTGTCCCCTAGACCTGCATAAATACCGAGATGTTAAGCTGATTAAATTAGACATCATTTGGGCACATTGCAAAAGCTGTCTCCTGTGTCATTAATTTGATGTCTCCGGGCCTGTGGGGATAACTGAAGTCTTTTTCCTGCATTGAACTTTAACCTGCCTGGCTGGTTAGAAGCAACTGAACCCCTACAGCTACAAGATAGAGTTTCTCTCTTGTCCATCGGACAGATTCGTTCCCTCCAACCACAGATGACCCGTCGGGAGGCCCTGTACGGGGCAGTCCAGAGTCTGCTGGAACGCGGGGTGGTCATTCCAGTTCCAGAGCAGGAACGATTTCAGGGTTTTTACTCAAATCTTTTCATAGTGCCAAAGAAGGAGGGGTTCGTCCAATCCTGGATCTCAGGGCCCTCAATTGCTTTGTGAAAGTACAAAGATTCCGGATGGAGTCGGTTCGATCTGTAGTCTCTGCTCTCCATCCAGGGGACTTTCTGGACATCAAGGACGCATACCTGCATGTCCCCATATACTCCAGACACCAAATGTTTCTGCATTTCGCAATCGGGAACAACCACTATCAGTTTGTGGCCCTCCCGTTTGGCCTGGCTTCGTCACCCAGGACGTTCACCAAGGTGCTCGCCCCGATCCTGGCTCTTCTAAGACAGCGGGACATCGCTATTGTGGGCTACTTGGACGACCTTCTTCTGAAGGCCGCTTCAAGCTTAGAATTAGAAGAAAGCGTGTCCATAACCTGTCACTCTCAGACTGTGGTTGGGTACTAAACACGCAAAAGTCAGTTTTGGTGACAACTCATCGCCTAGTGTATCTAGGGTTGATTCTGGATGCCTCAGAGGCAAGAGTATTCCTCCCTGTGGAAAAGTTGCAGACCCTTCGGGCTGCAGTGCGGCAACTGACATCCAAGAATTGGTCGTCACTCCGTTTTTGCATGCAAGTTTTGGGCCTCATGGTAGCCTCCTTGGAGGCGGTCCCATATGCTCAATACCACACTCGGGTGTTACAGAAGGAGGTTCTGTCCAGATGGAACAGATGCCCATCATCTCTGGATTATCAAATCCGGGTAAGCCACCTAGTCAGAAGATCCCTGGTATGGTGGCTGACATCACTGGCTCTGCTGGCGGGGAAGTCATTCCTTTCCTGTTCATTGGATAGTGATAACGACGGCCGCCAGCCTTACAGGTTGGGGGGGGGGGAGTCTGGGGTGTTAAGTCGACGCAAGGTCGCTGGACCCCGGAGGAAGCCCGCCTGCCGATCAATGTCCTGGAACTCCGGGCGATCAGGCTGTGCCTTTTTCAGATGGTCTCAGAGGTTGCAAGGGCGTCCAGTCAGACAACGCCATGGCAGTGGCATATGTCAATCATCAAGGAGGAACAAGAAGCTCAGCTGCAGCATCAGAGGTCACTTGCAACCTGAGGTGGGCAGAAAGGAGCGTACCGGCACTGTCGGCCGTGTACATTCCGGGTGTGGAGAACTGGCAGGCGGACTACCTGAGTCGCCAAATGCTGGACCAGGGAGAATGGTCCTTACACCCGGATGTGTTCCAGCTCCTCTGCCAAAGATGGGGCACGCCAGACGTAGATCTTCTGGCGTCCCGACTCAATCGGAAGGTATTGAGTTTTGTGGCCCGGTCAAAGGACCCATGGGCAGACGCAACGGACGCATTGGTAACATCGTGCGGTCAGTATCGGCTAATCTATGCCTTCCCTCCCATAAGGCTCCTTCCTTATCTGCTTCGCAGAGTAGAAGCAGAGGGAATTGCAATGATTCTGATCACTCCAGATTGGCCTCAGCGTTCTTGGTACGCCGATCTAGTACGTCTGGTAGCAGACGTCCCCTGGCGCCTACCACTACGGAAGGACCTGCTATCGCAAGGTCCCATACTCCATCCTGCTTTACAGTCACTGGCTTTAACGGCATGGCTATTGAGAACCAGGTACTGAGAGACCGGGGCCTGTCAGATTCAGTAATCTCTACTATGAGAAGTGCTCGGAAGCCGTCCTCTAGGAGGGTTTATCATCGCACTTGGAAGGCCTACATTTCCATGTGAGGAAATGAAATGGCATCCGCGTACTTATTTGGTCTCCAGAATCCTACTGTTTCTACAACGTGGGGTGGACCAAAGGCTTTCTCTAAGTACGGTTAAGGGACAGATTTCTGCCCTGGCTGTCTTTTTTCAGCGACCCCTGGCGACTCACTCTCTTGTGAGTACATTTGTACAGGGTGTTCAACATGTGGCTCCTCTGGTCCGTCCCCCGCTACCTCCGTGGGACTTGAATCTGGTCCTCTCGGTGCTTCAGAAGTCACCGTTTGAGAATATTAAGGATATTCCCTTGTTGACACTTCCTCCAGAAAGTGGTCTTCTTGGTGCCTGTTACGTCAGTTAGACGTGTTTCTGAACTGGCAGCCTTGTCATGCAAGGCTCCCTATCTGATCTTCCACAAGGATAAGGTGGTGCTGCGTCCGCAGCCCTCTTTTCTTCCGAAAGTCGTTTCGGCTTTTCATCTCAATGAAGAGATTGTACTTCCATCCTTGTGTCCTCATCCGTCGAATCCTAAGGAGTCGAGTTACATTCCTTGGACGTTGTCTGAGCTTTGAGAATATACCTATCTGCTACTTCCTCGTTCCGGAAGTCAGACTCACTGTTCGTTTTGGTGGCTGGTCCCAAGAAGGGCCTAGCAGTCTCGTCGGCCACCATCTCTAGGTGGATCCGACAGATAGTAATCCAGGCTTATGCCTTAAGCGGCCCCCTTTCCTGTCACGGTGCATTCGACCAGAGCAATAGGTGCCTCTTGGGCTTTCCGACATCAACCGTCTGGCTCCCAATTATGTAAGGTGGCGACTTGATTGTCCGCTCACACTTTCACTAAATTCTACAAAGTTGATGTAGGTACATCTTCAGATGCCTCTTTCAGCCGCAAAGTTTTGCAGGCGGCTGTTTAGAGTTGCAACTCCTCCGTTGGAGGAGTGCTGTTTTGTGTTTGGGGTTAAGTTTACTTTTATGCTGTTACCACCCCTCGTTTTTTTTTTTTTACACTGCTTTGGGACGTCCCACTATGTCAATAGGAAGCTGTGTCGGTCCATGAACAAAAGAGTAAATAGTATTTTTTACTCACCATAAAATCCTTTTCTCTGAGTTCATGGACCGACACAGCACCCACCCCTCCTTTTTGTTTAAGTTTGTACTGCTTTTTGACGAACTGATCTGTGAGATGCAGAGAGAGGGGATATACCCAGAGGGTCCGCCCCCTGGGCGGTACTATAGAAGGTGTGATGCAACACTTTTTACAAGTTTTTCTGCCTAGTCACTCCTTAATAACGGATAATACCCACTATGTCAATAGAAAGCTGTGTCGATCCATGAATGCAAAGAAAAGGATTTTACGGTGAGTAAAAAATCCTATTTTTCTGCTGATCTTCGTCTGTACTGTGCATCTTGCTGTAATGTCCATCAATAGTCAGCCAGGCAGTATTGTATTCCAATTGCCCTGATACTGGTTTTCCATCGTGGCAATGTCCTGATGAAATCTTTCACCATGTTCATTATTGACTGCACCCAGTTTTTTTTTTTTTAAAGCAAAGAAGTCCAAGTGTAAATGCAAAAAAAAAAGAG
Source organism: Rana muscosa (assembly GCA_029206835.1). Classification (NCBI taxonomy): domain Eukaryota; kingdom Metazoa; phylum Chordata; class Amphibia; order Anura; family Ranidae; genus Rana; species Rana muscosa. Next base: position 783,328,340 of record CM055116.1, on the reverse strand, counting down.
TTGCACTTCATGAGCTTGTATGCTGTTTAAAAGTATAGCAACCAGCTTGGTGCACTTTGCTTGCCAAGAAAACTCTGAACAACCATCTTGGATGCTTTTTTCTGGTCTCACTAAGAGATTTTTGAACCACTTGTCATTGATGACATGTCTGCTCTATGGCCTAACAACAAAAGCCTTCTAGAATCTTTGCATCAGTTTTTCCTGGAAAAATGTGTCTCAAATAATGAAAACTTTCACTGTCTGGTTACTGCTTTCTCCAGTACGAGTTTTATGTGAAGTGGAGGTAAAAAATAGGATTTTTTACTCACCGTAAAATCCTTTTCTCTGAGTCCATGGACCGACACAGCCTCTCTATTGACAAAGTGGGTATTATCCGTTAATTAGGAGTGACTATGCAGAAATCTTGTAAAAAGTGTTGCATCACACCCTCTACAGTACCGCCCAGGGGGCGGACCCTCCGGGTATATCACCTCAGTCTGCATCTCGCAGATCAGTTCGTCAAAAAAGCAGTACAACCGAAAAGGAGGGGTGGGTGCTGTGTCGGTCTATGGATTCAGAGAAAAAGATTTTACGGTGAGTAAAAAATCCTATTTACTCTTTCGTCCATGGACCGACACAGCCTCTCTATTGACAAAGTGGGACGTCCCAATGCAGTGTCAGAGAAAAAAAACGAGGGGTGGTAACAGCATAAAAATAAACTTCACCCCAAACACAAAACAGCACTCCTCCAACGGAGGAGTTGCAACTCTAAACAGCCACTTGCAAAACCTTGCGGCCGAAAGAGGCATCCGAAGATGCACCTACATCAACTTTGTAGAATTTTGTGAAAGTGTGAGCGGATGACCACGTCGCCGCTTTACATAATTGGGAAACAGACGCTTGATTTCGGAAAGCGCAAGAGGCACCTATTGCCCTGGTTGAATGCGCCGTGACCGGAAAGGGGGGCGCTTGACCCTTTAAGGCGTAAGCCTGGATTACTATCTGTCGGATCCACCTAGAGATGGTGGCCGACGAGACTGCTTGGCCCTTCTTGGGACCAGCCACCGAAACAAACAGTGAGTCTGACTTCCGGAACAGGAAGCAGATAGGTATACTCTCAAAGCTCGGACAGCGTCCAAGGAATGCAACGCCGACTCTTTAGTTTTCGACGGGTGAGGACACAAGGATGGAAGTACAATGTCTTCGTTGAGATGAAAAGCCGAAACGACCTTCGGAAGAAAGGAAGGCTGCGGCCGCAGCACCACCTTATCCTTGTGGAAAATTAAATAGAGAGCCTTGCAGGACAAGGCTGCCAGCTCAGAGACTCGTCTAACTGACGTAACAGCCACCAAAAAGACCACTTTCTGAGAAAGTGTCAACAGGGGAATATCTCTAATATTCTCAAACGGTGCCTTCTGAAGCACCGAGAGGACCAGGTTCAAGTCCCACGGAGGTAACGGGGGACGGACCGGAGGGGCCACCTGTCGGACCCCCTGCACAAATGTACTCACGAGAGAGTGAGTCGCCAGGGGTCGCTGAAAAAAGACAGCCAGGGCAGATATCTGTCCCTTAAATCGTACTTAGGGCAAGCCCTTGGTCCACCCCATGCTGTAAAAACAGCAGGATTCTGGAAACCAAATAGGTACGCGGATGCCATTTCATTTCCTCACACCTGGAGATGTAGGCCCTCCAAGTGCGGTGATAGACCTTCCTAGAGGACGGTTTTCGAGCACTTCTCATAGTAGAGATTACTGAGTCTGACAGGCCCCGGTCTCTCAGTACCCGGTTCTCAACAGCCATGCCGTTAAAGCCAATGACTGTAAAGCAGGATGGAATATGGGACCTTGCGATAGCAGGTCCTTCCGTAGTGGTAGGCGCCAGGGGACGTCTACTACCAGACGTACTAGATCGTCGTACCAAGGACGCTGAGGCCAATCTGGAGCGATTAGGATCATTGGAATTCCCTCTGCCTCCACTCTGCGGGGCAGAAGAGGAAGAAGCCTTAAGGGAGGGAAGGCATAGATTAGCCGATACTGACCCCACGATGCCACCAACGCGTCTGTTGCGTCTGCCCATGGGTCCGGGCCACAAACCTCAATACCTTCCGATTGAGTCGGGAAGCCAGAAGATCTACGTCTGGTGTGCCCCATCTTTGGCAGAGGAGTTGGCACACCTCCGGGTGTAAGGACCATTCTCCCTGGTCCAGCATCTGGCGGTTCAGGTAGTCAGCCTGCCAGTTTTCCACACCCGGAATGTACACGGCTGACAGTGCTGGTACGCTCCTCTCTGCCCACTTCAGGATGCGAGTGACCTCCGATGCTGCAGCTGAGCTTCTTGTTCCTCCTTGATGATTGACATATGCCACTGCTGTGACATTGTCTGACTGGATCCTGACTGGACGCCCTTGCAGCCTCTGAGACCATTTGAGGAGGCACAGCCTGATCGCCCGGATTTCCAGGACATTGATCGGCAGGAGGGTTTCCTCTGGGGTCCAGTGACCTTGCGCCGACTGAACACCCCAGACTCCCCCCCCAACCTGTAAGGCTGGCGTCCGTCGTGATCACTCCAGTAAACCGGAAGAAATGACTTCCCGGCCATTAGAGCCGGTGCTGTCAGCCACCATACCAGGGATCTCCTGACTAGGTGGCTCACTCGGATTTGATAATCCAGAGATGAAGGGCATCTGTTCCATCTGGACAGAACTTCCTTCTGTAACACTCGAGTGTGGTATTGAGCATATGGGACCACCTCGAAGGAGGCTACCGTGAGGCCCAACACTCGCATGCAAAAACGGAGTGACGACTAATTCCTGGAAGTCAGCTGCCGTACTGCAGCCCGGAGGGTCTGCAACTTCTCCACAGGGAGGAATACCTTTGCCTCTGAGGAATCCAGAATCAACCCCAGGTACACTAGGCATTGAGTGGGCACCAATACTGACTTTTGCGTGTTTAGCATCAAACCACAGTCTCGAAGAGTCTGACAGGTAATAGACACGCTTACCTCTAATTCTGAGCTTGAAGGGGTCTTCAGTAGAAGGTCGTCCAAGTAGCCCATGATAGCAATACCCCGCTGTCTTAGAAGTGCCAGAATCGGAGCGAGCACCTTGGTAAATGTCCTGGGTGCTGAGGCAAGGCCAAACGGGAGGGCCACAAACTGGTAGTGGTTCTTCCCGATAGCAAATCGCAGAAACCTTTGGTGTCTGGAGTATATGGGGACATGCAGGTATGCGTCCTTGATGTCCAAGGAGGCCAGAAAGTCCCCCGGATGGAGAGCCATGACTACAGATCGAACCGACTCCATCCGAAATCTTTGTACTTTCACAAAGCAATTGAGGGCTCTGAGATCCAAGATTGGACGAACCCCCTCCTTCTTCGGCACAATGAACAGATTTGAGTAAAAACCCTGACCTCCTTCCTGTTCTGGAACTGGAATAACTACCCCGCGTTCCAGTAGACCCTGGACCGACCCCATACAGGGCCTCCCAACGGGTCAGTAGTAGCTGCAGATTGGAGGTGATGAACCTGTCCGGTGGACAAGAGAGAAATTCTATCTTGTAGCCTGAGGAGATTACTTCGCAAACCCACCTGTCGGAGACTAGAGCTGTCCACTGAGTCGCAAATTTGCGAAGACGTCCCCCCACCCGAGAGCTGGGTGGGGGCGGACCTTCATGCGGACGCAGATTTGTCCGCAGGCTTGTTGGGTTTGCGGGACCAAGGACGCTTTTGTCCTTGGGCAGGCGCCTTGTTGGCCTGGGGTCTTTTCCCTGTCGCCCTAGGGGGACGAAAAAACCGCCCGCGTGCAGTAAAGGAGGGCCCTTGCCCTTGGCGTGGCCCCCTACCCTTGCTAGTTTGGGGAAGCAAAGTGCTTTTATCTCCTGTGGCATCCTTGATGATGTCATCCAGAGAAGCCCCAAAAAGTCTGTCGCCCTTAAAAGGCAGATCCAACAGGGCTTTCTTGGAAGTCTGGTCCGCAGACCAGCCCTTTAGCCAGATCAGGCGGCGTATTGCTACTGCATAAACCGAAGCTTTTGACAGCAGGGGAATAGTATCCATGTCTGACTCGCAGACAAACTTAAGGCCCTGGATCAACTGGTCGGCCAAAGTTATCTCATTAGGAGGAGCATCTCGCTCCTTTAACCCCTGGAGTAGCAATTTTGCCCATTCAGTAAGTGTCTGAGACGTTAGGGCCCCGGCCAATGCCGGGCGTACTGCCGAGCCTACCACTGAATATAGGTAGTGAGCGAGTGCTTCAGCCTTCTTATCCACAGGGTCCTTGAAAACAGGAGCCCCTTCTACTGGAATAGTGGTGGCTCTATTAAGTCTGGACACCGGAGGGTCCACTATAGGGGGAGAGGTCCATTTCTTCAGAAAACTCTCCTCAAAGGGGTACCGTACCGCAAACCTCTTTGGGGCTGTAAAGACCCTCAGTGGGTTCTCCCATTCCTTGTATAAGAGTTTGTCAAAATAAGATACACAAGGGAACACCTTAGCAGTGCGGACAGGTTTACGAAATGCAAAGGGGACTGGAGTTTCTGCTGCTTCTGCAGTATTTTCCAACTTTAGCGTATCCCGCACTGCAGTAATAAGGTCAGATACCAAAGCCGTCTCGCGTACTGACCTGGACTTGGAGTCATCCTCACTGTCCGATCGGTCATGGTCTGCAGTCACTGATGCGTCCGAATCTGGGCCATGAGCCGTAGCTGGACCTGGTTCTGCATCAGAATTATCCCCGGAAGATTGCAGGGGACGGGGGCGTTTACTACCCACTGTATTCCCGTGTGCTGCTTCCACCCTGGCAGCAAACGCCTCTAGGATTGCCGACATAGCGTTCATAGACACCTCAGGGGCACCAGCTGCTAAATCTGGTGCTTCAGGGGAGAAGACATCTGGCTCAGATGCCATGCTGACCACACGCTGACACCCACAGGGCTCCAGGCAAGATATCAATAGGCCACCCTCCTGCGCTGCAGAGATGCTGGGTTACCCAGAAGACTCACCACCCTGGACCGGTACTGCTATGCTGCCGTGTGCTGCGCCTGTGATGCTGTCCCACTGCTGCTGTGTCAGTCTGCTTCTTTTATCAGCGCTTCCTGTGTGAATTTTCGCGCCACTGTAATGCACCCTAGAGGCCAGAGACTCTCGCAAAATGGCCGCCAAAAACGTCTGTATGGAAGATAATGTGGGCTCTAAGAAAATGGCTAGCGAGCCGAAGATAGAGGCCAAGCAGCCGTAGCCCCCAAAAAGATGGCCGCCGAATGGCAATATATACATACAGGGTGGACAAACATGGCCGCCGATCAGTTGATAGAGGCCAGTGGGTGTGGATTTCAAGAAAATGGCGCCCGAAACCACAGGAAGATGGCCGCCGGGCAGTTACTAGAGGCCGAACCCAGGATTGACCCCCACAAAATGGCCGCCGACAGCATGGAGGAGGAAGCACACACAGGTAAGCAGAAATGACATTTCTTTTAAATGTTAGTTACAGCCAGCCCCGCTCCAGTGGAACCCCTTAGGTGACCCCCAGCACCCAGCAACCTTTAGCTAGAAGCCCAGGGAGGAGGGAAAAGGCAGGGAGAGAGGGAAGAAAGGGGCCACAACCACTTACTTGGTCTCTCCAGGAATGTCCAGCCAAATCACCCAGCCGAGGCAGGGGAGTTTACTTACCTATCCTGCATGTATTATGCTGGAAGACATTCCAAACAGATCATCGTCCGCGCACGGAAGGTGACTGTTGGCCAGGCATGCTGTGATTGGACCCAAAAGGGACGATCATATGTATGCCCTGGAGCGTGACGCTCACCGGACAGGCTGCTGCAACTCGGCCGTAAGGTCAGCCGAAGCTGAGCGGTCCGATGCAAGCCTTGGAGCGTAAGCTCATCGGCCAGGCTGCTGCGACTCGGCCGTAAGGTCAGCTGAAGCTGAGCGGTCCGATGCAGGCCCTGGAGCGTAGGCTCACCGGCCACCCGTGGAGCAACGGGCATATCATGGAAAACCCAGCGCGTAGCTAGGGTCGGCACACGCTCGATGGCCGAACTGGGGAGACTACAAGGATCGAGGATCCAGCCTGTCACCCAGTCGGCAGTTGATCGAAGATCGCAGGAAACAAAAAATTTAGCAAAAAAATATATATTTTTCCCCCGGACCAATGGGCCCGAAGGAAGCCATGTCCTACTCCTTGCTAGACAGAAAAAAAATGATCTGCGAGATGCAGACTGAGGTGATATACCCAGAGGGTCCGCCCCCCTGGGCGGTACTGTAGAGCAGTGTTTTTCAACTCCAGTCCTCAAGGCGTCCCAACAGGTCATGTTTTCAGGATTTCCCTCAGATGAAACAGCTGTGGTAATTACAAGGCAGTGAAACTGATCAAATCACCTGTGCAAAATAATGGAAAGCCTGAAAACATGACCTGTTGGGGCGGCCTGAGGACTGGAGTTGAGAAACCCTGCTGTAGAGGGTGTGATGCAACACTTTTTACAAGTTTTCTGCCTAGTCACTCCTAATTAACGGATAATACCCACTTTGTCAATAGAGAGGCTGTGTCGGTCCATGGACGAAAGAGTAATATCTTTGTCAGGGTCAACAAATGATTCATGTGCCATATTGTTCTGTCCTAGAACAAAATTCGCAAAATTGGAGTGGCCATTTCTTTTTAATGTAAAGTGACTTTCTTGCAAAGCTGTTACATATGAAAATGTACAGTAAGTACTTGGCATATCCGAGCAGCAGAGCCACTACTTTTAAATCTCCATAAATATTCTAGTTGTACTGGATGTGTTTCAACAACAGTTCAATGTTTTCATATGTTTCATGTGTGCAGCATAGCCAACAAATATTGCAAAAACAAGATCTACAAGATGGGTTAAAGCAGAGTTCCACTCGTTTGTAAGTTTTTTTTAAAAGTCAGCAGCTACAAAAAAGTGTAGCTGCTGACTTAGACACTCACCTGTTCCATGGTCCAGCGATGCGGCTTCCAAAGCCTTGCTCCTCTCCACGACGCCAGCATTGCAAGTGTAGGCACTTGGCTGTGACAGTTTGCAGCTTTACAGCCGAGTGCCCTTTCTTGGGTCCCTTTGGTATTAAAAAACAAAACAAAAGTCTGATCCTCGGATCTCTGCACTTTTTGGACGTTGTCTGGGCGGTCAAGGTTTATTTGTCTAGATCTGCAGTCATCTCTCTTCTGCTGAACGAGGCTGAGAGAATAAAAAGAAGGCAAAATAATGTCCTGATTTAAATGAAAGGCCGACACCACTTTTGGCAAAAAGGATGGAACAGGTCGTAACACAATCCTGTCAAAGTGAAGGATTAAATACGGTTCCCTGCATGACAGGGCCACCAATTCCGACACCCTCCTAGCTGAGGTGATGGCCATCAGGAAGGCTAGCTTGCGTGACAGTAAGTCTAATGGAATTTCCTTGATCGGTTCAAATGGTTGTTTCTGTAACACAGACCGCACCAAGTTCAAGTCCCAAGGACACATAGGTGACCTAATGGAGGGGAAGCAAACGAGTTGCCCCTTGCATAAAGGTTTGGACCAGTGAATGGGAGGCTTAAGGCCTTTGGCAGAATACTAATAGGGCTGAAACTTGACCTCTGCTTGTACTCAAAGCCAATTTGATTTCTACAGCTGACTGTAGAAAAAAGAGAATTCTCCCAATGGTGTTTTTCTGTGGATGCCATTTTCTGGCTTCACACCAAGCAATAAGTCTTCCAGACCTTATGAAAGATCTTCCTAGTGACCGCTTTTCTAGCATTCACTAGGGTAGACACAACTGGTCCCGAGATGCCACGGTCCTTTAACACCCTGGCTTCAATAGCCATGCCATCAAATTTAGAGACGGTTAATTGGGGTGGAATATAGGACCTTGAGACAGTAGATCGGTGGCGCAGTGGAAGCGTCCATGGCCTGTCTATTGTCAGTCTCACAATCTCTGGGAACCAAGGCCTTCTGGGCCAGGCTGGCGTCACCAGAATGACTGGAACTCCCTCTTTCTGAATCCTGTGCAACAAATGTGGGAGGAGAGAGATCGGAGGGAAAGCATAAACCAGGGAGTACTGGCTCCATGGAATTATCGGAGCATCTGCTCTGATTGAAAGAGGATCCTTTGTTTGGGACACAAACTGCTGAAGCTTGTTGAACCTGGATGCCAGTAGGTCGACCTCTGGCCACCCCCAACATTGGCAAATTTCCTGGAACACCCCTGGGTGAAGGGACCATTACCCCGGCCAGATCTGCTGGCAGCTGAGATAATCGGCCTTCCAGTTCTCTATTCCCGGGATATGGACTGCCGATGTAATTGCCACATGTCCCTCTGCCCAGGCTAGTATGTGGTTCACCTCTTTCAGAGCTGAACGACTCCTGGTACCACCTTGGTGGTTTATATAGGCCACTGCAGTGGCATTGTTGGACTGAACCCTGATAGGGTAGTCCTGAAGCTCCATCGTCCAGGACCATAGAGCCAGACGTACTGCCCTTAATTCCAGGATGTCGATGGGCAGGATCTGTTCTGTCCTTGACCATTTTCCTTGAGCAGTGAGCCCCTCTAAGGTCGCTCCCCAGCCTGAGAGACTGGCATCTGTAGTCAGTACTCTCCAAGTTACCAGGAGGAAGGATCTTCCCCTTTGCAGGTTATGATCCTGTAACCACCAGCGTAGGTTTAAGCGTGCCCGAGGAGATAAGAACATTGGATAATCCAGGGCTTTTCCTCTCCTGTTCCAAGCCAACAAGATGTTTTGTTGTAGCGGCCTGGAATGGAACTGGGCATAGGACACCGCCTCGAATGAGGATCCCATCCTCCCTAGAAGACTCATACAGAGTCGAATGGAGGGTTGTCTGGTGTCTCTTATCTGACGCACCTGAGTCTTCAGGGCACAGATCATTGCGGGTGGCAAGAATACTCTTGCCTGGACTGTATTTAGGATCAGACCTAGATACTTTAGGCTTTGAGCTGGTCTCAAGCTTGACTTTTCGGTATTTATGATCCAGCCTAAGCTTTCCAAATACCGCACTGTATGCAGGGCCGGCGCTACCACTAGGCGGATAAGGCAGCCGCCTAGGGCGCAGCCATGGCCTGTCACCTCCTCATCCCCGCTGGATGTAATCTCTGGAGCCGATGTCCCTGTGCGGCGGGTCTGCAGGAGTGTGTACTGGAGGTCTGAAGGAGGAGAGGGAATGTCCGCTGCTGGGGATCGTGCAGGGGCGCGGGGAGGGAACTATCACATGCAGTACACTGACAGATCCCTCCCCCAGCTGCAGAGATGTTCGGCGGCTCAGGGCTCTGATGCAGAAGAGCTGGCCGCCTCCTTCATGGTCACTGGTCGGGACTCGTGAGGAGGTGTGGCCAGGCAAGGGCTAATCCCGTATGTCACTGGGGGGCGGAGCAGCTGGCGTCAGGGAAGATCGTGTGGTCCTTCTGGGCAGAGCAACATGGAGGTAAAAAAAAAAAATTGTTTTATCTTTTATGCAGCCACTGGACTGGGAGAAATTGGGTTGAAAACTTGCCCAGTAACTCACACTCAGGACAGTGCTACAGGAGATACCATCTTGATCTTTGTCATCTTTATTACTTCTATCTTTAGACTTTTACATAGAAGTAGAAAGTGCTGTTAGCTGACAAAGATGGTATCTGGTATCTCCTGTAGCACTGTCCTGATTGTGAGTTACTGGGCAGAGCAGTTTTCAACCCAATTTCACCCAGCCCTCTGCTGTCGCCCAGCCCTCTGCTGTCGCCCAGCCCTCTGCTATCACGCAGCCCTCTGCTATCACGCAGCCCTCTGTTGTCACCCAGCCCTCTGTTGTCACCCAGCCCCCTGCTGTCACCCAACCCTCTGCTATTACCCAGCCCTCTGCTGTCGCCCAGTCCCCTGCTGTCACCCAGTGCTCTGTCCTGCTGTCACCCAGCTATCTGCTGTCGCCCAGTCCCCTGCTGTCACCCAGCCCTCTGCTGTCGCCCAGTCCCCTGCTGTCACCCAGTCCTCTGCTGTCGCCCAGTCCCCTGCTGTCACCCAGCCCTCTCCTGTCGCCCAGTCCCCTGCTGTCACCCAGTCCTCTGCTGTCGCCCAGTTCTCTAAAAAAGAAAAAAAAAAAATGTTGGCAACTATGCTTGCTGTGCACAGCAGCTCAATGAGGGGGAAACAAACATCACAGGGGGTATAGATAGGGATGGTGTTAGACTGTTTTGCGCTCTTTCTATACCGTATAGAGTTATAGAAATTATATTTTATCGGTACAGAAGTTTTATTTTTTATGGGGGGGGGGGGGTGCAAGTAGCTGATCTCGCCTAGGGCGCAAAATAGTCTAGCACCGGCCCTGACTGTATGTTATGCTCTGTTCTAGAGCTTGTAGTGAGTGATCTCTGAGCAGTAGGTCGTCCAGATACCCGAGCACCAGGATCCCTTGGGCCCTTAAAAGACCCAGTACTGGTGCTAGGACCTTTGTGAACACCCGGGGGGCTGTAGCAAGCCCGAAGGGTAGAGCCACGAACTGAAAGTGATGTTCCTCCACTGCAAACCGTAGGAACCTCTGATGAGGTTGGAAGATAGGTACGTGTAGATACCCGTCCTTTATATCGATGGAGGATAGAAAGTCTCCCATCTGGAGTGAAGCAACTACGGAGTGGACAGACTCCATCCAAAAGGACTTGATCAGTTGATATTGGTTCAGGGATCTTAGGTCCAAGATGGGCCTTGTGTCCCCATTTGGTTTTTGAACCGTAAAAAGGTTTGAGTAAAACCCTTTGCCCCTTTCGGGTACAGGAACCTCTACAATCACTCCTTGATGCACTAAATGACATAGTGCTTGAAGTAATAAGTCTTTTTGGAGGATCCGAAGGAATGTTGGATCATAAAAACCTCTGAGGGGGAACCCCCCGTATCTCCAGCCTGTAACCGCAGGATATAGTTGGTGACCCACTCGTCCTGAACTATTGTTCTCCAAATGTCCGCAAAGTGCAGCAGCCTTCCCCCCCCCACCTGATAGAGTGGGGGTGTCTCCTCGAAAGGAGGGCTTGGTGCTGGGCTTAGAAGTGTTTTGGACACAAGACTTTTCTGGCCCTGGCCTTGCGGTTTGGCTCTAGCACTCTGTTGACGGCAGAACCGCCCTGGTGCTGAGACATTTTAGGAAGCAGTCCCTGAGGTTTTAAACAAGGGACATTTGGTGATTTTCTTCACAGGAAGTAAAGAACTCTTCCCTCCAGAAATCTTTTGGATATATTTGTCCAAATGATCGCCAAATAAACATTCCCCATGAAAGGGGAAGCCTGCCAGTAACTTCTTACAAGGAAGCTCGGGTGACCAGTTCTTAAGCCACAAAAGTGTGCACATATGTACAGACATGAGAGCCAAACGAGAAACTTGCTGTAATGAATCCTTTATGGCGTCAACAGCAAAACACAGCGCTCGAGGAATATCTGCCTTATTTTCAGGCTAATCATCCTGATGGTTAGGCCTGTCAGGCCATCTGATCTGGTCCTTTACAGATTGGCAGATACCAATTGTTGCAACAGCTGGCTGAATAGCTGAACTGGCCAAAGAAAAAATCAGTTTCTCTCAGTTCATGGACGGACACAGCACCAACCTCTCCTTTTTGTACTGCTTTTTTACAAACTGAGCTGCAAGATGCAGGGAGAGGGGATGTACCCAGGGGGACCACCCCCTGGGTGGTACCGTACTTTGTGATGTGTTTTAACACTTAACATGCTGTTTTTCTGCCTAGTCAATCTCCTAACAGGAGGATAATACCCATATGTCAAGATGCTGCTGTGTCCGTCCATGAACTCAGAGAAATGCATTTTACGGTGAGTACAAAAATCCTATTTTCTCTTCCGTTCATGGACGGACACAGCAGCATCTTGACATATGGAAGGTCCCCAAGCAGTGTCAAAAAAACATAAAACAAACTTCACCCCAAACAAACCAGAGCTCCTCAACCTTAAACAGTCGCCTGTAAAACCTTGCAGCCGAAGGAAGCATCCGAAGATGCACTCACATCAACCTTGTAAAATTTTGAGAACGTGTGAACGGACGACCAGGTCGCCACCTTACACACCTGGGAAACAGACGCTTGATGTCGGAAAGCCCAAGAGGCACCTATTGCCCTGGTCGAATGCGCCGTAACCGGGAAGGGAGGCGCCCGCCCTTTTAGAGCATAGGCCTGAATCACGATCTGTCTGATCCACCTAGAAATGGTGGCCGACGAGACCGCCAGACCCTTCTTAGGACCAGCCACCGTCACGAACAACGAATCCGATCTCCGGAACGGAGCAGTCGCAGACAGGTACACCCGCAGAGCTCGGACGACGTCCAAGGAATGCAACGCAGCCTCTGTGGGATGCGCCGGCCGAGGACACAGATGGAAGAACAATGTCCTTATTAAGGTGAAAGGCCGAAACAACCTTAGGAAGGAACGACGGCTGTGGACGCAGCACCACCTTATCCTTGTGGAAGATCAAATAGGGAGCCTTGCATGACAAGGCCGCCAATTCAGAAACCCGTCTGACTGATGTAATCGCCACCGAAAAAGCCACCTTCTGGGAGAGAGTCAATAAGGGAATCTTCCTAATGTTCTCAAACGGTGGTTTCTGAAGTACCGAGAGGACCAGATTCAAGTCCCACGGAGGTAGTGGAGGACGTACCGGAGGGGCCATATGTCGAACCCCCTGCACAAACGTACGCACTAGAGAGTGCGTCGCCAAGGGTCGCTGGAAAAAACAGCCAAGGCCGAAATTTGCCCCTTAATTGTACTTAAGGCGAGTTTCTGGTCCACTCCACGCTGTAAAAACAGCAGGATCCTGGAAATCAAATATGCACGCGGATGCCACCTCATCTCCTCACACATAGAGATGTAAGCCTTCCACGTACGATGGTAAATCTTCCGGGAGGTTGACTTCCGTGTCCGCAGACCTCGGTCCCTTAGCACCTTGTTTTCAATAGCCATGCCGTTAAAGCCAACGACTATAAAGCAGGAGGAACATCCGCTACCAGACGCACTAGGTCGGCGTACCAGGGACGACGAGGCCAATCTGGAGAAATCAGGATAGTCGGAAGCCCTTCGGCCTCCACTCTGCGGAGTAGATGGGGAAGAAGCTTCAGAGGAGGGAAGGCATAAAGCAGCTGATACTGACCCCACGGTGCCACCAACGCGTCTGATGCGTCTGCCCACGGGTCTTTTGACCTGGCCACGAACCTCAACACCTTCCGATTGGGTCGCGACGCCAGGAGATCCACGTCTGGCGTGCCCCATTTCAGACACAGAAGCTGAAACACGTCCGGGTGAAGCGACCATTCTCCTTGGTCCAGCGTCTGGCGACTTAGGTAGTCCGCTTGCCAGTTCTGTACGCCCGGAATGTACACGGCCGTTAGAGCCGGCACGCTCCGTTCTACCCACCTCAGGATGTGAGCGACCTCCGCCGCTGCAGCCGAGCTTCTTGTTCCTCCCTAATGATTGACATACGCCACTGCTATGGCGTTGTCCGACTGGATCCTGACTGGACGACCTTGTAGTCTTTGAGACCACTTGGAGAGGCACAGCCTGATCGCCCGAAGTTCCAGGACATTGATCGGCAGGCGGGATTCTTCCTGAGTCCAGCGCCCCTGGGCCAACTGAACTCCCCATACTCTCCCCCCCCCCCAGCCTGAGAGGCTGGCGTCCGTCGTGATCACCGTCCAGTGAAACGGAAGGAACGACTTCCCGGCCCGAAGAGTCGGAGACGCCAGCCACCACACCAGGGAGGTCCTGACCAGGTGGCTCACCCAGATTTGACAATCCAGAGGCGATGGGCATTTGTCCCAACGTGACAGAAATTCTCTCTGTAACACTCAAGTGTGGAATTGAGCATACGGCACCGCCTCGAAGGAGGCTACCATGAGACCCAGGACTCGCATGCAAAAGCAGAAAGACGGCCATTTTTGGGATGTCAACCGCTGCACCGCAGCCCGCAGTTTGCAGATTCTACATGGGAAGAAAAACTCTCGCCTCTGAGGAATCCAGGACCAGCCCCAGGTATTCTAGACGTTGAGACAGCACCAACACCAACTTCTGAATGTTTAGCACCCAACCGAATTCTCGGAGGGTCTGGCAGGTGATAGACACATCTTCCTCTAATTCTGAGCTTGAAGATGCTCTCAGAAGAAGGTCGTCCAGGTAGCCTACAATAGCGATTCCACGCTGCCTCAGCAAGGCCAGAATCAGGGCGAGCACCTTGGTAAATACCCTCGGCGCCGAAGCCAGACCGAAGGGGAGAGCCACAAATTGATAGTGGTCTTCCCCGACCGCAAAGAGCAGAAATCTCTGATGCCTTCAGCATATGGGGATATGCAAGTATGTGTCCTTGATATCCAAGGACGCCAGAAAATCCCCCGGATGGAGAGCAGCGACGACAGAGCGGACTGATTCCATCCTGAATCTTTGCACTTTCACAAAGCAATTGAGGGCCTTGAGATCCAGGATTGGACGGACCCCTTCCTTCTTGGGGAACCACAAACAGAATGGAGTAAAACCCCTGAAACCGTTCCTGCAACCGTCCCCGCACCAGCAAATCCTGAACTGCCCCAAATAGGGCCTCCCAACGACTCGGAGGAAGCTGGAGGTTGGATGGAAAAAATCTGTTCGGCGGGCAAGAGAGAAACTCTATTTTGTACCCCGAGGAAACTACTTCGCAAACCCACCGGTCGGAGAGCAGAGACGTCCACCGAGCCGCGAATTCGCGAAGACGGCCCCTCACCCGAGCGTCAGGCGGGGCAGACATTCATGCGGACGCAGACTTGTCCGCAGGCTTGTTGGGCTTGCGGAACCAGGGACGCTTTTGCCCTTCAGCAGGCGCCTTAGCGGCTTGGGAGTGCTTACCTGCAGCACCAGGCGGATGAAAAAAACGCTTGTGGGCGGTAAATGAGGGCCCTTGCCTACGGCGAGGCTCCTTACCCTTACTGGATTGTGGGAGCAGAGTGCTCTTACCTCCCGTGGCATCTTTTATAATGTCATACAGAGAGGCCCCAAAAAGTCTTTCACCCTTAAAGGGTAAGTCCACCAAGGTCTTCTTAGAAGACTGGTCCGCGGAGCAACACTTCAGCCAGACCAGGCGGCGTAAAACCACTGCATAGACCGAGGCTCTGGAGAGCAAGGGCAATGTATTCAGGGCTGACTCGCAAACAAATTTAAGGCCCTGCACCAACTGTTCGGCCAGTGCCACACAGGTCGGGGGAGCCTGATGCTCCTCTAACCCCTGGAGCAACAGTTTTGCCCATTCAGTAAGTGTCTGAGATACTAGAGCCCCGGCCACGACCGGTCGCACCGCTGACCCCACCACCGTGAACAGGGAGCGGGGCCACTGCCTCAGCCCTCCTGTCTGCGGGGTCCTTAAAAGCAGGAGCCCCTTCCACAAGTATCGTGGTCACCTTGTTCAGTCTGGACACAGGGGGTCCACTGTCGGGGGAGAAGTCCATTTTTTCAGGAATTTCTCCTCAAAAGAATAACGGGCCGCTAAACATTTTGGGGGTTAAAAAAAAAACCTTTTGCGGCCGATCCCATTCCGTGTACAAAAGTTTATACAGATAAGGTACACAAGGGAACACCTTAGCAGTGCGGGCCAGCTTACGGAATCCAAAAGGAACTGACATCTCTGTCGCCTCTGCCGTAGCCTCTATTTTTAGAGTATCCCGCACCGCGGTGATATGTGCTCCTACAAGCTCCCTATCATGCGCTGACCCTGAGCCAGAGTCATCCTCACTGTCCATACGGTCGAGGTCCGCAGCTTCTGACACATCAGAACCAGGGCTGGGAGCAGTAGCTGTGCACGATTCTGCGTCACAGGTATCCCCAGAAGATGGCGGGGGGGAAGGAGAGGAGAGGAGAGGGGGCGCTTTTTTTTACCCCCTTTTTGTCTACGCGCCGCTTCCACCCTTGCAACAAAGGCCTCCAGGACCGCGGACATAGCGTCCACAGAAATAGCAGGTTAGCAGGGGCACCAGTTGTCAATTCAGATAGGTCTGGGGAAGAGACGTCCACCTCCGACGCCATGCTGACCCACCCGCCTGACACCCCTAGGGACGTAAGGCAAGATACATGGACCACCCTCCTAGCTGCTGCAGAGAGGCGAGGGACCCCCCCAGAGGACTCACCACCCGGACCAGGTACCGCACAGCTGCCGTCCGCCTAAGCCTCCTAAGGCGCTCTCCCCGTGCCGTCCCTCAGGAAGTGTGCTGGAACCGTTCGTGCCAATATTCTGCCCACTAGAGGCCAAAAAAAACCCAAAATGGCCGCCAACCCGCCGCTCTGTAAGCAGAGCGCGCGGGCTACAAGAAAATGGCCGCCGAAGCATGTAAAACAGCGCCGGGTGCCGCCAAAATGCCGGCCGCGAGTGAAACAAAAAAAACAACAGCACATAATGGCAGCGAACACCCGGGAACCCCTAAGGCGGTCCCCCCACACACACGGCAACCAGACAGCACCCCCCAGAGAGCGGACCCGCCGCAAAGCCCCCAGATCTAGGATGGAGCCCCCCCAGGTGGACCCCCGATTAGGAGCCATCCTAGCTTCCCAAAGTCTAGGGAGGAGGGGAGGAAGGGAGAAAGGAAAGGAAGGGTGGAACACTCTATCGACCGCCCCAGGAGTGCCCAGCCATACCACCCTGCTGGAGCAGGGGAACTGCTATTTACCTGTCCTGCGAAGACTGGCTGAAGGTATTCCAGACAGACCCAACGTCCGCGCGATTACAGCATGGCTGTCGGCCCGGCACACTGTGACACGGACATAGAGCCCGGTCATATGTGTGCCCCGGAGCATGTAGCTCACAGGCCACCCCTGGAGCAACGGGGCATGTCATGGATGGCCCAGCGCATAGCTAAAAGGCCGGCACACTCTCGATGGTCGAACTGGGGGGACTACAAGGATCGAGGATCCAGCCTGTCACCCAGTCGGCAGTTAATAGTAGATCTCAGGATCGAAAAAGTAGAAAAGAAAAATCCCCAGGCCACATGGGCCCACAGGGAGCCATGTCCTTCTCCTATGCTAGGCAGAAAAAAACAGCTGCAAGATGCAGGGAGAGGGGATGAACCCAGGGGGACGGCCCCCTGGGCGGTACTGTACTGTGTGATGTGTTTTAACACTTAACATGTTGCTTTTCTGCCTAGTCAATCTCCTAACAGGAGGATAATACCCATATGTCAAGATGCTGCTGTGTCCGTCCATGAACGGAAGAGAAATAAGCTTTTAATAATGACTCCAATTTCTTATCAACAGGGTGTTTCAAGCCCTGTGCATTATCCACCGAACAAGTTAAGTTCTTGTTTAAGGAAGAGACTGCTGCATCTATGGCTGGCATGCTCCATTTCTTCATGAACTTTTCATCCATGGGATATAAAAGGGAAAACCTCTTAGGAGGAACAAAAATCTCTTCCAACCGGGGATGAAGGGGGAAGCCTGTGTGGCCTGAAGAGGCCTCAAGAATCCCAAAGAGGACGAGGGAGGCTCAGTGACCTCTGTAAGAGGCAACTTAAAGGCAGAGCAAACTATTTTGGTAAGAGTCAGGATCAAGAGCCTCTGATTGAGAGGCAGATACCTGCTGGATATCTTCTTGTCCAGATTGCTCTGAAGCAGACACATCTGCCAGGCCATCCACAGAATCCCGAGCTTTAAGCTCTTCCCCATCCTCAACCCATTCTTGCTCCAGACATAGAGGCTCCGGGGAGGGGGATCTGTCACGCTTCTTGTCACCCTGTGGGATGGAGGCAATCATGGCAGCCATCCTGTGCGCTATGCTGGCTAGGGCTGAGGACAGTTCATCCTTAGTGATAAATGGGTGAGGTAGCAGCATTGACTGTAGGCACCATACCAGATAGGCGCAGCAGCTCAGATTGCCCGGAAGCCTCTGGTCTTTCAGGGGATACAATACTAGGGATATGACTAGGTTTATCAGGAACTACTGATGATATAGGTGTGCCCTTCCCTGTAGTGTTAGTCTCGCTCCTCTTTTTTGAAGGCATTTACTAGCCACAAAAAGGGAGTACTTGGGTGTAGATTTAACACACCTCAGAAGGGAGACCCTTTTATAGGGCTCACCAAGCCCCTATGTAACAATCCTGCTAAGCACTTTAGCCTGCCAAGCAACACTCAGTGACTCACGTGACCTGGGTAATGAGAAATTAACTGCTACAAGTGTCTGGTTTAGAGCCAGCTCTGTGTGTCCCACAGCTGTCTCTTGGAAGCACCGCATGCTTGGCATACACAGCTTAAATAAGCTGACTGTGCGCCGTAACGTTAGTGCGTACGCACGTGCGTGGTCGCATTTGCGTATGATGCGACTCATCGTGGGCCAAATAAAGGTACTGCGCCAGTGCGGCGAAGCCGCGTGCGCCATGGCTGCCAGCAAACAACTGGGGAACCAAATGGTGTCTTTGCGAATGAACGTGCGCCCTGACCGTTTAAACTGTATAACGGCACTGCTGCGAATGTTCGTGCGCCATGGCTGCCAGACAACAACTGAGTATAGCAGCACTCTTACAAATGCACGAGCCCTTAGCTGTCAAACAAAATAAACTTACGGTTTTAGTGGCGCTTTTGCAAATGCATGTGCGCTCTGGTAAAACCAAGGCGAAATGGTGCAGCGTTGTGTGCCATAATACAGGTAAAAAACAGCCAGACACTAGCAAAAAAAGGTAATCTTTGCAAACACCCACAGCTAGCTCAATACTCCCCCGTATAGTCACCGCACACAGGTGTCCAGCCTTTAGCTAGCTTGACTGATTATTACAATCACTGGGACACCCCACAATATATATGGGGTTTGACTTACCCGTCCATGGCAGCTTAGGTAAGAGCCCAATCTTCACCCATCACGGCGGGTTCCTGTCACTTGAGGACCTTCAAGGACTGGGTACCCTTTCATGTTTGGGGTTTACTCCCTTGGACCTGTACAGCACCCTGCAGGAATGCCTTAGCACTGTAGTGTCCAGGATTCCACTTTGCAGGGTCCAGTGCCAGGAGGCGGCTTACAGGTAATACCTTGCAGGATCTTGAGTCGTCTTTGCGAGGCTCGGGTACCATTTATCTAAGCTGTAAATCCTGTGTCAAATGGATCCCATCGGTAAATCCCTGTTTTTGGAACAGTTTGTGGGAATAGAGACGTGGAGCTCCGAGAACAAACAAACGTGCCATCCACCTTGTAGACACTGGTAAAAAAAAAACTGAAGTAACTTCCTGTATGGGAGGTAGGGTTGCCACCTTTTCTTCAAGCCAAACCCGAACACTTTAGCGGCGTATGGCAAATGTTTTTGTGCTATACTCTATAGGATTTTAAAGACCTGGAGGAGAGCAATAATGCGGCATGCTTAGCACGCCGCGGCAAACAGTTGGTGTGCCCAATTTTAACAGGTGGCAACAGATTGGTTTCTGACTATCTCGGTTAGAGGTAGACCGATATGGGTTTTTCTCTGGCCGATGCCGATATATAGAAATTGGGGCGGCCGATGGCCGATATATGATGCCGATTTTTGTGGCCGATTTTTGTGGCCGATATTTTAGGCCGATTAAAAAAAAAAAACAACTCACCCACTCCATTCCTTCCTGCTTACTCCTGTCACTCTAGCACACACTTGATGTCCTCAGTACAGATGGCACTGGTTTGTGGCACTGGTTTGGAACTGGCAGGTGGCACTGGTTTGGAACTGACAGATGGCACTGGCAGGTGGCACTATTGGCACTGGCAGGTGGCACTATTGGCACTAGCAGGTGGCACTGGTTTGGAACTGACAGATGGCACTGGTTGGCATTGGCAGGTGGTACTGGTTTGGAACTGACAGATGGCACTATTGGCACTGGCAGGTGGCACTGGTTTGGAACTGACAGATGGCACTGGTTTGGAACTGACAGATGGCACTGGCAGGTGGCACTGGCTGGCATTGGCAGGTGGTACTGGTTTGGAACTGACAGATGGCACTAGTTTGGGACAGATGGCACTGATTGGCAGTGGCACTTGCAATTGGAACTGGTTGGCACTGGCAGGTGGTACTGGCGGGTGACACTGGTTGGCACTGGTGGGTGGCACTGATTGACACTGGCTGGTGGCACTGACAGATGGCACTGGCTGGTGGCACTGATTGGCGGTGGCACTGACAGATGGCACTGATTGGCGGTGGCACTGACAGATGGCACCGACAGATGGCACTGGCTGGTGGCACTGATTGGTACTGGCTGGGGGCACTGACAGATGGCACTG
This sequence comes from Rana muscosa, assembly GCA_029206835.1. Taxonomy (NCBI): domain Eukaryota; kingdom Metazoa; phylum Chordata; class Amphibia; order Anura; family Ranidae; genus Rana; species Rana muscosa. Next base: position 783,308,158 of record CM055116.1, on the reverse strand, counting down.
ATTTGGGTGGCACTGACAGATGGCACTGATTGACACTGGCTGGTGGCACTGACAGATGGCACCGATTGGCGGTGACACTGGCACTGACAGATGGCACTGATTGACACTGGCTGGTGGCACTGACAGATGGCACTGATTGGTGGCACTGGCACTGGCTGGGGGCACTGACAGATGGCACAGATACTGGCTGGTGGCACTGATTTGGGTGGCACTGACAGATGGCACCGATTGGCGGTGGCACTGATTTGGGTGGCACTGGCTTGTGGCACTGATTGGCACTGGCTGGGGGCACTGACAGATGGCACTGGCTGGGGCACTGACAGATGGCACTGGCACTGGCTGGGGGCACTGACAGATGGCACTGGCAGATGGCACTGGCTGGGGGCACTGGCAGATGGCACTGGCTGGAGCACTGACTTGCAGTGGCACTGGCAGGTTTCACACTAAGCTGAGTGTAATGTGGGAAACTGACAGAGAGGAGAGAGAGAGAGCTGTTAGAATTGAGCTTGATGTGCTCGATGTGGGGGTGGGCGGGACCCAGCAGCTAAATTACACCAGCCAATGATTGGGCTGCTTTACACATAGTGGCCCGCCCAGATACCATCCCATTGGCTGGTGTAATATATCTGCTGGGTCCCGCCCACCCCCGACATCAAGCTGACAGCTCCTCTCTCTCTCTCTCCTCTTACTTTCAGTTTCACACACACACAGCACGGCGCTTGATGCTGCTGAGTGTGGAGGAGTGTGGAGGAGGGAGGAGGAAGGGCAGCCATGAAATATATCGGCCCAGTTTTGATAATAATCGGCCAAAGCCGATTTATCAAAAATGCCTAAATATCGGCCGATATATCGGCCAGCCGATATATCGGTCGACCTCTAATCTCGGTTACTTGGGAAGCCACAGTCCGGTCTGAATACTGTGTCTGGGATTTAGGCAGACTGAAATCCAGACACATGATTCAAAACCTGAGCTATTCAGGTGGACCCCGGACAGGTGGCAAGCCTAGGCGTCATAATACAGGGGTCAGTATCACCCCCCCTTTGTAATACAGGGGTCAGTGTTACCACCCCCCACCCATAATACAGGGTCAGTGTCACCCACTTAATATAGGGGTCAGTATTACGCCCTCCATAATACAGGGGCCCCCCATAGAGGAACCCATTAGATCAGAATCCCCTTATATCAGTGCTCCCCTTAGAGACCCAAAAAAATAAAAATTTAAGAATTGCAGCACAACCTCAATAATTGTGAATGATGGTGGAAACCCCCAAGGATAATCCAAGTATTAATACACTCCAATCTTATTTAAACATACATATTGTTTAATCTCCACACACATACAACAGTGTATGAATAGTGGTGTAAATCCATTCCACAATGTGTTGTGCTAATATCCAATTTATAAACACCTTTTGAGTTAGATACATTGGATATTAGCACAACACATTGTGGAATGGATTTACACCTCTATTCATACAGTATATATGTGTGTGGAGATTGAACAGTATATATTGTATGTTTAAATAAGATTGGAGTGTAATAATACTTGGATTACCCTTGGGGGTTTCCACCATCATTCACAATTTATTTTTTCACATTTGAATTAACATAATTATAGGGGGAGGTTGCACTGCATGTTTAAAAATTATTATAATTTTTTTAGGCGTTTTTTTTTTGGGATCAGAGCCCCCTATATGAGATTCTCTTTAAAGACCAGTCTCTAAGGGGGGTGTTGATGTAAGGGGACTGTGAAATACTTGGTGTCTCTAAGTAATCAACAGTAGTCAGAACCCCCCTCCCCACAGACTCCCCCCCATTAGCTCAGATTCCCCTTCCCTTATATCGGCCCCCCCTCGATTAGATCAGGGACCCCCCATCAGTGTCCCCTGTCCTGAAACACCCCCATTAGACTGCCTTACCGAGAGCCGCTTTAAGACAGGAAGTGTGGGAGCTGGAGCATTCACTCACAGGGCTGCTGTTAGGAATTATTGGGGCCCCCACCCCCTGAGGAGAGAAAGAGGTGGGGGAGGGAGGTAAAAAAAGGGGGAGGTGAGAGAGAGAGGCAGGAGAGAGAGAGAGAGGCGGGCAGGGGAGAGAGAGAGAGAGAGGGGCAGGAGAGAGAGAGAGGGCGGGACAGGAGAGAGAGAGAGGGGCGGGGCAGGAGAGAGAGAGAGGGGGCAGGAGAGAGAGAGGGGGCGGGGCAGGATAGAGAGAGGCAGGAGAGAGGCAGGGAGAGAGAGGCAGGAGAGAGAGAGAGGCAGGAGATAGAGAGAGGCAGGAGAGAGAGAGAGAGGGGGCAGGAGAGAGAGAGGGGGCAGGAGAGAGAGGCAGGAGAGAAGCGAGAGAGAGGGGGGCAGGAGAGAGAGGCGGGAGAGAAGCGAGAGAGGAAGGGGGCAGGAGAGAGAGGCGGGAGAAAGGCGAGAGAGGAAAGGGTCAGGAGAGAAAGGCAGGAGAGAGGCGAGGCAGAGGGGGGCAGGAGAGCGAGGGACAGGAGAGAGAGGCAGGGGAGAGGCAAAAGAGGGGGGCAGGAGAGAGCCGAACGAGAGGGGAGGCAGGAGAGAGAGGGGGGCAGGAGAGAGGAGGGGGCAGGAGAGAGGCGAAAGAGAAGGGGCAGGAGAGAGGTGAAAGAGGGGGGGCAGGAGAGAGGTGAAAGAGGGGGGCAGGAGAGAGAGAGGCAGGAGAGAGGCGAAAGAGAGGGGGCAAGAGAGAGAGAGAGGGGCAGGAGAGAGGCAGGAGAGAGGCGAAAGAGAGGGGCAGGAGAGAGAGAGGCATTAGAGAGGCAAAAGAGGGGGACAGGAGATGGAGAGAGGGGCAGGAGAGAGGCAAAAGAGAGGGGGGCAGAGAGAGAGAGGAGAGAGAGGGGCAGGAGAGAGGGGGCAGGAGAGAGAGAGGGGCAGGAGAGAGAGAGGGGCAGGAGAGAGGCGAAAGAGAGGGGGGGCAGGAGAGAGAGAGGGGGGCAGGAGAGAGAGAGGCAGGAGAGGCAAAAGAGAGGGGGCAGGAGAGAGAGAGAGGCAGGAGAGAGGCGAAAGAGAGGGGGGCAGGAGAGAGAGAGGGGCAGGAGAGAGAGGGGCAGGAGAGAGGCGAAAGAGAGGGGGCCAGGAGAGAGAGAGGCAGGAGAGAGAGAGAGGCTGACAGAGGTCACAGAGCAGATGAGAGAGACTGACCTTGGTCCACAGGAGACAGTGACACACAGCGCGAGTTAGGACTCCGGAGCATGCAGGGCAGGCGCGATTATCCAGAGACACAGACAGCCCTGCATCCACATGTGACCAGCAGCTACGGCTCCACTGCTCCAGGCGAATCATTTACAGACCCTCATGTCCCCTTCCGGTCCGTCCCGACTCCCGCACATGACCTGCAGCCTGCTCGGCCAATCACAGGGCACCCGCCACTGCCCTTTGCTGAGCTGGGCTCAGCCTCAGACACACAGAGCGCACCGATGTTTAGGCAGTGTGTGAACATTGATAGCAGGCACTGGATGATCATGCACCTCTCTAGATGTTTGTTGCGGCCGGAGCCAGAGATCCGACTGCCACAGGACAGTTGATATGTGTGCCCGGGTTTCTGGCGGGTGGAAACCCGGGCACATGTGTTCAAACCCGGACTGTCCGGGTCAAAACCGGACAGGTGGCAACCCTAATGGGAGGGGTTATATAGGAGATCACTTCCTGTCTAAAGACCTTGGTCTACCAGTGTCCATTCACCTAATGTTGGAGAATAATCCAGCAGATAATGAATATTAGCCTGACTCTGTGTCCCATGATGTATGAAAAAGAAAAAGCTGTTTGATCCTGGCTTCTCTCCCTCCTTCCACTCTCCCCCAAGAATTTCCTGATAACACAGAGTCTATGGAATCAGGCTGCACATGCTCAGTTTGGTGTGTATTGCTAAAGGTTTTTTTTTCCTTGGGAGAGTGCATGTGATCCGCACATGGCCAATAAGCACTGTCCAGACAGAGGGTCAGGGGTCTCATAGGACAGTCAGAAAACACCTACAAGCTTTAACCAGTGCTTGGCTGGACACTGATAGAAGTTACAAGACTGTATATACTGTTGATGAGAAAAGGTACACTTCAAAAAAAATTAAAGGAACATTTTGAAAACACATCAAATCTCAATGGGAAAATATAATGCTGGATATCTATATTGATATGGACTGGGTAATGTGTTAGGAATGAAAGGATGCCACATCGTTTGTAGGTTGATAATTTTCATTTCCATCAAAGGGCTGAATTCAAAGACACCCTGAAAATCAAAGTTAAAGAATGATGCAGCAGGCTACTCCATTTTGCTGAAATTTCATTGCAGCAACTCAAAATGGTAGTCAGTAGTTTGTATGACCCCTCACGTGCCTGTATGCATCCCAGACAATGTCAAAGCATGCTCCTGATACGGTTTCCTGGGGTATTTTCTCCCAGATCTGGACCAGGGCATTACTAAGCTCCTGAACAGACTGAGGTGCAACCTGGCAGTGTCAGATGGACCGAAACATAATGTCCCAGAGCGTTCTATTAGATTTAGGTCAGGCGAGTGTGGGGCCCATTCCTCCATCCTCCAGGAACTGGCTGCATACTCTTGCCCCATGAGCCTGGGCATTGTCGTGCACCAGGACCCACTGCACCAGCGTAGGGTCTGACAATGGGTCCAAGGATTTCATCCCAATACCTAATGGCAGTCAGGGTGCCATTGTCTAGCCTGTAGAGGTCTTGGCATCTCTCCATGGATATGCCTCCCCAGACCATGAAGTGGAGTCAAACAGGAATATAAAAAAAAAGTTTTGCTCTTCACTAATCTAAAATTAAAAGACTGGCTTTTGATTTCATCTCTTGCTAGGGAAAGGTATCCAAGTCTTCTGTCACTAATTTTGCAGCACACTGAAATCCATGTGCTGCCAAAGCAAAGAGTGATCAGGTTGTTAAATCTCACAGTAGCAAGACTAGGATATCACCTGTGTAGTCCTAGCTAACTGGCCATTTTATCGGAGGTATTTACAAAAACAGAACACACATTTGTTTACAGCCCCAGGAAGAGGAATTAAATCTTTCCCTTTTGCAGATATAACCTTACCTGACATAAATGCATGCAAGTGTCACACGCATTCAGTTACAGCCAATCATTCAGACATTACATAGTTAGGTTGAAAAAAAAAACAAAAAAAAAACCACAAGTGCATCTAATTCAACCTGGGGGGGGTGGGGGGGTGGAACCACCATAGAATCCCATATAAACAATCCTATACCCAGAGTTGATCCAGAGGAAGGCAAAAAAAAAACCCCCAGCAAAGCATGATCCAATTTGCTACAGCCTCCCGAGAGGTGCATTGGAGACATCCTGTATGGGCGTTATCCTACTGCATAGCTTGGTGTAATCTGCAAAGACTGAAATGGGACTTTTAATTTCAGACCCTATATCATTTTAAAATATATTAAAAAGTAAGGGTCCCAACACTGAACCTAGGGGTACACCACTGATAAACTTAGACCATTCAGAGGACGAATCATTAATCACGTAGTTTGTAAGGTTGAAAAAAAAAAACACCAGTCTACCCAGTTTAACCTGTGCTGAGTGCGCTTGTGTTTATGTCATTAGTACACTGTATATCCCTGTATGTTGCGCTCATTAGGGTGCCCATCTAATAGTGTTTTTTTGTTTTGTTTTTTAACGATCTACACTCCCTGCTGATACCACTGCTTGTGGAAGAGAATTCCACATCCTTACTGCTCTGACAGTAAAGAACCCTCTGCACAGTTTAAAGTTAAACCGCTTCTCTTCCAATTTCAGTGAATGGCTGCATGCCTTTTTAAATTCCCTTTCCCTGAAAAGTGTTTTGCCTATGCTAGGGTCACCAGTACAGTATTTGTACATTGATATCATATCCCCTCTCAAGTGTCTCCTCTCCAAAGAAAATAAGTTTAATGTTTGTAGTCTTTCCCCATAGCAGAGATCCTCTAGTCCAGTGGTCATCAACCCTGTCCTCAGGGCCCAATAACAGGCCAGGTTTGCAAGATAACTGAAATACATCACAGGTGATCTCATTTGCTGCTCAGTGATTGCAGTATTCTAGTCTGCATCTCCCCAAGGTAATACATAGAACCTGGCCTCTTAGTGGGCCCTGAGGACAGGGTTGATGACCACTGCTCTAGTCACTTTGTTGCCGTTCTCTGGACTCTCTCCAGTTGCAACACATCCTTCCTGAGGACTTGTGCCCAGAACTGGACGACATACTCAAGATGCGGCCAGACCAGAGTCTTGTAGAGTGGTAATGCACTTACAAGATAGAACTCATGAGCATGTCTGTGAAAAAAAAAAAATCCTCCTCCTCGAGGGGTGCCTATTATCCAGATTTCCCCAGCCTCCGGATGGTGTTAGGAGGCCGAGAAGGAACACTGTAATTAACCAGGATGTGCAGGGAATCCAAGCTGCCTTGCGTGGACCTCAGAGGGAAATTACATCACCGAGCCTCCCACCGAGTGAGGTCATTTCCCTCTGTGCGGTCCACACCAGGTAGCTTAGATTCTCTGCACTTCCTGGTTGATTCCAGTGTTCCAGCTCAGCTTCCCAACACCATATGGACGCCGGGGAAATCCAGATAAAAGGAACCCCTTGGGGACAATGTTTTTTTTCACAGACATGCTCATGAATTCTATCATCTTGTAAGTGCATTACCATTGTGCATTAAACCTTGTTTTCAAATACTACACTTAGGTGCGCCTCCCTCCTTTCCCAATTTCTCACAGAGTTCCAGGATACACTCTGGGGTAGGGATGAGCTTCGTGTTCGAGTCAAACTCATGTTCGACTCGAACATCGTCTGTTCGCCAAATTTCGAACAATATGGGCCGTTCGCGGCAAATTCGAGTGGTGTGACACAGCCCATAATTCACTGCGTCAATGCAGTGCTGGCTGATGATTGGCCAAGCATGCACTATGACCCGCATGCTTGGCCAATCACAGCGCCGTCAGTACAGAGAGCCGTAATTGGCCAAAGGCAGGGTGCCTTTGGCCAATCATGGCTCAGGGGATTAGGTACACGCCCCACACTATGTAAGGCCACCCGCGCGCCGGTGCCATGTAGTGTGTTCCAGCGTTGAAAGAGAGAGATAGAGACATGGAGAGTGTCATTTAATTTCAGTTACTTAGAGCAGGCAGGCGATTGAGTTAGCTGCAGTCAGTGTATTTAGTAAGTGTATATATATATATATATATATATATATATATATATATATATATGCACCCCAGGCGTTGTGTATATATATAAATATATATATATATATATACACACACACACACTGTATTCAGTTTAGCTAGATCCGTTCCTGTTCTACTGTTGCCAAGATACTACAGGCAGGCAGTTGATTCAGTAAGCTGCAGTATATCACTAAGTATACTGTATTCCGTTTAGCTACACTGCAGACTGTTCCAATCCTGTTCTACTGTTGCTAAGATACTACAGGCAGGCAGTTGATTCAGTAAGCTGCAGTATATCACTCGGTATACTGTATTCTGTTTAGCTACACTGCAGACTGTTCCAATCCTGTTCTACTGTTGCTAAGATACTACAGGCAGGCAGTTGATTCAGTAAGCTGCAGTATATCACTCAGTATACTGTATTCTGTTTAGCTACACTGCAGACTGTTCCAATCCGGTTCTACTGTTGCTAAGATACTACAGGCAGGCAGTTGATTTAGTAAGCTGCAGTATATCACTCAGTATACTGTATTCTGTTTAGCTACACTGCAGACTGTTCCAATCCTGTTCTACTGTTGCTAAGATACTACAGGCAGGCAGTTGATTCAGTAAACTGCAGTATATCACTCAGTATACTGTATTCTGTTTAGCTACACTGCAGACTGTCCCATTCCTGTTCTACTGTTGCTAAGATACTACAGGCAGGCAGTTGATTCAGTAAGCTGCAGTATATCACTCGGTATACTGTATTCTGTTTAGCTACACTGCAGACTGTTCCAATCCTGTTCTACTGTTGCTAAGATACTACAGGCAGGCAGTTGATTCAGTAAGCTGCAGTATATCACTCAGTATACTGTATTCTGTTTAGCTACACTGCAGACTGTTCCAATCCGGTTCTACTGTTGCTAAGATACTACAGGCAGGCAGTTGATTTAGTAAGCTGCAGTATATCACTCAGTATACTGTATTCTGTTTAGCTACACTGCAGACTGTTCCAATCCTGTTCTACTGTTGCTAAGATACTACAGGCAGGCAGTTGATTCAGTAAACTGCAGTATATCACTCAGTATACTGTATTCTGTTTAGCTACACTGCAGACTGTCCCAATCCTGTTCTACTGTTGCTAAGATACTACAGGCAGGCAGTTGATTCAGTAAGCTGCAGTATATCACTCAGTATACTGTATTCTGTTTAGCTACACTGCAGACTGTTCCAATCATGTTCTACTGTTGCTAAGATACTACAGACAGGCAGTTGATTCAGTAAGCTGCAGTATATCACTCAGTATACTGTATTCTGTTTAGCTACACTGCAGACTGTTCCAATCCGGTTCTACTGTTGCTAAGATACTACAGGCAGGCAGTTGATTTAGTAAGCTGCAGTATATCACTCAGTATACTGTATTCTGTTTAGCTACACTGCAGACTGTTCCAATCCTGTTCTACTGTTGCTAAGATACTACAGGCAGGCAGTTGATTCAGTAAACTGCAGTATATCACTGAGTATACTGTATTCTGTTTAGCTACACTGCAGACTGTCCCAATCCTGTTCTACTGTTGCTAAGATACTACAGGCAGGCAGTTGATTCAGTAAGCTGCAGTATATCACTCAGTATACTGTATTCTGTTTAGCTACACTGCAGACTGTTCCAATCATGTTCTACTGTTGCTAAGATACTACAGACAGGCAGTTGATTCAGTAAGCTGCAGTATATCACTCAGTATACTGTATTCTGTTTAGCTACACTGCAGACTGTTCCAATCCTGTTCTACGGTTGCTAAGATACTACAGGCAGGCAGTTGATTCAGTAAGATGCAGTATATCACTCAGTATATTGTATTCTGTTTAGCTACACTGCAGACTGTTCCAATCCTGTTCTACTGTTGCTAAGATACTACAGACAGGCAGTTGATTCAGTAAGCTGCAGTATATCACTCAGTATACTGTATTCTGTTTAGCTACACTGCAGACTGTTCCAATCCTGTTCTACGGTTGCTAAGATACTACAGGCAGGCAGTTGATTCAGTAAGATGCAGTATATCACTCAGTATATTGTATTCTGTTTACCTACAATGCAGACTGTTCCACACCTGAACTTTTACCTGCACCACAGACACACGAGGCAGCACAGCCATCAAAGCAGATGGATCCCTGCGGAGGGGGGACAAGAAGAACCAGCCTGACCATGCCAGAGATCCTTTCTCCTCGCAGTCATCAGGAGACCTTGATGCAGACCAGCAGGGTGAGTCCCCTTCACAGCCCCCATCACCGGACACTTACAGAGACATGCAGGAGACAGCAGATTCCCCTATGTCCTCTATGGACAGAAATATGGCAGAACTGACTGAGGCACTATACAGCCAATCCAGTCCTGATATTACTGCGCCTCAGCCAGCACATTATTCAGGGGATGCAGTTTTACTTGCTCGCTTCTCTACCATGCTGCAGCAAGAACTTTCCAAAACCTGTACCATGATCACCACTGAGGTGAGGGGTTGTAAAGGTTCGTTTTTTATTTTCTAAATAGGTTCCTTTAAGCTAGTGCATTGTTGGTTCGTTTACCTTTTCCTTATATTTCCCTTCTAAATATATTTTTTTCTTTGTTTTCTTTGTCTGAATTTCTCACTTCCTGTTTCTCCTCAGTAAGCTGTTCAGTAGGCTGTTCTGGCTGACTCCACACCACTCGGATGATGGTGTGAAGTTTAGTGAGGAGAAACAGGAAGTGAGAAATTCAGACAAAGAAAAAAAACATTTAGAAGGTAAATCAAAGGAAAAGGTAAGTGAACCAACAATGCACTAGCTTAAAGGAACCTGTTTAGAAAATAAAAAACGAACCTTTACAACCCCTTTAAGCCCAGGTTCACACTGGGCTGCGGGAGTGAAGCCGTGCGAGTTCAGCTGAACTCGCACGATTTCACTCCCGCTGGCAGTCCCGATTTCAGCCGCGATTACAAAGACATCTGACACAGATGTCAATGTAAATCGCGGCCGAAATCGCAAAAAGTAGTACAGAAACTACTTTTTGAAATCGGTGCAGCGCCGCCGATGCGGCGTCGCACCGATTAGGACGGTGCCATTGCCGGCAATTTGTGGCAAATATCGCCGATTTGACATGTCAAATCACATGTCAAATCGCACCAGTGTGAACCAGGGCTAAGAGAGACATTCACAGCTTAGGAGAGAGATTTGAGCTGATTGAAACAAAGGTGGACAGTACTGTTAGAACAGTCAATCAGAACTCTAATATGATTACAGACCTCCAAGACAGGTTGGAGGAATCTTATACCAAAATCGAAGATTTGGAAAAACGTTCTCGCAGATATAACGTGCGCATACGTGGCCTCCCTGAAACCCACACTGACTTGGAAGGGGCAATGAGGGAACTGATTCCTGACAATAATACACACCAAATGGAGACCGCATTCATTGCGTTATAACAGCCCCAAGGAAGGACGGCCTGCCGCGCAATATTATAGTCAAGCCGCACAATTATCACATAAAGGAGAAGTTGATGCTAGCAGCCCACAATAGACAGGACTTGTCCTTATTCGGTGCACCAATTCAACTCTTCACAGATCTAGCCCCTTCCACGGTGCAAAAATGCAGAAACCTGAAGCCCCTGCTTCAACAGCTTATGAATAAACATAAAATATCGCTGGGCATTAACCTTTAAGTTGTCCTTTACATTCAAAGGAAGGCCCCACTCATTTTCAAAGTTTCAAGACGGCGAAGAACTGTTGCTGGATCTGGGAATCATCACACGGGACTTCCACGCCCCCTCCACCTCACGCCAGGATCAACATCCTCTCTCCCCGCTGTGGCAGGACCGACAGACCTCGCAGGCAGGAAGATCTCCTCGGATGACCTGACTACGGACACCACCATTTTCCCCGGACGGGGAATGCTGAAGTCACTCCACGTTGGACTGATTGAGGTCCATAAATGACTGTGATTCTGACACAGTCGCCCTGGTTGCACAAGAGTAGTGCAGCTCACCGTTGAACTTCATCAGTTCTTCGAAAGTTAACTGTTTACTAATTTTTATTTTTACAGGTCGATGATTTATCTTTCGATAGTAAGGTGCTGCGTCAGCCCCTCAGACTGGGAGACACTTTAGTCCCCCTGGGTCGGTGATTCCGGGGCAGGCGTAACCGATGGGAAACCCGCCTGCCCTGGCATTACTGCCCTTAAAGGGAGGGGATTGATGCAGACCACCCAAGTAGTTTTGTCTGACTATATTAGTCTATGTTTAACACTCGTTGACCTGCTTTCGGGTTTTAATATTTTAGGTCGGGGCGGCAATACATGCCACCCAGTTGCGAGACTACTTGCCCTCCAAGGAGGATGGTACCCTTGCAAACAAAGTTCCGGACATTGCATCCGGTTGGGGACATTACCCACGTAGTTGCTAATTTACTCAGGTTTATTGAGAGTGAACACATAGGCCTACAGCCGAATGTTTGTTTTTCTTGTATTCATCTATCTCTTTTTTTTCTTTTCCCTTCCTACTTCCTTCCCGCCCCCCCAACTCCGGCTCCGTGCTCCACTTTTACCAACTGGTCCGGAGCGAAGCAGAAGCTGACAATGCCTGCCCCAGCAGTTTCCTTATCTTCTTCGGTGACACAAGGTAAGAGTGCTCTGACCTACCACGATGGCTAAGAACTATTCCACTGACTATTCAATAATTACCCATAATGTACACGGTTTCAACTCCCCAACTAAACGGACCAAGGCCTTTCAATTTTATCACAAACAAAAAGCCGAAGTCCTTTTGCTGCAGGAAACCAATTTCTCTAAAACATCGCCCCCCCCCCCGATATCTGAACGTCAAATACCCACAGTTTTACTTAGCGCGTGGTCCTGACAAAAAGGGCGGAGTGGCTGTTTGCTTTGCTAAGCGGACACCCTTTACGCCCATCACAATAGTGAAGGATAAAGGTGGTAGATACCTTATGGCAGTGGGACATCTCCATGATCAGGTAGTCTCGTTCATATCATACTATGCCCCGAATACAGGACAGACAGAGTTCTTTAGTAAAATGCTCAGGTTACTAATGCCCAAGGTGCAGGGACAGGTGATCATGGGGGGTGACAGCAACATCCCGTTAGATAGGATAATGGATAAATCAGACCCTACCAAGCCAATTCTTAAACGGCCACCTACTGGGAGTAGTAAGGTAGCATGCCTATTTCACTTCTATGATCTGATTGATTCCTGGCGGGAGAGTAACCCCACAGCTAGGGACTACACACACTTTTTGCAGGTACATCACACTCATTCCAGGATAGATCACCTCCTAGTGCGTACCCCATTGCTCCCGTATCTGACGTCGGTAAAAATATTGTCCACCCCCTGGTCTGATCATTCTCCAATCAAACTTTCCATAAAGGGACTCTGGACTAAATCTTGCCCCTCTCCCTGGCGACTTAACGCAAGCTTACTAAAATACCCTATACTTTACGCCAAAATTAAGAAAGAAATACAGGGGTATTTTAGGACTAATAAATCGACGGACACGTCCCCCGCAATCAATTGGATGGCCCATAAAGCTACGATACGAGGAAAATGTATTCAATTAGCGGCCAGAGCGAAACGGTCCCGAGAACACACAATTCAAATTGGAGGCAAATTTAGAATCGTTAATGGAGGAACAGCATAGGCTCCCTCAGATTGATATTAGGCATAAAATAGATGAAGCAAGGTTGGCACTCAACCTAAGTCTGACCACCCAAGCTGAGAAACATATTAGCTGGTCTAAGCATAGGGATTATACCATGGGGGACAAACCAACTACAATGTTAGCCAGGAAGTTAGTACCCCGACCATACACGCCGACCTTACCTAAATTACGGTTACCCACTGGATATCCCACTCAAAACCCCAAATTAATTCTCAAGGAATTTCATAAATTTTATACTAGATTGTACAACCCACCAATTAAATATGAGCCATCCAAGGCCGAAACGTTCTTTCGCGATATCCAACTGCCCAAACTGACGCAGGCCCATATGGAACTGATGGACAAAGATTTTACGGAATCAGAAATCAAAATGGCTATCAATCTACCCACCCCTCCAAGGCCCCAGAGCCAGACGGCTTTACCGGTCATTATTATAGAAAATATCAAGAAATCCTTGCTCCCCATTTATGTTCTTATTTTAATGACTTGAGACAAGGAAATAAAATCCCCAGTCATGAGAATGTAGCCTATCTAAATGTAATACTGAAGCCAGGGAAAGATCATGGGGGCTGTGCAAATTACCACCTGATTTCCTTGATTAACACGGACTTAAAAACATTAACTAAAGTATTAGCCCTTAGATTAAACACTTTCCTCCCACACTATATTCACCCAGACCAGGCTGGTTTTGTCCCAAATCGACAGGCATCAGATCAAACCCGCAGGATAATAGATCTAATTTTGGCGGTCCAGTCAGATTGGGACAGCAAGGGACCTAGACAAGGAATGCTGCTTTCGCTGGGACGATTTGTTCGAGGTCTTAGGTCGTTATGGCTTTGGCGAGAGCTTTCTGGCCCTCCTGCGGATGCTGTATGATACACCATCTGCTTCCTTAATGCTTAGAGCAGGGATATGCAATTAGCGGACCTCCAGCTGTTGCAGAACTACAAGTCCCATGAGGCAAAGCATGACTCTGACAGCCACAAGCATGACACCCAGAGGCAGAGGCATGATGGGACTTGTAGTTTTGCAACAGCTGGAGGTCCGCTAATTGCATATCCCTGGCTTAGAGGGTACTCCTCCCAGTCACTTGCCATTAGGAGAGGAACTAGGCAGGGATGTCTGTTGTCCCCGCTGCTATTCGCTCTAGCAATAGAGCCTTTGGCTATCAGGATCCGTACATGTCAGGATATTCGGGGGATAGCCTGCGGTGATTATGAACACAAATGCCTACTTTTTGCCGATGACCTCCTGCTGGCTCTGTCATCACCGATCACTTCCCTCCCCAATCTATATACAATTTTACAACCCTCTTCTGATATCTCTGGGCTAAAAATTAACCATAGTAAATCCAGGGCATTGAATATCTCTTTGCAGAGTGCCACTCAGAAAACGTTGGAACAGTCCTACCAATTCCTATGGGAACCGGAGGCTCTTCCAAATCTTGGGATATATCTAACCTCCTCCATTCAAACGCTATATAAAAGGAATTATCCCACCCTATTCAAGCTGTTGACTGAGGATCGATGGCAGATTCACCCCCCATCGTGGTTCGGCAGACCACACAATAAAAATGAACGTGTTACCAAGGATACTATATTTATTTCGCACCATACCTGTGCCACTGGCTAGAAATGACCTTCAAATATTTCAAAATAAAATCCTTCAGTTCATTTGGGGAGACAAGAGGCTGAGGGTGAACAGAAGTACAATGTACAATCCAAAACAGAAAGGAGGACTTGGCCTGCCTGAGTTACAGAAATATTTTTACGTGGACCAGTTGGCCCAACTCTCTAGGTTTCACTCCCAACAATCCCAAGCTATATGGATGTCTATGGAACCCTATTCCTGTCGTCCTGAATCGGTTATATTATGTCCTACTCTCTCCTTCTCACTTGAAATATGGGACAGGCTTTCGAGGACACAGAAATTCACCCCACAATCCACTAGAACCGCTATTAAAAAATCGAGAGTTCACCCCGGGCCTCACTCCCCTTGCATTCGAATGGTGGACTAACAAGGGCCTAATACGAATAGCTGATCTTTGCGACCACAAAGGTATGCTATCCGAATGATCTCTAGTAGACAAATATCAAATGCCATCCACTGAACGCTATAGGTATACTCAAATACACCATTTTGTACAAACTGTAGCTCGCAAGGGCGATTTAGTGACATTGACGCCCATGGAACATCTATGTAGTCAATGACAAAATCAGAGGTCACATATCTGCTGTATATACAATTTTGATGTATGTCTCGACTAAACTTAATTATATGCTCCAATGGGAACGTGATCTTCAGGAAACCCTTGAACTTGAAGAATGACACGCGATCTCAGAGACAGCATCTCAATCGCTTATCAACACCTCTATAATAGAGGCCAACTACAAGGTATTATTGAGATGGTATATGGTGCTGGCTAGATTGGCAAGCTTTATTCCCGGAGCCACCTATGGGTGTTTTAGAGGATGTGGCCAAGTGGGATCCACCTATCACATATGGTGGACATGCCCCAAGGTCAGGAGATTTTGGATTAGGGTCTACAATTTTATATACACCCTTACCCAGATTAACCTGAGGAAATCGGCAAAACATGAACTTTTGGGTGGCGCGCAGGCCTACAGGTCCCAGAGGCAGCTTAGACACAAATTGTCGTGGCTTATGTTAACTGCAATGGTACAAGAGAAGATGAAATTGTTTCATAAAGTTTGGGATCCGTGGATTGGATAGCTAACAAACGACCCCAGGACGCTCACAAACTAGACCTATTCTCCAGAGATGGGTCTCTGGGCACGGTGTCCGTAGTTCACCCTCGCCCCCCCTTTCTTTCCTTTATCTGCCCCCTCCTCTACACTTTATTTCACCCCCCCCCCCTACAATCTTTAAGAAAAAAATCTTAATTGTTGGGTTTCAATTTCTGTTATATTTTGTTGTGATGTTTTTCTTGCTCACCCTCGGCGGACCATTGCCGACTTGGGCTATAGTGGGAGATACCCGTGCGACGGGAGGAACCAGACTCCCCCCGGTAGTCAGATGGGGAGCTGGTCCCTCCCAGCGGGTAGAACATACGTTAGGGCCTTGGATCGAAAACAGGCCTTAGGTTATAGACAGTGGTACTGTATTCAGTTTAAGATTCATGGTTTAGATAGATATATGTACCATAATTCCTTGTGCAGATGTTTTACAGTTCACGTCAGGAAGTGAGAATGATCCAGATATGCTATACGAGGAGGATTCCTCAAGCCTTTTGGAATATTCAATGTATGACTCCCTGACTATGTTGTATACGGTACACTGAAAAGCTGAGATCTTTATACTCTGTATTGTTAAACTTCAATGAAAACTATTGAAACAAACAGAATAGGTCCCAGGACAGATCCTTGGGGGACCCTACTTACCACTCCAGACCATTCCGTCTAATCGCAATTAATCACCACCCTTTTGACTCACCCTATGGTCCATGCTGACAGACTTCAGTTTGTAAACATTTGTGGGGAACTATCAAATGCCTTTTGCAAAATCCAGATACACCACATCCACAGGCCTTCCTTTATCTAGATAGCAGCTCACTTCTTCATAGAACATAAGATTGGGCTGGCAAGACTGATTATTCATGAATCCATGCCATTTACCACAAATTATACTGTTTTCATTACTAAAATCTTGGCTATAGTCCCTTAGGCTGACTGGTCTGTAGTTTCCAGGGATATATTGCGGCCTTATTGGCAGGACCATATTGGTACCATTCTGGCTTTTCTCCAATCAGCTGGTAGCATTCCAGTAATTAAACTGTCCATACAAATTAGAAACAATGGTCTAGCCATCACCTGGCTGCGTTCTTTAACCACTTCGCGCCCGTCATACGACTAATGACGGCCGTAAAGTGGTTCTTAAATGCCGGGAGGCCGTCATTATACGGCCTCCGCTCCTTCGGCCACTGGGGGGGGGCACGCGCGTGCGCCGTCGGCGGCACGCGCGCACCCGGCGCATCACTGAGATGGCGATGCGCGTGCCTGGAGTCCGCGATGTCCGCCAGGCACCCGTGATCGGCCTGTACACAGACAAGGACATGGATCTGTGTGTGTAAACACACAGATCCATGTCCTGTCAGGGAGAGGAGACCGATGCTGTGTCCCTTGTACATAGGGACACAGATCGGTCACCTCCCCCAGTCAGTCCCCTCCCCCCACAGTAGCAATCACTCATAGGGCATACATTTAACCCCTTCCTCGCCCCCTAGTGTTAACCCCTTCCCTGCCAGTCACATTTATACAGTAATCAGTGCATTTTTATAGCACTAATCGCTGTATAAATGTGAATGGTCCCAAAAATGTGTCAAAAGTGTCCGATGTGTCCGCCGCAGTATCGCAGTCATGATAAAAATCGCTGATCGCCGCCATTACTAGTAAAAAAAAAAAAAAAAAAAAATCAGAATTCTATCCCCTATATTGTAGACGCTATAACTTTTGCGCAAACCAATCACTATACGCTTATTGCGATTTTTTTTAACCAAAAATATGTAGAAGAATACGTATCGGCCTAAACTGAGAAAAAAAATATTTTTTTTAAAAAAAAAATTGGGATATTTATTATAGCAAAAATCAAAAAATATTGTGTTTTTTTCAAAATTTTCGCTCTTTTTTGGTTTATAGCGCAAAAAATAAAAACCGCAGAGGTGATCAAATACCACCAAAAGAAAGCTCTATTTGTGGGAAAAAAAGGACGTCCATTTTGTTTTTGAGCCACGTCGCACGACCGCGCAATTGTCAGATAAAGCGACGCAGTGCCGAAAGCTGAAATTTCGCCTGGGCAGGAAGGGGGTATATGTGCCCAGTAAGGAAGGTGTTAAGGATCCCTTGGGTGTAAGCCATCTGGTCCTGGTGACTTATTTAGGGCAAGTTTTTCAAGTCTGTCGGATACTGTCTTCCATTAGCCATAAGGGTTCATTCTGTGAGATATTAACATTACAGTCTTGGCTACTATATCTCACGTATGTTCTGGCCTCACTTTTACTGTTTATACATTTAAAGAGATTTAGAGTTTTTTTTTAACTCTCCTCTGCTATGTGCCTTTCGTGGTCTATTTTAGCTGCCCTGATTGCACGCTTACATTTCTTATTGTATCCTTTGTATTGTTGGAATACTGACAATGACCCCAAAGCCTTGTATATATAATTTTTTTTGGCCCTGGTTCACATAGATGCGATTTGGCATGTCAAATCGGCAGCAATTATACCGCCTGAATCGGTGTGGCGCCACACCGATTTCCCAAAAATAGTTTCTGTACCACTTTTGGCGATTTCAGGGTGCGATTTCCATTGACATCTGTGCAGAAACCCACACAGATGTCTCCGAAATCGCCCCCCCTGAAGTCAGGACTGACAGACAAGCGGGAATGAAATTGTGAGAGTTCAGCTGAACTTGCACAATTTCATTCCCGCAGTCAGTGAACCTGGGCTTAATGGCTTTTTTTATGCAATTTTATTCAAGTTTAGCCACCCAGGATTTATTTTAGCTCTTCCTTCAACTCTACAATGACAGCTGGGTCCTCCCCAGCCCCACCCAGTCATTGTTGCACCCGATCATGTGCCAAACCTGAGCACCCGGTAAACAGAGATCTGCGCTTACAGTCTTTGTGACAGATGGCCCTCTGTTCTAATAATTGAATCCCCTAGCACCAGGATCTGTCTTTCCTTACACTTACACACAAAGGAGATTTTTTTTCCCCTGGCAGCTAGGGGCGTCACTCTGCGCCAGCAATGCCGCTCAGTTACTGGCTTCTCCATCACACAACCGGGCGTACCTATTGGGATGTTCCATCCCAGGACCAGCCTCCTTGAAGCTTTCCCCTCTACCCCACCTAAATGTCTCCAACTTCTGCTCTGGTGCCTGTATTTCCACCCATCACTGTGTTGGCCCCTGCCAGTACCTGTCTGGTATGTTCCAAGCTCACTTTTCAGGTTGGAGAGGCTTTGCAGTGTTACCAGCTGCTTTCCTAGATTCCGCTTCCAAGGAAGCAACGTGCTCACATTTTGTGCAGCAGTATTTGCCCTCGATCGGATGCTTGAGGAACGCATGTCATAAGATGTGCACAGAGCTGCATTACCATACCTTTTGGACATCGTACCCACTAATTTAATGGGCATAGTCCTAAAGGATTAGGAATTTCACTTTGTCCGATTAACTGTTAAACTTGCTTCCCCGACTCAGCAAACGTCCACCACACACAGTCTCTCTCTCTCTCTCTCTCTCTCCCCTAGTGTCATCTCCTATCTCCTGCAGCTTGCTCCCACACTCCACGCTGTGTCAGCATCTCTCAAGACCACTACTCTGAGCTCAGTCTTTTAGAAAGTTTTTTCTATCCATTTTCAAACTGATCGACACAAGCCTGACATTCAGTGTTTTCGGATGTCTAGACTGAGCCAGACAGATGGCTCCAGAATGACTGCTCTTAACATCAGGCCACAAGCTCTCTGTCCTCTGGCAACTCCAGGAATCTTAGTCTTGGTTCACTTTTCTGGTGCAGTACATTTAGTTAACACACCATGTGTCGTGATATGCTGCAAGGCACATGCATTGGCACTACGGTACCAAAATGAATGGCACTGCAACATGCAACAACTTTACCCAGCACACTGAAAAGTGAACCCAGCCTTATGGGTTCACTCCCTTGCTGCTCCCTCACTTTCTTCAACTGAATATGCAGCATAGCTTTTTTTTTCCCCAGGGAAAAAAAACTACCACCTGTTAAGTGGGATTTATCAAAAGCAAGAATCTTAATGTCAAATGCAAAGCTTATGCCCTTAGTCAGGTTATGTGGCCACATACTCCCATGATAATAAACAGGAGATTGCCATTTTTCATCCCAGGCTGTGATAAGGTAGTCCATGGTTAGCATGGAATGACAACTGCCAGGGATAAGGATGTGATCAGTCTGGAATGACAAATGGCAGTTATGCTTATATGGGGGGGGGGGGGGGTCCATCTCTTCCCTTAGTGAAAGCAGCACACAGTATATAGCAGCGTTTCTAAACTCCAGTCCTCAAGATGCCCCAACAGGTCATGTTTTCAGGCTTTCCATTAATTTGCACAGGTGATTTGATCAGTTTCACTGCCTTAGTAATTACCACAGCCATTTCAACTGAGAGAAAACATGAACTGTTGGGGCGCCTTGAGGACTGGAGTTGAGAAACACTGGTATATATAGACACATTTAACCCCTTCCAAGCCAGTGTCAATAGTACAGTGAACATTTTAGCACTGTATTAGTGGCACTGGTTCCTGCAAGGTATCGATACAATATCAGTCCCACTGAAAGTCGCTGATCTCAGGTACCAGTATAAAAAAAAAAAAAAATAGGATTTTTATACTCACCGTAAAATACTTTTTTCGTTCATGGACGGACACAGCCTTAATCTTGACAAAGTGGGTATTAGCCTTCCTTTTAGGAGTGACTAGGCAGAAAGTGTTAACAAACTTCAATGCTGAACAGTCCTACCGGCTATATCCTCTCAGCCTGCACTAAGCAGATCGGTTCATCAAAAAGCAGTAAACTTAAAAAAGAGGGTGTGGGTGCTGTGTCCATCCATGAACTCGGAGAAAATGATTTTACGGTGAGTATAAAAATCCTATTTTATTTTTCGTTCATGGCTGAACACAGCCTTAATCTTGACAAAGTAGGACGTCCCAAAGCAGTGTCAAAAACAAGGGGTGGGAACAGCATTAACCTTTACCACAAAACAGAGCTCTTCAACGGAGGAGTTGAAACGCTAAATAGGCGCCTGCAATACCTTGCGGCCAAAAGAAGCATCCGAAGATACACACATCAACTTGTTAAGGTGTGACCGGACGACCAGGTCACCACCTTACACACCTGGGAAACAGCCACTTGATGAGCTCAGACAACATCGTCTCCTTAGGATTCGACGGATGAGGACAAGGATCGCAGTAAGTCTTCACTGAGATGGAAGGTCAAACTGACCTTCAGAAGAAAAGAAGGCTGCAGATGCAGCCCCACCTTATCCTTGTGGAAGATCAAGTAGGGAGCCTTGCATGACAAGGCTGCCAGCTCAGAAACCGGTCTTAACTGACAACAGCCACCAAAAGGACCACTTTGAGAAAGTGTCAACAAGGGACTCTCCCTGATGTCAAACAGTGGTTTCTGAAGCACCGAGAGGCCACGCCGTTAACCCAAAAGGCACCTCTTGCTCTGGTCGAAAGCAGCGCGAAAGGGAGGCGCCCGACTCTTTATGGCGCAAGCCTGATCCTGTCGGATCCACCCCGAGATGGTGACCGACAAGACCGCTGGGCCCTTCTTGGGGCCAGCCACCAAAACAGTGAGTCTGAACTCCAGAACAGAGTATTAACCGACAAGTATACTCTTAAAGCTTGGACAACGTCCAAGGAATGCAACGTCATCTCCTTAGGATTGGATGGATGAGGACACAAGGATGGCAGTACAATGTCTTGAGATGGAGGGTCGAAACGACCTTAGGAAGAAAAGGCTGCGGACAGCACCATCCTCTTTGTGGAAGATCAGATAGGGAGCCTTGCATGACAAGGCTGCCAGCTCAGAAGTCAGTCTTAACTGACACAGCAACCAAAAGGACCACTTTGAGAAAGTGTCAGCAAGGGAATCTCCCTAATGTTCTCAAACGGTGGTTTCTGAGGCACCTAGAGGCCATGCCATTAAAGCCCTCGACTGTAAAGCAGGCTGGCGTATGGACCTTGCGACAGGTCCTCTCGTAGCGGTAGACACCAAGGGACGTCTGCTACACAAGCCCCATGGAGGTAGTGGGTGGAGGGCGGACCGGACAGGCCGCATGCCAAACCCCGTGTACAAACGTTCTCACTAAAGGGTGAGCCACCAGATGTCGTTGGGGGGGGGGGGGGGAATAAAAAAAAAATAAAAAAAGAAAGCTAGGGAAGATATATCTGCCCCTTAAAAATTGTACTCAAGGCGAGTTTCTGGTAAAGTAAAATTTTTGGTCCGCCCCACGCTGTAAGAACAGCAGGACTCTGGAACCAAATAAGTACGCGGGTGCCACCTCCTTTCCTCCAAATGGATATGTAGGTCTTCCAAGTGCGATGGTAAATTTTCCAGAGGACGATTTCCGAGCACTCCTCACGGTAGAGATCACCAAGTCTGACAGGCCCCGGTCTCTTAGCGCCTGGCTCTCAATAGCCATGCCGATAAGCCAGTGACTGTAAAACAGGATGGCGTATGGGACCTTGCGACAGCAGGTCCTTTTAGTGGTAGACGCCAAGAGGCGTCTGCTACCAGACGCACTAGATCGGCGTACCAAAGACGCCAAGGCCAATCCAAAACAATTGGAATCCTCCAGTCCGCAAAGCAGATGAGGAAGAAGCTTTAGAGCAGTGGTTCTCAACTCCAGTCCTCAGGGCCCACCAACAGGCCAGGTTTGCAAGATAACTGAAATGCATCACAGTTGATATAATTTGCTGCTCAGGGATTGCAGTATTCTAGTCTGCATCTCACCAAGGTAATACTTAAAATCTGGCCTGTTGTTCCATCCGCAAACGCTGGATGGCCCTGAAGGATTTCAGGGCCTCAGGCGCAGATGTGGTGATGATCCAGGAGACCCACTTCCGGGCTGGTGGTTCACTCAAATTTGCCTCGAAGTTCTTCCCCACCTCCTTTCTTGCCTCTGATTCCACGGGCAAGGCGGGAGTGGCGATTCTGATCAAGAAAACATGCCCTATCAAGGTTAAAAGCTCACATGCTGATCCACATGGGAGATTCCTCATACTGGAATGTGAATATGTGAACACTTCTTTCTCCCTTGTGAAACTCTATGCCCCCAATACTGGTCAGATTGACTTTCTCAACAAACTTTTTGACTCCCCCCAATTTCGTTCACAACCTTTTCAGATTATTGGTGGAGATTTTAACCAGGTCATGTCACCCACTAGAGATAGACAGTCTCTCCTTAGTTCTACACCTTCAAAACAGGTTATATTACGTGCCAATTCCTTCCGCAAATGTATTAGGTCCCGTCAACTTTTCGACACATGGAGGATCAGGCACCCTTCTGCTAGGCAGTTCACATTTTATTCCCCAGTTTATAAAATGTATTCACGTCTTGACCATTTTTTTTATCACAGCCCCACTCATCCCCTATGTGATCGAGTCGGACATATTACCTATCACATGGTCAGACCACGCTCCCATTGTGATAGACCTTATGCTTTCTCAGGCCTATACCAAATCCTGTCACTGGCGTCTTAATGACCGTCTCCTACAATCCGAAGTCCCACGTTCTATCCTAGCCAAAAGCTTGGAGGAATTTTTTCAGCTTAACATGGGCTCAGTTTCCGAGTTTTCCACACTGTGGGAGGCGCACAAGGCAGTTTTCCGAGGTGCTTGCATAGCTGAGGGCGCTCGGTTAAAAAAGGATAGAAATGGACTACTGCAGTCCCTTACATCTGCTCTGGTAACTGCGGAGCGGAGGCTGCTGTGTGGTCCCACGGTGTTGAAACTTCAAAAGGTTGTTTCCCTTAGGGAACAAATAAAGTCTTTACAGCTTGACAGGGCAGCTAGATCCCTATTATGGACAAAACAAAAATTCTATGAATTTTCGAATAAGCCCCATAGGATGCTGGTTCATAAATTACGACCACGCCCATTCAATTCCTTTCCCGATTTTCTTACACAGGCCGATGGCTCTAGAGCACACTGCCCCCGTGAAATGTCAAATATTTTTGGCAAATTCTACCACGGATTGTATAATTGTCTGACTCCAGAGAACCACTTTAACTTTACTCAGGAAAAATTTGAGACTTTCTTCTCTAACATAAACCTTCCAAGACTGTCCTCGGCGGATGTGGCCAGTTTGAATGTGGCTATATCGGCTGAGGAATTATTGGCTATAATCAAAGAGCTACCTCTGCACAAATCGCCTGGCCCTGATGGTTTGCCTTACTTTTACTACAAAACTTTTTTCAACATTCTGTCCCCTCATATGCTGACTTTATACGACTCACTGCTTAAAGGCACATCTCCACACCCACACTTCTCCCACTCTTACATTTCAGTCATCCCAAAGCCTGGTAGAGACCCCTCTATCCCAGATAATTATAGGCCCATAGCCCTTTTGAATTCAGATTATAAAATATTCACCAAAATTCTTGCATCCAGATTGTCTAGGCTCATTCCCAAACTGATCCATAGAGACCAGGTGGGCTTTGTCCCTGGCAGGCATGCGGGGGACAACACTCGCCGTACAATAGATCTGATAGATCTTTTGGATAGATCCTCCCGTTCGGCGTTAATTTTGAGTCTAGATGCCCAAAAGGCTTTTGACAGGCTAAGTTGGCCTTATATGTTCGATGTCTTAAAAACGTTCGGATTCACTGGTCCCTTTTTTTAAAAGCTCTAGAGGCCCTGTACTTCAGTCACAGCCCAGGTTCAGATGTCTTCCTTCCTGTCGCCTGCCTTCCCCATGACAAACGGAACTCGGCAGGGGTGTCCTATATCACCGTTACTTTTCATTTTATGCCTGGAGCCCCTGGCCAAGTCCATCCGCACTCATCCAGATATCAGTGGGGTGGTGATGCGGCAGGGAGAATATAAATTGTCGCTCTTTGCGGATGACATCCTGCTCACTGTAACCAATCCGTTGATATCGCTCCCTTTGTTACATAAATTACTGGCCTCCTTTGGTGCCATCTCCGGTTACAAGGTTAACACTTCCAAAACTGAAGCACTCCCTATACACATCCCATCATTATTGTTATCTCAGCTTAAAGGGTCATATCCTTATAAATGGTGCACTACAGGCGCATGCGCGGCAGCTCCTAAGATGGCCGCCGGCTTCTAGAGCTCCGCTCCACCACGGCCCTGTAATCAACACCGGAGCACACAGAGCGCCCCCACAGCACCCACAACAGGATATTCTAGCAGGGGAAGCATCCCGGATCGCCCAGATGTCCGCGGTTCAGGCGCGGAGGGACCTGACAGGCCAGATGACGGCGAGTCCGGGTCCCCTCGGCAATGCCAAGATGGCGGCGGCTGCACGAGGCCCTCAGAGCACGGAGCTCACGGAGGACATTATTGCTGCCCTGGAGACACCACCGCGACCCCCTGCAGGTACTGACTTCCCCCCCCTGAACCTGGCCACATCCCCAGCCTCCACTGAATCGCTGCTAGGCAGTATGATGACAGGCTACCCCACAACCCCTATGAGGGATCCGAATACAGGCCTCCTATTGACTGCCACTGATAACACAGGCCTGTTTCCTAACCACCCGGATTTATCATCTATGATGGCTGCATTTGCACAAATGCTCTCCACAGGGCTTGCTCAGAACGCTGCACAGATCACAGCTTCCATTCATGCTGACCTTCAGCAAATTGGAGTGAGAATGGACACTATTGAACAGAAAGCTGACCAGGCAGTTTCCCGCATTAACCAGAATACCGATAGACTACAAGAGGTACAGGATCAATTAGAAACAGTGTTTGCAAAAATAGATAACCTCGAGAATAGAACCAGACGATATAACTTTAGGGTGCGGGGGATCCCCGAAACTGAAAAAGAGGTACAAAATTCTGTAAAAGCTCTCATTAGAAGCCTCATCCCCGAGATTACAGAGAGTCATCTGGAGCTGGATAGAGCTCACAGAGCCCTCCAACCCCCCCGCTCTGATGGTCTCCCCAGGGACATCATAGTAAAACCGCATTATTATGCAGTCAAGGAAGAGATGATGAAGAAATCCAGGAGCTCGGATAGCCTCACTTTTCAGGGACACAAGATACAGATTTTTGCTGACTTGTCACCTTTCACTATTCAGAAAAGACGTTCCTTAAAGCCTTTACTACAGGTCCTTACGGGCAAGGAGATCACATACAGGTGGTCTTTCCCCCTCCGCCTGAACTTTTCATACAGGAATAAAAGCTATGGATTCTCCTCTTTGGTGGAGGGAGAACGCCTCCTTCTGCACCTGGGGATCCTCACGCAGGAACCTTCCCCCATGCAGATTTCCAGAAACACACCGTCTTCATCTAAAAGACCATCGCCTGCTAGCCCACTGCAACACAACTGACTGACCCAAAGCTCCAAAAGATCCAAAGAAAATCTGCCACCCTGAAGGAGGACTGATCAGGGCCCTGATCTGAGAAAACTTTTACCTTCCTGAGTGCCTGAGACTTATACCTCCTCCTCACTACCGGGATCCTAAGCGTGACGAAACTCATCACATTAAGTGAACAGTCATGTTTAATTTACCCACCAAGACAGAAAGTCACAGGAATACTGTATCTACGGGTTACCTGAACGTAGGGTGGGGAGGGGGGATTAATTTCTCTAGCGCATACAAGATCTAAACGGTTATATGTTCAGCCTCATTAGTTGGTCCCTTATACCTACAAAATTTTTTTTTTTTTTTTTTTTTGTTATGGCCAGCAGTCTATGGATAGTATGGTTAGAATGATGTTTTAGGGTGTGGGGGAATGTGCTCCTTCCTCCAGCGGACGGATGGTTTTCCTCCCGCTGGCCGGGGGAGTACGGCCTACTAGACACCAGGGTTCATTACAACCCATTTACTCTTATTTTGCTGGGATTTTGGGTGGGGGGGGGGGGTCGGGGCTTGTTGTTATTTGGGTTGGAGGGTGTCTCTCGCCTTGTTCGCTCTACTAATTGGGGCGCTCTGTTTTAGTTAGGATTATGGGCTACCTCTAGCCTTCAGCTTAATGTTTTCACAGGTGCTTGGGCTGTGGTGGACTCAGTGTCTCCGGTTCCCGGTGAAGGTGCACTATCAGTACTCCTAGGTTCCGTTCTGGAACCCCCATATTTGGGGAATTCCAGACCTCTCTGGGTATAGGGGGGTGGAATGGTTAGACCAACCACCTCCAGGGGGGGAGGGGGTCGGGGGACCCCCCACCTCAGTTTTCGGTTCAATGGTCTTTGAAGGACGATTGTTTAAGTGTATATTGCAAGCTTATAACCCCTTTCTTCTTCTTTCCCCTTTTTTTCATCCTTTATCTTCTCCTTTCACATGCTCGAGGGACATCTCGCTCGATCCGGGATAACATGCCTCCTCCCATCTCAGAGGAAGACCTCTCACGCAGCCTCCGCACGCAGCATTCTTGGGTACCATTGGACCAGGGAAAAGGTAAGCACCTGCATCTTTCCGCGGAACCATCCCCTCTGATCCATGCCTAACGCCCACCAGCACATATCTACCCTCAAAATAGTTTCACATAACACCCAGGGCCTCAATTCCCCTGTCAAACGAAGGAAGGCCTTTCAGCAATACCATTCCATGCATGCAGACGTTCTCTTATTACAAGAGACCCATTTCCCGTCCACATTCAAACCTTCTTTTCTGCACCGAAGCTACCCCCAATTTTTCCTGGCATCAGCGGAAAATAAGACGAAAGGAGTGGCGGTGTGCTTCTCCAAGCACATCAGCCTCTCCCAGCAGGAAACTATTGCAGACCCCATGGGACGTTACGTTTTAGTCTCCGGTCACATAGACGGAGAACTATATACCTTTTTGTCCTATTATGCCCCGAATAAGGGTCAAAAGAATTTTTTTGACTCTCTTTTACGGACGCTGAAACCACATCTCAGGGGGTCTGTCTTCATCGGAGGTGACTCCAACATCGCCTTCGATCTTTCGCTAGATAAACGGGTAGATGGTACTGCTAAACCCAAACGCCCTGCCAAACAGAGCACACACATAGCTAAAATACTCCATGAGGCGGGTCTGGTGGATATTTGGAGGGAGGTCAATCCACGTACAAAAGACTACACACACTTCTCAGCCCCACATAATTCTTATGCAAGGATAGACCATGTATTCACTAATTCCTACACAATACCACTACTCCGGAGTTCCAAAATTGTAGAATCCCCCGTCTGATCATTCAATGGTCACTGTGACCACGCTTAGGTCCTCAGGAGAGAGAAGCACGCCCAGATGGCGATTACAAGAATCCCTCTTGAGCGACCCAATACAATGTTCTTTGGTGGAGGCAGCCATTAAAGAATATTTTCTGATAAACGATATGGAGGAAGTCTAACAATATGGGCAGCACACAAATCGGTTATTAGGGGGAAATTCATTCAGTTATCCTCAAAGCGTAACGAAGGGCAGAGACACACAGGCTCACGGAGGAATTTCACTCTCTAGCCAAAGCGCACAAACGTAACCCAACAACAGACTCATTAGCTAACTTGGACAGGGCTAGGTTACTACTTAACCTACACTTAACTACAGCAGCAGAACAACATCTTAGATGGACGGGTGCTAAATTTTATTCACATAAAGACAGGATAGGCTCCAAACTGGCGGTGAAACTCACTCCTAAACACCGCTCACTGGCCTTCCCCAAAATCCGGACAACCGGGGGAGACTTGACTCAGAACCCGGATAAAGTAATGGACACCTTTTTACAATTTTACTCGAACCTATACAAACAGAACCGAAGGGGCCCCTACAGGACTGACGAAGACCTTTTTGCGGACCTACAGTTACCCCTCTTGACGGATGATCATAGAGACATACTAGAAGCCCTGTTTACTCAAACGGAAGTCTTGACCACCATTAATTCACTCAAAGTGGGATCCTCCCCTGGCCCGGACGGCTTTTCCACCGGGTATTATAAAAAATTTGTTCCAATACTGACACCGCACTTAGCACGGTTCTTTAACTCTCTCAAGGATGGAGCTCAGCTAGGAACAGACCTGAACGTAGCTTATATCTCGTCATACCCAAACCTGATAAAGACCCGTGTGAGGTGAGCAATTACAGACCAATTTCACTTATTAATAACGATGTCAAAATTATGACTAAGATTATAGCTAATAGAATGTCTGGTTTCATCTCCTCCTACATCCACAAGGACCAGGTGGGCTTCATTCCCGGGAGGCAGGGCCCGGACCAGATCAGAAGATCAATAGACATTATTTCACTTTTACAATCACGATGGGATGGGGGTGGCCAACAAAAAGGTTACTTGCTCTCAATTGATCTACATAAAGCCTTTGATTCCATAGATTGGGATTATCTGTCTGGTACACTTGCGAGGTGGGGATTTGGCCCATTTTTCCTCAACCTTATTAGCTCCCTCTATTCTACACCCACTGCTCAAATACGTTTGATGGGGAGATACTCAGACTCCTTCCCTGTTAGCAGGGGTACCAGGCAGGGATGCCCCCTATCTCCCCTCCTATTTGCGATAGCGATTGAGACGTTAGCCATCGCGCTCAGATCGAACCCTGACTTTCAGGGAGTCAAATGCGGACCACAAGAACATAAATGCGCATTGTATGCAGATGACCTACTCCTCTTTGTGACATCCCCACTTACGTCTACCCCGGTTATTCTTAAAACACTGAAGGCCTTTAGTGAGGTATCGGGTCTGAAAGTCAATATGAGTAAGTCAACGGCCCTGAATGTCACTGTTCCACAGGACATGCTTTCCCTATTATCTAAAAACTGAATTTGTGTGGGCCTCCGGGGCAATACCATACCTAGGCATCAAATTGACTTCTGACATAAGCCACCTCTTTACGGCAAATTACCCCCCCATTATGCAGAAATGCAGGACAGAGCTTGAAAAATGGTCGAGAAGCGGCTTATCTTGGATTGGTAGAATCCACGCCATTAAAATGACTCTCCTACCGCGTCTATTGTACTTATTTCGATCCCTCCCTATCCCGATCAACAAACAGATACTGATCAAACTGCAAATCGGACATTGTGCGCTTTGTATGGGGCAACAAAGGATACAGATGTCCCTCGGGAACATTATTCCGCCTAAAATCACGGGGAGGTTTAGGCCTCCCGAATTTATGGAATTATTACCTGGCTGCTCAGATAGCACAAATCTCAATGGTATTCACAAGGGGACAGAAACCAGATTGGCTCTCTATAGAAAGACAAGCTGTCCCCTCGAACACCATCGACTATTTGCTGTGTTGTAACCCGAAAATCAGACCTGCAATTCTCTCTCCTACGTTTTCTCACTCGGTCACTTTATGTTCTCGAATATATAGTTATTCATCCCTGACCTCCCCATTGAAACCACTAGCCCATCTGTTCCACAACTCTGCCTTTCCGCCGGGTTTGAATATTAGAGCTTTTAAATGGTGGACAAAGGCTTGTACCGGATTGGACACTTTCTTTCTCCCGCGGGCCCTATAACTTTATCACACTGTAAAAAGAATCTGGATATGCCTGACTCGGAACATTTCCGTTTCTCCCAAATTGCTCATTTCATGCACTCCATTTGGTCTAACAAGTCAGTAACACATATGATTACACCCTATGAACGCTGGTGCTCGGACACTATGGATCAGAGGGGTGGTATCTCCCTAATTTACACAGCCCTGTCAACTAAGTCGACCAAACCCTCCTATGCTCGGAGATGGGAGGAGGATGTGGACGGATCCTGGGACACTGAGATTTGGTTTCGAGCTTCGCAACGAGCTTTTAAAGGTATACTCAACGTATCTTTGATAGAAGCTAGTCTGAAAGTCTTAATGCGGTGGTACTACGTTCCCTCCAGGCTGGCCATAATGTATGCAGGCACACCACCAGTTTGCTTTAGGGGTTGTGAACTGGAGGGCACTATGCTCCACACATGGTGGTCCTGCCCGCGCATCAGATCTTTCTGGCGCAAGGTTTTTCGCACACTTAGTTCCCTGACAGGTAAACTGATCTCCCCAAGTCACAATATAGCACTTCTGAATTACCCAAAACCTCCCAGACGCTTTCATTTTATATACTATTGGGAGCCAAACTAACCATAGCTAGGGCCTGGAAGAAACCCACGGTATCGTTTACAGGATTCAGAAGAAAGGTCTCCTGGATCATGGCCCAAGAACAAATAGTCGCTAAACTTACTGATAAGAATGAAAAATTTATGGCCATCTGGGAACCGTGGGCCACCGCATGCAACGTCTCTCTGATACCCGGTGTACAGCCTGGTTTTCTGAGTGCACACATCCAACCCTCTTAACATGGGACTGTCTACTTCTCTTTCTCTCACACGTTTCTATATCCTCTCCTATTTCTTGCCTCCCTTGGCATCTGTGGGTTATTACAACAAATGTGAACGTACTACTATCTTATACACTTAATATAGGTCACGCAATTGTATTTGTTTCGTTATAAACTTCTTAATCGCTGTTCGGAGCATAGTCCTCCTGTTCAGTACTTGCTACTTTGAGATATCATAGTTGACATACCTTAGTTCATCACATACACATACATGACAAACTTATGGACACTTCCTAGGCACCGGATTCTCCGATCTCCGGGATGCAGTATGAGCCCTTGGGGGCATCTCGGGAGTCGGGGATAGGTTAGTATGGGTTTTTTACTTTTCGGGGTTTGAAGGTCCATTACAGGATAAGGGAGGATACTGCTAGGATAATATTAATCACAGCATAGCACAAGAGTTTTCTGTGTTTAACATATTGGACCAAATGTTGCTATGATCGCTTACTGTAATGTTCAGACTTAATGTTGGAGATTCTTCTGTATCACCTAAAATCTCAATAAACATATTTGAACTAAATGGTGCACTACCTCCCTTAAATACTTAGGTGTCCTTCTTACCCCCTCTTACTCTTTTCTCTATCAAGCCAACTTCCCCCCTCTCGTCTTAGACATCAACAAATCCCTGATGGCTTGGACAAAATATCCCCCGTCTCTGTTGGGTAGGATTAACGTCCTAAAAATGTCTATATTACCCAGACTACTGTATCACTTTGAAACATTACCAGTTGCCCTGCCTGCCTCTCAACTAAAAGCGATTCAGAGGAATTTTCTAAAGTTCATATGGGGCGATAGAGCACATCGTATAGCCTATTCAGTGGTATTCGCCCCACGGTCCAGGGGGGGGGGGGATTGGGTGCCCCGGACATTTTTAAATACTACCACGCCTCACACTTGAGGGCCATTGTTTCGTGGTCCTCCCTACATGCACCAAACCAATGGTCTGCCATTGAAAAGGGGGTGCTATATCCGGTCCACCCATGTTCCTTGGTCTGGGACAATGTCTCATCCTTGGATCCCATTTTCAAACGCCAATGTACTGCTCCGATGACTTTCACCCTAACCATTTGGCGTAAATGCCTCAAGACCCATCACCTTGCTTCAACTTGCTCTCCCCTTGTAAACGTACAGTTTAACCCAAATTTACCAGACAGTTTGTCCTTGGGCAGGGTTTTCTCATGGCTTGATGCCCCTCTCTTTCAACTCCGGAATTTGGTACATCCTATCACGCGACATTTGCATACTTTTGACACTCTGAGTAAGAAATTCAATATACCCACCCAACTTTTCCATGTCTAACCTGCAGGTAGAAATTTTTTCCACTCCAAGTCTCCAACTCTGATTCTTGACAAACCAACTACCTTTGAATACATATGCGCTCAGGGTCCATACCAACTACATTTAATTTCTTCTATACACCGTATTCTTCATGAGTCTACGCCACTGACTGAGACGACTCACCACTACATGAACAGATGGTCTCTTTTGTTGGATAGACCTATTGCGGTCCAGGTGTGGGATAGGATATGGTCCTCTACATTCAAATCCTCTCAATGTGTGTCCCAAAGGGAGACGTCCATTAAGATTCTTATGTTTTGGTATAGAACACCTGATGTAATTCACAAATATGATCCCTCAGTCTCGCCGCTGGCGATGTGGGACTGATACGGGTTCCCTATTTCATATTTTTTGGCAGTGTTCTATGATCCAACCCTTTTGGCATGATGTGAGGCTAATGATACAGAGGGTGGTGGGTGTGTCCCTTCCACTCGATCCCTTAGATTACTTACTGGGCCTCCCCTTCTCGGGTATACCCAAGAGGGTAAATAGGCTTATCTCCTACATTTTACTAGCTGCCAAAAGGCTTATCCCATTATGTTGGCTATCTAATACGCCTCCTCCGTGGCCTAGGTTTCTCCATCTGGTGGCTGAGATTCGGAGGATGGAATACCTAACGGCCTCTGTGCATGATATAATTCCCCAATTTGATAAAGTGTGGGAACCTTGGGATAGATCGGGTTGTAGGACCCTCGCACCACCTGCTACGCCTTGATATGTACTAGCTTCATATTTTTTGCTGCCTAACATATATACTTCATAGGTTCCCTTGTCCTTGATGCCTACGATTACATTTTGGTTATTAATCCCTATTGTAAACCTATAAGTTGTTGTTAATATATCTTTGATCTGGTGTACCGAGCACTCCTGTGCTCTGTACTTATGGACATTGCTTGACTAATTCCTCCTACTTTTATTTTTCTTTTTCTCTCTCTGATATCATTCTGTGTTTGATATCTGTGTATTGTGCATAATGTAACAATATCTTGTTTGTTCTTTAAAACCCAATAAAATTACAATTATAAAATCTGGCCTGTTAGTGGGTCCTGAGGACAGGAGTTGAGAACCACTGCTTTAGAGGAAGGGAGGCATAGATTAGCCCAGTACCCACTCCACGGTGCCACCAACGCATCTGTCGCGTCTGCCCATGGGTCTCTTGACCTGGCCACAACCTCATACCTTCCGATGAGGTTGAGAAGCCAGGAGATCTACATCTGGCGTGCCACATCTTTGACAAAGGAGCTGAAACTCCTCCGGGTGTAGAGACCATTCTACTTGGTCCGGCATCTGGCGACTCCACCTGCCATTTTTCAACGCATGGAATGTATACAGCTGACAGGGGCGGTATGCTCCTTTCTGTCCACCTTTGGGTGTGAGCGACCGGCGATGCCGAGCTTCTTGTTCCTACTTGATGGTTGCCCTA
Source organism: Rana muscosa (assembly GCA_029206835.1). NCBI lineage: Eukaryota > Metazoa > Chordata > Amphibia > Anura > Ranidae > Rana > Rana muscosa. Next base: position 783,274,497 of record CM055116.1, on the reverse strand, counting down.
CGCCACCGCCGTGGCATTGTCTGACTGGACGCCCCTGTCTATGGAGAGGCACAGCCTGATCGCCTGAAGTTCCAGGACATGGTCTCTGGCAGAATCCCACTTGCCGATCAATCAACCCTGGGTCGACTGAACCCCCCAGACTCCCCTCCAACCGGTAAGGCTGGCGTCCGTCGTGACCACCCTCCAGTAAACGGAAGGAACGACTTCCTGGACAGAAGTGCCGGTGAGGTCAGCCAGCAACTAAGGAGGTCCCAACTAGGTGGTTCACCCGGATTTGACCCATCTGGACAGAATATATGGTACCGTCTCGAAGGAGGCTACCATAAGGCCCAGGACTCGCCTGTAAAAAGTGGCTCGACTACTATCCTGGGGATGTCAACTGCCGCACCCCAAAGGGTCTGCAACTTTCCCATAGGGAAAAAACGGTTTGCCTGAGTCCAAAATCAACCCCAGATATACTAGTTGTCGTCGGTACCAATACTGACTTCTGAGTGTTCAGCAGCCAACCAAAGTAACGGAGGGTCTGACAGTTTATAGACACTCACCTTTAATTCTGAGCTTGACGTGGCCCTCCGAAGAATATCGTCCATGATAGCGATGCCACGCAGTCTTGGCCAGAATCGCAAAGCGCAGACATCTGATGTCTGGTGCATCTGGGGACCTGCAAGTATGCGTCCTTGCCAAGGATGCCAGAAATACCCCAGATGGAGGACAGCGACAGTGAACCAACTCCCTCCAGGATCTTTGTACCTTCACAAATTGAGGGGCCTGAAATCCAAGATTGAACGAACCCCCTCCTTCTTGGTACTACAAACAGGTCTGAGTAAGAAACCCCTGAAAGCCGTTCCTGTACTGAAAAAACAGTAATCACCCTGCGTATCTGCAGGTCTTAAATCGCCCCATCTAGGGCTTCCCGACGAGTCAGCTGAAGGTGGCGGTTGGAGGGAAAAATTAAAATCTGTTCGGAGGGCAAGAGACTGAGGAAACTACTTCATAAACCCACCGGTCGGAGATCTGAGATGTCCACCAGGTCACGATTTGGCAAACACGTCCCCCTACCCCGAGAGATGGGTGGGGACAGACCTTATGCGGACGTAGATTTTTCGCAGCTTTGTTGGGCTTGCGAAACCAGGGACGCTTCTGTCCCTCAGCAGGTGCTTTATCGGCCCGGGATAGTTTCTTTGCTGCAGGATAGGCGGACAAAAACGCTTGTTCGTGGTGAAGGGCCCTAGCCAACTGCGTGGCTCCTTACCCTTTTTTTGGATTGTGGGAGCAGCATGCTCTTACCTCCTGGCATCTTTAATAATGTCATCCAGGGATGCTCCAAAAAAAAAAAAGTCTGTCACCCTTAAAAGGGCAGATCCATCAGGGCTTTCTTGGAAGATTGGTCCGCAGACCAATCTTAACCAAAGTAGACGGCATAACACCACCGCATAGCCAGAGCTTCTAGCTATCAGAGGAATCGTGTCCAAGTCTGATTCATAAAATAATTTTAGGCCCTGTAACATTTGGTCAGCTAGGGCTGTCCGGGGAAGCCTGGCGTGCCTTTAACCCATTGTGCAGCATCTTGCCCATTCAGTGAGTGTCTGAGACACCAGGGCCCCAACTATTGTTGGGCGCACAGACAAACCCACTACTGTGTATAGGTTGTGGGTGACCGCCTCAGCCTTCTTGTCCGCAGGGTCCTTGAAGGCAGGAGCCCCTTCCACCGAAACGGTAGCTAGCTTGTTTAGTCTGGACATAGAAGGGTCCCCTATCAGGGCGCGGTCCATCTTTTCAAGAGCTCTCTTCAAGAGGGTAATGCACCGTCAGATTTTTTGGGTACTGAAAACCTTCTGTGGTTTGTCCCCCTCCTTTTATTGTTTGTCTATATAAAAAGACACACAAGCAAACACCTTAGCAGTGCGGGTCGCCTTATGGAACCCAAAAAGGGACAGGCGCTTCCCTTTAGAGTATCTCGCACTGCGATAAGGTCACTTACCAGAGCCCTATCGCGTGCTGACCTGGATCCGGAGACTGTCTGGCCAATATCAGTCTGCATCCTCAGATGCATCCGAGTTGTCCTCAGAAAATGGCGCGGGGAGAGGGTGCTTTCTAGGCCCCCCCCCCCGCGCTGCTTCCACCTTGGTAATAAAGCATCATTGCAAGCTCAGGTGTTTTAGGGGAAAAAGCATCTGCTTCTGATGCCGTGCTGACCCACACGCCTGACACGGACTCCCTGGCAAGGTACAGTAACCCACCCTCCTAGCTGCAGCAGAGACTAGGGTTCCCCCCAGAGGACTCACCACCCTGGAACAGAGCACAGCTGCCTTCCGCTACCTAGTAGAGCTGCTTCCTTGTCAGCTATACAGTCTGACCCATCAGAGTGTCTGTCGGTTTGCACTGTTTGACCTCTATTGGCTGCTATTTGCCATCGATTAAACACTGCGGGCCACAAGAACATGGCCGCCGGGCATGGAGCACAGGGGGAAAAAAAAAGGACCGCCGAGCAGCCGCTAAAGGTCAAAACAGCGGCCACAAAAATAGGATTTTTGTACTCACCGTAAAAGCAATTTCTCTGGCATCCATGGACTGACACAGCGTGTCTTATACACCTTTACACGTGGGTTATGTCCCTGCTTGCAGGAGAAGACCTAGGCAGAATGTGAGATGTTATACATACATTCTAAACAGCCAGAGCGGAACAGCCCCGCCCAGGGGGCGGTCCCTCCGGACATAACCCTCCCACTGCAGTCAGCAGACCTCAGTTCGTAACAAAGCAGTACAAACTTAAAAAGAAGGGTGGGTGCTGTGTCAGTCCATGGATGCCAGAGAAAGATTTTACAGTGAGTACAAAAATCCTATTTTCTCTTGTCATCCATGGACTGACACAGCGTGTCTTATACACCTTTACACGTGGGATGTCCCAAAGCAGTGTCAAGAGGGATGGGAGCAGTATAAATGGAAAACCAAAAACTTCACTCCAAACAAGGCAGAGCTCCTCAACGGAGGAGTTGCAACATCAAACAGCGGCCTGCAACACCTTGCGGCCGAAGGAAGCATCCGAAGATGCAGCCACATCAACCTTATAAAACTTAGAAAAGGTATGAACAGACGACCAGGTCGCCACCTTGCACACTTGTGCAACCGACGCTTGATGTCGGAAAGCCCAGGAAGCACCAATTGCCCTGGTGGAATGTGCCGTAACCGGAAAGGGAGGCGCCCGCCCCTTGAGAGCATAAGCTTGAATGACGGTTTGTCTGATCCACCTAGAAATGGTGGCAGACGAAACCGCTTGGCCCTGTCTTGGACCAGAGACATCCACAAATAGTGAGTCAGACTTCCGAATAGAAGCAGTAGCAGACAGGTACACCCGCAAGGCTCGTACCACATCCAAAGTGTGTAGCGCAAACTCTCTGGGATGCGATGGGTGAGGACACAAGGACGGGAGGACAATGTCCTCGTTTAAGTGGAAGGCCGAGACCACCTTTGGCAGAAAGGAAGGTCGCGGACGTAACACCGCCTTATCCTTATGGATGATCAAAAAGGGCGACTTGCAGGACAAGGCCGCCAATTCAGACACTCGTCTAATGGAAGTAATGGCCACCAAGAAGGCCACCTTCTGAGACAAAGTCAAGAGGGGAATATCTCTAATATTTTCAAAGGGAGGTTCCTGGAGGACCGAGAGCACCAAATTCAGATCCCACGGGGGAGAGGAGGCTTGACAGGGGGGAGCACATGGCGAACCCCCTGCACAAAGGTGCTAACCAAGGATGACCCGCCAGCGGTCGCTGAAAGATGGCAAAGGCCGAAATCTGACCCTTAATGGTACTCAAAGCGAGCTTTTGGGTCACGCCACGCTGCAGAAAATGCAGGATTATGGGAACGGAATACGTTCGTGGGCGCCAGTCCAGCTCTTCACACATGGCGATGTAAGCTCTCCAAGTACGGTGATAGATCCTTCTGGAGGAAGACTTCCGTGCCCTTAACATGGTCGAAATGACCGAATCCGAGAGACCTCGGTCTCTCAGCACCTGGCTTTCAATAACCATGCCGTTAAAACCAGAGACTGTAAAGCAGGATGAAATATAGGACCTTGAGCCAGAAGGTCCCCCCGTATCGGTAACCGCCAGGGAACGTCTGCGACGAGACGTACCAGATCGGCGTACCAGTGACGCCGAGGCCAATCCGGAGCAATGAGGATCACCGGAATTCCCTCGGTCGCTACCCTGCGGAGCAGGCGAGGGAGCAACTGCAGCGGAGGATAAACGTATATCAGGCGATACTGACCCCATGGGGCCACCAACGCATCCGAGGCATCCGCCCAGGGATCCCTGGATCTGGCCACAAACCGACACCTTGCGATTGAGTCGAGAAGCCATCAGGTCCACATCCGGCGTGCCCCACCGTCTGCAAAGGAGTTGAAAGACCTCCGGGTGCAAGGACCACTCCCCCTGGTCCAGCGTCTGGCGACTTAGATAGTCCGCCTGCCAATTGTCTACGCCCGGAATGTAGACGGCCGACAGAGCCGGCACGCTTCTTTCGGCCCACCTCAGGATGCGGGCGACCTCGGAAGCCGCAGCTGAGCTCCGAGTCCCCCCTTGATGGTTGACATACGCCACTGCTGTGGCGTTGTCCGATTGTATCCTGATGGAGTGACCCTGTAGTTTCTCTGACCATGAGGAGAGGCACAGTCTAATTGCCCGTATCTCCAGCACATTGATCGGCAAGAGGGCTTCGTCCGGAGTCCAAAGCCCTTGGGCCGACAGGACTCCCCAGACTCCCCCCCAGCCCGTCAGGCTGGCGTCCGTCGTGATCACCGTCCATTGGATGGGGAGGAACGACTTCCCGGACCGAAGAGCCGGGGACCTCAACCACCACGTCAGGGACGCCCTGACCAGGTGACTCACCTGGATCTGAAGATCCAAGGACAACTGGGATTTGTCCCAAGTGGACAAGATCTCTTTCTGTAAAGCCCTGGTGTGCGCTTGGGCATAAGGAACGGCCTCGAAGGAGGCCACCATGAGTCCCAGGACTCTCATGCAAAAGCGGATTGACGACCATTTTCGGGACGTCAGCACCCGTACTGCAGACTGAAGTGTCAGTAGTTTGTGTGGAGGTAGGAAGACTCTTGCTTCCAAGGAGTCCAGAATCAGACCTAGATACTCCAGACGCTGAGTCGGGACTAGAACCGACTTCTGAACGTTCAGGAGCCACCCAAACTGCCTGAGGGTCTGACTGACGATAGTCACACTTTCTTCCAATTCTGAGCCACTGTCTGCTCTTAGAAGGAAATCGTCCAGATAGCCCACGATAGCAATGCCTCGCTGTCTCAGCAAAGCTAGGACCGGAGCAAGCACCTTGGTGAACACCCTCGGTGCCGAGGCCAGGCCGAAGGGAAGAGCCACAAATTGATAGTGGACTTCGCCGACCGCAAAGCGCAGAAACTTCTGGTGGCTTGCGCAGATCGGAACATGCAAGTAGGCGTCCTTGATGTCCAAGGATGCCAGAAAATCCCCTTGACGGAGTAGCGACCACCGTGCGAATGGATTCCATGCGGAACTTTTGCACCTTCACGAAGGCATTCAGGGCCTTGAGGTCCAGGATCGGCCGAACCCCGTCCTTTTTTGGAACAACAAACAGATTCGAGTAGAACCCCTGAAACCTCTCCTGGGACGGAACCGACACAATTACTCCGGACCCGATCAAATCCTGTACAGCCCCCAAGAGGGCTGCCCGACGGGCAGGAAGGAGAGGGAGATTTGAGGGAAAGAATCTGTCTGGGGGCCAGGAGCGGAACTCTATTCTGTATCCTGAGGTGACTACCTCGCACACCCACCGGTCGGAGATCCGGGAGGTCCACCGATCCGTGAACCTGCGAAGTCGTCCCCCCACCCCAGAGACGGGCGGGGGCAAGACTTCACGCAGAGGCAGGCTTGGGAGCCGGCTTGTTCGGCTTACGCACCCAGGGGCGCTTGTGCCCGCCAGCCGCACTGTTGTCAGTCTGGGATGGCTTACCCGTGGACTCTGACGGACGAAAAAAAAACTTTTTGCTGGAAAGGAAGGACCCGGTTTACGTCGGGCCTCCTTACCCTTGATAGTTTGAGGAAGGAGAGTGCTTTTACCTCCCGTGACATCCTTGATGATGTCATCCAGAGCAGCACCAAAAAGTCTACCACCCTTAAAAGGTAGATCCGTCAGGAGCTTCTTAGAGGCTAGGTCAGCAGACCAGCATTTCAACCAGATGAGACGACGCAATACCACCGCCGAGACAGAGGCCCTGGATATTAAAGGGGCCGCGTCCAACGTGGCGTCGCACACATATATCAGACCCTGCACCATCTGGTGGGCCAGAGCAATAGTGTCTGGAGGAAGGTTATACTCCTGCACAGTTTGGTGCAAAATTTTTGCCCATTCCGTGAGTGTCTGAGACACAAGGGTCGCCGCTACTACGGGCCGTAGGGCGGATCCCAACAAGGCGAACATGGCTCTACTCACCACTTCTGACCTCCTGTCAGTGGGGTCCTTAAACGCAGGAGTCCCCTCCATCGGGAGAGTGGTGGCCTTGTTTAAACGGGCGACTGGAGGGTCGACCACCGGGGGAGAAGCCCACTTTTTAAGCAGGGCGTCTTCAAAGGGGTATCTAATAGACAAACGCCGCGGGACCATAAAAGTCTTCTGCGGCTTTTCCCAGACCTGGTCAATGAGCTGGTCAAAGAAAGGTACATATGGAAAAACCTTTTTAGAAGGCTTGGTCTTAAAAGAACCAAAGGAGACTGTATCCGCCTGAGGTTCTGCGGTCGCAGCATTTAGCTTGAGAGCGTCCCTCACAGCATCAATGAGTTCACTAACAAGCGCCCTGTCATTTACTGACTCAGAACTGGAGTCTTCCTCACAAGGAATGTCCTGTTCAAAACCATCCAAATATTCAGAGCTAGGGTCCTGAGCAGCAATAACTAGGCCCATATCTGAAGCAGAGCACTCCCCTTGTGGAGATAAAGTGGGGAGAGGGCGCTTTTTTGCTCCCTTGTGCTCACACACAGCTTCCATCCTGGTCAGAAATGATTCCAGGACTGCCGACAACTGGTCCATAGGGACCGCAGGTGCTGGAGCACTGGCTGCTGCCTCTGGCATGTTAGGGGAAGCTGGTGACTGACTCCATAATGTCCCTCTCAGACCACCCACAGGCCGTGCAGACTGAAGTAGGGGAATGCCCAGGGAACCCACCAACCTGACCAGGACTGCTCGGTTCCGCCGCTCTGTCTCACTGCGCCGCGCTGCTCAGCGTGAGTGAGCTGAGAGGAGAGAGTGAGGAGATTCGCGCCGTTCCCAGCGGCGCTCGAGGCCAAACTAGTGTCAGAAAAGATGTGCGGCTACAAGAAAATGGCCACCGCAATGAGCTCCGGCGGGCCCCGGCAAGATGGCCGCCAATGTAAAAATCAGCACACACACAAAACATGGCGCCGAACGGCGCCCAGGCCCCTCGCCTCAAAACAAAACAGCCACAGCGAATGCAGAGCAGCATGAGCCCCCCCCCCCAGGACAGTATGGCCCCCAGGCACCCCCCATAGTACAGCGCCAGCACTAGTGAACAGAGAGTGACATTAAAAACACAGGGGGAGACAGGGAAATCCCCCCACACAAGAAACACACAGCATGTACTCACCTGCAGCCAGGAGAGACTACTTACCCGTCCCCTGAGGGACCCGCTGGTGTGTTTCTGACAGAACTATCACAGTGCGGTACTGAGTAGCTGTCGGCCCGGTCCACCGCGAAAGATACAGCCGGACTGTTCTATCTTGAGAGGACCGCGGAGCTGGAAGCCCACCGGCCACCCCTGGAGTCGTGGGGCATGTCGTGAACTGAGTCTCACGCACACAAGGCGAGGATCAGCACGCTCGATGGTCGGACAGGGAAGACTACGAGGATATCTTGTACCCAACCTGTTGCCCAGCCGACAGTTGATAGAAGATCTCAAGAAGATCTCAAAAAAACATAAAATAGGAAAAAAAATCCCAAAAGAATAAAAAATAGGTCAGGAGACTGGCTCCTTAGAGAGCCACGTCTTCTCCTTCTGCTAGGCAGAAAAAAACTGAGGTCTGCTGACTGCAGTGGGAGGGTTATGTCCGGAGGGACCGCCCCCTGGGCGGGGCTGTTCAGCTCTGGCTGTTTAGAATGTATGGATAACATCTCACATTCTGCCTAGGTCTTCTCCTGCAAGCAGGGACATAACCCACGTGTAAAGGTGTATAAGACACGCTGTGTCAGTCCATGGATGACAAGAGAAAACATGGCCGCCGAGCGCAGATGCCCTCACAAGAAAAATGGCGACCGCTAGAGGTCAAACAGCGTGGCCACAGGAACATGGCCGCCAGTGCAGACAGAAAGTAAACAGGAATCACCAAAAACATGGCCGCCGAGTGGTCGATAGAGGCCAAATACAGCACGGCCACAAGAACATGGCCGCCAGTGCAGATGGAGCAATACAGCATGGATCACAGCAAAAATGGTTGCCGACAGCATGGAGCAGGACACACAGGTAAGAAAATCTATTTAGGCAGCTTATAACAATGATTTAGTGGACATACATGCAGTTCTCCACAGGTGAACCCCCGCCCCAGCAGCTAGCTCAGAGCCTAGGGAGGAAGGAAGGGAGGGGAGAAGGGAAGGATAGAACCCTTTACTCACCACCTCTCCAGGAATGCCCAGCTCGGTCTTCCTACCGAAGCAGGGGATTACTACTTACCCTTCCTGGTGGATCATGCTGGAAATATCCCAGGCGTCCATCTTCCGCATGGTGACGTAGATGACTGTCGGCCAGGCAACTGCGACTCGGCCGTATAGACCGGTCCGATGCAAGCCCTGGAGCGTATAACTCACCGCCCACCCGTAGAGACGGGCATGTCGTGGACGACCCAGCGCGTAGCTATGGTCGGCACACGCTCGATGGCCGAAACTGGGGAGACAAGGATCTGGGATCCAGCCTGTCACCCAGTCGGCAGTTGATCGAAGATCACAGGAAAAAAAATATAAAATCTGGAATAAAAACCTCCAGGCCTATGGGCCCGAAAGGAGTCATGTCTTAGCTAGGCAGAAAAAAAAAAAACTGATCAGCTTAGTGCAGGCTGAGAGGATATAGTCAGTAGGACCGCCCCCTGGGCAGGGCTGTTCAGCTTTGAAGTTAACACTTACTGCCTAGTCACTACTAAAGGAAGGCCGATACCAACTTTGTCAAGATTAAAGGGGTTGTAAAGGTTAGTTTTTATTTTCCAAATAAGTTCCTTTAAGCTAGTGCGCATTGTTGGTTCACTTACCCTTTCCTTCTATTTACCTTCTAAATGTTTTTTCCTTTGTCTGAATTTCTCACTTCCTGTTTCTCCTCACTAGACTTCACACCATCATCCGAGCGGTGTGGAGTCAGCCAGAACAGCTTACTGAACAGCTTAGTGAGGAGAAACAGGAAGTGAGAAATTCAGACAAAGAATAAAAACATTTAGAAGGGAAATATAAGGAAAAGGTAAGTGAACCAACAATGCACTAGCTTAAAGGAACCTATTTAGAAAATAAAAAACAAACCTTTCCAACCCCTTTAAGCTAGTGTATTGTTGGTTCACTTACCTTTTCCTTAGATTTCCCTTCTAAATATTTTTTTTCTTTGTTTTCTTTGTCTGAATTTCTCACTTCCTGTTTCTCCTCAGTAAGCTGTTCAGTAAACTGTTCTGGCCGACTAAACACCACTCGGATGATGGTGTGAAGTTGACTGAGGAGAAACAGGAAGTGAGAAATGCAGACAAAAGACAAAAAACACATTTAGAAGGTAAATCAAAGGAAAAAGGTAAGCGAACCAACAACGCACTAGCTTAAAGGAACCTATTTAGACAATAAAAAACAAACCTTTACAACCCCTTTAAGGCTGTGTCCGTCCATTACCAAAATAAATTATTTTTTTAATCCAGAAATCTATACCAGCGTTTCTCAACTCCAGTACTCACGGCACCAACAGGTCATGTTTTCAGGATTTTCCTCAGATAAAAACACCTGAGGCAATTACCAAGGCAGTGAAATCTGTGCAAAATGAAAATCCTGAAAATATGACCTGTTGGGGCACCTTAAGGACCGAGTTGAGAAACACTGATCTATACCATAGTTTAATTTAATTTACGCAAATGTTATAGCGTCTACAATCAATATACGCACATTCTCCTAAATTTATGAAGAAATTTGTTTTATATGACATTTGCAGTGGTGATGAAATACCAAAATAAGCCATTTGTGGGGGAAAAAATATTTTGGGTACAGTATTGTGCAATCACGTAAAGGTCATTTAAAATAACGCAGTGCCGAATCACAAAAAAAAAAGGGGTAAATCTTCTGAGGTCAAGGGATGGACTATGGCCTTGCAAAGTATAAAATAAAAAAATAAATAAAAACACACCACACAAGCAATTTGCATAATAAGCAAGTTTATTTTTCCAACAATTGAAAACTACTGCATAGTGGCATAAAACATGTACTTTAAACTGAGGCAGGGGAAAGCAGCATTGCTTGCATGTCTACAGGAATTTTAAAGTCTAAAAAGGTCTTTGGTTATTACACGTTACATACAGTAATTTACTGTATTTATTGGCGTATAACACTCACTTTTTTACCCTGAAAATAGAAGGTAAACTGTGCCTGCGTGTTATACGCAGGGGGCTGTGGAAAGTTTTTTTCCTGAAACTTCCCCCTTAAAGTTAGGGTGCGTGTTATACGCCGATAAATACGGTATATATTACATACACAATATTTTACAACCTCTTAAACAAGTAGACACCTGGTGTTTATCAAAGCCTTAAATATCTTACAATCCAGACCCAAATATAACTATAGACTACATTGTGCTATAGACAGATATTCGATCCTTCCACTTCAGGAGTTTACCACAAAAAAAAAAAACTCATATCCTGTAGACTTGGACACACCTTTCCCCCCACATCAATGATAACTTCTTGTGTCTTTGGAACAGCAGAATAACTTCAGAGAAGTCCGACTAACACAAAGCAGGAAAGTGGTCAGGATCTTCTGGATTCAGAGCAAAGTCATTCACCTAGGAGGATGGAAAAACATTTAGATGGCACCAAGCTTTCAAACGCTATGAAAATCATATTAGTGCACTTGTCAAGTCAAATATAAAAATGAACCACTAAGGAGGACCTTTTGGCATTACAACCACTCTACACTAGTAGTTTGTTTAGTTTACAAAATTGTAGACGGGTTCAGGAAATACAAGTGCTACTGTACACTTAAAATGAAAGGTCATTCAACATACTGTATAGAAAGTACTACTTTACTCATAAAAAAGGGGCTTGGGGGGACTGTCAGAATACAGTAATCAGCTGCAGACACCCATGACAATTTTACAGCTCGTTAAATGATAGAGTGGGTGGAACAGTCGCTGCTGAACTGGGCAAAAGTTAGTCTATAACCAGATTTAGAATGATATGAATAAGACTGCCCCAGATTCAGGCAAGTAAAGCTTTCTAGGCCTGATCCTGCCATTGCAGAAAATGCAACCATTACCTACTCTAAAGATACAAAAACCTAGAACAGAGGGGCAGGGAAGTTCTTAAATCTGCATCATTGTATTGTGCTGCTAGATGTAAGGCTAAGCTCCACATACATTTAAGCTTTCATGTGTAAATGCCTCTTCTCTTCTAACGCGGCCTCGCGCTCCACCTCTTCCCCCACGGCCTGGTCGGGGAAGGTTTCCAAAATTGATTTCCAACTGGCTTGTGATGTCATTCACAGGTTTGCGGAAGCCAACCTGGTAATCTTCATCGTGCTTCATATTCTGTCAAAAAAACAAAAAAATAACTCAGAAAAAAAACAAAACCACAAACAAAAAAAAGGGCATTGTACAGGCACACAATATCCTAGAGCAGTCAGCTGAGCCTGTACTGAAAGTATAGAAAATTAGGGCACACCAAGGGAAATGCACAAAGGTTTTGTACACTTCTCAATCAAAACCATAAAAAATATTACTAAAACATTAAAATACCTTTAAGTGTATTCCTAAAGTTTTAATTATATATATATATATATATATATATATATATATATATATATATATATATATATATATATATATATATAATATATGATATTCAGATTTAAGCAATTAATTTTGTGAATCAGTTAAAGTCTACCTGGTGATTGCCAATAAATGCAGAAATGCCAGCCTGCCATATTCACCCCTTCAGTTGGCTTTGGGCTGCCTAGCCAACATAGTTTGCTGCTTAGGCCAATAAAGTGACTGAAGGAGCACACGCCAGGCTGACAACTCTGCTCCCAATTGTGAGGCAGTGGTTTAGTGCTGTCAACCTGCAGCAAAAGTGCCATTATGGGCAGGATTTTTCAGGTAAGAAACATCTTGGCAAAAAGGCTTCTCTGTAAATTTTATTGCAAACCGTATACAGAGATACACAATACCAAACATGCTAAAACAAAAAACCCACAAATGATTGACATACCATAAAATAAATTTCTCTTGGAATAGCAGTCTTGGACCCCACAACAAAAATATTGTAGTTTACCAGTTCTCGTATGTTTTGGCTACATTTTATAAAAAACCAAGTCTATTTTTCAACTTCAACAAACCAAGCTGTACAGCAAAACTGGCGGTTCGACTGGTTTGTCCCAATAATCTGAAAGCGTTGTTTACAAGGGTTAGCTTTTATTCGTTTAAAACCCTCCATCTCCCTTAATGAACTCCATGAAAACTATTTTACGGCAAGCCAAGATCTCCTTTTCTTGGAGGTCTGGCCAAAAACTGCTGAGAAGTCTACCTAGAGCCTTTAAAAAAATATAGCATCGTCCTGCAAATAAGACAACTTTTTAATCTGTTACTGGTACTCGACCTTACGAGTTGAGACTAGTCCGTTTCAACTGAAGAACTTCTGTGGGAGTTCACAAGACCTGAGCACCATTAGGAAAGCCACAGCTGTCCATACACAGTGATCAGCCATTTATGGATCCAGGCAAGACTCCAAGGGGATCCTTTCCTAAGCCACCCAAACAGACTTTGGAATATTAATATATTGGGGTACTCTTGGTCAAATCAAAAAGCACCACATCCCATTGTAATTTAATATGAGAAAAAGGGGGGGACAGCGGGTATACTCAGTACCCAGGGATTTTTTGAAAACACGGTGCTTGATAGAGATAAACACAATTGTCAAAATCAATAAAAGATTAAATTTTATTACATGAAGCATAAAAACAATACACAAAATTATTAACCATCCTTCAAGATATGTAGGTCAGTTTTCAAAAAGATGCAATTCACTGCTTGATTTCCACTCAACTAGTTTCGCTCCCAGCGGAGCTTCTTCAGGAGTGTAATAGAGTAATAGCAGGTTTAAACTGTGAATACAGGATGTACAACAATTAGCAACATAGAATGGTTAAAAGTATGTAAGACTTTAATGTTGAACATTTCAGAAAAATTGATAAATTGACGTGCCCAAAGCACGCTAATGGTTAAGTAGTTCATAAGGGTAGATCATTAACACAATAGATCCGTTCACACTGAAATGGTGATGGCCCATGCTGAGCATCATACAAACACATATGTATACACTCACCGACTTACATGTGTAGCTACAAACTGGAAGAACAAATGGCATTTCCACTGGTATTAGTTGACCGGTTTGCCCAATCCACTAAAACAACCCATAGGGTTAGCAACCACAAGGGTAAAGAAAATCTATTGAAGACTGGAAATAGAAAGCATACAAAAGGTATATAGTGAATAGATGTTAAATCTAGCAAATTCAACATAATTCATCCTGAAATGGATGGAAAAACAACCTCTTACCATGAGAGGTTGTTAGTATGGGTCACTAGATCCAAAGTCAGCAGTATGCCAATAGGGAGTTGTAAAAATCCTTATAGAGCACAAAGTGTCTATTTGTGCTAAGAAAGACAAACCCTCGGGCTGAATGATTGGAAACACATAGTGAAAAAATAACTTCACTGGTTACATTGCACTCAAGATGGTTGGGTGGGATGGATGAGCTGGTCACCAGCTGTAAATAAAAAAATATAGCAGACAAAGTGATGAGCAACCTCGGCCACTGCGAGGAGAAAGTTATCAACACAGCGGACAAGCGATTGTCCATAACAGCAGCCTACCTGGGCAAGTTGAAAAGGGGTCAGAATCCGTCCGGCTGGAGCAGGTATATCTCCAAGCCCCAGGGCGGCGAAAGATCCTCGCAGACTGTCGGCGGACCGGAGCCGCATTTAAAATACCCCCATCGCGGCGGCGTCTGACGTCATCGCCGCGATGCGGACGTACATTGGTGGATCAATGATGACGCGCACCGCCGTCCAAGAGTTGGACTGGCGTGAGCGTCATTGAGACAGCAGCCAACGTGGCGTGTCACACACCAAGCGAGGTGTGTGTCAGTCAGCTGGACGCTGCTGAGGCCAGCCGCGCCATCTTGAATAAGGGAAAACAGAATATATAGATAATAGTAAATGAACCCAGCGTCATTGAGAGAGTGGGAACAAGAATATATATGGTGTAATGACATTAATAATCAAAATCTATATTGAAGCAGCGCAGGTGGAACTCACAGAATGACTGTCAACATTGATCATCAATTTGGGGCACCCCATTGAAAGCTCGACTGGCATCACGAGTATATCAAAGCAGGGGGCCCCCGGGCGTCCGTATGGTTGCCCGGGGTGAATCATGAATTGAGCCAGTCAGCAAATACCAGATGCAATATAGAGAAAATAAATTTGGTATGAAAAATTTTTTATTATTATACAGGGACACATTGTGTCACCCAAGTAGATAAATAATCGAAATTAAATAATAACTAGAATGCCAATTTTTCACAAAGAGTAAACCCAATTTGTAGCAAGGGTCTGAAGTAAAGCAAATGGGCGGAACTGGTGAAGCTCAGGATGGAACATGAACATACAGTATTATCTAATTATGTGACTGACACACACCTCGCTTGGTGTGTGACACGCCACGTTGGCTGCTGTCTCAATGACGCTCACGCCAGTCCAACTCTTGGACGGCGGTGCGCGTCATCATTGATCCACCAATGTACGTCCGCATCGCGGCGATGGCGTCAGACGCCGCCGCGATGGGGGTATTTTAAATGCGGCTCCGGTCCGCCGACAGTCTGCGAGGATCTTTCGCCGCCCTGGGGCTTGGAGATATACCTGCTCCAGCCGGACGGATTCTGACCCCTTTTCAACTTGCCCAGGTAGGCTGCTGTTATGGACTTTGGAATATGTCAATACCCAGGTGTGTCCTTCAATGAATGCTTGTAACACCCTCTGGTAAAATAGACTAAATGAAAAGTGGAGAGCAGTCCAACACCTGGTACATAGTTTGTCCGTTCAACCCAGTGGGTTGAATGGAAAATAAATGGTCAGCTCCGATCTGTTACAGCAATCTCCCCCGCTGAGCTGGTGTTAGGACAGGGGGGGATGGCTCCCCATCAAAAACACTCCAATCAGCTGCTGTTTTTTGGCTAGCTTCTGTCTGACCTGCTGGCATACACTGGCCGAATGTAGGCTGTTCTTTTATTGAACTGGCCGATGTTGGCCAGCATTCAGCCCAGGTGCATGGGGCTTAAGGCAGGACATGCAGAATATTCATGAGAATTGGAAAATAAGATTGCATCCTTGTGCAATGCTTTGCTTCAAATTACTAGCAGAGTGTCAGCCTTTGAGAAGATGGATTGGCATCAGAAGACTGTTGATCTAGAAAACCATGAGGCATCAGAAGGCTGATGACCCACAAATACATGAGGCACAAGATTAGAATTTTTGGTGTTCCAGAGAGATACCGTCTTGACAGGAAAAAGGTGCTGTGTAACCATTGCCATAACAAACTCCCAGGATTTTTGACTGCCTTTGCTGGGACTCTATAGCTGCCTCCACCTGGAGCACCAACTAGTTTCCTTTCAGCCAGGCTTCTCAACCGCAAGGAAAGAGGTTATTCTAAGAAAAGTAACGCAAAAGGGCCCTATAAAAATACAAAAAATGTGGATATGTCTATTTTTCCAGACTTCTCTGGAACTACAAAAGCAAAGACAATCATTCACTAAATGAAAAGTACTTGTGTAATCAATGGCATATCCTGTGAGACCCTGTCCTACATGGCAGGAAACTTTTGCATCTCCAGAGCAGGCTACAGATTGGCTGCGTACAGCCATGGTGGTGTAATCTGCTCTTATTTAGCCTGCCTCTTTGCGGTTTTATGCTCAAGTTCCATCTCAATCACAATTGTACACAAGAACTCTGCACAGTGACCTGAATCTCTCAATTTTTTGCCATTTCCTGTAGGTCCATGGCTGCCAATAGCATTTTATGCGCCCGTTTGTTGTATACTCACCCTATAGTTGACAGGGTTACCATCTTCTGCACGACTATTGGCTTCCTCCTCATAAAATTTAATCATTGCTAAACCACTGCAGGATATCCCATCACAAGGGTTTCTGGCTGGTATCTTTCTCCTACACATTGCAGCAACCACTAGTTTTTCTGAATCCATATACTCCGACTGTGGTATTTTACATAATTACCTGTTGTGCTTTCCACCAGATTCTACAGCTTGTGGTCCTCAGGAAGTATATACACTGCAATATCTACCAGGTTGTCAAAATTTAGCTTTGTATTTATACCAGAACGATTTCAATCCAAGTTATGCACCCACACTTTTAAATTGTAACAGTGAGAGACCATGTTTCTACCCTTAAAACAGTTCTCTTCTAGGCATATTTAATGCAGCATCATTTTTAGTTACACAGTCACATGTTTGCATTGTGCACCATTACAACCTTCCAGCCACCAGCACAGCATACTCTTTTGCCCCTCCTTGCCCCTTTCATCACGGGGGTCACATGCTGAGTGAGGGAGAAGAGAAACCTTGAAAACTTGTCAGTACTGGTGTGCAAGGGTGTATTTGCTTCGGAATTATAAAAATAACCCCGCGTGGGTGTTGCTGGTTACGTAAAATGAGTTTAGTTTTTACATTTTAGAATGGGGTGTCTCCATTTTAAAAAGTGCTTTGACTGAAAGCAGTTGAGAAACACTGCCAATTCTTGCTTCTGTATAACTATACTGCAGATGTGCGATGGACCTGGCAGACTGACACACCATTGGTATCAAATTCCCCTAGACTATGGCCAACCTGTGTAATTTCCACTCTTGGAATGTGAGGGGCCTCCTAGGAAAGGACGCCAGGTGTTAATGCTGATTATCCAAGCGTGAGCTTTACCTCAGACATCTGACTAAAGATCACTTGATTAAAATTACCATTACAAACCCTGCATACAATGGGCCATTCACTTGTACTACATAGTATCTTTTGCTGGTCCATATTTATGTTACCTGGGGATTCTATACATGTTAAAACTGAGCCAGCAGGAAGTTAGATCTTTGTTTATGCAAAACTTTCATTGTTTATCCTTGTATTTACAACCTGCCCCCTGCCAGATTACAAGGGATTGCATCTGCAGTGCTTTTGTTATCTGGACACGTGTCCTAGGCAACTTACCCATTACTCATTAGATATGTATAGGTGACAAGGGGCCCGCCTCAATTTTTCAAGGGCACGATCCTGCGTCGCTCTCTCCATGGCCGATTGGCTCCTCATTGGATAGATTGAGAGCAGCGCAGCCATTGGCTCCCGCTGCCGTCAATCAAATCCAATGACGCGGCCGCCGGGGGGCAGGGCCGAGTCATGCAATCGGCGGCTATGCACACCGAGTGTATAACACAGGAGCGTGCCCTCAAGGTAACCTCAGGAGAGAGATTCCCAAAGTGTGTTAGCTCTTGCGGGGAGGAGCCGAGACAGCCGCCGTGGGACCCCAGAAGAGGACGTTTGAGGCCACTCTGTGCAAAACGAACTGCACAGTGGAGGCAAGTATGACATTTGTAAAAAAAAAAAAAAAAAATAGTATTACTTTAAAGTGGTATCGGGACAACCCCCATTATAAAATACTAGCCAAGATACTGTCTGAATCCGGTTATCCTGTATTATCCACGAGTCAAAAAGGCTTCATGTCCAGGAAATGAAACCTCCATGATCACAAACAGCAGCTCAACATTCCCTGAAGACATCCTATTGGCTGAAACCTGTTGGAGTGGAGTCTGTTGTGCATACCAACGTCTATGGCTGTCTCCTGGTGATCAGCCGCCATGTAAGGGTCTTTATAACTCAATAGATAACTGCAGGGATAGATGCAAGGAATATCCACTTGACTCTTGGGTAAGGAGGATCAGGAAGGCATTTCTTCCCCCCTACTGAAACAAATTGGATCATGCTTTACTGGAGTTTTTTTTTGCCTCTTGATCAAGTATGGGTATAGGATTCTGTATATGGAGGGTTTTGTGTTTCTTTTCTTTATTGGTTGAACTGGATTTGAATGGAGTCTTTAACCGAACTACATAACCAGTACAAGCTGACAATTTGACAGCTTCTTCATAGAAATGCTAGCATGCTATGATAAAGACTTGGGCCGAAACATCAGCATTTTGGAGGAGAATACTGCTATGATGGTATAAAGTTTTCTATGAAGAAGCTGTTGGGTTTCCGCTTGTACTTGGATCCACTGCAAATTTATATGGCCAAAGCACCGACCACTCTGCACATTAACTTGCACTATATAGTGGTAGAGCTTGGGTGAGTTTTCTTTAACTACATGTCAGTGGTCCTACAAACGAAATGGGCATTCACGTTGTTCCTTCAGTATGTTCCACCAAAATGTAGGAATTTAGGCAGATTAAAATATGCCTAGGTATAAAACACTAAGGGCTCATTTACACTTGGGGCAATAACTGCTGCTCTTAAAAAGGGATCCGCGCTCTGATTTTCAAAGGCATTTGACAAACTATGAGGCAAATAGGTTGCCTCCTCATCATCTTTGGGTTTTAGCCACCCAAATGCTTCACTGCCGCCTCCTAAACATAAATGGGGCTACAACTGACGCAACTGAAGCAAAGCCGGGTAAGCATGCGTACACCCCCAGCTGCTGCCTTTCCAGCTAAAGAGGAACAGGGGTGTGTAGGGTGGTAAAAACACAGCTCGGCCACATAGTTACCAGCCACAAGTGTAAATGAGGCTTAACAGTCTACTTAACATCCTGAAACCCTATTCAATCTTGACAGGTGGTGTCCTAAACCATTCCCCTAAATACTAGAAAAAGCCGAGTTAGACTTACCGGTAACTCCTTTTCCAAGAGTCTTCCAGGACAGCCCATGAGACCTAGGGCTCCTCCTACCAGGACAGGAAACACGTTACCCCCACCAGATAAAAGGGCAGTCCTCCAGGCCCCACGTCAGTCCTTGAGAACCGTAGGACATCCCTGAAAAACATATGCATAATACACAACTTCCAGACAAACCCGGGTGGGAATCCAGTTGTCCTGGAAGACTCAGAAAGGAGTTACCGGTAAGTCTAACTCAGCTTTTCTCTTAAGCGTCTTCCAGGACAGCCCATGAGACATTGAGACAGAATTTACCAGTCTAGGGAGGGACAACTGCCTGAAAGACCTTACGACCAAACACCTGCTCCTGAGCAGATAGGAGATCCAGGCGATAAAGTTTAATGGAGGTCGAACTGGACCATGTGGCAGCCCTGCAAATTTGTTCCGGTGAGGCACCAGCCCTCTCAGCCCAAGACGCAGACAAGGCTCTCGAAAGTGCAGTGACAAAGGTGGATGAACTTCTAATTTTGTAAGCTTCAGAGATAGCTTGCTTTATCCATCTAGCCAATGTGGCTTTAGATGCACTTACCTTTGTGCGTACCTGGAAAAAAAAAAAAAAAACACAAAAAGCGTCTGTTTTCCTAAAGGTCTTGGTGACCTCAAGATAGAGAATTCTTCTCATCTAAAAAAACTAAACATTCTTGGTCACCCTGAGGCGAACTACAAAAGGTTGGCAGTACAAGGTTTTGAGATCTGTGGAATGTACTGGCCACCTTAGGCAAAAAACCTGGATCAGTTCTCAAAACACAATCCTCAAATTGTGAGGAACAGCTCCTTCACTGATAAGGCCTGTAACTCGCTTGCCCTACGAGCCGAGGTAATTGCTACCAAAATTTTTTTTTTTTTAAAGTAAGTAACTTAACAGAATTATTATCCTCTAGGGCAGTGGTTCTCAACTCCTGTCCTCAGGACCCACTAACAGGCCAGATTTTAAGTATTACCTTGATGAGATGCAGACTAGAATACTGCAATCCCTGAGCAGCAAATGATATCACCTGTGATGCATTTCAGTTATCTTGCAAACCTGGCCTGTTTGGTGGGCCCTGAGGACTGGAGTTGAGAACCACTGCTCTAGGGCAGTGGTTCTCAACTCCAGTCCTCAGGGCCCACCAACAGGCCAGGTTTGCAAGATAACTGAAATGCATCACAGGTGATATCATTTGCTGCTCAGGGATTGCAGTATTCTAGTCTGCATCTCACCAAGGTAATACTTAAAATCTGGCCTGTTAGTGGGTCCTGAGGACAGGAGTTGAGAACCACTGCTCTAGGGGCTCAAAAAGGAAATTCTACCAGAGTTTGAAGCACCATGGACAGGTCCCAAGTTAGACAACTTCTCACCACTACTGGCCCTAGAAATAGATTTGAAAAATCTAGCTATAGTGGGATTTTTCAGGAGGAAAAAAAAAAAAAAAGAAGGGGAGGAAAAACAGATAGCTGCCGCTGCCAGTACCTTAAGGTACTAACTGAAAGACCTTTGTCGACACCCTCTTGAAAAAAAAAAATCCAAAATAGAAGGAACATGAGTTAATCTTTGATTTTCAGATAACCATGAGTTAAACTTTTTCCAAACCTTGGAATATATGGCTCTAGTGACTGGTTTTCTGCAATTTACCAGGGTCTTGACTACTTTGTCAGAGAACCCCTGGGCGATTAGCATCTTTTCTTCAGATACTAAGCCGTCAAGTTTAAGGAAACCTGTGGGTGTGACACTGGACCCTGCGATAGTAAGTCTCTCTGCGGAAGCCTCAGTGGAGGCTCCAAGACCAGAGTCTGTAGCAGGGAAAACCCATGGCCTCTTGGGCCAGAAAGGGGCGATCAGAATAAGGTCTGTTTCATCTAGGAGTAACTTCCGGAAAAAGTCTGATCGGCGGGAAGGCGCAACAGAGGCAGATGGGCCACGGATTCACCAGAGCATCGATCCCCAATGATTGATCTGCTGTGTTCAGAGAAAATAACTCCTGTCTTGCAGTTGTCCCAGTTTGTGAACAGAGCTGCTTCGGGACAACCCCAGTGTCGGTGAGCTCTGCAAAAACCCCAGGATGAAGGGACCAATTGTCTCGATCCACCATGTAGCGACAGTCTGCCAGACAGTTTTGCGTCCCCTTCAGGTGCACTGCTGTAATTGAGGCTAGATTCCCTTCTGCTGATAAAATCTCCTGGGCAATAGATAAAAGAGGTACGCAACAGTTTCGATATTGTGACCCCTGATCTTTGTCTGAAAAACTTGCAAGGCTCTGAACCACTAGAAGCTCTCTGGTTCGATGAAGCTTTTGCTTCCCTCAAGGACCAGTCCTCCCTGTGCGACTTTGTTGCCGAGGTGGGCTCCCCATCTCCAGGAACTGGCATCCGTAGTGATCCTCTGGGCTATAGGAAAAGACCATGGTAGACCTTGTTAGGTGAAGGTTTGTCCATCACCACAAGCTTTTTACCCTGGCAGGTAACAAAACCCTTGACTGCAGAGACCTTGCGTCACTGTCCCAATTCCTCAAAGGAAACATCTGTAACAGTTGTGCTTTCCTGCAGTACCATGGGCAAGATGCCATCAACAAGGTCATCAGACCTACTGCTCTTGAAACCTCTCAGCGAGATTGGTCGGTAAAGTGAACTGTTTGAACCATCTTTGAGACCTTCTCCTGTGGGAGAAACATTTTGGTCTACTGAGCAAAAGTCATACCCTAGATATGTTGCCTTCTGGGCCAGAATCAAGGAAGACTTCTGTTTATCAGTCTAGGGATTGAAGGAAGTCTTGTACAGTCTGGAGATCTGCTGATAACTTTTGGTAAGACTTTCACCACTAGGAGATCGTCCCGGTAAGGGATAATGGTTATCGCCTTTAACCTTAGCGGAGCCAGCGCCCCAACACTTGTGAAAATGCGTAGGGCTGAGGACAGACCGAAGGGGAGGGCCTGAAATTGAAAGTGCAGAATCTGTTACCATTTTGACTGCTATTCAAGAATTTTTGGAAGGCTGGATGGATAGGGATGTGCAGATGAGCATCGCTTAAATCCAAAGTGGCCATGAAGCAGTTTGGGTAAAGCAGGTTTGATTGTGAACACCGTCTCCATACAAAATTGCTTGTATCTGACAGAACGGTTTAGAGAACAAAGGTTCAGACTAAGCCGATTATTTGCCTGATGGCTTTCTGATGACAAATATGGGAATAAAACCCCTTGCCCTGATCTGAGCGTGATACAGCGATAAGGACTTTCTGATCCAACAAGTCTCCGATTTAGAGACCCAGAGCCCTCGCTTTTTCCCAATCTTGGGGGAAGGGAGGTGACCAATAGTCGCTCTGGTGGTTGGCAAGAAAATTCCAGTCTGTACCCACTGGCCACTAGGTCCAGGATGAACGGACTTTAGGTGACTGCTGCCCACTGTGGGAGAAAGGCCCTCAATCTTCCTCCCACTGGGAGACACGAGTCACTGTGGCTTAGCGGGCTGTTGAGGGTTAAACAAGACACCCTCTACCCCTGCCCTTGTGCCCAGTCCAATGTTTCTTGGGCCTATTGTCCTTCTCTAGGACCTTGCTGCCCAATTTGGCCACCAATTTTTTTTCTGGCTTTCTTATTTTCAGCAGTCCCTGTTCATGCCGTTTATGGAGACAGGAACCAGCGTCTCCAGCACCAAATGATGACGTCGTATGACTCGGAAGTGACCCTCGGCGATACTGCGTGGGCCAGCTTGGAGAGCAGAAGCTTCCCCTTTTCCCTGCACATACCAGCTACGCAGTTGGCGGGGAAAGGATGCCACCATGCCGCACTGACCTCACGCTATGGGGCTCAACATCACCACGGTCCCGGCCCTCCCCAGGCACAGAGAACAGGGGACAGCAGATACAGTCAACTTCCCCAGTGGAGATACTGCTTCTGGCAAGGAGAAAAGTTAGTTTAACATACCCCAACAGCCATTAGAGCCCCTGCTCATGAGACATAGGGGACCAGGCAATATGTTACCCTCCATCCAGAGGAAACACTAATACTGACGTGGGGCCTGGAGGACCGACCTTTTATCTGGTGGGGGGTAACGCGTTTCCTGTCCTGGTAGGAGCCCTAGGTCTCATGGGCTGTCCTGGAAGACGCTTGAGAAAATGTTATTGCTGCCGACGTGCTCACTGGACAGGTTCCTTTCCAGTCAGACGGGAAATAGAGTAAAATATCTGAAAAGAGCAGCATATACAGTGGGTATGGAAAGTATTCAGACCCATTAATTTTTCACTCTGTTATATTGCAGCCATTTGCTAAAATCATTAAGTTTATTTTTTTTCCCTCAATGTACACAGCACCCCATATTGACAGAAAAACAGAATTGTTGAAATTCTTGCAGATTTAAAAAAGAAACTGAAATATCACATGGTCCCAAGTATTCAGACCCTTTGCTCAGTATTTAGTAGAAGCACCATTTTGATCTAATACAGCCAGGAGTTTTTGGGAAAGATGCAACAAAGTTTCACACCTGGATTTGGGGATCCTCTGCCATTCCTTCTTGCAGATACTCTCCAGTTCGGTCAGGTTGGATGGTAAACGTTGGTGGACAGCCATTTTTAAAGGTCTCTCCAGAGATGCTCAATTGGGTTCAAGTCAGGGCCATTCAAGAACAGTCACGGAGTTGTTCTGAAGCCACTCCTTCGTTATTTTAGCTGTGTGCTTAGGATCATTGTCTTGTTGGAAGGTAAACCTTCGGCCCAGTCTGAGGTCCTGAGCACTCTGGAGAAGGTTTTCGGCCAGGATATCCCTGTATATGGCCTCATTCATCTTTCCCTCGATTGCAATCAGTCCTGTCCCTGCAGCTGAAAAACACCCCCACAGCATGATGCTGCCACCACCATGCTTCACTGTTGGGACTGTATTGGACAGGTGATGAGCAGTGCCTGTTTTTCTCCACACATACCGCTTAGAATTAAGGCCACAAAGTTCTATCTTGGTCTCAGACCAGAGAATCTTATTTCTCACCATCTTTTAGTCCTTCAGGTGTTTTTTTTTAGCAAACTCCATGCGGGCTTTCACGTGTCTTGCACTGAGAGGCTTTCGTCGGGCCACTCTGCCATAAAGCCCCAACAGGTGGAGGGCTGCAGTGATGGTTGACTTTCTACAACTTTCTCCCATCTCCCGACTGCATCTCTAAAGCTCAGCCACAGTGATCTTTGGGTTCTTTACCACTCACCAAGGCTCTTCTCCCCCGATAGCTCAGTTTGGCCGGACGGCCAGCTCTAGGAAGGGTTCTGGTCGTCCCAAACGTCTTCCATTTAACGATTATGGAGGCCACTGTTCTCTTAGGAACCTTAAGTGCAGCAGAAATTTTTTGTAACCTTGGCAAGATGTGCCTTGCCACAATTCTGTCTGAGCTCTTCAAGCAGTTCCTTTGACCTCATGATTCTCATTTGCTCTGACATGCACTGATCTGTAAGGTCTTATATAGACAGGTGTGTGAGTATACTGATTGGACTTGAGTGGGAAAGCCAAACACAGCTGGACTCAAATGAAGGTGTAAAACCATCTCAAGGATGATCAGAAGAAATGGACAGCACCTGAGTTAAAGTCACAGCAAAGGGTCTGAATAATTAGGACCATGTGATATTTCCGTTTCTTTTTTAATAAATCTGCAAAAATTTCAACAATTCTGTGTTTTTCTGTCAATATGGGGTGCTGTGTGTACATTGAGGAAAAAAAAATAACTAAAATGATTTTAGCAAATGGCTGCAATATAACAAAGAGTGGAAAATTGAAGGGGGTCTGAATACTTTCCGTACCCACTGTATCCCAATGTATGGGATGGGGTTGAGAAGTTAGTCTAAATGTTTAAGTTACCAACTAGAACAAGGATGACCTGAGAATACATACTGAAAACTGATTTAGCAAATGACCACAGATCTGAAAACTGATAATACATGCACTCATTTACAATATATACTATGTTAAAGGCCAAGTTCACCCATTTTTCTAAATTCCATCTTCGCTAGGTACCAATATACCATTAATGTACCGGAGCCATAGGCGTGCGCAAATTATTGCATTAGGGTGTGCACACCAAGGCTCAAACACGCATACGTGCGTATGTATGTATACACACACACACACACACTTTTATACATAAATGTAAACAATTTTAAAATGTATTAAAACATGTTTTAAACACTTATCGAACGTAAAAAAAAAAAAAAAAACTTGAATTTTTAAAATCAAAACGTTTACACCAGCGGTTGAGGTGCAGTAAAACCCTGCTGTTGAGCTGCGCTTTTACCGCCCCTCAACCACTACCATCTTTTAGCTTTAGAGGCAGCGGCTGGGCATGTTCACATGCCGCAGCTGCAATTATACCCCATGTTGCTTTCAGCAGGTGTAGCACCCACTGACAGTGACCCATTCAAGTGAAAGACGGTACTCTGCAAGCTGCCTGCAACTGCGTGCAAGGTGGAGTTCAAGGGGTTAAAGCACATTGTGTGGAGTTGATACAACCCCTCAACACCTCTCAAATTCTCTCTGCATGTGCGGGAGTGACATCATTGCGGCTCCGACCATTCGTACAGCCGGAGCCCACGAAACGAAGGAAGACCGAGGAAGATGTATGCCCTGTCAGAGGGCTTTGTTGTAAGGTGAGTATTTCATAATGTGCAAGTATGTGATGCATACTAGCACATTATGCAATTGCCTTACAGGGGATTTTTTTTCACTGCTGTGGTTTACTTTGGTACATGTGCACAGTTTTTTTTTATTCAGATCGCTGACGGGTTCTTGCATCTACAAAAGCGAAATGGATGCAGGAATCCCCCTTGCTGGGACATCGTATTCTGACAGCGGGGACTCTCCACCATCAGAATACACTGATTAGTGCTGCAGCTGATTGGCTGCAAGAACAAGGTTTCCAGTAGTCCTGTCCAAGAGAATCCGATCTAATGATTGGCTTCTGTCTCACAGGGAAGGCTACACATAGATTGAGATTTTTCCAGGGACTGGATATATTCCAATGTGTGTACCCAACTTTACCTTTTTCCTTGCTCTGCTCCCTCCATTGCCGTGACTGTCCCCCTTATCTTATTAATGTAAGTTATACATTCTGTGGTCACACTACAGCCTCCCCATCATACCATACCTGTATGGTATGTGATGTCACGGCTTTGAGTAAAGAAAGAGCTTGGAATCAGTTAAGTGAAAGAGTATATTCCCCCTCCACCCACGCAAGGATGGACTTTTTTTTTAAACAAGTGTTTTATAATGAACTAAACCTATACAGAATTCATTTGTAAAACAGTGAGGTGTGTGATACATCAAACCAGCAGGTATACAGACAGTCCTATGCACATAGCTGGTCAAAACAAAAACATGACATAGCATAGGAGTTAAATGTCGTACACCAAGTTATTGTCTAAAGGTTATATTAACCCTTCGCTTAATGCCCTATAAACAAAATAAAGGATGGAGTTATTTACTTTCCTGAAGTTGGGATGTATTGTGGAATTCCATTCCTTGATGTTAAAGTGATACTAAAGGTTCATAATTTTTTTATTTTTTTAAATAACAAACATGTCATACTTGCCTCCGCTGTGCAGCTCGTTTTGCACAGAGTGGCCCCGATCCTCGTCTTCTCCCCGCATCAGATAACCCCTCTGGGAAGCCCTTTCCCAAGGGGGGGTTACCTTGTGGGCGCGCTCCCGAGTCTAGCATTTGCGTCCATAGACACGAATGCCGGACTCGGCCCCTCCCCCCGTCACCCTCGTAATTTGGAGGGGGGGCTGGAGGGCCTGTAACTATCAGATGTTTTTTCACCTTAATGCATAGGATGCATTAAGGTGAAAAAAACTGGAAGGTTTAAAACCTCTTTAATGCTCAGATTTTTTGCCATTTTTTTTTTGCTAGGTTGGCAATTACTGGGACTTCTGAGGTGCTACATAAATGTATTTACCATACACATTATATCTCATTAAAAAACAATGATTTTAATAAGATATATTGTGTATGTTGAATACATCTATGTAGAAGTTTCAGTAATTCCTAACATGTTCAAGAATGTCACTTTTCTTTAAGTAAACCTTCCCTGCAAGGTGCAGGACAAGTTTACAGCACAGCATAGTGTAAAAGGCAGAGAAGGTCAGGACTCACATGTGCAGAAGCTACAGAAGATGCAGGCTGCCATCATTCCTCTCAGATCTTTAGTCTGCCCCAGGGAGAACTGTGCTGTGTGCTGGGCAGGAAGCATGATGGAGGATGCACTGTGATGATCTTCTTGCTCCACCCACCTGTACTGGAACTGTGAAAGCCCCGACCCCAGAAAAAGAGTACCGAGGAGAGAGACAGTTTTCCCAGTTGTAAGCTGTTTTTGTGGCAACAGGAGGCATAGGATTGTGGGCTCTACTAACTCCTGTGAGGACTGCAGCCACCAGCTGTGGAGTAAACAGGCAGGAATTATCCCATGCTGCCTCTGTAGTCCTGACTACTGCATCCCTGATAGCAGGTGGCGGAGTGATATTCATCTGTCAGGGATGCTGTAGCCGGGACTACAGAGACAGTTTCGGAAAATGCGGCTGCCTGCTTGCTCACTCCGCTGCCAGTGGCTGCAGTTCTCACAGGAATTGTACATTCAATGGCCACACTGGCAGCGCTATTAGATAGCAGGGGCGCCGAACTGGAGTTGTCACACATTGTGACAGTGAAAAAACCCTGGGGTGTGCCCGGGCATTAGGGTGTGCCCAGGCACACCCCCTGCGCACGCCTATGACCGGAGCTGCAGAAAATTTCCTATATTCTAGGGCAGGCTTTACCTCAGCCTTTGTACGGGAAAAGGGGGTTCCTCTTAGGGGACTTTGAAGGGAACTTTACTCTTGTAGTAAATACGTGGTACACAAAACTGAAAGTATAAGGTTGTTTTATTTCCACCAGGATGGTGGTGGTGAGTAAGGATATCTTACAGGGATAAATGGTATGAACATAGGAAGGATGCTAACACAAAGACATACAATGCATGAAATACAATCAGGAACACCATATAGTTACAGAAAAAACATAATGGTGAGAACCGACGCGTTTCGAAAAATACAATTATTTTCTTCTTCAGGGAGACGATTGTGTCAAACAGGAATATTTAGTATGTCATGTGTATAGACTTGGGGATCATAAGGTTGCATCCGTGGGGGAGGGGTTGAAACAAAATCATAAAATCAAAAGGCACCAGGGAAGAAACCTTAGTCTAGACGAGCCATGTCCCACCGGCATCCGGTGCCCAGGGTTCACCCGGGAGGGCGCGCACATACAAACCCCCAGCGGAGAGAAGGCTCCCCAACAAGGGGCACGTGGCGCTGAAAAATAAGGTCGGAAAGCGGTGTGTAGGGTATGAACTGTGGGCTGGTCCAATAATGGGAGACTTGCTGTCATGCACTGAATCCTGATGCTGGGAGGGTTGAGAAAAGGCTAGGTTGTTTGGTCACCGTTACAATATTGATAGATGGACCGTTAAGGTGGGCGGAGGGGGTTTTGTTTAAAGGGTAAATATACACCCCCTGCCGACGGTTATCAGTGATGTTTGAGGAGACGAAAAAAGCTTGGCCTTAGAGCAGGATCAGGGAGACATCATGGAGCAGAGCACCGTGTGTTGAGATAAATTCAGCTGGTGGTGGTTACCTCAGCCTTTAGTTTTTTTTTTGTATAGAAAACTCCTCCATGGCTTTCTGCCATGTCCTTTGGGACAGGAAACCAGTTAGAAGACCAAGTAGTTCAGCAGCTGACCTCTACACCTGCCCCTTCAGTAGAGGGCCATCACCCACCTCTGCAGCTACATGCAATCATTGTCAGTAAGCACCATTCTCCCATAATACACAGCCAGCATTTTACCATGCTGAGCCATTGTTTTGTACCTTCCCTTCTTGGATAGATCATTTGCCAGTGTGTGTGGGAACTGAGCAATCACAACAGCCTATGTGGAGCAGAGCTGTAGTACTGAAAACAAGCATGTCCCTGGAGGTCTAAAGCTTACTAAATCTGATTGAAAATCTTTTTTTTTTTTAGGAGCTACCATCAACTATGTAGTGCAAGAGCCTACCTGGTTGGATACAGAGTGATTGGTGCGTCAACCCATTATATTGTTTTGGCAAAGCCAAGGCAGGCCATACAATATACTTTTTTTCATCCAACCAGAAAGTTGGCAGGGGGATATGGATAGGAGAATTATCCAGCTGAGCCATTGTACTCTGCCAGCAGGAAACCTACCATGGGCAGAAAACAATGATCGGTGTTGCCAGCTATAGCTGGCAGCACTGACTGTTCAGGGGGAAAAGACAGGCTGGTTGTACACAAGTCGATCAATAGATCAACTTGTGTACAATCACCTAGCCCATACACAGATCAAATATCAGCAAGTTCAGCAGGGACCAGCCACATTCCGATCCATGTATGGCCACCTTTATAAACTTAAAATGAACTAGTTACTTTTGGTGCCATTAACTGTTAATGGGACCCCAAATGCAGAAGAAAACTCACTGCGCTGTGTGAAAAAATGTGCGCCAAATGCGGTAAAATGCAGAGTAAAAACATGCAAGAAGCCAACATATCCCACAAGCAGTTTAGTGCAGCTTATTGAAATCAATTGGACCAAATACTCGTGTTGAATCATCCGACCCCAGTGGATCACTTGATGTTGACACCCCCTAGTGATGCCCAGAGGAAATTAGACCATTTTAAAATTTTGGGCATTTCTAGATGTACTCACTACTTTAAAGGCAATCTGCTCTTTTTAATGTTTATGCACCCGTGAAGAAGAAAATCTATTTCAAAATGCATTGAGTCTTCCATAGTAATTTTCTATTTGGCGATTCCCTTCTTGAGTACACTGTATCCAAACAGACTCTCCAACCCAATTTTAATATGCATTTAATTTTTTTGTATAGTTTAAGAATTTGTAAACTTTTAAAACCTCAACCTTTCTACTTGGGACTTTAACGGCACTAGGTTGTTAGAGTCCCATTAGGAGATTTTTTTCTCCATATACATATTTTAGGGATGCAAGCACATTAGCAACTACTTTCTCCATTTTCTGTAGGCCAAAAAAGTGCTGCCCATCAATAGGTGAATAGTAAAAACCAACTATATTTACATGTTGCGATGTGAAAATCCCATTTACATTTGGAAAGACATGCCGTTAACAGATAGAATTGCATAACTTACATCAGCAAATTTAGACTTGTGGATCACCACAGCTTTAGAAGGCACGGAAGATTCAGGCTTGCGGAGGTTGAAGTCAGCCTTTGGCCTGCTTTGGTGCATCATAGATTTCCATTCATCCAACGACATCTCCTTAGGAGGCTCTTCAGAGCCCTCTTCAGCGAGCCTACAAATACAGACAGACATGGAGTGTTCCATAGTCTAAAAAGGTAAAACTCATTAGCAGTCATACATTACTTCCTTACTTGACATCTTGTTCCTCCTCCGATGCCTCAAGGGGTTCAGCATTTTCTACATGCTCTACAGGCACAGGGTCTTCCTCACTAAGAGAAGATTAGGAATTATAAAGTTAAAACCTCATGCAAGCTTCAGAGACATTCCACCTATTGAACACAAGCATGCCAATATTTATATAGCCAGTTATTCAAAATGCCAAAAGGCATAGTTCATGCCTTAATAAAAATTGAGGGGGACAACAGCTTTTTCATTAGGTCACCAAAGCTGGTTGTAGTCATTTTAGACTGACTAAAAAAATAAAGTTTCTTACAAAGGAGCTTAAACATGTAAAAGGAGTTACAAAAAAGGTGTAGCGCAGAATAGTACAGTCAATACATGGATAAAATACACTACCAAAATGTAGCTAAATATGGTATGCCATTGCAAGTTCACCATACAATACTACGTTCAAAGCAGGTATAATATAGATGCCCAAATAGTTTTACATTTTTGCAACAAATTAAAAGGACACAATGTGGGTAATACAAAAGAACAAGATTAGGTTTGTGTGTCAAATGTATGAACTCCAACAAGCCTGAGGTATGACTAATGCTAATTGGTATGCTATATTCTTGGTGCATTATTAATAAGCACTTGCCGCAGGAGGTTACAAAGTTTTCAAACTAGCATACTATTGTCAATTTAAGCCACAGAGCAACTTGCTCTTCACAAGCAAATTCAGATTTGTTGCACATCTGACAAATTTATAATCTTATAAATCAAACCCAATGTAAACCTTTAAGTGTTTAGCAGCTTTACACAGAACAAGGCCCCTTTGCACACAGGGCATCTAGCTGCAGTGGGTCCCTCATGTTTTAGTGCACCCGGGGGGGACCTAAAATCAAGCACCACTGCTTAAAACCTGTTAATCTAAGGCAGGCTGTGGATAGATGGAGCTGAATGCTTTTCAGAGTGCAGTACTCATTTAGGGCCCCATCACTCGGGAGGAGCGCACTGCAGCTAGATGGTTTCATTAAGGTCTAAAAAAAAAAAAAAAAAAAAAAAAAAAAAAAACTGAATAGCTAGACCAGGGATATGCAATTAGCGGACCTCCAGCTGTTGCCAAACTACAATTCCCATGAGGCATAGCAAGACTTTGACAGCAGCAAGCATGACACCCAGAGGCAGAGGCATGATGGGACTTGTAGTTTTGCAACAGCTGGAGGTCCGCTAATTGCATATCTCTGAGCTATACCATAAACAAGGTTAAGTAAGCTGTAAAAAGTTGGTCCAAAAAAATAAATAGTGAACAAGTCCAATCAAGCATGTTAGATGGTCCAAAATAATCCAATATGATGAGTAAAGCCCAAGGTTAAAGGATCACCACAGTGAAGGGGTCTGCCACCAATAGGATATGAGGGGGCTTACCGAAACATATGGACCCAATTTGCTTATACCAAATAAGTAAATACAGGCAGTGGTGTTTAACCACTCCAGCCCTGAAAGCATTAACCCACTTAATGACCAGGTAATTGTTTTGCGGTACGGCACTGTCATTTTAACTGACAATTGCATGGTCATGCAACGTTGTACACAAAAGTTAATGTCTTTGCCCCCACAAATGGAGTTGGTGGCATTTGATAACCTCCGTGGCTTATTTTTTGAGCGAAGAAAAAAAAAAGCGACAATTTAGAAATAAAAATGTACTTTGCTATAATATCCCAAAAAAAAGAAAAACAAAATCAGTTTAGGCCAATATGCATCCTACATTTTTCCTACCAAAATTTGCAATAAGCGTATATTGGTTTGCGCAATTATAGCATTTAATCAGATCCTTATATAAAAGCGATAGTTTTTAAGGAAAACATTTTCAACAAAAACAGAAGGCATTTTTGGTGCCACTTGCCCCTAGAATTCCAACCATGCACTACTTACAGAAAGTTACATCCTCCCGGTCGTCCCATTGTGAGCGAGATTGATTCAATCACTTTACATATAGGACACGATATTGATTTTTATCTACAGCCACTAGTCAAACACCCTCCTATCCTAAAGACACCAAAGATACCATCAGGTTATTAGAAAATGACACTATCCAAGGAGACTACATATTGCCATTGACGTAGCCTCTACCTGTATAAAAGTCATTTAGGTATTGAGGCAGTTCCCAAAATTTTGGCTCAGGATGATTCACTATCCCAGTGTAGTTACATCATAGTATTAGATTTTGCCACCAGTTACTTTAGTTTGATGGCCATTTTTATTTGCAACAAAAGGGTGTGGCAATGGGGGCTAAATTTGCCCCCCCCCCCCGCCTAGCCAATCTTTATGGCCTAGTGGGAGAAGGATGTTCTATGATCAGAATAGATCCAACCTGGTCTTATGGGCCAGATAGTCGACATCCTCCTCATGGGGCGGCATGCTTGATTCCTTGGATCAGTTTACATCCTTGAATGAGTAGGATCTTGGCATCATACTGACTTGAGTCCAGTCATGAGAATACATTTTCTTGATTTGCAAATTGAAATGTGCAATTGGCAGTTAAGGTAATTACTTATTTTAAACCAACAGAATTGTACTGAAAAAAAGCATGATTTTAGACATCAGGTCTCTGTCTTGACAGATTTTTAGATGAGGGCTACAATCAAGGGGAGGTCGATTTAGAACTACAGAAGACCCTTGCTGTAGATAGAGGCTCCCTTCTGGTGGATAAGCTTCACCAAAATAGAGTTGACACTTTCAAGTAGTCTCCCATTTACTTTCTCTACTCAACATGGACAGATTAAACCTATTTTAGATAAAACATTGGAACATATAAAAAATAAAAAAAAATGCGGCAGAGTGCAAACAATTCAAATCCACTGTTACCAACCTAAAAATATTTACCTGTGCCACTACAAATATTGTCTACCCAATTACTTGCCCGTGTGGTAAATGTGGGTAGAACCATTTGCCCATTTTCTGTAAGTGTTAATGAGCATATAGCCAAAATCAGAGAGGGCGCAACTAATTAGCAAAAAAATAAAATATAAACAGATCCAAGGGGTACACAATTTTTAATCATCGATATATACCACCTTAGAGGGGAGGAGCTAGTACTAGGGGTGCATCGCGACTTGAAACATTTTCGATCTACAAGTTACGGTCCTACTCTACATTCGGTATGAACATGGAGTGGGACATTAATGCTTTTATTAATAGAGCATGAATCTGACATTTAACATTTTTGTAATTTTAATTCATACAGTTCTCAATTATACATGTTTGATTTACATATGTCTGTTTATTCGTCATTTAAAAAATTGTAATGTCTGTATTGTATATATGTATAATTTTTAATGATCCTTTATTTTTCATTTGTGGATTGACCCGCTGTTTATAACCTACTGAGATTACATTTTATCCAAGTATTGTGGAATTACCATCTCCTTTATAGAGACAATACAGCCTAGTTATGTTACCAAATATCATAAAAACGAGGTTTGAATCTCATATCCGCTAGATTTGTTATATCTTTACGATTGGCAATGATGTAGCGGTTTGTCTGCCCAGATACAATAAACTAGGTTTGATCCACAAACATGACGTCTTGATAGCTGTTTTTTGCCTCCATTTTAGGGCAAGGTACGACCCGCTCACATGCAGTTATAGCGCGTGGTCTTGCCTCGGTATCAGAGTGAGGCTTGACCCGCATGCACCTGTGCCATTTTGCCAGGATCCAGGAAGTGAATTGGGAACTCACGCATGTTGTGTCACGGGCTTATTATCCACTTTGGGGTCAGATTTCCTAAATAAACGCAATGGCAGAGACAGTTTGACACCCTAGATGGCCAAGACGAAACCGGTCTACACCATTACATCTTGTCTATCTACAAGGAATTACTCAATATGTGCTTTCATGTCTGCTGAAATGTGAGGGTTTTATATTTAATAAAACTTCTGCCTATGGTTTTATATCATGTTGAGTCTTCCATCTTCCCTCCTTGGATTCATGTGCTAAATGGAGCGATTGTGAGAAGATTCCACCTCTCAAATCAAATTTGCTGGTCCTGTATAGCAGTGTGTAACTTTGCTGCATCGGTTGCGGTGGAGGATGGCAAACCCCCAGCTACAGTTCTTCCGACAAGTGGAGTGGCAATTTCTTACCAGGCGTTTAAAAACCACTGCCTGTATTGACCCATTTGATATAAGCCAATTGGGTCCATATGTACCGGTAAGCCCCCTCGTATCCTATTGGTGGCAGACCCCTTTGCTGTGGTGATCCTTTAACCTCAGAATTTAATCATTTTAGATTTTTTCGACCATCTAACACACTTGGACTTGTACACTATTATCAGCTCACTTATCCTGTGAACGCGCATCATTCAATTGTTTATAGTATAGATATGGACTATTTTTGTGTTTTATCATACACGAATGTAACTTTTCCTGTATCATTACACTGTTTTTATATTTGAGAGCACTCAAGTAAATTTTTGCACTTATATGAATTCTTATGTGACTAGCGCTGCAATATTTATCCATCTATATACACAAACTGTCCATAGTGCAGTGCCAGCTGCTGTTTATTGGAACACTAGCACTGTATACATTTAGACAGATTAGAGCTAGACGATCTGTGGCTCGCCAGCTGTTCTGAGGTCTACAACAGGGGTGCCCAACCTTTTAAAGAGCAAGGGCCACATAAGCGACTTGGCAACTGCTCGCAGGCCACAATGAGCGAAGCGGGTGGATGACAGGTTCGCGTATACTCTGCATATGTAGAGCAGACACGGCCCACTACTCTATAGGCCCTCTAATCCAATCTGCTCAGATGGAAGGGGATGGATGTTTGTTTTTTCTTCAGAGGATTGAAGGTAGGTAGGTGTAAATGGACACAAGTCTGTTTACATCTGCTGTTCCATAGAAGTGAATGGAGGGGGTTTAAAGGGGCCTAAGGCTGCCTTAACAGTGATGTGCTGCAGTTTACTCACCATGGGTGCAGTGCACCTGTGGGTTAGCTGCACTTTGCCATAGACTTATATTATATCCTGCAGGTGTGGTGCACTTTCTGAATGCTCACCAAACCCGCAGGCAATAACAGGAGTCTATGGCTCAGTGCAAGTAAACCACAGGTGTACTGGGCTGCACCTGCAGATCAGTTTGAAAGCAGCCTGTTAACCACTGCAGAACAGGTATAGACACACACACACTGATTTTAGTAATATAAACTTACCTTTAATAATCTTCCATGCAGGTATCGCTGGCTTTTGCTGTCCCAGGCAGAGTGCATTTGGCATCGCTACCTTTACCGCTGGCTTCATTCACAACACTGATGCTCTGGGATGGCGGGTCTGGACTTGCCAACCTGCCATTCCAGAGCAGGTCACAGGCCACTGGTTGGGCATCCCTGGTCTACAAGGTGCACTGGATTTGTACCTTAACAGCTAAAAAAGTATACATTTTCTATTAGTGAACTTAAACAGAGGTTGCACATCTGAAGCTGACCAAATACAGTGCGATTATTATGCTGTACCTGAAAGCATCTTTAATTGAGCCCCAGTTGTGAGGTCCACTTCCACCCCTCTTGTCTTCTGCTTTTACTCTACTACAGACAGAAAACATTGGCTTTAAGCTAATGGTCAGTCCAAGTGTGAAATAAGCAACATGACAAAGATCAATATGTATGCAAGTAAGCAACCCAACCTAGGTATTTACATAGAGGTTTGTGCAAAAGGGAGTTTGACATCACATGATTAGCAGAGCAGAAGGAGGAACTGTTGTGTGAGAAATAGGTGTGTTTTCTCCAGTACATCATATGTAAAACATTACCTGTCACATTTTAGCGCTGAAATCAGACAAAACAAATACAAGAGTCATGTGGTATTCTTACTTGAAATCCTGGTGGGTATTTCTCTTGTATTTCTTCCAGATCTATGCAGAAATCCAATGTGAAACTCGTCCTGGACTTTGTTTCTGCACAGGAGCTTTCTCTACTAAAAACCAGTCAGTCACTGCTGCTCTCCCCTAGTGACTAGCCTTGTATTCAGGCCCACCTCCCCAGTTTTCTACAGGCAGCCTGTAGTGTAGGACATGCTGTGTCCCACAGGTTACGTACAAAACCGTGATGGTGACCAGTTATTATCTGGGTTTGCAATGGGCATTTTTGTGCAAATTTACCCCCTTTATTAGGTTAGGAGACGTGAATTTTTGCCTGACATTTGGAGAGAAAAAAAACCCACATCACACGCAGCTTGCACTGCTAAAGGGATGCAAAGTCTGCCCTAAACCAAGTCAACACTAAATCAAGAACTGTACAACCAGCTTAATCCTGGATTTTTTTTTACTCTTAGGTGGTAAGATTATTAATCTCACAACATATCCATGAATGAGAAGGAACTACTGAAACTAGCAACAGAAGTTAAAATTCCCCTTCTATCCCACCATTGGCAGTATTTAAACAACTCAGCATATTTGATTTACTCCCAAAAATAAGCCCTTTTCTCCTTATGTACAACCCTGACAGCACAACATTAACGGGAAGGACAGAGGCCTGAAGTACTTTGGCAACACAAAATTGTTCTGACACCAGAGACTTTAAACCCATCTATGCCAACATGGATAGCCCAACTGGCACTTTGAAGCCCTCTATTCCCAGATTTTGGGAAAACCCATGAACATGCATCTCCACTGCAAGAGACTGCATTTTTTTAAAGGTTTATTTAAATTTATTTTGTTTACAAAAGCATTAGGACCATTTATGATCTTTTAAAAAGGCAATAACCTTTAGAAGGCTTCATGAGGACAAGTAACCAGACAGATCCAAAGCTTTTGGATGGAAAACAATGAACTTCTGTTGAAATAGTGAAACCCCTTGAGGTTTAAAAAAAGCGAGAAAATCCTATAGGTGTTAACGTCCCAATTAACCCCCTGGAATTCACTCAGTGTGTGGCCCTTTCAGCTGCATCCCACCTGACATTCCTTAAAGTGGAAGTAAACCCATCGTTTTCAGCCAAGGAAGCTGCCATCTTGACCTGTTTAATCTTACACTGCCATGATGCTGCACGTGACCAGTTATGACAACAGCCATTGGATGGTTTGACAGCACAACTAATGTGGCAGTTAGAATTTCCGGGATGCTGGGAAGTTAACTTTTTTTAAACTGTTAAATCTTTACTTCCACTTTAATATTAAAAAAAAAAAACATTTAAGAGGAGCCAGGTGGTAGACTTGAGGCAAAACAGCAGCAGCATTCAATCAGATGTCGGTTGGCTGCCAAAATACAACAGGCACACGAGGGGATTTTATCTACCCAAATTGGTAAGGAGTATGTTAGATTTCTTCCGTTCAGCCCAAAGTCTGAACAAAATACCTGTCATCTTGAATATGGCTTCACCACCGTAACAGACTTAACAGGTATGCAAGGTAGGAGTTCAGACTCACCAGGTAATAATCTTGGATGACAAATTACTACAAAAACCAAAGATGTTAATATATTGTATTTAAACAAAAAGGCAAGTTTATATTTCAATCCTTAATGCGACAAAAAAAAAGAACAAAAAATCCAATTAAAAACCCAGGTTCAACCTACTTTCTACATAAGAAATCTCTAGTCACATACAATTCTACCCAAACATTAAAGAGTTTAAGGCAACATTTTTACATGTTCTACTCACCTGCTCCTCTTCTGGGGTCTCCTGCCAACGATCTTATCTTCTGTGTATGCCCCCATAGCAATCTGCTTGTTATGGGGGCAAATGTTTGGGCTTGCTCCTTAGCTAGGGTGCATGTGTCCATAGACCGCACTCCTCAGCCCCACACTCTGCTCACAGGATTTAATTGACAGCAGCAAGAAACACTGGCTCCTGCCCAATCTCTCCTGTGACAAGAGACAAGGGAGAAGGACTGCAGATGGGCACAATGCTGGATCGATACAAAACTCAGGTTAAGTGTTTTTGAAGTATGTTTTTTTTTTAAAAGCACAAGCCTCACACAAGAGTACATGGATTGAAGAATCCAACAGGAGAGTTTACAATATGCGCCATTCCTCCATACAGGATGGAAGTTTAGATGTACAGAACTTGCAGCTACTCCAGAGGTCTATCACTCAGTGCCCAATGACTCCGGCCATCTCTTGTACGCTTTGTAGGCGATTCTGTGGTAAAGTAAAATACTGCACAATCACTTCAAAATGTTGTATAATGCGGAAAAGGTTTGCCAGCCATATATAGACCTGGTTGTCCAAGGTGGTGTCATATGTTAAAGTAGTACGAATCCTGTCTATAAAGAATCACATTACTACGGTCGATAAATTATGCAGTGAAACACTGGAAAAAAAATGTTTTAAAATGGCACAGTAGAAGTTTGTGCATCATGTATTAAAACAGAAATAAACCACTCCATATATAAAAGATGCAATATAAATCACTCCTGACACGCCTGCTGATTGGTAACCCTGCTTGTAAGCCTCCACAAGTACATCTGCATAAACGCTTAATTTAGTCAAAGCAAGCCAAAACAAGTGAACACCACTTCGCTGGTTTCACCAGCTCCTGGTCTTTTAATAATGCATTGGTCAAAATTTAAAACAAAGATTTGACCAAATAAAAAATAAAATAAAGATTTGACTAAAGGAAGCAGTTTTTGTACATCCGTTTTGCATTTAGATAAGAAAAAAAATTAAACTGTCTGTTGTAGTCCAAATACAAGTTCTTGGTTTTGTTTTATAAACAAATCAATAAAAAATTTTATTGCAGTCCTCATGGGCTTCCTTTAAGGAACCCCAAGATTACTTTTTCAAATGTTAAACCTGGAATCATAAAGACAGGACACAAGCACTTTAATCATTATGGATCAAATGTAGATTGCTTAGGCGATTAAACACTGTGGGGGGGGGGGGGGGAGGACATTTACATTTAACAGCAACAGCCAATGTTCCATGTTGCAGGCCACCACTGACCGCCATGGCGGGCTTGAGGTTTCCCAGGACTTTCAAGTGAATCCATGGGGTCCAAAAGTGCTCCCATATCCTCAAAGGCTGTATATGCCTGGAGACTTGTGAAAAGGCTGCGTCTAGCTTAAGCAATTTATTCCAGACTGGCGCATCCTTCCACAAATGCAAACCTGCTTTTCAAGTCCTTGAAAAGAAAGATTTCCTTTCGGGGTCTTGCCACTCCCCCTTGACAGCATCAACCAAGACATTGCGACCAGGAACACCCTCTTTGTCCGATTCCCAAGGCCCTTTTACATCTGGCTGTGGAGTGACCACGTCTTTTCTTGGATTCCCAAAGTGGTATGATCGCTTAAAAGCTATTCCTCCACTTCTAGGGAAAGTTTGTACCGAGAGGTTCTTGTGGATTCCCCATCCAACCGCTCTCCGTCCAACTCCCCTTGGGAGTCTGAAGGGGCACTGTCTGGCTCCTCAATTTCCTCTGGAGCCCCCTGGTCTTTCTCCACTAACGGAGGAAGCATCTGCTGGGCTAGGTGCACCGCTCTGGAGGATTAACCTGGTGCTATGGCATCTGGAAGTTAGAAGAGTCAAAAGACTGGAAGGTGCTAGAAAGCTCCTTGACGGATGCTGCTAGGTCCGTATATTGTTCTGCCGAGTGCTCCTTCACTAACCCCTAAATGCACTCTTTACAGAGTGTCTTGGTCCAGGATTCCACATAGTGAAATTTTTGTGGAGTGACTTGTCCGTGGCCTTGCTCTGAAACACAGACCCTAAAGAGCAGCCATAAATGCCCACACTGACCCTTTCCCACCAGCACTAAGAGGACCACCAAGGGTGCCCTCCCCCAGGACCAACCACCACCAGGGTCCCAGACGCATTCTCCCAGCCCCCCACCAAGTGTGGGACAAACACCCGTGGAGCTTCCATGACAGGGTAAGGGAACACCACCCCAGGGTTCCTCTTAACTTAGAGTGGCTGGTGCTTGAGTCTCCAGGAACTGCTCAGGAAGCCTCTGCTTCTGACATTTCCCGCTGAGGATCGGTGGTCACTTACCTCCGTACGCTGTCCCCCACAGCAAAATCAAAGCCGCACCAGGTGCGCTTTCAGATCCCGTGGCTGGAAGCCCAAGACAAGCTGGGGTGTAAAAGATACAGTTACTCAGGTACTTCCTAGCCTACCTGCAGGAGAGAAGAAACTATCGGGAACTATCGACCTCAGCCCCCCGGCTGTTCAGCCCCTGCCCTTTAGCGTTGTCTCCCCACTGGAGGAGGAAGCAGCAGAACAGAGGCTGGCAAGACAGTCTTAAATCTTGCAGTATGAGGCGGTGTTTCCTGAGATGGGAGGAGCCAAGGTCTCCCTATGGTGGCTGTCCTGAAAGATGAACTGGGGAAAAAAAAGAAAGAAAAGCAGGCTCTTCAATCTTAACTATGCAATCCAAAACCAATCTGAGGGGTTAGCACCAGCAATGATGCCTGAAAATGGCATCAAAACAGACTTGAACATCCATCTTGCGGAATTTAAGGCATCATACATTGCCGTTTTAAAGATTTTCACTGCTTAAGTTTATTAAAAAAGTCAGCAGCTACGAAAAAAGTTGCCTGCCATACGCTGGTTACTGTTGTGGTGCTCCTGCACAGGTGACACTTGGATATCCCCCTGGGATTGCGGATGGGCTCAATTGTTTCTTACCTCTGGTAAGCAGGTTGCATTGTCGGTGGGGTGCATGCGGTTCACCTCTTCACGGCTTCCTTCCGTGCTTCATCCATTTTTTTGACATTTGAATGGACTTTTTATTCTGATATGTTTCAGACCTAATTTATGGTATCACCATTGGACTCCATAATTTTTCATTAATATGTGTGGATCTGTATCACCATTGGACTTCATATGATATCTTTTCATTATTATATGTGGATCCGTTCTTTGACTTTCACTATTTAGTCAATTCACATTAGCGCACTTGTTCTTCCTTTTTATATCTTTGTACATTTTATATGTTATCACATATCACAGGTGCCGCTGTTTAAAAGCTAGCGCGGTTTATTGCTTCATTTTTTCCTACACAAAAAAAGTACAGCTGCTGACTTTAAACACTCACATTTCCCACAGTCTAGCCATGCAGCCGCCCGATGCCTCACGCCTCTCCTCTGCAGTGGCATTGCAAGTGTGGGCGCCTGGCTGCGACAGCTTGCGGCTTCACAGCTGGATGCACATTGCCTGGCCACTGAGAGCGTGACTCACACAATCTGACCTGTCCCAGAATATTGCTGGTATGGAGGGGGGGGGGGGGGGGGGAGTTGCCTAGGCAGCCAGAAAGTGGGACATGAAATCCCTCTCAAAACCAGGGGGGGGAATGCTTAAAAACGGAAGTTCCACTTTTGACTTGTACGTGTTCATCAGGGTTGGGCCAAAAGCTACCAAGGCCTTCTGTCTGGCTTTTAGCTCTTTCGTGCTGGAAGAGAGGCAGGCCAATTGACCATTCCAGACCCCTTGGACCATCTGGTCTCCAATGTGGGCCCTCCGTCCGCGGCCACTCTTGTCAGTAGTGACTGTCACAGGGAGATGTGACCGTAGTCGACATGCTGAGATTTTCTGGGTTTAGCCACCTCCTGATTGACTGTTTAATTTCCTGTGGGATCTTCGCCGGGCTTGGGAGAGATTCCTTCTTCCCATCCCAGAGCAAGAGCATAAAGGACCGCAAAGCTCTTTTGTGAAAATGAGCCCATTGTACCCCTGAGATGGCCGCCATCAAGCCCAAGAATCCTCATTTTGTATTGGTCTCCAAACTTGCACAGAGAGATTGCTCACCTCTGATATTAGGGTCGTGATTTTTTTTTAATGCCATCAGAAAAATTTAGCATACAGCCCAATTTATTGCATATCCCAAGAATGTCATCTTTTGAGTAGGGGGATTAGCAGTGACTTAGTACACCTAAGAATTATAAAGCACCCACAAACAGGGCCTGTGATGCTATATATGTGATCCAACCCTTCAACTAGGAGGCTACATCTATGCAACACAAAAAGGCCCCCCATAA
The DNA here is from genome assembly GCA_029206835.1 of Rana muscosa. Lineage (NCBI taxonomy): Eukaryota > Metazoa > Chordata > Amphibia > Anura > Ranidae > Rana > Rana muscosa. The sequence goes on along the minus strand of CM055116.1, from coordinate 783,231,917 downwards.
AGCCCGGACCACAGGAAGGCAAGAATAGTCCGGAGCACCCACCCCCCCCTTTTTTTCTTACCTTAGGGTCAGAGTCTAATAATGTCGCCTCCAGTCCCAGGTTCTTCCATGATCACTGTCCAGGAAGTGTCCCAGTGCCATCTTCTGCCAATGCCCTTTTAGGTTGATGTGGAGGACCCGGGGCGGCGCTGTCCCTATGGCTAGCATGCCTGCCTCCCCTCTGTACAGGCCAGGTTTTCCCCTTGTGGGTGTACCAAGACGGCTGCCACATGCTTTCCAGTGCCTGCATCACTTCCTGCCCGTGCACTGGAAGTAAAGACCCCGCCTACGAGACGGAATCAGCCACACGTGGATGCCTGCATAAGAGACAGCACGTGCGCGCACCCCCACTCCTGCAGGGATAACCAGAGATTAGTAGGACATCGCCCCCTGCCGCAAGACACCAGCTAGCTGCCGGCCGCTACCACTAGGGATGGACTCGTCTGAGCACGCATCCTCCCACATAAAAAAGATGTTACCTTACACTGAAGGCACATATCCAGGGAGAGAGGGTCCCTTCTTACTCAGACTACCCAGTGCAGGGACTCTGGTAGGGCTGCAACTAACGATTTTCATAATCGATTAGTTGGCCGATTGTTGCGATTAATCAGCGTAAAATAAAAAAATAAATAAAAAAAAGTTATTTTGCTGCATTGTCACTTTTTTTGGCCAATTTGTTGTTGGGCAGACTAAAAAAAAAAAAAACACAAATTGCCGCAAAAACACATTACATGCTTTTCTATTGAAGTATATTGAACTAAAAAAACAAGAGCACCGTTTTGCGTTAAAGTACTTGCCCTTTCCAAATACGCAGCAGCTGAAAAAATCATGGATGTGAACGTGTCCCATAGGAAACCATGTAAATGACCTGTAGTGCGTTTCTGCAAAAAGCACCAAAAAAACAGAAGTGTGATCCAGGCCTGAGATGTTTAGTAACATAACGGTGTTAAAAAACTAAAATTAGTACAAAAAGAGCAAATAATCGCTGTAAGGGGTTCATTTTTTACTGTGGGACAGTGAAAGTAATTTACAGCAGTGATTTGCTCTTTTGGAACTGTAAAGGGCTCATTTTAGTTTTTTTAAACCCCATCATGTTACTGGCCGATCGATTATGAATATAGTAATCGATTAATTTCATAATCGATTAGTTGTCAATCTATTCGTTGTTTCGGTCCTAGACTCTGGATGAACCAACCAGCTCTCCAGGAGCTCTGCCCATTAGAGGGACCTGGCTGCTGGGATGCCCCTGCTATCTAGCACACAGGCCAGACAAACAACAAAATTGCTTGAAGTTCCTGTCTGGTCGGAGGAAACAATACTGAGGGGCCATGGTCTATGGGTGCCTTTTACAATTAGGAATATGCGTTTTCTTTGCTAAAAATAGTGCCCACATCAATCTCTGTGCAGTCTAGAGTCCTATAGAATGACACACACCATTGAGTGTAGTTTATATTTATGCAGTTTGCCTTGTAAAGTAACTCCATTGATATTGAAATAGCACAGGCGCACTACCAGCCACTACAGCCCCACACTGGGTGCATATGGAAAGCGAAAATGGGGATTTTTTTTATTTAACCCTGGCCATCCTGGTTTCTGAAGGGACCACAAGAAGGACGGACAGCAGTTTCAATGAAGCCAAAGGAGAAATCTAGACCAGTGTTTCTCAACTTCAATCCTCAAGGCGCCGCGCCCCAACAGGTCATGTTCTCAGGCTTTCCATTATTTTGCACAAGTGATTTGATCAGTTTCACTGCTTTAGTAATTAACACAGCTGTTTAATCTGAGGGAAATCCTGAAAACATGACCTGTTGGGGCACCTTGAGGACTGGAGTTGAGAAACACTGATCTAGACAAAAAGGCACCCTAGACTAAATGTTAAAAAAGGCTTCCATTCTGTACTATGCATAACAGTAACAGAATAGGGAAATTAACCCCTTCTGACACCTCTCCTTATTCAGCATACCCTTTAAGGGCTCTTCGGAGGCAGGGCCGATCATAACCCTGTAAAAGCACTCTGCAGCCAACTCCAGGCACTGCAGTATGTGGTCAAGGAGACTGCCCATAGCAGAATCCAGCTCAAAGCAACACCACGGTACAGTCCCCTCCAGGTTCTTTTGGAGGAGTCTGATCCAGAAGACCGTGACCATCATACAGCTTATGGATAGAAATATCAACTTGGGGAGATCTAGAGACGGGAAGAGGAAAACACAAAAAACACAACAACCTCTTCATAGAAAGCAAGCTTCCATGATTAGGGAGAAGTGTCATTACCTAGGAATGCTAGCTGGGAGTCCTGTTCAAAAAAAGCTTAAGTATGGATTTACCAAAGGCCATGCATTGAAATGAGAAAAAGGCATCAGTGTATAGAAGATAGTTAAATCCGACTGTATGTGAAAATGGCCATCAGTATTATAATGCCTTGATAGGTTTCACAGTTCAGCATTGGGGTTGGTATAACATGTCACTGAGGGCTTGTCTGAAATGGTTCAGAGAAGATATGATATTGCCTGGAGGCTCTCACCACTCCATGGTTTGAGATGCAGTAGAAATGACAATTTAGATGACACACACAGCATTTGGTTTTACCTACGTAGCGTTTTTGCACGGGCATTCCAGGATAAAGAGGACCTGCACTGTAGCACAATTGATAAACGGATCTCATATGCATGTCATCTTTCAGAGTCAGTAAAGACCTTTGAACATTCAACATAGCTACACATCCCACATGGGTACATTCCTGACAATGTGGTAGGTCAGTGAGCCAATTTCTATTGAGGGTGTATATATTCTGATTTCGACAAGTATATCAAGGTCCCTGGCACGTTTTGTCACCATATAGGGTTGAGCACCAACCAGGGCCTCTGTGCAAGTATATGCAAATAGTACTGCAGAATTTTACTCATCTGTCCTGTTGCCTTGCATTTTTTTGCAGTGTCGTCACCTGAAGGTAGCTGCACAGAAATCAGGCGTACTCATAATGCACCCGTGTCCTGTACAACTAGAATAAAAATTAGTACCGACAAAAGAATTTTGCTGCATGAAAATGCATTTGAAGTTTATGAAATGCAAGAATCCTATTGTTTCCCCATGTGCCCAATTCAGGTCTATGCTATGTAGTGCAATTTGAGCCATTCATACTTCTGCACGTTCATTACAAAGCATGCTGCAAAGCACACAGAATATTGTGAATTCAACCTTATGCAAAGCTTTTGTTTAGATCAGAACAAAAAAAAATCTGGGAGGAAAAATATATTTCCCCCTGCTGAACTTAAGAGGTACACTGCATACCTAGAGCATTTGGCACCCGTGGTGGATTCTATATCTGGCTGTTATAGATTCTATATCTAACAAAACAGCTGATCTCAAGTAGCATCTCTGCAAGCAGTAGAAGCTCAGACAGTTTAAAAGTGGGGTTAAAAAATAAATCTGCAAGTCTAATTCCACATGCACAACGCACCCACCATGTACCCCCTGAACAACTGGAGCGCATACAACCACCTTCCTAAAATGCATTCATAAAGGCCGAGCTATTCCCATGGTTGTGCTGTCAGAGTTGCACAAGTGTACACCTAACATGATGCACATACTGGGCCTTTAGCACCTTCTTTACAGCTCAGTAAGAAGTTTGCCTATAAAAAAAAATACCCTGTTAATAACCGGAGCAGCCCCAGTCACCATTTAGCTTTACCATGTGTACCTTATGGATGGGTGCTTCAAAAAAATTAAATACAAAAATGAAAAAAAAAGGTTCCTCCTGTAGGCTAGACCCAAGGTAACACCAGTGGCTTGTAATGAAGCACAAGTTCTCCATCAATTTCCTTAATATATTAAAAGGACCCACAGCCACAAAAACATGGCAGGAGGTGAATTGCACAGGTCAAATTTTGCTTCAAATTCTTTAGAAAAAGAGAAATGCAATTCTTTACAGGTGAACATAGTGCCCAACAATATACAAATCTAAAATTTTACAGTATACTTACGCCCGGTCACTTCCGCTGTGTCTATCAAACTCGCGCTTGCCCCTTTGGTTTTCATTTTCCATGTTCCTTGGGAATCCACCTCTTCCTCTGCCACGTGAGCCCCCTCTCTGGTTTGCAACCCAACTTCTGACTTGCCTCTCTTTCTCAAAGCTTTGTTTGGAAAAAGAGAAAAGGGAGAGAAGGAAAATAAAAATAAGCCATCTACTCTGTTAAGTTATTTTAACATCTCAGTTGGGGGGGGGGGGGGGACGACGACACATTCTGACTGCCAATTTATAGTCATGAGGATTAACCTGTAAGCACCGGAGCCGCATTGCAAAGTTGCTAAAAAAAAAAAAACGACTCACCGATAGTCAAAAAGATGCGATTCAGAATTGAAGCTTGTTCAAATGTAAACAATGGTAAACAGTTAACCAGGCAACCAGCATTTCCAGAAGGACAGACTAGCAATGCGAATCTACAACCTCCTTCATGTGAGGTTGGTGAAGAAAGTCATGATGCCAAAGAGTTTCCAGATAGAAGACAGGAAGCTCTGCCTAGGTGGCTTAAAACAAAAAGTAGGGTATATTTTTTTTACATAAAAAAATATTAGGTCTGCTTTAGTAGTCTTCCACCTTAACTGGCTCTAGTATGCACACTAGACCAAGATTCTTAAGGGGCTAAAATAATCTTAACGGTTCCACTTCAAAATATTGCAAACATACACAGCATCCCCCCCCCCAAAAGATTAGCCCCCCTCACATTTGACATACTTGTCATTGCTGTAATCCATGTTTTTTTCAATGATATTTGGACGAAATTCCCTGAATGCCATTCTGCGTTCTGTTCTGTCCACTTTCACTTCAGCGCCGTTGTTTTCATTCTGAGTTACCTTCTGTAAAGTTGGTTTTGGAGCACGCTTCTGGTCTAGAGGGGGTGAACTAGTTAGACACTCAAAGCATTTCTAAACCCAAAAAAAAATGCAATAGTGCAGCCTACCGGTCCTATGATTTGGTAGCCGAGTTAGTTCTTTCCAGGTTTTACACCTTGACTTTCACCCAGTGATACTGCCAACACCTTGTCCTAAAGCCAACACCTTGTCGCCCAGAAGTTTTAAACCTGGCACCTGGGCTACTGCCTGCATGCTTCCCCCCCCCCCCCCATGTACCCCAGCAAAATGGGTGGCGCTGGGAGCAGAGAGATATAGAATAGATATATCCATCTTACAGTGGAACCTCGGATTGCGAGTAATGCGGTTAACGAGCACTGTATTTAAAAAAAAAAAAAATTAAACTCAGTTTGTGAGTGGTGTCTCGCAAAAAGAGCAGGATTCAGGCCAAAGCGATGTGCAGTACCACGTTTGGCCTAGGTGGGGGGCACCGGAGCCAAGCAGCGCCGTTCAGGAATGCTCGGAAATACTCCGTTCAGGAGCCTTGGAGGTCAGCCGAGCTGTCCTCTGGCCTTTCCAGGCAGTTTCCGAGGCTCTCCAGCACCCCCCCTCCCACTTATGGCCGCATGTGGCATTGCATGCCATAGAAGTCAATGCGGAACAAATTTTCCTTTCCATTGACTTCAATGGGGAAACTCGGTTTGATATGCGAGTACTTTGGATTACAAGCATTCTCCTGGAACGGATTATGCTCGTAATAAGGTTCATCTGTTGAATATTTATATATTTCACCCACGCATCTCAAAAAATTAAATTTCAGTAATTAAATTTAAAAAGTGAGACGTACTGTAGATTACACAGTGATATTTCAAGCCTCTTCATTGATTGTGGCTTACAGCTAGTGAAAACCCAAAACGCAGCATCTCAGAAAATTAGAATGTTGTGAAAAAGTGAAATATTGTAGACTCATGGTGTCATTCTAATCAGCCAATTAACTCAAAACACCTGTAATGGTTTCCTGAGCCTTTAAATGGTCAGTTTGGTTCAGTAGGTTACACAATCACAGGGAAGACTGCCAACTTGATAGCTGTCCAGAAGACAGTCATTGAAACCCTCCACAAGGACAAGTCACAAAAGGTCATTACTAAAGCTGGCTTTTCACAGAGTGCTGTATCCAAGCATATTAATAGAAAGTTGAGTGGAAGGAAAAGTGTGGTAGAAGGTGCACAAACAGGGATAACAGCAGCCTTGAGAAGATTGTGAAGCAGAGGTCATTCAAGAATTTGGGGGAGATTCACAAGGAGTTGTCAGACACACAAACACACACTGTCGCATTCCTTGCGTCAAGCCACTCCTGAACCAAAGACTTACTCGGGCTAAGGAGAAAAAGACTGGACTGTTGCTCAGTGATTCAAAAGTTCACTTTGGATGGAAGTAAAATTTTGCATTTCATTTGGAAATCAAGGTCTGAGTCTGGAAGAATAGAGAAGCACGGAATCCAAGCTGCACGGAGGTCCAGTGTGAAGTTTCTCTGTCAGTGATGATTTGGGGAGCCATGTCATCTGCTAGTGTAGGTCCACCGTTTTAATGAAGTCCAAAGTCAGCACACCCTCTACCAGGAAATTCTAGAGCACTTCGGGCTTCCCTTCGTTGACCAGCTTTGAGATGGCGATTTAATTTTCCAGCAGTACTTGGCACCTGCCCACACTGCCAAAAGTACCAATACCTGGTTTAATGTTCATGGCATCACTGCTTGATTGGCCAGCACACTTGCCTGACCTAAACCCCATAGAGAATCTGTGGGGTTTTGTCAAGAGGAAGAGACACCAGACCCAATACAGACAAGCTGAAGGCTGCCATTAAAACAACCTGTGCTACCTCAGCAGTGGCAAAGGTTAATCACCTTCATGTCACGCTCCATTGATTAATGCAAAATGACCCCAAACCACGTATTGAGTTCATACTATACATGGACACACTTTTCAGTAGGCCAACATTTCTGTATTAAAAAGTTTATTGGTCTTATGTAATGTGATTTTCTGAGATACTCAATTTCGGGTTCTCACTAGCTGTAAGCCATAATCAGTTAAAAAAAAAAAAGCTTAAAATATATCACCAATGAATCTATACAATATACAGTCAGGGCCATGAATATATTGGGACATCGACAGTTCTAATCTTTTTGGCTCTATACACCACCACAATGGATTTGAAACGAAACAAGATGTGCTTTAACTGCAGACTTTCAGCTTTAATTTGAGGGTATTTACATCCAAATTATGTGAACGGTGTAGGAATGACAACAGTTTGTATATGTGCCTCCCACTTTTTACAGGACCAAAAGTAATGGGACAGATTAACAATCATAAATCAAACTTTTTAATCAAATATTCTTTATTTTTATATAAACATTCTTATACATATAGTACTTCCTTCCATATGCAATATAAATATTTAACCACAAGCAATAAAAGGAATCCCCACCTCCACCCACCTTTTCACATTTCCACTGCCTCTCTCCTCCCCCTCATCCCTCCCTCTCATCCATACCTCCACCTCTATCCATTGTTTCCATATATTCATGAATTTTTCTATTTCCTCTTATTATATATAAATTCTTCTTTTCTAATAGTATTGTCTATTACTTTCCTCCATTCTATCCCTGTTGGGGGGTCTTTTGCTTGCTACCTTTGTGCTATAAGTTTCCTACCTTGGAACAGACACCTTAATATTGCCGTTTGTGTATCTCCTGGGATTCCCCTTTCTTCTATCAGGCCTAGCACACAGTCTGGCCTCTGGTTGTAAATATGTCCCAAATACAAAATTTATTCCATCTATTCTCTTTCCAATAGAAGTACAGCTTGGGGCATCTCCAAATCATGTGTATCAAGTCTCCCTCGTCGTTTCTGCATCTCTGGCACTTCGCATCTTGTCTCCTACCAAACTGGAGCATTCTTTGCAGAGTATAATATGCTCTGTGTGTTAGGTATAATTGTGAAACCATTTGAGAGGGAGAAAGTGTGACTCTTGGACCCGCTTCTAATATCCTCTTCCACTGTTCTTGGACCCATATCCCTTTCCCATTTTCCCTTGTTCTTAATGTCATGTCTCTCTTCCTGATCTACCTCGCTTATGCACTTTATACATCTCAGATATTATCCCTCTAGATGTATCCACATTTACTAACCTACGGAACTGGGGCATTTCATTCCATACTGGTGTCTCCTGCCCAAATTGCACGTTCAAGGCATGCCTGACCTGTAGGTATCTGTAGAATGATTTATTGGGAACCGAGTACTCCATCTCCTGGAATGTTGTTATTCTCCCCTCTTTAAAAAGCCGTTTTAGAAGGTGTACACCACACATCCCCTTCCTCAATTTTCCCCATAATTTTGAGCTCTTTTAGATTGATTTTATTCTCCCCTATCTGGGATAATAGCAAACTTTGAAAGAAAAAAATTGCGCTCAAAATCAACTACTAGGATATAACAAACTGATAGACAAATATACGTATATGCAACATGTATGATAACATGATAGTCCCATATGGTGCTTGTGCCCAATAAAGACTCCTATGGACTGGTGCTCAAACTGGGTGCCCCACATAGTTCGTCCACACATTGCGGTGAGTGCACATCAGGCATGTGGGGATACCCCGAACTCAGATCCTTGGGATGACGTCTTGTTGATAGAGATGTTGCTCATAGGGATAAATGGGGATCAAGAGAGAAAGCCTCATTGTGCAATGCCGTTTAAAACATTTAATTCCACAAAAAAAAAGGGTTACACTTACATTGCCGAGTGCCTGATAGTCCTGGCACCCGGCATGTATAGCAGGCGATTGATTAAAGGGTAATCGACCCTGAACGGGATAATCCTAATAGTGTCCTGGTGCACGATTCCCTGTTGGTTTCATTTGGGGCAGAATACCTCGACGTTTCGGCCACAGGGCTATCAGGAAACAAGGTATTACTTCCGCCCCAATTGAAACCACCAGGGAATCGTGCACCAGGACACCGCTATTAGGATTATCCTGTTCAGGGCCGATTACCTTTTAATCAATCGGCTGCTATACATGACGGGTGCCAGGACTATCAGGCACTCCACAATGCAAGTGTAACTTTTTATTCTGTGGAATAAAAGGTTTTAAACGGCACTGCACAATGAGGCTCTTGATCCCCATTTATCCCTATCAACAAGACGTCATCCTAAGGATCTGAGTTCAGGGGATCCCTACATGCCTAATCGACCATACTAGCGATAGTTGGTCCACACATTGTGGTGAGTGCACATCTATGTGGGGCACCCAGTTTGAGCACAAGCACCATATGGGACTATAGGTTATATATACGTATATTTGTCTACCAGTTTGTTATATATCCTAGTAGTTGATTTCTAGCGCAATTTTCTTTCAACCTATATTGCTCTGTTGGCATATAGCAAGTTTATTTTGCAGCTGATCTGGAATGCATAGACCTCACCAGACGCTGGAATTCATCCCTGGTGATGCTCTGCCAGGCCTCTACTGCAACCGTCTTCAGTTACTGCTTGTTCTTGGGGCATTTTCCCTTCAGCTTTGTCCACTTTTTCCTTAAACTCTTTGGTTTTTTCGCAGTATGCTTCGGGTCATTGTCCATCTGCACTGTGAAGCGCCGTCCAATGAGTTATGAAGCATTTAGCTGAATATGAGCAGATATTGCCCAAAACTTCAGAATTCGTCCTGCTGCTTTTGTCAGTCACATCAATAAATGAGAACCAGTTCCATTGGCAGCCATACATGCCCACGCCATGAACAGCCCCGCCCAGGGGGGGGCGGTCCCTCCAGGCATAACCCTCCTACCTGCAGCCCTCAGTTCGTAATAAAGCAGTACAAACCTTAAAAAAAGGGTGGGTGCTGTGTCAGTCCATGGACGTCAGACGGATTTTACGGTGAGTACAAAAATCGTATTTTCTCTTACCGTCCATGGACTGACACAGCCTCTTCATACCGAAACACGAGACGTCCCAAAGCAGTATCAAGAAGAGGGTGGGAGCAGTAGTAAAAGGAAAAAACAAGCTTCACTCCAAACAAGCAGAGCTCCTCAACGGAGGAGTTGCAACTTTAAACAGCGGCCTGCAACACCTTGCAGCCGAAGGAAGCATCCGAAGATGCAGCCACATCAACCTTATAAAAAAAAAAAAAACTTAGAAAAGGTATGTGCAGACGACCAGGTCGCCGCCTTGCACACTTGTGCAACCGACACTTGATGTCGAAAAGCCCAGGAAGCACCAATTGCCCTGGTGGAATGTGCCGTAACTGGAAAAGGAGGCGCCCGCCCCTTAAGGACATAGTCCTGTACGATGGTCTGCCTGATCCACCTAGAAATGGTGGCAGGCGCAACTGCTTGGCACTGTTGTGGACCTGACACAGCCACAAAAAGCGATTCAGACTTCCGAATGGGAGCAGTAACAGACAGGTACACCCGCAAGGCACGTACCACGTCTAGCGTGTGAAGCGCAAACTCTGGGATGCGATGGATGAGGACACAAGGCCGGAAGAACAATGTCCTCATTAAGGTGAAAGGCCGAGACATTCTTTGTGAGAAAAGGTCGCAGACGCAACACAGCCTTATCCTTATGGATAATCAAGTAAGGCAGCTTGCAAGACAATGCCGCCAACTCAGACACCCGTCTGACAGAAGTGATGGCTACCAGGAAAGCCACCTTCTGAGACAAGGTCAAGAGAGGGATATCTGATGTTTTCAAAAGGAGTTTCTTGAAGAACCGAGAGCACCAAATTCAGATCCAAGGAGGGAGAGGAGGTTTGACAGGGAGGGGGGGGGGGGAAATCACATGGCGAACCCCCTGCACAAATGTGCGAATCAAGGAATGGCCCGCTAACGGTCGTTGAAAGAAGACAGCCATGGCCGAAATCTGACCCTAGAGGGTACTTAAAGCCAGCTTTTGGGTCACACCACGCAGTAAGAACAGCAGAATCCTGGAAACGGAATACGTCCGTGGACGCCAATCTAGCTCCTCGCACATAGTGATGCAAGCCTTCCAGGTACGGTGAGATCTTCCTGGGAGGAAGATTTCCTTGCCCTTAGCATGGTCGAGATGACCGAATCTGAGAGACCTTGGTCCCTCAGCACCTGGCTTTCAATAGCCATGCCGTTAAAGCCAAGGACTGTAAAGTAGGATGAAGTATGGGACCTTGAGACAGGTCCTCCCGCAGAGGTAGTCGCCAGGGAACGTCCACGACTAGCCGCACAAGATCAGCGTACCAATGGCACCACGGCCAATCCGGAGCAATGAGGATCACCGGAATGCCCTCGGCCTCTACCCTGCGAAGCAGACAGGGAAGCAACTGCAGCAGAGGGTAGGCATACATCAGGCGATACTGCCCCCACGGGGCAACTAACGCGTCTGCCCAGGGGTCCCTGGACCTGGCCACAAACCGCGACACCTTGCGATTGAGTCGAGGCCCACATCCGGCGTGCCCCACCGCTGGCAAAGGAGTTGGAACACACTTCTGGATGCAAGGACCAACGTCTGACGGCTCAGATAGTAGGCCTGCCAGTTGTCTATTCCTGGAATATAAACGGCCGACACGCTTCTTTCCGCCCACCGTAGGATGTGGGCGACCTCGGACGCCGCAGCTGAGCTCCGCGTTCCCCCCTGATGGTTGAAATAAGCCACTGCTGTGGCATTGTCCGATTGGATCATGACCAAGCGGCCCTGCAGCCTCTCCGACCATGAGAAGAGGCACAGTCTGATTGCCCGGAGTTGAACATTAATCAGTAGATGGGATTCGGCCGGGGTCCAAAGCCCTTGAGCTTAGAGGACTCCCCAAACTCCCCCCCCCCCCAGCCCGTTAGGCTGGCATCTGTCGTGATCACCGTCCACTGGATAGGAAGGAACGACTTCCCGGTCCGAAGGGCCGGGGATCTCAACCACCACGTCAGGGACACCCTGACCGGGTGACTCACCTGGATCTGAAGATCCCAAGACAACGGGGACTTGTCCCAAGTGGACAGGATCCCCCTCTGTAGGACATGTGCGAAACTGGGCATACGGAACTGCCTCCCAGGAGGCCATCATGAGTCCCAGGACTCATGCAGAAACGGATTGACGACCATTTTCAGGACATCAGAACCCGCACCGCAGACAGTCTGCAACTTCTCCAAAAGGTAGGAATACTTTCGCCTCCGAGGAGTCCAGGATCAAACCTAGATACTACAGACGCTGAGTCGGAACCAGGATAGACTTCTGAGTGTTCAGGAGCCACCCGAATTCTGAGGGTCTGACTATCGTCACATTTTCTTCTAACTCTGAGCCAGAGTCTGCTCTCAGAAGATCGTCCAGCGAAGACGCTAAGCCGAAGGGAAGTGCCACAAATTGATAGTGGACTTCGCCGATCACAAAGAGCACAAACTTCTGGCGACTTGTGCAGATTGGGACATGCAAATAGGCGTTCTTGATGTCCAAGGATGCCAGAAAGTCCCCGGGGTGGAGCGCAGCAACCACTGTGCGAATGGATTCCACGCGGAATCTTTGAACCTTCACAAAGGCATTTAGGTCCTTGAGATCCAGAATTGGACGGACTCCGTCCTTCGTTGGGACCACAAAGATTCAAATAAAATCCCTGAAACATCTGATGGTACCGGCACAATTACTCTGCACCTGAGCAAGTCCTGCACAGCCCCTAAGAGGGCCGCCCGACGCGCTGGAAGGAGAGGGAGATTTGAGGGAAAGAACCTGTTTGGAGGCCAGGAGCGGGACTCTATCATGTACCCAGAGGTGACCACCTCGCACACCCACCGGTCGGAGATCCACCGATCCGTGAACCAGCGAAGCCGTCCCCCCACCCCAGAGTCAGGCGGGGCAAGACTTCATGCGGTGGCGGACTTGGGAGCTGGCTTGGTCAGTTTACGCACACAGGGATGCTTCTGTCCACCAGCCGCACTTTTCAGCCTGGGAGGGCTTACCCATGGACTCGACGAAAAAGCTCTTTTGGGCTGGAAAGGAGGGGCCCGGCTTACGGCGGGGCTCCTTACACTTAGTAGCCGCCTGAGGAATGAGGGTGCCCTTACCCCCCGTGACATCCTTAATGTCATCCAGGGCAGCAAACAGCCTACCGCCCTTAAAGGGCAAGTCAGTCAGGAGCTTTTTAGAGGCCAGGTCAGCAGATCAGCATTTCAACCAGATAAGACACTGCAACACCACCGCATACACTAGAGATTAAGGGAGCAGCGTCCAAAGTGGTATCGCACACACACTAGGCCCTGTGCCAGTTGGTGGGCAAGTGGCAATGGTTTCTGGAAGATTATGCTCCTGCACAGTCTGGTGCAAAATCTTTGCCCATTCCGTGAGTGTCTGAGACACTAGGGTCACCGCTACAATAGGACGCAAGGCGGATCCCAGCAAGGCGAACATGGCTCTGCTCACCACTTCTGACCTCCTGTCAGTGGGGTCCTTAAAGGCAGGAGTCCCCTCCATCAGGAGAGTTGTGGCTTTATTCAAACGGGCGACCGGGGGGGGGGGGGGTCGACCACCGGAGGAGAGGCCCACTTTTTAATCAGGGCCTCCTCAAAAGGGTACCTAGTAGACAGATGCTGCGGGAGCGCAAAAGTCTTCTGCGGCTTTTCCCAAACCTGATCTTTGAACCTGTTAAAGAAGGGCATGTAAGGAAAAACTTTAGAAGGCTTAGCTTTAAAAGAACCAAAAAAAGGAGAAAGCTTCCGCCTGAGGTTCCCCAGCCACAGCATCCAGCTTGAGAGTGTCCCTCACAGCATCAATAAGTTCACTTACAAGCACCCTGTCTTTTGCCGACTCAGAGCAGGAGTCTTCCTCATAAGGAATGTCCTGTTAAAAAAAATATCAAAAAATTATGAGCTAGGGTCCTGAGCTGCAGCTAGGCCCATATCTGAATCAGAGCACTCCCCTACTGGAGATTGTGTGGGGAGAGGGCGCTTCATAGCCCCTGTGCGTTCGCACACCGCTTCCATCCCGACAAAAAAGGTTTCCAGGACTGCCGACAACTGGTCCATAGGGACCGCAGGTGCTGAAGCACCGCCTGTTGCCTCTCACATGAATGGGGAAGCAGGTGAACCAAACTATACTCGCCACTCAGAATTTTTCCACAATAAAAGCAAAAAAAAATCAGCCCTCTGGCTGCGCTGACTGGGGGGGGGGGGGTTACCCATGGTTCCGCTTCCTTTGCTGCGTGGAGAGTGGAGTATCACGCCGTTGCAGGAGCGATAGAGGCCAAACCAAAAACGTGCGCGGCTCCAAGAAAATGGCAGCTGCAATGAAACTGCGCCATAGAGATCCACGGCAAAAATGGCCGCCATGCACGCCAATGCAAAAAAAAGTGACAAAAACATGGCGCCGAACTGCGCCCAGGCCCAAAATCACAGAAAACCTCCACAGCCATATGCAGACACCCATGAGCCCCCCCCCCAGGCCAGAGTGACCCCCAGGCACCACAGCACCAAAGTAAGGTGACATGACAAAAAAAAAAACAAGGGGGAGACAGGGAAAATCCCCCATGCAGGGAACACAGCATGTACTCACCTGCGGAGGCAGGAGATACTACTTACCCATCCCAGAGGGACCCACTGATGTGTTCCTGACGGACCTATCAGTGCGGTACTGAGTAGCTGTCGGCCCAGTCCGAGCAGGTCGTGAACAGTCGCACGCCGGAGCGAGGAATCAGCACGCTCAATGGTCGGACAGGGAAGACTACGAGGATATCTTGTACCCAACCTGTTGCCCAGCCGACAGTTGATAGATCTCAAAAATAAAATTCCTAAAAGGAATGAAAAAACCTCAGGAGACTGGCTCCTAAGAGAAAAAAAAACTGAGGGTTGCAGGTCGGAGGGTTATGTCCGGAGGGACTGCCCCCTTGGGCAGGGCTGTTCACCTCTGGTTTTTAGAATGTATGTTTTAACAATCTAACATTCCGCCTAGGCTTCTCCTGCAAGCAGGGACATAAACCCATGCGTTTCAGTATGAAGAGGCTGTGTCAGTCCATGGACGGTAAGAGAAAGTAAATTTTAAGACTGTTGGCACCTCCTAGGAGTGTATTAGGTTACAATCGCATGGACGATCAACACCAGTGTGAAAGGCGGCAGCAGGAATCTGCCATTTTCTGCTGCAGTTTCAGAGCCAGCGATTGCATGCGGTGATCACTACTGGACTCACCAGAGTAAGACTCTAGCTTATGACTGCAAGCAGCCTTTATATAGGACAGGCTAAGACTGCAGCGAGTGTGCAGGTGAGTAAAGCTTCATGTACACTAGTCTACATTCACTGCGGCCAAATTACTACTATCCGGATAATTTCACGCTCAGGAAAGTGAGGTTTAACCTCACCTAAACGGGGCAGCTCTAAACTGCTAAAAGTCTGCATCTTTGGACACATGGGCTTTTATTTTTCCGAGTTTAGAAGCTTTGGCAAAAACATCAAAAGCTCCTAAATTCAAGTTAGGCTTCATGTACAGCTCCTTGCAGCTCCTAAGGGTCTTCGCAGATGAACTTAAGTTTAAAGTGGGTATTATTACCATACACATGTAGCACTCTGAAGTTTAGGCAGTGTTAATATCAAATTTAGTTGCCAGGCGATAGTTGCCTTAGCAAATTGTTGGATTAATTGATTTCCCCCCCAATTCTGGAATTGCTGCACTTCTGTCACTAGGTGGCCTGGTAGCTGGTGACATTGGATAAATGGGCATAGCAAGGACAGATGACTGAATGGGGTGTCCCAGCCAATTGTCAGGGGTTTCTTTAAGCCCCTTGGCCTGCTGGGAGAGCCTATTTGAGTGGAGTCAGGCGATTGGGTTTCTGTGCCACCTGGACGGTGTGGGTGGACTCATGTTATGCTGCCTGGGGCTGCTAAGTTGTCTGAGGGCCTATCCAGAAGCAAGAGAGCAACAGAGGGTTGGGACTGCAGGCTTGTAGTCCAACCAAAAGTAGCAGTTCAGCTGGACGGGGAACCAGCTGTGGCCAGAGGTAGAAGGGGAAGCTGTCACCACTAAAGGCACCATTCACCTTATCAGAGACCACACTGAGTAAGCTGAGGACAGTACCAGAGCAGACTTACAAGCCGGGGATGGTGATGAAAACCTCAGCAAGCGCCAAGTCAGGGACCTAGTGGGATAGCAGAGGTAATGCTTGGAGCATAAGTGCCAAGCCAGGGACCCAGCGTGTCAGCATGGGTGACGCTTGGAGTATCCAAATGCCAAGCCAGGGTCCCAGAGGGGGTGACGCTTGAGGAAGATACTGAGTGCCAACAGTGAAAAAGCTCAGAGGATCCAGTGGCTATTGGATCTGAAGAGTGAAGACCCATAGTGAGTGATTGTTGAGTAAGCTGGGAACTGTTAGTGTTAAATATTTAAATACAATTTCTGTTAGTAACTACTACAAGATTGTTGCCATAGGAGACAGCGGTCCTACCTATACAAAAGTGGTGTCCGGCTGGAGGCCTTGACCTGTATAGCAGTCTTCTATAGAAGGTTCAGAGTCTGCCAATTATCAGTGAAACCACTTAAGGGTGTCCTGGCCCCAACCCCCTCTCGCCCAGTTCTGGCCCCAAGTTCAATTATGGAGGGGCAATATGGTTACTGCAGCCACAGAGGGTAAATAAAAATGAATAGTTTTGAATTTGATGCTGTGCTCAAATTTAAATCAAATGCCCTCAAGAACAGACTCAAAGTGCTTCAAGCATAAAATGATAATTCTGCACTAGTGCCATTACGGATGCCATCAATTGCCCTGTTGACAGTGATGAAACATGTTGGGCAAAACCAAACGATTGCAGAATACAGGAAGGATTACTTCCCGTCAGGAGGAGGAGGAGGAGACTGGAAACTTGTCAGAGTGCAGGTACCAACCTCTGCTCTTCTGTGCATTTCTGGGAAAGTGAAAGCTATACAAATCTGTTTTAAATGTGAGTGATAGAGATAAACATCTCAATTAACATTGCTCAAAACTGACAAAAGCTATATAGTGCTGCAATATCTTGTATCCACCATTAGATCTAGCCTAGTCCTGCTTTGAAGAGGCTTTGTGCTAGAGTGCACGCAAAAAAGGTGAAGGCTTTACTCAGATACTGCACAGTCACTTCGCAAGTTTTGGTTTTTGGATTAGCTTCACGGACTTTGGGGCCATGTTTAACATCCATATTTTTTGCACACAAGTTGATATAAAATTTAAGTCCAATGTTAGCTTATCGGCACTACAGTTATTAACTGGCAATGTAGATGCACTATATCTGTAGAACGTTTGTTTTTTACACTAGCAGAGCATTTATCACATAATTTTGTGGTGTCAAATTGTGTGACTAAGCATAATGCCACCTTTCAGCAAGTACAAGGCAGTGAAATACTAAGGTGGTTAACACCCATTCATTACTAATCTAACATGGACATGACTATTACAAGTCCACTGTGCTCACTAGGTAATAACAGCATGCTTTGGGTAAAGCCTTCATCTCAGTTACTGAAAAAACACTGATTTCTCCTGTCCTTAGGACAGGATAACCAGCCTGTAAATTCTGAGAGTGGTGACTGCAAGCCGAGCGTCAGTCTAACACTGACAGCCCAGCCACCCCCCCCCCCCCTCACATTCCTGCTACTATGAATTTGGCTGTGCACGCATGCTTCCATCCCTATCTCAATGTATATATTCCTTCCTGCTTTCATTGTGGGTAAGATATGGACAGGCAGTCCACATATATGCAATATATTTTCTATACAACATTTTTCTCATGCATCTCATGCATGTCACTGTTGTGTGGGCGGTATGTTTTTCTTGGCGTCGCTATGGTCTTTTTTGCCTAGGGAACTGCGACGTGCACCGGGGGTCCTCCCCTTCTTTCCTTGTCGCCTTTGGTTGGAGGTTTGGGTGGATGTCCCGCTGCGCGTCTATGCCACGCCTCCAGGCTTCGGACACATGACGTCAACTACGTTGATGCCGTCGCCTTGGATACCTCACTTGGCATCCACATGAGGGGATAATTTTGGCGCCACTCGCCAAGCGGTCTTCGCTCGGGTTTGGAGCCTCCTCTTTCCCTCTGACGCCTGCGTGACGTTGGCGGCAACCATTGGTCACAGCGGAGTACATATACTCTTTTCCTTTTGGAAACGGGAACTTCCCGGTTTTGGGTCAGTTTTTCTGGGACACAGGGCACGCCAGCACACGTGTTCTTATGCTAGGATACAAGGTAATACTTGAGCCCCCTCTATCTACTTTTTCATGCTGGTTAGGTATTTTATTACTTCTTTCCACACATCGTTTTCTCTCTTCACTATGGGCCACAATATGATTGTCTTTCATCTTGTGAGTCTGCCCAACACTACATTACGGTTCTGCCATTCCTACTAATATCTTTTCCATTTCCCATTACTTCTTCCTCTACGAGCACTGGTGTCCCTGCCCCACCACCTATTTATCCCTCCATCTATATAATACTATATACTATTATATTCCCAGATGATCAGTTCCCATGCAATAGTAGTATCCGTGGCCTCGCTTTGGTACTTGCCACCGCACCCAATATTTGTTAGCTTGTAAGAATATATGGGGGGGAATGGTTGTATCACTGCCCCTCCCCTTATCTTTGTGTTCAGTTACTCACTGTTCACCCTTATACTTTTTAGATATCCCCTTCGCATTGCTCCGATGAGTGACAAGCAGTCACAAAACGTGTAGAGCTACAGATGCGACTATCATTAATGCACACGCTGCCTTGAGTAACAAATGCCACCTATATGTGTTTACAGTCAGAGGTCATCTCCACATGTGTGGTTTCGGCACTTGTGTGTTCAATTCTTGGGTACTGCCCAATAATATTTTATGCGATTTTAGATAAGATGGATTGCTAGCTACAATTTATCATTGTGCTTTGATGTCATTTATGTATGTTAGATTATGGAATAATAGGATTTTGTACTCACCGTAAAATCCGTTTCTCTGGCATCCATGGACTGACACAGCGTGTCTTATACACCTTTACACGTGGGTTATGTCCCTGCTTGCAGGAGAAGACCTAGGCAGAATGTGAGATGTTACATACATTCTAAACAGCCAGAGCTGAACAGCCCCGCCCAGGGGGCGGTCCCTCCGGGCATAACCCTCCCACTGCAGTCAGCAGACCTCAGTTCGTAACACAGTACAAACTTAAAAAGAAGGGTGGGTGCTGTGTCAGTCCATGGATGCCAGAGAAACGGATTTTACGGTGAGTACAAAAATCCTATTTTCTCTTGTCATCCATGGACTGACACAGCGTGTCTTATACACCTTTACACGTGGGATGTCCCAAAGCAGTGTCAAGAGGGATGGGAGCAGTATAAATGGAAAACCAAAAACTTCACTCCAAACAAGGCAGAGCTCCTCAACGGAAGAGTTGCAACATCAAACAGCGGCCTGCAACACCTTGCGGCCGAAGGAAGCATCCGAAGATGCAGCCACATCAACCTTATAAAACTTAGAAAAGGTATGAACAGACGACCAGGTCGCCGCCTTGCACACTTGTGCAACCGACGCTTGATGTCGGAAAGCCCAGGAAGCACCAATTGCCCTGGCGGAATGTGCCGTAACCGGAAAGGGAGGCGCCCGCCCCTTCAGAGCATAAGCTTGAATGACGGTTTGTCTGATCCACCTAGAAATGGTGGCAGACGAAACCGCTTGGCCCCGTTTTGGCCCAGAGACAGCCACAAATAGTGAGTCAGACTTCCGAATAGAAGCAGTAGCAGACAGGTACACCCGCAAGGCTCGTACCACATCCAAAGTGTGTAGCGCAAACTCTCTGGGATGCGATGGGTGAGGACACAAGGACGGGAGGACAATGTCCTCGTTTAAGTGGAAGGCCGAGACCACCTTTGGCAGAAAGGAAGGTCGCGGACGTAACACCACCTTATCCTTATGGATGATCAAAAAGGGCGACTTGCAGGACAAGGCCGCCAACTCAGACACTCGTCTAATGGAAGTAATGGCCACCAAGAAGGCCACCTTCTGAGACAAAGTCAAGAGGGGAATATCTCTAATATTTTCAAAGGGAGGTTCCTGGAGGACCGAGAGCACCAAATTCAGATCCCACGGGGGGAGAGGAGGCTTGACAGGGGGGAGCACATGGCGAACCCCCTGCACAAAGGTGCTAACCAAGGATGACCCGCCAGCGGTCGCTGAAAGAAGATGGCCAAGGCCGAAATCTGACCCTTAATGGTACTCAAAGCGAGCTTTTGAGTCACGCCACGCTGCAGAAAATGCAGGATTCTGGGAACGGAATACGTTCGTGGGCGCCAGTCCAGCTCTTCGCACATGGCGATGTAAGCTCTCCAAGTACGGTGATAGATCCTTCTGGAGGAAGACTTCCGTGCCCTTAACATGGTCGAAATGACCGAATCCGAGAGACCTCGGTCTCTCAGCACCTGGCTTTCAATAACCATGCCGTTAAAACCAGAGACTGTAAAGCAGGATGAAATATAGGACCTTGAGACAGAAGGTCCCCCCGTATCGGTAACCGCCAGGGAACGTCTGCGACGAGACGTACCAGATCGGCGTACCAGTGACGCCGAGGCCAATCCGGAGCAATGAGGATCACCGGAATTCCCTCGGTCGCTACCCTGCGGAGCAGGCGAGGGAGCAACTGCAGCGGAGGATAAACGTATATCAGGCGATACTGACCCCATGGGGCCACCAACGCATCCGAGGCATCCGCCCAGGGATCCCTGGATCTGGCCACAAACCGACACCTTGCGATTGAGTCGAGAAGCCATCAGGTCCACATCCGGCGTGCCCCACCGTCTGCAAAGGAGTTGAAAGACCTCCGGGTGCAAGGACCACTCCCCCTGGTCCAGCGTCTGGCGACTTAGATAGTCCGCCTGCCAATTGTCTACGCCCGGAATGTAGACGGCCGACAGAGCCGGCACGCTTCTTTCGGCCCACCTCAGGATGCGGGCGACCTCGGAAGCCGCAGCTGAGCTCCGAGTCCCCCCTTGATGGTTGACATACGCCACTGCTGTGGCGTTGTCCGATTGTATCCTGATGGCGTGACCCTGTAGTTTCTCCGACCATGAGGAGAGGCACAGTCTGATTGCCCGTATCTCCAGCACATTGATCGGTAAGAGGGCTTCGTCCGGAGTCCAAAGCCCTTGGGCCGACAGGACTCCCCAGACTCCCCCCCCCCCCCCCAGCCCGTCAGGCTGGCATCCGTCGTGATCACCGTCCATTGGATGGGGAGGAATGACTTCCCGGACCGAAGAGCCGGGGACCTCAACCACCACGTCAGGGACGCCCTGACCAGGTGACTCACCTGGATCTGAAGATCCAAGGACAACTGGGATTTGTCCCAAGTGGACAAGATCTTTCTGTAAGGCCCTGGTGTGCGCTTGGGCATAAGGAACGGCCTCGAAGGAGGCCACCATGAGTCCCAGGACTCTCATGCAAAAGCGGATTGACGACCATTTTCGGGACGTCAGCACCCGTACTGCAGACTGAAGAGTCAGTAGTTTGTCTGGAGGTAGGAAGACTCTTGCTTCCAAGGAGTCCAGAATCAGACCTAGATACTCCAGACGCTGAGTAGGGACTAGAACCGACTTCTGAACGTTCAGGAGCCACCCAAACTCCCTGAGGGTCTGACTGACGATAGTCACACTTTCTTCCAATTCTGAGCCACTGTCTGCTCTTAGAAGGAAATCCAGATAGCCCACGATAGCAATGCCTCGCTGTCTCAGCAAAGCCAGGACCGGAGCAAGCACCTTGGTGAACACCCTCGGTGCCGAGGCCAGGCCGAAGGGAAGAGCCACAAATTGATAGTGGACTTCGCCGACCGCAAAGCGCAGAAACTTCTGGTGGCTTGCGCAGACCGGAACATGCAAGTAGGCGTCCTTGATGTCCAAGGATGCCAGAAAATCCCCTTGACGGAGTGTAGCGACCACCGTGCGAAGGGATTCCATGCGGAATTTTTGCACCTTCACGAAGGCATTCAGGGCCTTGAGGTCCAGGATCGGCCGAACCCCGTCCTTTTTTGGAACAACAAACAGATTCGAGTAGAACCCCTGAAACCTCTCCTGGGACGGAACCGGCACAATTACTCCGGACCCGATCAAATCCTGTACAGCCCCCAAGAGGGCTGCCCGACGGGCAGGAAGGAGAGGGAGATTTGAGGGAAAGAATCTGTCTGGGGGCCAGGAGCGGAACTCTATTCTGTATCCTGAGGTGACCACCTCACACACCCGCCGGTCGGAGATCCGGGAGGTCCACCGATCCGTGAACCTGCAAAGTCGTCCCCCCACCCCAGAGACGGGCGGGGGCAAGACTTCACGCGGAGGCGGGCTTGTTCGGCTTACGCACCCAGGGGCGCTTGTGCCCGCCAGCCGCACTGTTGTCAGTCTGGGATGGCTTACCCGTGGACTCTGACGGACGAAAAAAAAACTTTTTGCTGGAAAGGAAGGACCCGGTTTACGTCGGGCCTCCTTACCCTTGATAGTTTGAGGAAGGAGAGTGCTTTTACCTCCCGTGACATCCTTGATGATGTCATCCAGAGCAGCACCAAAAAGTCTACCACCCTTAAAAGGTAGATCCGTCAGGAGCTTCTTAGAGGCTAGGTCAGCAGACCAGCATTTCAACCAGATGAGACGACGCAATACCACCGCCGAGACAGAGGCCCTGGATATTAAAGGGGCCGCGTCCAACGTGGCGTCGCACACATATATCAGACCCTGCACCATCTGGTGGGCCAGAGCAATAGTGTCTGGAGGAAGGTTATACTCCTGCACAGTTTGGTGCAAAATTTTTGCCCATTCCGTGAGTGTCTGAGACACAAGGGTCGCCGCTACTACGGGCCGTAGGGCGGATCCCAACAAGGCGAACATGGCTCTACTCACCACTTCTGACCTCCTGTCAGTGGGGTCCTTAAACGCAGGAGTCCCCTCCATCGGGAGAGTGGTGGCCTTGTTTAAACGGGCGACTGGAGGGTCGACCACCGGGGGAGAAGCCCACTTTTTAAGCAGGGCGTCTTCAAAGGGGTATCTAATAGACAAACGCCGCGGGACCATAAAAGTCTTCTGCGGCTTTTCCCAGACCTGGTCAATGAGCTGGTCAAAGAAAGGTACATATGGAAAAACCTTTTTAGAAGGCTTGGTCTTAAAAGAACCAAAGGAGACTGTATCCGCCTGAGGTTCTGCGGTCGCAGCATTTAGCTTGAGAGCGTCCCTCACAGCATCAATGAGTTCACTAACAAGCGCCCTGTCATTTACTGACTCAGAACTGGAGTCTTCCTCACAAGGAATGTCCTGTTCAAAACCATCCAAATATTCAGAGCTAGGGTCCTGAGCAGCAATAACTAGGCCCATATCTGAAGCAGAGCACTCCCCTTGTGGAGATAAAGTGGGGAGAGGGCGCTTTTTTGCTCCCTTGTGCTCACACACAGCTTCCATCCTGGTCAGAAATGATTCCAGGACTGCCGACAACTGGTCCATAGGGACCGCAGGTGCTGGAGCACTGGCTGCTGCCTCTGGCATGTTAGGGGAAGCTGGTGACTGACTCCATAATGTCCCTCTCAGACCACCCACAGGCCGTGCAGACTGAAGTAGGGGAATGCCCAGGGAACCCACCAACCTGACCAGGACCGCTCGGTTCCGCCGCTCTGTCTCACTGCGCCGCGCTGCTCAGCGTGAGTGAGCTGAGAGGAGAGAGAGTGAGGAGATTCGCGCCGTTTCCAGCGGCGCTAGAGGCCAAACTAGTGCCAGAAAAGACGTGCGGCTACAAGAAAATGGCCGCCGCAATGTGCTCCGGCGGGCCCCGGCAAGATGGCCGCCGATGTAAAAATCAGCACACACAAAACATGGCGCCGAACGGCGCCCAGGCCTCTCACCTCCAAAAACAAAACAGCCCCAGCGAGTGCAGAGCAGCATGAGCCCCCCCCCCCAGGACAGTATGGCCCCCAGGCACCCCCCATAGTACAGCGCCAGCACTAGTGAACAGAGAGTGACATTAAAAACACAGGGGGAGACAGGGAAATCCCCCCACACAAGAAACACACAGCATGTACTCACCTGCAGCCAGGAGAGACTACTTACCCGTCCCCTGAGGGACCCGCTGGTGTGTTTCTGACAGAACTATCACAGTGCGGTACTGAGTAGCTGTCGGCCCGGTCCACCGCGAAAGATACAGCCGGACTGTTCTATCTTGAGAGGACCGCGGAGCTGGAAGCCCACCGGCCACCCCTGGAGTCGTGGGGCATGTCGTGAACTGAGTCTCACGCACACAAGGCGAGGATCAGCACGCTCGATGGTCGGACAGGGAAGACTACGAGGATATCTTGTACCCAACCTGTTGCCCAGCCGACAGTTGATAGAAGATCTCAAGAAGATCTCAAAAAAACATAAAATAGGAAAAAAAATCCCAAAAGAATAAAAAATAGGTCAGGAGACTGGCTCCTTAGAGAGCCACGTCTTCTCCTTCTGCTAGGCAGAAAAAAACTGAGGTCTGCTGACTGCAGGGACCGCCCCCCTGGGCGGGGCTGTTCAGCTCTGGCTGTTTAGAATGTATGGATAACATCTCACATTCTGCCTAGGTCTTCTCCTGCAAGCAGGGACATAACCCACGTGTAAAGGTGTATAAGACACGCTGTGTCAGTCCATGGATGACAAGAGAAAAAATATTTTTTACTACTTCATTGTTTTGTGCTCTCCAGCTGCATGCTTCATTTAAAGTCCCACTCCCCTTTCCTTTTATGCATACGAGCAGGGAGGAATACAGCTCCTCCTCCCAGTCCCACCCACACTATCCCAGCATGCTGCATCTTGAGGGGATGTGTGGGTGGGAAATATGAAAATCAGCAGCATTCCTGGCAGTGTGTGAATGATGCCTGAGATTCTAGCCTGGACCGTGGGTAAGTGTGTGCACTGCAGTACACTAATCACTGAACTGCATTATCTCCATCCCTTCTCTCCCCCATCTGTCTTCCTCCCCCTCTCCTGTTCTTTCAAGACATTCACAATTTACTTCACTTTGTTGTTAGGCAGGTAATATATGGTGCAAATTTCTTTCCTGCATCCACAGATTGCAGGAAAGAAACTTGCACGATTCCCCCATCAACAGACAGTGGTGACAGGGGAATATCCCTCCTGCCCAATGTATTCTCCCGACAAACCGTGATCACCACTAGTGGCCATAGCAACCACTAGTGATAATCATAAGAGAATCTGCTCATTAATGGTTCAAATCTCAGACAGTTCCTGCTGAACCAGCTGAGATTCAAACTGTCTATGGCTGGTCTTGGCTCTTAGGCAGCCCATACATCATTTTTCATTCAACTATTAGGTTGAATAAAAAAAAAAAAAAAAAAAAAATCAATTACCCCATCTACATGTAGCGCACCCACCTATCCCCCTCGTGCATTAAACTCTGCTCCTGGCAGGGGGAGACAGGAACACGGCACAATAAGCCCATACCCTCCTGTGTTAAGTGTTATTTTTGGGCCTTGTCTGCAGCCAAAGTCTAAAGTCCTCCTGAGAATGATTCTCACCTCTACCATGTGTAGATGCAAGTCCTTGAATTCCCCAGTAAGGTAAATGTCCACACCAGCTGAAAGTCCAACTCAATATTTATTCTCACTTGAATAGCAAATAGTCTCTTGGATAGAAGAAAGGTTGGAGCAAAGACAAAGGACAGCTCAAGTTGTGGAGGAGGTCCAGGCCCAAAACGTAGCTCAAACTCCGACTGTTCAGGTTTCTCAAACAGTTTTGACGCACGGTCTCTGCCACAGACCACGAGGTTGGTCTCTGCCACAGACCCTGTGGACAAGGTCACTGCCACTGACCTGGTGAACCTTTGTTTCTTCCTAGGACATGGCCCCTTTCAGGGAGAAGACGTCCCCCCAGCTTCCTTCACCGTGACCACAGCATCGGTCCCTCGGGAACAGATCCTCCCTTCTTAAGGCGCGGGTCCCCTAGCAGGCGGCACCCTGGACTCGTCGATCCCTAGCGGACCCCAGCCAAAGATTAATGGGCCCCGGGCCGTTGCTGCAGCTCCAGGGCCTTCATACCCAGGCAGTCAGAAACGGTGAGGTGGTACTTCACCCCAGGCTAAAGGTGACTGAGGTGGAACCGGGACACGGCCTCTGGGCCAAGGGCACCCGGAGATGAGCCACACGCACTCCCAGGCTGAAGGTGCCTTGGGGTGGATGAACCCAGATCAGAAGATGTCTGCCCTTTTATTTCCTCTCCCGGCATGCACAGCAGGTTCCCCGTCCCACTGTACGGCTGCCGAGAGGGGTCAAAAAAGGCACAGCACTGTATTGATAGTTCAACCCTGGCCCAATATGGCAGTGCCACCTATAGGCCACAGGGAACTCCACACCAATACTATCTCCTGAGGACAAAAATGGTCCATAACTCCTAACAATTTAAGGAGACACACAGAGACCGAGACAGAGACACACAGAGACCGAGACAGAGACACACAGAGACCGAGACAGAGACACACAGAGACCGAGACAGAGACACACAGAGACAGAGACAGAGACACACAGAGACCGAGACAGAGACACACAGAGACACACACACAGAGACAGAGACACACACACAGAGACAGAGACACACACACAGAGACAGAGACACACACACAGAGACAGAGACACACACACACAGAGACAGAGACACACACACACAGAGACAGAGACACACACAGAGACACACAGAGACACACAGAGAGACACACAGAGACACACAGAGACACACAGAGACAGAGACACACACACAGAGAGACACACACACAGAGACACAGAGACAGAGACACAGACACACAGACAGAGACACAGACACAGACAGAGACACAGACACAGACAGAGACACAGACACAGACAGAGACACACAGACACACACACAGAGACAGAGACACACAGACAGAGACACAGACACACAGACAGAGACACAGACACACAGACAGAGACACAGACACACACACAGAGACACAGAGACACAGACAGAGACACAGACACACACAGAGACACAGACACACACACAGAGACACAGACACACACAGAGACACAGACACACACACAGAGACACAGACACACACACAGAGACACAGACACACACACAGAGACACAGACACACACACAGAGACACAGACACACAGACAGAGACACAGACACACACAGAGACACAGACACACACACAGAGACACAGACACACACACAGAGACACAGACACACACAGAGACACAGACACACACAGAGACACAGACACACACACAGAGACACAGACACACACACAGAGACACAGACACACACACAGAGACACAGACACACACACAGAGACAGAGACACAGACACAGAGACAGAGACACAGACACACACACAGAGACACAGACACACACACAGAGACACAGACACACACACAGAGACACAGACACACACACAGAGACAGACACACACACAGAGACAGACACACACACAGAGACAGACACACACACAGAGACAGACACACACACAGAGACAGACACACACACAGAGACAGACACACACACAGAGACAGACACACACACAGAGACAGACACACACACAGAGACAGACACACACACAGAGACAGACACACACACAGAGACAGACACACACACAGAGACAGACACACACACAGAGACAGACACACACACAGAGACAGACACACACACAGAGACAGACACACACACAGAGACAGACACACACACAGAGACAGACACACACACAGAGACAGACACACACACAGAGACAGACACACACAGAGACACAGAGACACACACAGAGACAGACACACACACAGAGACAGACACACACACAGAGACAGACACACACACAGAGACAGACACACACACAGAGACAGACACACACACAGAGACAGACACACACACAGAGACAGACACACACACAGAGACAGACACACACACAGAGACAGACACACACACAGAGACAGACACACACACAGAGACAGACACACACAGAGACAGACACACACACAGAGACAGACACACACACAGAGACAGACACACACACAGAGACAGACACACACACAGAGACAGACACACACACAGAGACAGACACACACACAGAGACAGACACACACACAGAGACAGACACACACACAGAGACAGACACACACACAGAGACAGACACACACACAGAGACAGACACACACACAGAGACAGACACACACACAGAGACAGACACACACACAGAGACAGACACACACACAGAGACAGACACACACACAGAGACAGACACACACACAGAGACAGACACACACACAGAGACAGACACACACACAGAGACAGACACACACACAGAGACAGACACACACACAGAGACAGACACACACACAGAGACAGACACACACACAGAGACAGACACACACACAGAGACAGACACACACAGAGACAGACACACGTCCCCAGGGTGGACCAGTGCTGGAACAACCAGAGTTGCGCTGTTACTAGTGATAGAATCAAATAGTAAAATTGATATCACCAGAATGGGAGTGCAACAGATTGCTAAACGCATAAACAAATCCAAAAAATAATAAGTGCAGCGTGCATATGAAACTCAATCTGGAATATACATAAATATCCATAGGGGCTGTGCAAAATAGCAAAATAAATTTGCAAAGTCCAATATGTAATCCTTTGCAAAGTGCAAAACAAACACTAGGTGCAACTGTGCAAAGCAAAATATAAAAAATGTCCAATCTGTAATTAGTGCAAAGTCCAAAAACTATTGCAAAATAGCAATCAAATTGTGAGCATAGCAATCTGATATTCTCAGTGTGCAAACAGATTCCAAGTGCAAAAGTGCTGGAGAGGTGTAACAGTCTCCTCTTCGTGCAAAGGACACACCAGTTGAGAGTGGCCCCTTACCTTGCGGTAAAAGGATATATATATATATATATATATATATATATATATATATATATATATATATATATATATATATATACACATATATATATATATATATATAGGGTGGCTGCTCCTCCCTTTTGATCCTGGACCAGATGTGGGTCTTGGGCTTTAGTCTTTGTCACTCAGTGGGACGAATAGGCACACAGCTAGACGTAAGCAGACGAGCTCCCTGCTTGTAGGAGATAAGGGTACTCAATACATATAAAACACAACACCTAACTGTTGATATAATAAATACCGCTGTTGGTTTTAAACATACACTATTTGGGACCCCATTTTTTTTAAATCCTTGCTGCCACTGACAAAGACTAAAGCCCAAGACCCAATATTGGACTTTGCACATTCCCTATGGATATTTGTGTATATTCCAGATTCTGAGTTTCATATGCACGCTGCACTTTGTTTTTTGGATTTATGTTCATGCGTTTAGCAATCTGTTGCACTCCCATTCTGGTGATATCAGTTATCTAATTTTACTATTTGATTCTATCACTAGTAACAGCGCATCTCACATCAACGGGTTGGTTTGACCCTTTTCGGTGCCTGCAGCAGTTGCACTCTTACTATATTATTCCACATGGTAGTGCAGGAATAAACACTCAACCAGAGTTGCTGTCCTGTATTCACAGCGCTGGTCTCTGTCTCCATGGCGGCAGCACATTGGAACCCAGTGCTGGTTACTTTATGGGGCTGATGTACAGGAGGGCCAGCACAATTTGTTAGAGATGGGCTGAGCATGTTCAAAATTCCACATGCCAGAGCCTGCCAGGAAGCAGACACTGCACAGCACTAATCACAGGCAGTTAGACATTTCCCGGTCTGCAGCTGCAGATCATGAAATGTCTCACTGGCTGTGAAGCACTGTGAAGTGTCGGCTTCCTGGCGTTATCGGGCATGTGGGATTTCAAACACACCCGAGCCCATCTCTAATAGTTGTAGACAGTTGAGCTCCCTGCAGGTTGCTTAGCAGCAGTGGAGCCTTCTGACATGCTGATCGTGATGCAATCCAGGTGATGCTCCTAGTTAAATAGTGATTTTATTGATCAAAGCCCACACTTTACAGGCATAGAGCCCACATGGCTGAAAAATTTTTTTTAGAGCTACGCTTACCCGTAACATCTTTTCCAGTAGTCTTTCAGGACAGCCACAGATAGGCTCCTCCCCTTCCACAGGAAACACTGCGCCAGCACACAAGTTTTTACTTCCCCTGCCGGCCTTCAGTTTTTTGAGATCACCTCCAGACAGCTGGGGAGACAACACGTTAATAGCATACTATTATCTTCATCATGCTGCGTTCGTCATTAGTAAGACTCCCCCAATTTTTAGGGTGGGTAACTAGGGCTGTCCTGAAAGACTACTGGAAAAGACGTTACCGGTAAGCGCAACTCTAATTTTCCCTATTCGTCTTTCAGGACAGCCACAATGAGGATAGGCGAGCACTTACCAACTAGGGTGGGACTACAGCTGGCAAAACTATTTGCCCAAAGGCTTGCTCACCTGCCGACACCAGAGCCACTCTAATGCTTAACAAAAGTGGCGTAGCTGGACCAAGTTGCTGCCTTGCATATTTGTTCTGGCGTTGCTCCAGCCTATTCTGCCTGAGAAGCTGCCAGAGCTCTGGTGGAGTGTGCCTTTATTCCCGTAGGGATCTCCTTACCCGCTAAAGTATATGCCTGTCCTATGGCTGTTCTGAGCCATCTGGCAATAGTGTGTCGAGACGCCTTGTAACCCTTTCTGGCCCCAGAAAATAATAGTCCGACTTTCTAAAAACTCGTTAGATCCTGCACTACCTGGAGCTATCTGACATCCAAGGTGTGAAATTTTAACTCCTTCACCTGAGGGGTTGGGACAAAAAGGCAACACTACTTCGATTCCTGTGGAATTTTAAAGTCACCTTGGGCAAAAATGCTGAATCGGTCTTTAAAACTACCCGATCCGGAAAAATACGGAAAGGGGTCTAACGGATAGGGCTTCTAACTCGCTGACCATCCTAGCAGTGGTCACTGCAACCAAAAAAATAGGATTTTTGTACTCACCGTAAAATCAGTTTCTCTGGCATCCATGGACTGACACAGCGTGTCTTTACGTGGGTTATGTCCCTGCTTGCAGGAGAAGACCTAGGCAGAATGTGAGATGTTATACATACATTCTAAAAAGCCAGAGCTGAACAGCCCCACCCAGGGGGGCGGTCCCTTAGGACATAACCCTCCCACTGCAGTCAGCAGACCTCAGTTCTTAACAAAGCAGTACAAACTTAAGGGTGGATGCTGTCAGTCCATGGATGCCAAAGAAACGGATTTTACGGTGAGTACAAAAATCCTATTTTCTCTTGTCATCCATGGACTGACACAGCGTCACTTTACACGTGGGATGTCCCAAAGCAGTGTCAAGAGGGATGGGAGCAGTATAAAAATGGAAAACCAAAAACTTCACTCCAAACAAGGCAGAGCTCCTCAACGGAGGAGTTGCAACTTCAAACAGCGGCCTGCAACACCTTGCGGCCGAAGGAAGCATCCGAAGATGTAGCCACATCAACCTTATAAAACTTAGAAAAGGTATGAACAGACGACCAGGTCGCCGCCTTGCACACTTGTGCAACCGACGCTCGATGTCGGAAAGCCCAGGAGGCACCAATTGCCCTGGTGGAATGCACCGTAACCGGAAAGGGAGGCGCCCACCCCTTGAGAGCACAAGCTTGAATGACGGTTTGTCTGATCCACCTAGAAATGGTGGCAGACGAAACCGCTTGGCCCTGTTTTGGGACCAGAGACAGTCACAAACAGAGAGTCAGACTTCCGAATAGAAGCAGTAGCAGACAGGTACACCCGCAAGGCTCGTACCACATCCAAAGTGTGAAGCGCAAACTCTCTGGGATGCGATGGGTGAGGACGGGAGGACAATGTCCTCATTTAAGTGGAAGGCCGAGACCACCTTTGGCAGAAAAGGTCGCAGACGCAACACCGCCTTATCCTTATGGATGACCAAAAAGGGCGACTTTCAGGACAAGGCCGCCAACTCAGACACTCATCTAACGGTAGTATTGGCCACCAAGAAGAAGGCCACCTTCTGAGACAAAGTCAGGAGGGGAATATCTGATATTTTCAAAGGGAGGTTCCTGGAGAACCGAGAGCACCAAGTTTAGATCCCATGGGGGGGGGGGGAGGGGAGGGAGCACATGGCGAACCTATTGGGTACTCAAAAGAGTGAAGAAATAGGACTTTGTAGGCAACACACAACATGAAATACAGAATACTTTTATTTAAAGGAATGTTAAAGAATTAAAAAGACCATACAGTGTATATATAATGACAGTGGAAAGTCCCTTGAACGTCGACACGTTTCGCCGTGAGGCTTCGTCAGGACGGTCAAAATTGGGGGACGGTTACACACATTTGGGACAAATCTCACTATCTTAGAAGACAATCCAGATAGTCAGAACGTTGTCCAACAGGCTACCAATTCATATATGTAGTCTGGGAGTATTACATATGATCTGCTGGTCAAAAAACAGCAAATCTCGCAGGGAACCAATCCGCAGAGAAAGTAGGCACACCTAATACTTGCAGCTCTGGAAAGCTTAGAAAGATCAAATAGATCCAGCCGACGTTGCCAAAACGGGGGTAATGGACGTTATGGTATTGGCCAAGTCCAGCGCAAAAGCATTCACAATAAAGGTGCAGACAAAACAGCCAATGTAGTATGGATTATGCCACTCTACACGGTCTGACTGAAGAATGTCACAGTGCAAACCCCCGGGAGTCAGTCTTGTGCTGAACACACATGGCGAACCCCCTGCACAAAGGTGCTAACCAAGGGATGACCCGCCAGTGGTCGCTGAAAGAAGATGGCCAAGGCTGAAATCTGACCCTTAAATGGTACTCAAAGCGAGCTTTTGGGTCACGCCGCAGAAAATGCAGGATTCTGGGAACGGAATACGTTCGTGGGTGCCAGTCCAGCTCCTCGCACATGGCGATGTTAGCTCTCCATGTAGGGTGA
Organism: Rana muscosa; assembly: GCA_029206835.1. Lineage (NCBI taxonomy): Eukaryota > Metazoa > Chordata > Amphibia > Anura > Ranidae > Rana > Rana muscosa. Next base: position 783,199,116 of record CM055116.1, on the reverse strand, counting down.
TAGATCTTTCTGGAGGAAGACTTCCGTGCCCTTAACATGGTCGAAATGACCGAATCCGAGAGACCTCGGTCTCAGCACCTGGCTTTCAATAACCATGCCGTTAAAGCCAGAGACTGTAAAGCAGGATGAAATATAGGACCTTGAGACAGAAGGTCCCCCCGCATTGGTAACCGTCAGGGAACATCCGCGACGAGACTTACCAGATCGGCGTACCAGCGACGCCGAGGCCAATCCGGAGCAATGAGGATCACCGGAATTCCCTCGGTCGCTACCCTGTGCAGCAGGCGAGGGAGCAACTGCAGCGGAGGATAAACGTATATCAGGTGATACCAACCCCATGGGGCCAACGCATCTGAGGCATCCGCCCAGAGATCCCTGGATCTGGCCACAAACCTCGACACCTTGCGATTGAGTCAAGGCCATCAGGTCCACATCCGGCGTGCCCCACCGTCTGCAAAGGAGTTTAAAGACCTCCGGGTGCAAGGACCACTCTCCCTGGTCCAGCGTCTGGCGACTTAGATAGTCCGCCTGCCAATTGTCTACGCCCGGGATGTAGACGGCCGGCACGCTTCTTTCGGCCCACCTCAGGATGCGGGCGGCCTCGGAAGCCGCAGCTGAGCTCTGAGTCGCCCCTTGATGGTTGACATACGCCACCGCCGTGGTGTTGTCCGACTGGATCCTGATGGAGTGACCCTGTAATTTCTCCGACCATGAGGAGAGGCACAGTCTGATTGCCCGTATCTCCAGCACATTGACCGGTAAGAGGGCTTCGTCCGGAGTCCAAAGCCCTTGGGCCGACAGGACTCCCCAGACTCCGCCGCAGGCTGGCGTCCGTCGTGATCACCGTCCATTGGATGGGGAGGAACGACTTCCCGGACCGAAGAGCCAGGGACCTCAACCACCACGTCAGGGATGCCCTGACCAGGTGACTCATCTGGATCTGAAGAGCCAAGGACAACGGGGGATTTGTCCCAAGTGGACAAGATCTTTCTGTAAAGCCCTGGTATATGATTGGGCATAAGGAACGGCCTCGAAGAAGGCCACCATAAGTCCCAGGACTCATGCAAAAACGGATTGACGACCATTTTCGGGACGTCAGCACCTGCACTGCAGACTGAAGTGTCAGCAGTTTCTCCGGAGGTAGGAATACCTTTGCCGGAGTCCAGAATCAGACCTAGATACTCCAGACGCTGAGTCAGGACCAGAACCGACTTCTGAACGTTCAGGAGCCATCCGAAGTCCCTGAGGGTCTGACTGACGATAGTCACACTTTCTTCTAATTCGGAGCCACTGTCTGCCCTTAGAAGATCGTCCAGATAGCCCACGATAGCAATGCCTCGCTGTCTCAGCAAAGCTAGGACCGGAGCCAGCACCTTGGTGAACACTCTCGGTGCCGAGGCTAGGCCGAAGGGAAGAGCCACAAATTGATAGTGGACTTCGCCGACCGCAAAGCGCAGAAACTTCTGGTGGCTTGCGCAGATCGGAACATGCAAGTAGGCGTCCTTGATGTCCAAGGACTAGAGGTCGACCGATATGGGTTTCTCTGGCCGATATTTAGAAATCGGGGCGGCCGATGGCCGATACATGTTGCCGATTTTTGCGGCCGATATTTTAGGCCGATTTTTTTTCTTTTTCCTTCATCTCATAAAAATCTAGGGTGGAGAGGTGGGGAGGAGGTTATTGTTTAGGGTGGAGAGGTGGGGTGCAGCCTATCAATGTCCATCAGAGCCACCTCATCGGTGCCCACAAGTGCCCAGCCCAGCAGTGCCCAGCCCAGCAGTGCCAAGCTCAGCAGTGCCCACCAGTGCCCAGCTCACCAGTGCCCAGCTCACCAGTGCCAAGCTGTCATTCACTGCCACCTCATCAGTGCCCACCAGCGGAGCGCTCCCGACTCCCTTCTGTACCCTTGCATGGCCAAAGACTGTTCCATTCGTCCCGACGTGCTGCGCGCCCAGCCTCCAGACTACAAACCCCAGAATGCAGCACGGCCGGGAACAGCCAATCGACGGTGGCCGCCGCTGCCGACTTCCTCCATTGGGGAAAAAAAAAAAAAAGTCAGCGGGCAGCGGCCGTGATAGCAGCCGTTTAGAATAGACGGTTGGCGGCCGGGGGGGGGGGAGATTTCCACCCAGCACGCCCCTGCCTCAGATCCCAAACAATCGGCCTCTTTACATAATAATCGGCCGATGCCGATTTCTTTAAAAAGGCTAAATAATCGGCCGATATATCGGTCGACCTCTACCAAGGACGCTAGAAAATCCCCTTGGTGTAGCGCGATCACCATGCGAATGGATTCCATGCAGAACTTTTGCACCTTCACAAAGGCATTCAGGGCCTTGAGGTCCAGGATTGGCCGAACCCTGTGCTTTTTTGGAACAGATTCAAGTAGAACCCCTGAAACCTCTCCTGGGATGGAACCGGCACAATCACTCCGGACCCGATCAAATCCTGTACAGCCCCCAAGAGGGCTGCCCGACGGGCAGGAAGGAGAGGGAGATTTGAGGGAAAGAATCTGTCTGGGGGCCAGGAACGGAACTCTATTCTGTATCCTGAGGTGACCACCTCGCACACCCACCGGTCGGAGATCCAGGAGGTCCACCGATCCATGAACCTGCAAAGTCATCCCCCCACCCCCGAATTGGGCGGGGGCAAGACTTCACGCGGAGGCGGGCTTGGGAGCCGGCTTGTTCGGCTTATGCACCCAGGGGCGCTTGTGCCCACCAGCCGCACTGTTGTCAGTCTGGGAGGGCTTACCCGTGGACTCGACGAAAAAACCCCTTTCTCAAGTCGTCTTCCAGGACGGCACAATGAGAGATGACTGGCTCCACCTGACAGGAAACACAATCAATTCAAAGAGGTTAAAGCACCCACCCCTCCCCGTGCTCAGTTCTTGATTGCGTTTCCCCACAGCAAAACCGTTTATTTTTTTTCCCACAGACTGAAGGCCTGGGGCTGGAAGTCCCCCCCCCGGGAGCTGAGCCGAATGCCTGGGAAGCCTCTGGGCCTAGCAGGACTCTATTGTCCGTCCTGGGGGGTATCCCATTTCTCTTCTCAGGGAGGGCAGTAGAAGAGCCTCCCTGAGCACTGAAGGACCCTAGGTGCTGGGCTGTACCTGGGAATTCAGGGGCCATCTATCCTCCTTCCTCCCCCCTACCTGTCTGGGCGTCCTTTCTGGAGGGGGGGGCTGGCAGGTCCCTCCGGTAATCCCTGCTCGCGCGGGCCGCTCGTTCTATGGCGCCGCTCTATGCAGGAGCGTATGATTGCGGCGCCATCTTCCTGGAGTCCGGGACATTCGTCCTCTAGCTTCAGGGATGACGCCATCACGCGTCGCGTCATTTCCGGTCTCCGGCAAAATGGCGACGGCCGGCGTCTGCTTACCGGCATTAACAGCGGAGGGACGCCAGGAAGAGAGGCGCCCTTTTTCACTCCTCCAGTGCCTCTGCAGTGACTTGCTCATCACACCTAAGCGGCATGGAACATGAGAGGCCGACCACGGCCGCGGCTACAGAGGAGACCACAGGGGGTGAGTCAACCCAGCCAGCAGGGGTCATGATGGGGGAGGGTACCCCGACTCTTTCCCCTTGCCTGTCACAGGGTTATTTCTAAATGCATTCCTGTGTACTCTTACATTGCAGGTGAGGACGTCACTGCCCAAGGGGTTGCCAGTCGTTCCTCTAGAGCCCCTGCCCGCTCCAAAAGATGCGGCAACTGTAATGAGAAATTACCTTCAACCCATTCCAAGCCCTTCCGCTTCAATTGTATCCAGAAGCTGGCGGGGAAGGAAACATCTCAGGTTATGAGAGACTTTCTGTCCAAACCCAGATGCTTGCCACCCTTAGGCCCCTTTCACACGGAGGTCCGTTCAGGTCCGCCTGTCAGTTTTTTAGGCGGACCTGAAACGGATCCTCCATGCACCCCTATGGAGGCACGGATGTCAGCGGAGACATGTCCGCTGACATCCGCTCCGCCAAAGTGTGACGGAGGAAAACCCTATTTTTCCTTCCGTCGGCGGAGTGGATCGGATGACAACGGACTCTACGGTCCGTCATCATCCGATTCCCCATAGGGGAGAGCGGCGCTCTGACAGGGCGGTCCCTGCAGTGTGCGGGGACCGCCCAGTCATCCGTCGGCTCAGCGGGGATCAACGGAGCGATCCCCGCTGAGCAAGCGGAGCTTCACGGGGCGGATCTGCACGGATCCGCCCCGTGTGAAAGAGCCCTTAAGGATTTTCAAGCCTCCCTTAAGGCTAAAGAACCAGAGCCCCAGACAAGAAGACCTCCTTGGTGCAATCTAGGCCTCTGAAGAAATTCAGGAGCCGACGGAGCAGGTATCTGCACAGGATAGATTGTACCGAGGCCTGGTAAGGGCCCAACCCAGAGCCATTCCGGTTCAGACTCTCAAAGATGTAATCCTTAGAGAGTGGAAGGAACCTGAGAGGAAGCTTCTGAAATATAAAACTTGGAAGCGTAGGTGTCCTTTTAAGGGGGAGGATGAGGAGAAATTCTTTAAAGTTCCCAGATTGGATGCCTCTTTGGCACAGGTGTCAAAGCAATCCGACCTCTCCTTTGAGGACGCAGGTAATATCAAGGATCTTATGGATCGCCGTACTGAGACGACCTTGCGTAGAGCCTGGAAAGCCAATGCGGCAGCAATGAGCCCCGCGTTGGCTTCAGCTTGTATAGCTAGGAACGCGGATACATGGATAGCCAAGCTAATAGGACATGTTTCCCGTGTGTCCAAGTCCAGGGGAGTCCTAGACTCTCTACAGGTGATAGGTAGCGCAGTTCCAGGACCCGCTTATGTGGACTCCCATTTGAGGGCTCCCTCCTTTTTGGTACAGGGCTTGATCAAGCTCTGTCAAGATCTACTGAAAAGGGCAAGAAGTTTCCCACCAAACCTAAAAGGGACCAAAACAGATTTTTTCGAGGCCCCCAGGGTAGAAACCGCTTCTCAAGCAAGAAGCCTGCCGGTAATAGGAAGTGGGGCGTTGGGAAGGATAAGCCGAAAGGAAGTATCCTCTTTTCCAACCAAAAATCAAATAAAAAGGACTTTAAGTGACGTGAGGGTAGGGGGAAGACTTTCCCAATTCCTTTCCAGGTGGGAGAGTATTACTCAGAGCCCTCATATTCTCAACATTATAAGAGAGGGTTACAGGCTGGAGTTTCTTCACCCCCCCCCCCTCAAAGTTCCTATTAACATTTCTCCCCAGGGACCCCCTCAAGAAGGCAGGTCTTCTGCAAAAAACATCTCAGACCTAGCAGAACAGGGAGTGGTAGTTCCGGTACCTGCGGGTCAACGCGGAATGGGGGTCTACTCCCGTATCTTCATTGTCCCAAAATCCTCAGGCAAATACCGTTTGATAATAAACCTGAGACCCCTGAATACCTCTCTGCGTCATAAGAAATTTTGCATGGAGAGCATATACACCCTCAGAAGACTCCTTCTGAAGGAGGTATACAGGGTAACGATCGACTTAAAGGACGCCTACCTACATGTCCCGATCTTTCCAGGACATTAGGCCTTCCTCAGATTTTCAGTCAAATCTCCTCAAGGGATTCAACACTGGCAGTTTGCTGCCCTCCCCTTTGGACTGGCTTCCAGCCCAAGGGTGTTTACAAAAATCGTAGCAGAGGTGGTCGCCTTCCTACACTTGCAGGGTATATCAATAGTCCCTTATCTCGACAATCTTCTACTCTACAACCAGAGTTGAGATCTCCTCCTCGCAGACCTGGCCAAGGTTGTGAGTACCCTGGAATCCCTAGGTTGGATCATAAACAGGGAGAAGTCCTCGATGATCCCAGACCAAAGAAAAGTTGACCTGGGTTTCCTGATAGACTCCCTACAGAGGAGGCTCTTCTTGCCCCAGGAGAAGGCCCAGGGCCTCATGGCAGGGTCTGGTCTCTGTTGGAGCCAGGAGAGTTCTCTTTCAGAGACATCATGAGGGTACTGGGTCTAATGACCTCTTGTATTCCTGTGGTCCCGTGGACTCGGCTCCACTCCAGACCTCTCCAACAATTCCTCTTATCCTCCTGGGACGGAACAAGAGGGACATTAGACCACAGAATCTCCATCACCAGAGGTAGTAAAGGACTCTGAGCTGGTGGCTTCTTCCTCAGAAGTTGCAGGTGGGTCATCTATGGACTCAGACAGACCCCCTCAGGATAACGACGGACGCAAGCTCCTGGGGTTGGGGGGCCACTTAGGCGAACTCCGAGCCCAGGGTTCCTGGAATCAGGATCAGTGACACGCCTCCTCAAACTTCCGGGAATTAATGGCGGTCGGGGAGGCCCTAAAAGCGTTCGAGGAAAGGATCCGAGACCGGGAGGTCCAGATCCTCCGACAATGCGACCACGGTGGCCTTCATAAATCATCAGGGGGGAACCAGGTCTCCCTCCCTGCTGACCTTGTCGCTAGGAATTCTGGGCTGGGCAGAGCTTCGGATTGCCTCTATTACGGCAGTACACATAAAGGGAAGGTACAACATAGAGGCGGACTATCTAAGCCGTCATCGGATTCTCCAGGGGGAATGGGAGCTGAACCCAGGAGGTGTTCAACCTGGTGTGCCAACATTTTGGAAGGCCAGAAATAGACCTCTTTGCCCGCAAGGAGAACAGGAGAGTAAGAAGATTATTTTCCCTGTCCCGGGAGTGGGGCTCAGGGGGGGTGGATGCACTGGCTCAGGTATGGAGTTTTCACCTGGCTTATGCTTTTCCCCCTCTGAATCTCATTCCAAGAGTCCTACAAAAACTAGGTCTCTCAGAGACCAGACTCATTCTAATTGCTCCTTGGTGGCCCAAGAGAGCCTGGTTTCCCGCTCTACAGAACTGGTCTGTAGCACCTCCCCTCCATCTACCAGTTCGGGTGGACCTTCTTCGGCAGGGACCAGTCTTTCACTCAGATCCCAGCTTCTCCAAGCTGACGGCCTGGTGCTTGAGAGGCAGAACCTGCGGGAGAGGGGATGTTCCGAGAGAGTGATTAACACTCTCCTCTCAAGTAGAAAAGAAGTCACCAGACGTATCTACAGGAAAGTGTGGGGAGTCTTCTCTCACTGGTGTCTAGTGAGAAAGGTATCCCAGCAAGAAACCTCGGTCATCCTGGACTTTCTCCAGGATGGCGCCGACTTAGGTCTCGCTACCAAGACTCTAAGAGTACAGGTAGCAGCCTTATCGTATTTTTTGGACAAAAAGTTATCACTGGACCCTCTAGTTAAAAGATTTCTAAGGGCCAGGGATAGATTGTCCCCGATGCAGATCTCTAGAGTCCCGCCCTGGGACCTTACGTTAGTTTTGGAACAACTAAGGCTCCGTTTGAGCCACTAGAAGATATTTCAGTTAAATTACTGACATTTAAGTTTGCTTTTCTTCTGGCAATTACTACAGCCAGAAGAATAGGCGACATGCAGGCTCTGACGATTAAAGAGCCTCTCTTTAGTTTATTCGAGGACAGAGTTATTCTTAGGCAGGACCCCCTGTACCTCCCTAAGGTAGTGTCAAAGTTTCATAGATCACAAGAAATTATTCTTCCTTCCTTTTGTTCAATTCCACAAAATGAAAGAGGCCTCCTTTCATTGTCTAGATGTCAGACGGTGTCTGCTAGCTTATCTGGATAGAGTGGGTGAATTTAGGAAATCCAGCCATTTACTAATTAATTTTTTTGGACAGAAAAAGGGCCAACAGGCATCTAGAGCATCCATATCTAGATGGATCAGACAGACAATCTCCATAGCTTATGACCAGGCTGGTAAGACAGCCCCGAAAGTTAAAGCTCATTCTACTCGCTCTTTGGCAACCTCCTGGGCAGAAAGAGCCGGAGCTTCGGTGGAACAGATCTGTAAAGCTGCGACTTGGTCAAGCCAGAATACATTCCTAAGGCATTACAGAGTGGAGTTGCCGTCACCTCAGGACCTGTCCTTTGGTAGAGAGGTCCTGCAAGCAGTCGTCCCACCCTAAGGTAGGCCTGAAGCTACTTGCTTCTCTCTCATTGTGCTGTCCTGGAAGACGACTTGAGAAAGTGACCAGTTACACTTACCGGTAACGGTGTTTCTGGGAAGTCTTCCAGGACGGCAGGCCTACTTCCCACCGCTTTGGTTGATACATTGGTTTGTATAGAGTTATTTGGGTGTGTTTTCTCTCTCGTGCACTGGTGTGGGTCTGTACTTTATCATAACTGAGGAGCACGGGGAGGGGTGGGTGCTTTAACCTCTTTGAATTGATTGTGTTTCCTGTCAGGTGGAGCCAGTCATCTCTCATTGTGCCGTCCTGGAAGACTTCCCAGAAACACCGTTACCGGTAAGTGCAACTAGTCACTTTTTTGCTGGAAAGGACCCGGTTTACGGCGGGCCTCCTTACCCTTGATAGTTTGAGGAAGAAGAGCGCTTTTACCTCCCGTGACATCCTTGATGTCGTCCAGAGCAGCACCAAAAAGTCTACCACCCTTAAAAACGTAGATCCGTCAGGAGCTTCTTAGAGGCTAGGTCAGCAGACCAGCATTTCAACCAGATAAGACGCAATACCACCGCTGAGACAGAGGCCCTGATATTAAAGGGGCCGCGTCCAACGTGGCGTCGCACACATATATCAGACCCTGCACCATTTGGTGGACCAGAGCAATATAGTGTCTGGAGGAAGATTATGCTCCTGTAAAGTTTGGTGCAAAATTTTTGCCCATTCCGTGAGTGCCTGAGACACAAGGGTCGCGGCTACTACGGGCCGTAGGGCGGATCCCAACAAGGCGAACATGGCTCTACTCACCACCTCTGACCTCCTGTCAGTGGGGTCCTTAAACGCAGGAGTCCCCTCCATCGGGAGAGTGGTGGCCTTGTTTAAACGGGCAACTGGAGGGTCGACCACTGGGGGAGAAGCCCACTTTTTAAGCAGGGCATCCTCAAAGGGGTATCTGATAGACAAACGCCGCGGGACCATGAAAGTCTTCTGCGGCTTTTCACAGACCTGGTCAATGAGCTGGTCAAAGAAAGGCACATATGGAAAAACTTTTAGAAGGCTTGGCCTTAAAAGAACCAAAGGAGACTGCCTCTGCCTGAGGTTCTGCAGCCGCAGCATTCAGCCTGAGAGTGTCCCTCACAGAATCAATGAGTTCACTAACAAGCGCCCTGTCATTTAGTGCCTCAGAACTGGATTTTTCCTCACAAGGAATGTCCTGTTCAAATCCATCCAAATATTCAGAGCTAGGATCCTGAGCAGCAGCAGCTAGGCCCATATCTGAATTAGAGCACTCCCCTTGTGGAGATAAAGTGGGGAGAGGGCGTTCTGCTCCCTTGCGCTCGCACACCACTTCCATCCTGGTCAGAAATGATTCCAGGACTGCCGACAACTGGTTCATGGGGACCGCAGGTGCTGGAGCACTGCCTGTTGCCTCTGGCATGTGAGGGGAAGCTGGTGACAGACTCCATAATGTCCCTCTCTGAGACTCAGAAAAAAAAAGTCCACCCACAGGCTGCGCTGACCGAGTAGGGGAATGCCCAGGGGACCCACCAACCTGACCAGGGCCGCTCGGTTCCGCTGCCCTGTCTCTCTGCGCCGCTCAGCGTGAGTGAGCTGAGAGGAGAGAGTGAGGAGATTTGCGCCGCTCCGAGGGGCGATAGAGGCCAACCTAGTGTTTGAAAAGCGTGCGGCTACAAGAAAATGGCCGCCGCAATGGGCTCCAGCAGACCACGGCAAGATGGCCGCCAATGTGAAATAAAGCACACAAACATGGCGCCGAACAGCGCCCAGGCTCCCACACATCCAAAAAACAGCCCCAGTGAAATGCAGAGCAGCATGAGCCCCCCCCCCAGGACAGTAGGGCCCCCAGGCACCCCACACAGCGCCAGCAATGGTGACAGAGTGACAACAAAAAAAACAGGGGGAGACAGGGAAAATCCCCCACACAAGAAACACAGCATGTACTCACCTGCAGCCAGGAGAGACTACTTACCCGTCCCCTGAGGGACCCACTGGTGTGTTTCTGACAGAACTATCACAGTGCGGTACTGAGCAGCTGTCGGCCCGGTCCACCGCGAAAGATACAGCCGGACTGTTCAATCGAGAGGACCGCGGAGCGTGAAGCCCACCGGCCACCCCTGGAGTCGTGGGGCATGTCGTGAACTGAGTCTCACGCACACAAGGCGAGGATTAGCACGCTCGATGGTCGGACAGGGAAGACTACGAGGATATCTTGTACCCAACCTGTTGCCCAGCCGACAGTTGATAGAAGATCTCAAAAATAAGAAAAAAAATTCCAAAAGGAATAAAAAAAATAGGTCAGGAGACTGGCTCAAGAGAGCCAAGTCTTCTTCTGCTAGGCAGAAAAAAAACTGAGGTCTGCTGACTGCAGTGGGAGGGTTATGTCCAGAGGGACTGCCCCCTGGGCGGGGCTGTTCAGCTCTGGCTTTTTAGAATATGTATAACATCTCACATTCTGCCTAGGTCTTCTCCTGCAAGCAGGGACATAACCCACGTTAAAGTGTAAAGACACGCTGTGTCAGTCCATGGATGACAAGAGAAACACTGTTTTTAAGGTTAGATCCCTTAGTAGACACTCCTCTAAGGGTTCGAAGGGAGCGCCCGTAAGGGTCTGCAAAACCAAAGACAGGTCCCAACTGGGAAATGGTGGGCCCTGAAAAATCTGACTACCCAGGGGTTGGAGGCCTGAGGTTTCTCTAAATAAGCACCGAGTGCTGAAATCTGACTTTTAAGGGTAGCTATGGAAAGTCCCTTATCTGCCCCACATTGAAGGAATTCTAGGATGGCAGTGGAATTATGGACCGAACAGGAGCAGTCTATACACCACTTGTTAAAGCGGAGCCAGACCTTTCTATAGATCTGGCGAGTCTTTTTCCTGCTATTGAGGGTGGCAACTAGTTTTTCTGAAAAGCTTAGATTTTAGTATGCCCTCAGTAGCCAAGCCGCTAGCTTCCATTTGTGAACCTGAGGGCAGAGGACTGGACCCTGTGAGAGGAGATCCTCTCGAGGTGGAAGGAAAAAGGGAGGTTCTACGGCCAACTGTTTGAGAACTGAGAACAATGCTCTTGGGCCAATGTGGTGCCACTAGAATCAGGGAAGTGTTTTCTATCTGAAACTTCCTCAGAACAGCAGGCAACAGAACCGGTGGTGGGAATGCATAGCACATTCTGAATTCCCAACTTTGGGTTAGTTGTCCACTCCCAACGCTCCCTCTCCCCTGTTTAGAGAGAAAAATAGGGGATTTTCGCGTTTTCCTTTGACGCAAAGAGGTGCACCTCTGGTGGCCCCCACCTCCTGGCTAAGAGCAAGAAGACCTCTTGATTGAGAACCCATTCGCTCTCACTGGAGGAAGACTGGAGAAAGACTGGAGAGAGAGAATTTCGGCCCAGTCCAGAATGTCTGCTGCTAGGGCCAACAAGACTCCGCTCCTCGCGCCACCCTGTTTATTCAAATGGGCTACGGCCGATGAGTTGTCCGACCTCACCTGAACGCGATGACCCTGGAGTTCTTTCTGGAAAAACGTGGAGCGCTAGACCAACTGCTCTCAGCTCCTTACAGTTGGATGACCCGTTTAGTTCTTCTAACTCCCAGATTCCCTGTGCTGGAAGGGATCCCAGGTGTGCCCCCCAGCCTTTGCCACTTGCGTCCGTGGTTACCACCCGAGACACCGGGATAAACCACAGACGCCCCTGCGATAGGTTTGAAACCTTCCTCCACCACCAGGAGGGATCCCTTTACCTGAGCAGGTACCTCAACCAGGTTGTCTAGAACCTCTAGACTGTGGTCCCATATTTTTAAAACGAAGGCCTGTAGGGGGCGAAAGTGCAGTCCTGCCCATTGGACTGCTGGGAGAGTAGATGTCAACAGACCCAGTGTCGACAGATATCTTATCGTCACCTGTTGGTTGACCTGGAGGGATGCCACTGCCCTGTCTAGCTTTAAGACCTTCTCCATCGGGAGGAATGCTCTCAAAAAAAAGAGCAGTCCAAAATGTACCCTAGGTATGTGATCTTCTTTGATGGAATCAGGCTGGACTTCCAAGTTCAGTAGCCACCCTAGGTCTGTAAGAACCCTCTTTGTCCTTTCCAGATCTGTGGATAGCTGTTCTGGAGATGCTGCGAATAGAAGCAGATCGTCTAGGTAAGCTATAATGGACACTCCCTGAAGTCGCAGGAACGCCACAGGTTCCGCCAGATCTTTGGTGAAAATGCAGGGCGATGAGGATAGCCCGAATGGCAGCGCTTGGAACTGTAGGTGTACTACTGTTCCGTCTAGGTTCACTGCTAGACGTAGAAAACGTTGAGAGCTTTCTGCAATTGGGATGTGTAGGTATGCGTCCCTGAGGTCCAGAGATACCATGAAGCAATGGGGGGGGTGGGGGGTTGGGTTGGGCCCTGACTGAAAAAAAAGCGACTCCATCCAGAATAGTTTGTATACAAACCGATCTGTTCAGGGGCTTTAGGTTCAGAATTACCTCCGGAAGCTTTCTTTACCACAAAAATGAGAATAAAATCCTTCCCTCTGCTTCTGGAACTCTGCGTATTAAGAGTTGACCTTCCAGATCTTCTAGAGCTCCCAACAAGGCTTGGGATCTCTCCCTGCACTTGGGAAGAGATGTGACTAGATATCTCTGGGTGGGGGGGGGGGTCTTGCAAATTCTAAATGGTACCCCCTTCTTATGATCCCCAGAACAAACTGGTTGGGGGAAATTGTCAGGGGGGGGGGGGGAAGGTGCCCAGTCTTCCTCCCACTGACTAGAGTCAGTTTTTTTTTACAGGCTGTTGAGGGCGAAAGAAAAAAAAAAAAAAAAAAAAAAAAAAATCGCTCCTCTGCCCCTGCCTTTAGGGGTCCAAGTTTCAGGCCTGGGTGCCCCCTTCGGACGAAACCCTTTGATAGTACTGGGGCCTTACGCTTAGGGGGAAAGGACTTTTATCTGCCGTACGGTCTAGAACTATCTAGACCGGGGCCGAAGAGTAGGTCTCCCGTCAGGGGTATCCCACACAACCTTGGAGGCACTGTCACCTGGCCAAGTCTTAAGCCAGAGGGCTCCTCTGGCAGAGTTGGCCAGGGCTGTCGATCTGGCCGACATGTGGACTGATTTCGCTGAGGCATCCGCTATATAAGCGATTCCTTGCAGGATTGTTGGGAAGTAAGCTAGAATCGTTTCCTTAGCCATTCCAGCCTCAATGTGCTCCTGGATCTTGAGGAGCCAGTGTTCTAAGTTGCAGGCCACAACTGTAAGCCATCTCAGGCTTTAGACTCCCCATTGTAGAGTCCCATGTTTTCTTTAGCAGGGAGTCTATCCTTTTGTCCATGACATCCAAGGCTCCCATGTCTTTGAACGCTAGGTCAGTGTTCCTAGAAACCTGGGGAGAAGCGGGCATCTAATTTGGGGTTCTTATTCCAAATGGACGTTGGGTCATCCGAGAAAGGAAATCTTTTTAGGGATCTAGAAAAAGGGTTTCCTTTCGGGATCCTGCCATTCCCTTTTGACAGTGACAATCAGTACTTAATGTACTGGGAAGACTTTTCTTGTTCCCAGACCCTTGCACATTTTGTCATGTAGGGTCAAAGGTTTTTTTTATCGGTCTGGATACCGAGGGTAGTATAAAATTGCCCCCAAGAGGTCCTCTACCTCATCCAGGGACAACTTATACCTGGAGGGTTTCCTGGACTCCCCGTCCTGGGCTTCTCCTTCTGAGTCCTCTTGAGAATCAGAGGTGGCACTGTCTGGACGTGCCTGTTGTACACCGGAAGGGACTGCAACCTCCTCTGCCCTCAGTGCAGTGGCAGGATTAGCCGGTACAGAGCCTGAGCCGGTGGGGGGGGGGGTTGTATCCTGGGAGGTGGGAATAGAGGAGAGTTGAAATCTTTCAAATTAGACTTTTTAAAGAGGAAAAAGTGGACGAGAGCTCTTTTACGGAAGCTGCAAGTCCAGACTCCTGCTCCGAATCCCTTTCTTTCACCAGGGTGTCAATGCAATTTTTACATAGGACCTTCCCCTAGCGTGTCCCTACAGGAGGCACACTTCCTTTTAGAGGTATGGGTTGATTTCGATTTCTCTGTAGTTTTCTAAAGTACAAGACAACAAAACCATAGAAAAAAAAATCTCAGACAGGCACAACCCCAGAGTGCGCTGATCCTTCCATCATGTAAGGAACCAGAGCCTTCCCTCCCTGACCACCCAGGGGGATAAACCCCCCCCCCCCCCCATGGACAGGAACCATACATGGAGAGGTATTCCTTGGTAGAGAGGAACCCACCCCAGGGTACTCTTACCTTAGGAAGGCTGGAGGTGGTGTCAGTATACGCCGCTTGAGCCTCTGCTTCCAACATCCTAACTGCAGGTGGTTGCCTCCGTTGAGTCCCACGCTGCCTGTGCGCGATTTGGACTCTCCAGCCTGTGCCCAGCCCCCTATCAGCACCGTGACCCGGAACCGGAAGTCGTGGGTTAAAGGGAAAGCATCCGCCCTCTGCCAGAAATGACGTCGCTACGTCGTCCGGCCCACTGGTTCCAAAAATGCGGCATGTATTCCTATACACGAAGGGCGGTTTTGCTTCCTTGCTGCGGCCCTGTGGACGTGATAGGGGTCCCCCTGAGCCTTCACCCGACCAGGGTGAGGTGGTTCATGGATGGCAGGCAAGTACCACACCACAATGTAAAAGGTGATGGTGGCTGCGCTGTGATTAAACTAATGTAGGCAAAGTGGAAAAAAAAGGGGAGGAACCTGGGGTGGGACTAGCTAATGAGCAAATCTAATGTGAACAAACAAATGCAATAAACATAGTGACATCAAACATACAACATAAATCATGAAGTGCAAATACTAGGTGAACCACACCTGAGTGCAAAATATTGATGCCAGAAATGTGTAAACTTTGTTAAACACTACATTTTTTAAACATGAACCAGGAAACTAAATCATGTGTCACTCAGAGTGATAAATGAATAAACCTGTGCAAGTGATAAATATAGCTAAACAGTGAGTCTCTGCAGTAGCAAAAAAATATCAAATGGAAAACAAAAGCAATAGGTCCTTGAATAAAATGTTATAAAATAAATAATTTCCGAAGTCCAATGTGTAACAAGTCCCGTCACCAGCAGATTATAAAGTGCTTAAAGGAAAACTTCCCACGGTGCAAATCCACCCAGTGCTCACAAGCAGCTTACCTCCCCCGCAGGGAAGGAACAGAATGAACTGACTTATTGTGGATGGTGATGCAGCGAACTTGCGTGGGAGTCTTAATCTCACTCACATAGAGGCATGGAAATTACACAAAAAAAGTAATAGCGCAACTCTGTGGGTCCAACAGAACGGGCAACTACAGATGTGTTCACACTCACTTTTTAAAATGATTAAGTCCTCAGTTTTGCAGCAACCACAGAGTGCCAGTAGAACATGTACAAAAAAAATAAGGTGCATATGGTATAGGTCTGTAACGCGTGTCGTCATGTCACATGACTTCAGATAAAGTCATGTGACATGACACGTTAGGATTTAGCACAGATACACCGTCGGCTGGACGCTAGGAGACGAGCATTGTTTTAAATAAACGCCCCAGTGGTTACAGACCTATACCATATGCACCTCATTTTTTGTACATTTTCTACTGGCACTCTGGTTGCTGCAAAACTGAGGACCGCATCATTGACACCATTACAGCCTGCAATATATATGAGCGCGGTGTTCATAGGATTGATGCCCACGCTTACCATTTAAAAAAAAAGTGTGTGAGAACACCTGTAGTTAACCGTTCTGTTTGACCCACAGATTTACGCTATTAATACCTTTTCATTTGTGTATTTCCATGCATCTATGCGAGTGAGATTAAGACTCCCACGCAAGTTCGCTGTATCACCATCCACAATAAGAGTCAGTTCATGCTGTTCCTTCCCAGCGGGGAGGTAAGCTGCTTGTGAGCACTAGGTGGATTTGCACCGTGGAAGTTTTCCTTTAAGCACTTTATAATCTGCTGGTGACGGGACTTGTTACACATTGGACTTTGAAAAAATATTTGAAAATAAATTTCCAAAGACCTATTGCTTTTGTTTTCCATTTTTACACTTCATATTTTTTGCTACTTCAGAGACTCACTGTTTAGCTATATTTATCACTTGCACAGGTTTATTCATTTATCACTCTGAGTGACACATGATTTAGTTTCCCGGTTCATGTTAATTTTTTTAGTGTTTAACATTGTTTACACATTTCTGGCATCAATATTTTGCACTCGTGTGGTTCACCTAGTATATGCACTTCATGATGTTTGTTTGAGGTCACTACGTTTATTGCATTTGTTCACATTAGATTTGCTCATTAGCTAGTCCCACCCCAGGTTCCTCCCCTTCCCCCCCCCCCCCACTGACTACATTAGTTTAATCACAGCGCACCCACCATCACCCTTTACTTTATTCATTGTCAAATTGGATCAGACCCCCAGGTGACTTCTGCAGTGTCCCATCCCCTTCCCCCCCCTCCCCATTTTCCCTTTATTGGCCAATACCCAGCTAGCGCAGGGGTTTCTTCTTTTTACATTTGATTAACACAATACCCTGGAAGCCCCTGCTTGCTTACAGGTAAAAAAAATGCCTCAGTCCCCCGACTGATCAGCCTGGCTCCTGCACAGTGTTTCCCCTTCAGAGGAAACACTAACAACTGAAGGCCAGCAAGGGAAGTAAGAACTTCATGCCATTCCGCTTCACATGGTGGACTCTCCCGGATAGACATGGGTCTAGGAAACAAGGTTTTAATGCAGAGGGTAAAGGACTCCGCCTATGAGCCAAGACTATTGTCAGATCACTCCATTTTGGGTACAGCTAGATATTACTGCTACATCGGGCCACCCATTGTGGAAAGTGAACCTTTTTTGGCTGACCCTGTTCGCGTCCCCAGATGAGACCGTGGGGGCATTGCAGGAATTATTTTAACAGGGGATTGGCTAGTGCAGCGGTTGTATGGGACTCACTTAAAGCTTTCTTGAGGGGACGTCTCAGAGAAATTACAGGTATTAAAAAAGGCTCTAGGACAGTGATGGCGAACCTATGGCACGCGTGCCACAGCTGGGCACTCAGCACGCCGCCAGGATAGCAGAGGGAATCCCCCAGCAAGGCAGTCACTTTCACTGGCGGTGCAGGCACGGAGGAGCAGACTCCTCCTATCATGAGTGCGATTGGGCAGTGGGGCGGCAGATGCGAGTAAAGCCCTCCCTGCATGCACTGAGGGCAGCCAATTGGAAAGGACATGGAGTGTCTGCTCTGTAAGCAGCGTGTGATGCCTATAATGCTGTGTATGGAGGAGAATGACTCCTCCCTTCCTGGACGTGGAGAGCGGCTTCCTGTGCAGGGGCTCGGCACTGAAGCATGGCAATGTGGAGGACTTTGTACATACACAGGTAGGACAGTGCTATGGGGGAAGGAGGGGACGGCAAGGACACTGCTGTGTATGTGGGGGGGGATGTGAAGGGGCAGAGGACACTGCTTTTGGAAGGGCCTCCACCCCTGATCCCAGTACATGCCTCCACCCCTGATCCCAGTACATGCCTCCACCCCTGATCCCAGTACATGCCTCCACCCCTGATCCCAGAATTCTGAGCACATGCATCCATCCCTGATCCCAGGATTCTGAGCGCAACACACTCCTTTGAAAAAGCACAAAATTGATTTTCTGGGTAGAATTGTATGTTTTTGGTCCCTTAGGAATCATTCAGAGGGATGATCAGTCCCTTCCTCTGTACAGAGCCACTGGTAGGTTTAATTTCATGTTGGCACTTTGCAATAAATAAGTTGGTTTTGTGGCGCTGTTTGGGCACTCGGGCTCAAAAAGGTTCGCCATCACTGCTCTAGGAAATGGGAGAACAAAGTACGAGATGAAATGAAAGCTAGAGAACAGGCACTGGTAGCAGACCCCTCCCAAGCCAATCATGACTCCTGGAATGAGGCGCAATCTTTATACAACTGTTTTATTAACAGCAGCAGAGAAGGAGATATTTCCATCAGCAGAGTTATTTTGAGGAAGGGGAAAAAAACGGGTCATCTTCTTGCCTTGGTGGCTAGGGAACAGCGGGACTCTTCTGGCATTCAGGCTATAAGAGTGGGGTCTGGGGAAACACTCTTAGCTCTGAAATCTTAGAAGACTTCCATCAGTTTTATAGGGATTTATATTCCTCTAAAACGAATTATACGGAGTCAGAACTTGCCCGGTTTTTGCAAACTTGCCCGTTTCCCCCAACTGTCAGAGGTAGATCGGGAGGTTTAACATTTCCCTATTACATTGACAGAATTGAAAGATTCCCTAGAGGAAGCCCCGCACCATAAGTCCCCAGGCTCGGATGGATTACCGGCGGAGGTGTACTCCCAGTATGGAGAGATTCTTCTTCCACCCTTACTGGAGGCCATATCAGAGGCAGCGGAGACAGGTAGCCTGCCAGAAAGTATGCAAGAAGCTATAAAAATAGTACTCCAAGCCAGGCAAAGACAAGCTCCAGCTAGACTCTTATCGCCCGATCTCTTTATTGAATACGGATGTCAAGCTTTTGGCTACAAGACTATCCAAGGTGATTGATGAGCTGACCCATAGAGATCAATCTGGATTTATACCAACACGTTCAACGGCAGATGATATACGACGGCTGTACTTAAATTTACAGGTGCCGGTGGATAACCCGGGGGGTAGGGCCATTCTGTCGCTGGATGCTGCTAAAGCATTAGATAGTGTGGAGTGGCCCTACCTCCTGGAAATCCTGACAAGATTTGGATTGGGGAAGAAATTCATAACATGGGTGAAGGTGCTTTACTCCAAACCGAGAGCCAGACTATCAATAACAATCTTTCTTCCTCATTTGAGGTACATGGAGGTACCAGGCAGGGGTGTCCGTTATCCCCACTGCTGTTTGCTTTGGCAGTCAAACCCCTGGCTATCTTGATTCGTACTGCGGAGGTGGTCGGATTTCGTAGGGGTCAAAGGGAGGAAAAAAAAAATAGGATTTTTATAACAGCTTACCTGTAAAATCCTTTTCTTGGAGTACACCACGGGACACAGAGCTAGTCATTACATAATGGGTTAAGGGTCACCAGCGGTGATTGGACACTGGCACAACCAATGGAAGACAGTTCCCCTCCATATAACCCCTCCCATCAGGGAAGTACCTCAGTTTTGTAGCAAAGCAGTAAGGTTCCCATAAGAAGGGGGGGACCTCTGTGTCCCGTGGTGTACTCCAAGAAAAGGATTTTACAGGTAAGCTGTTATAAAAATCCTATTTTCTTTATCGTACACCACGGGACACAGAGCTAGTCATTACATAATGGGACATCCCAGAGCAATGCTCATATGAAGGGGGGGGGAGACACAGATCAAAACAGGCCGCTTGCGGACCAGAAGCCCTATACTGCTGCCTGCAGCACACTTCGCCCAAAGGCGGAATCCTCATGTCCTTTCACATCTATTTGATAGAATTTGGAAAATGTATGGACTGAAGACCAAGTTGCAGCTTTACCGATCTGAGCCATCGAAGCCTGGTGGTGCACTGCCCATGAAGCACCTATCGCCCTGGTAGAGTGCGCCTTAACAGGAAAAGGAGGAGTCCTGTTCTTTAAACCATAAGCTTGAATAATTACTTGTCTAATCCACCTGGAAATGGTGGATTTTGATACCGCTTGGCCCTTCTTGGGCCCATCTGGTAAAATAAACAAAACATCTGTTTTACGTATCTGAGCGGTTGCTTGCAGATACACCTTTACCGCTCTCAGTAGATCTAGAGAGTGTAATAATTTTTCCCCCGCCGTCCGCGGGTTTGGAAAAAAGGAAGGCAGAACAATGTCTTGATTCAAGTGAAAAGCCGACACCACCTTAGGTAGAAAAGCCGGATGGGGTCGTAGTACGATTTTGTCCTTGTGACAAATTAGATAAGGCTCTTTACAAGAAAGAGCTGCTAGCTCTGATACTCTCCTAGCAGAAGCTATAGCAATCAGAAAGGCCAACTTCCTACTCAATATAATTAAAGGAATATGGCGAATAGGTTCAAAAGGTTGCTTTTGCAACACTGACAATACCAAATTCAAATCCCATGGACACAAGGGAGTCCTAACTGGAGGATTTATCCTCAGTACCCCCTTAATGAATGTCCGAACTAGGGAGTGAGATGCCAATGGTCTCTGAAAGAAGACTGATAGAGCCGATATTTGCCCTTTGATGGTGCTAAGGGCTAAATTCATATCCACTCCTAACTGGCAAAAAGCAAGAATCCTACTTATTTCATACTTCTGAGGATTCCAACATCTGGATTCACACCAGGAAACGTATGCTCTCCAGACTCTGATAGATGAGTCTGGAGGCTGGCTTTCTAGCATTGAGCGTAGAAAGAGCCGGACCAGAGACCCCTCTCTTTTTAAAAATGTGGGTCTCAGCAGCCAGGCCGTCAACTTTAGCCTTTGTAAGGAAGGGTGGAATACTGGACCCTGTGACAGCAGGTCGTGTCGAAGTGGAAACTTCCAGGGCCTTCCTATCGCCATTTTTACAATCTCGGCGTACCAAGGCCTCCTGGGCCAGTTTGGGGCCACTAGGATTACTGGTATTCCCTCCTCGATCCTGCGAAGCAGTCTTTGTAGAAGAGGGATCGGAGGGAATGCATAGATCAGTGAGAACTGATTCCATGGAGTTATTAGAGCGTCTGTATTATTAGAGCGTCTGTCCCGTAGGCTAGAGGATCTCTCGTTCTGGACACAAAGTTGTCCAATTTCTTGTTGAACCTGGCAGCTAGCAGGTCTACATCTGGGTTTCCCCATCTCAGACATATGGCCTGAAAGATCTCGGGGTGAAGAGACCACTCTCCTGGTAGCAGCTGCTGACGACTCAGGTAGTCTGCTTGCCAATTTTCTATCCCTGGAATGAAGATTGCAGAAAGGCAAGGTACATGCTCTTCTGCCCATGCCAGGATCCGGTTCACCTCTTTGGGCTGCCCGACTGCGGGTGCCTCCTTGGTGATTGATGTAAGCTACTGCAGTAGCATTGTCGGATTGAACCCGAACTGGGTAGCCCTGTAACCTGTATGTCCAGGTTTTGAGGGCTAGATATACCGCCCGGATCTCTATCACATTGATGGGCAGGATCCCCTGAGTCTTGGCCCAGGTTCCCTGGGTAGAAGCCTCCTCGAATACTGCACCCCAGCCTGATAGGCTGGCATCCCTAGATACCACCTTCCAGGCCACTGGGAGGAAGGACTTTCCCTTCCGTAAATTCCTGGCTTCTAGCCACCAATCGAAGCTGTGGCGTACTTGTGAGGACAGGCGCATGGGTATATCCAGAGCTTGGCTCTTCCTGTTCCAGGAAGCTAAAATATTGCCTTGAAGTAGTCTCGAATGAAACTGGGCGTAAGGGACCGCCTCGAAGGAGGCTACCATCTTTCCCAATAGTCTCATGCAAAGGCGAATAGACGGCCTCTTGTTTGCTTTGACCTTGTGGATCAGGTCTTTCAGAGACTGTATCTTCGGTTCTGGCAGGTATACCCCGTTTTGGGCTGTATCTATGATCATGCCCAGGTACACTATCCTTCTTTGGGCCTGGAGAGAGGATTTTTGTAAATTTATAATCCATCCTAAATGCTCCAGGTATCCTACTGTAGTGTGTACAGCGTGACCCAATCCCTCCTTTGACTGATCTATTACTAGTAGATCGTCCAGATAGGCTGTTACCGCAATGCCCCGTGTTCTTAGGTTTGCTAACAGAGGAGCTAGCACCTTTGTGAATACTATGGGCGCGGTG
Source organism: Rana muscosa (assembly GCA_029206835.1). Lineage (NCBI taxonomy): Eukaryota > Metazoa > Chordata > Amphibia > Anura > Ranidae > Rana > Rana muscosa. The sequence continues at coordinate 783,177,398 of CM055116.1, read as the reverse complement.
GCTACACCAAACGGCAGAGCCACAAATTGAAAGTGGCGATCTTCTACCGCAAACCTTAGGAATCTTTGGTGAGCGGGGAGGATGGGTATGTGTAAATGTGCGTCCTTGATATCTATGGGCGCCATGAATTTTCCGCCCTTTAAAGTGGCGGCCACGGATCGGATCGTTTCCATTCGAAAATGGCGATCGTTCAGGAACCGATTTAGGGATTTTAGATCCAGGATGGGTCTGACATCTCCATTTGGCTTTGGAATCACAAAGAGGTTTGAGTAAAAACCTGAACCTCGCTCTTTGGGGTACGTCTGTAACTACCCCTTGAGCCATTAAGTGATTCAAACCTTTGAAGAAGGATTCTCTTTTTTGTGGATCCTTGGAGAGTCTTGAACCTCGGAATTGAGAAGGTGGGATCTCTCGAAATTCCAGTTTGTACCCTGAGGATATTGTGGATACTACCCAATTGTCCTGGATTTCTGACCACCAAGTCGCTCAGAACTGAAAGCCTTCCTCCCACTCGGCCGAGCGGGGGCGCCCCTTCACTGAGAGGCTTTGGGGGCTTGCTTATTAGCTCTTGCACCCCACGGCTTCTTGTTCTTCTGAGCTTGCCCCTTGGCTTTTGTGGGCGGCTAAAACAGGCCGCCGCCACTGGTTGGAGTCAGATTTCCTGGGAGCTGGGGAGAGAGCGTTTAAAACAAGATCTTGTTTTTCTTTCTCTCAGGTAAAAGTCGTTTTACCACTTGATATCTTCTGTATATATTTTTCTAAATCTTCCCCAAATAGGCGTTCGCCATGGAACGGGAACTTGCCAACAGCTTTTTGCATGGGGTTTCCGCTGACCAATGCTTAAGCCAAAGTACTCTGCGCATCTGTACCAGCTGGAGTGTAAGGCGTGATGCCTGTATGATAGAATCTCTCATGGCATCCACTGTGAAGCATAAGGCTTTAGGCAAATTTTCCCAATTTCTAGCCTGCTCTGAAGGCAGTTCCTTCAGCCCCTGCTTTACCTGTTGGCTGATGACCTGACACATACCGACTGCTGCTACTGCAGGTTGGGTAATTGAGCCGGCCAAAAGGAAGGAGGATTTCAACTTCCTCTCAGAAGGATCTTTTAAACCCTTGTACATTATCCACCGGACATGTCAGGTTTTTATTTACACAAGAAATAGCCGCAACTACCGCAGGCAGGCTCCATTTCTTTAAAAAATTTTCCCCCATAGGATAAAGAATGTTAAACCTTTTTGGAGGTGAGAAACGCTTATCTGGATGTTGCCAGTTTGCGTATATTAGATCCTCTAGTAACGGATGAACCGGGAAGGAGCATGCACCTTGCAGGGATCTTAATGACCCTAGGGAGGAGACAGGTAATTCCGTTACCTCCGCAGAGGTTAACTTAAATGCACTGCTATAGCATTGTACCTGTGACCTTAAAATCTGGCTCCTCATCCTCTGCTGATGTAGCCTCCTCCTCCTCATCCTCCCTCAGGTACTTCTGAAGGGAGGTCCAATACTGGAAGAGACCTGCGTCGCTTATTGTCCCTTTTTAGAGGACTTAGCGATTAAGGTAGCAATTTTTTCCTCCAGATTATTTAGGGCAGCTGATAAAGTGTCCTCAGTGACATATACAGGCCCAGGCTTCACTCGGGAAGCCGCCATACCTGACAGAGGTAATGGCTCATCCTGAACAGGTGCATTTAGCAACACAGGAGAGAAAGGTACCGAGTCAGCACAGTTAGAGCCTCCTCTCAGGCGGTGGTGCTTTCTTATCTCTTTTTGTCCGTATTACTTCCCCTGGAAGGCTTACTGTTTAGACAAAATACAAGGTACCTAAATGCATATACTACCGTGTTCAGTTTAGCAAATACATTAAGTATGCAACTTTTAACACATAACTATGCATAACATGGATGTCTTCTAGGAAGTACCCAATCCAACCACATGGAGTCTTACGTCCCTGTATAGCTGCTGTGTTTCTCTGCCAGGAACAAGAGAACTAACGAGCTTGCTTGCTGCTGCAGTGCTTCTCACACTGACAGTCTTTTAAATTTGGCGCCGTTTCTGTGCCTGCGCGCGCCACGTGCCCGTGCACGCCTTCGCCCCCCCCCCTCCGATAAAGCGCGCTCCCGCGCGCGGCCCTTAGCGCTATGGCGGTGGCCATAGTGAGAGAGGACTCTCATCAGCCCTTGTTCCCACTTACCTGCATCTGCAAAGGAGGATCGGGGTGCCCCAGCAAGCTCAGCAGCGGAGGTGACGAGCAGTGTACTTCGCCGAAGCCGACACTGAACAGAGTGAGGTGAGTATATTCAGCTCTTTACTCCCCCCAGTGGTGGAAAAAAAGAAGACATCCATTTTTTGAAAAAGGTCCCAACCTAGTTATGGACCTTCTAATCTCACCTTATCCACGCCGCAGGTTTTTCTGCTGAAAGATTTCAGACAGATACCAAACTTCACCCTTCACGGTGGGCTATGTGTGCCAACCTTCAGGGATATGGGTTCCTATTTAAAGGATACCTCTCCCCTGGGCCTTGTACAAGACTCTTACCAGGACTTTATAGCGAAATAGCGAAAGTGCTGGATCTTAGAGCCCAGTCCTCCGAAGAGAGACATTACAGGCGACGCCTCATGGATGAGGCCCGGATCCCATCCAGATTTAGCTCATTTGTAGGCGTCTTGGATGGATCCGAAAGCATAGCTTTTACCCCCAGAGGGTCTCTTTGGTAGAGCTTTCCTTTAGCACCTCTAACGCGTCCAACACCTTTCGACACTGGCGAAAAAACTGAGGTACTTCCCTGATGGGAGGGGTTATATGGAGGGGAACTGTCTTCCATTGGTTGTGCCAGTGTCCAATCACCGCTGGTGACCCTTAACCCATTATGTAATGACTAGCTCTGTGTCCCGTGGTGTACGATAAAGAAAATCTCCTTATATGCGGATGATGCACTTATCTGGGGGATACGGCCGCATCGTTGCAAACAGTAATGGGCATCATAGGAGATCGGAGGTTTTTCAGGTTTCACTATAAACTGGTCTAAATCAACAATAATAATGCCCAAAGATCCGTTGACAGAACCACTACCAGCTGGTGCGGAGCAGATCGCCATAACCAAGAACTTTAAATATTTGGGGGTAGTGGTATCCCCGGATCCAGCGGAATATCTTCAGCTGAATCTGGGCCCACTACTGGACAGAGGGAAATGCAATAGCTGGTGCAAGCTCCCTCTGTCAGTGGTGGGACGGGCAAATTTAATAAAAATGGTATGGGCCCCACAGTTATATGTTTTTCACATCTCCCCCATGTGGATCCCAAATAAATGGTTCAAACGAAGAGATACCCTGATGCGGAATTTGATATGGAAAAAAAAAAAAAAGATAGCAAGGATAAGCTTAACCACCCTGCAATATAGTAAGGACGGGGGGGGGGGGGGATTGGCAGTGCCCCAACCCCAAAATGTATTTTTTGGCCTCACAGTTCCAGCAGTTGGCAGGGAAGAAAAAGAGGATCCTACAAGTATCCTGGTGACTACGGTGGCTCCTACACTAAAGGCAGCATCTCATTTGGAGATGGACTTGCCTAGTATACCACACTCCGCACCTACGGGTATTCTCCTTAAAAAGGTCTGGGGGGAGATCCGGAAGGCTTTGAGGTTAAGGGGCCCACTGCCCTTTACCCCGATATGGCGAAACCCTAGATACCCAGAGTTAAAGGACCTAGAGGGCTTTACCTCCTGGAAAGAGAGAGGGATTTGTTTTTTTCACAACTGTAAGAGGGAGAAGTGTTAAAAACATACGAACAGATGTGCCAGGAATTCCAGTTAGCCCCAAGGGGCTTTTATCAATATCTTCAGTTTCGGCATGCTCTGCCGGCACAGCAAATGACACAATCCTTAGTAATTTCATCGTCACGTCTGCTGATGGAGGTCCTCCATGCAGATACCCGGAGAGGACTAATATCAAAAACATATGCGGAATTACTATCCTCAATACAGGACTATGCCTCCCTTAGATGTCGTAGTAAATGGGCAGAAGACATCGGAGATATAGATGGGGACCAGTGGGATATGGCGTTGGACTCTATTCCGGCGGTATCTGTATCAGCGTCCCACAAATTATCACAATTATTTATTCTACATAGGGCCTATAGAACACCAGTACAGCTTTACAAGTGGGGAGGAAGGGACACTCCCCCTTGTGCCCAAAGTGCAAAGTACAGCAAGGACACTTTATACATCTAATTTGGAGGTGCCCAAAACTCCAGATACTGGGAGGAGGTTTCCCAGAACATCACAAGAGTGGCCCAGGTACCTATACCCTTGGACCCTTTGGTGTACCTGCTTGGGGCGATTGAAGCTGAAAAGTTCCCACAAGGAAGGTACTATACGATAAGACTGATGTACCTGGCTAGAAAGCCAATAGCGCGATACTGGATGGCAGAGACGGTTCCCACAGGGAAGCAGTGGATTGCGTATGTCAATTCCTTGCTTTTCAGAGAACGGCTCGCCTACAGACGTAGAAAGGCAGTGGATAAATTCAATCTTATATGGCAACCATTGCTGGAGGATCCTAGCCTTGTGTCATTACAACTGGTAAAGGATAGGCTCTTGATGTAGAAACCTATGGGGCGGTTGGGGGGGGGGGGGAATTATAAGTTAAATGCGCTAATGACAATGCATTATATTTGGGAGAGCGCGAACAGGTGAAAAGACCCAGGTTGTTAAGATTCAAAGGGTTGGGCGGGGGGGGGGGGAGTAAAAGGGAAAAATTAAAATGTCACTGTTGTACTGTAAATTGATTAGGTTTTTTGTATGGACAGGAATTTTAATATGCTTTTGTTTATATATCAATGTAAGACTAAATGCACAAATCACATGTATTGATTGAGCAAATGAAAAATAAAAGGATTTAAAAAAAAAAAAAAAAAAAAGAACTTGTGTGCTGGCGCAGTGTTTCCTGTGGAAGGGGAAGAGCCTCTCATTGTGGCTGTCCTGAAAGACGAAAAAAAATAATAAACATACATACATACATACATACATACATACATACATACATACATACATACATACATACATACATACATACATACATACATACATACATACATACATACATACATACATACATACATACATACATACATACATACATACATACATACATACATACATACATACATACATACACTTTTGATGCTAATACTGTGTTTATTAGATCTGACTGGGAGCATCACCTGGATCACATCCCAATCAGCATGTCAGGTTATACAGCATTGCTGCTAGGTGACCAGCTGGGGGCTCGGCTCTATAACCAATAGTGCCAGCCTTCCCCTGCATGCACCCATAATGTCACCAGCACTAGGTCCTAATAGACTGCCGCGCTGCCAAGGAGACAGATGCCTGACCAGTGCTGTCAATAGCAGGGACAGGACAGCTGGGGAACCACAGTGGCAGAACACCAGGGCCCAGTGGCAAGACAACCTTTGCAACCCTGATAGTTCTCCCACTGCTTTGGACCCTTATATTATCTTGGTGTGCTGGTGACATACATCTCTTTTCTGCCACCCTGGGGGGGCCCAGTATAGTAGGAAGGGAGCTCACTGCAGAACATGTGAAAGTGGGATCGTAGTAAAGGGCCCCAGGATACATAGAGATATAATTGCATTTTATAGTTGGCCCCCCTACTTTTGTCCCTGTCCCCCATGTGCCCCCCTAAATATGAAAGCTGGAGACGCCACTGCAACACGTGCATCGATATGCAGTTTACTTCCTTTTGACCCATTTCAAGCAAGTTCTGCCATTGCAAAAAAAATAAGGCAGATAGGTCTTCACCTATACAGCAGCACAGACCTAAACTCCTCTTGTATCTTGTTACAAAGCCACAGTGAAACCAGTTCACTGCCATCTCTGTACAATTGGAGTCCCAGCAGGTCTTCAAAATGTAAAAGCAAAGTCTCACTACAAACAAAAGTTAGACTTCCCAAATAGGTCTGTCCTAAATCTGTTTATACAAATGGCAGTCCCAGCATGTCCCATAGACATCTGATGTCTTTACAGAACTCACTAGCATCTTCCTTGTCTATGTAAAACCAAATATCCTTCTCAGCGCTATATACTGCAAGGGGGACAAAGCAGTTTTAAACGTTATTACTACAACCTAACTGGATGCCTCATGGGTGTAGCAGGTGGCGTCAGCCTCTCGGCCCCACCCACCTCATACTTGAAAAAGCCAATGCTGAGGTCCATAAACAGTTTTGTTTTGACCAAGTGGTCAAGTATAAAAAAAAAAAAAAAAGCAGAAAGCCAATGTGTTTGGGTTTACAAAGCCTTACACATAGCACGTCTGTTGTGAAAAAGGAATCTTCCTGGACGTTGCTTAGTCAGTCACTCAATATTAAAACTACTTCAGCTGTGTGACATTAGCCAGAAACTGAAGAGGTTCCCTGCATAAAAGCACAGCCAACTCCGAGCCTTCGACCCAGAGGTAATGGATACCAAAAAGGCAACTGCATGGGTAAGGAGCAACAAAGGAATCTCTCAAGAGGTTCATGGGAGAAGTTTGGGGAAGAAAAAGAAAAAAAAACGACCAAGTTAATGTCCCAGAGACAAACGTTGAATGAAATTCTACTAGGTGGCAAACTCCAGGGTCACAGGGACATCTAGGGTGGCCACCTCTAACAGCAGCCCTTTTAGTAGGGCTGGTCTTGAGAAAAACACAGTTAAGGCCTAGACAGGCGGTGGCAATTTTTTTTGGGGGGGAGATTATAAAAGAATCAGGACCAATATTCGTTGCCAGGATCACCTCAACTGAATGTCTGCCGTCTTTGTGCCAGGGTTCAGCATGTGGTGGACCAGGTAAATGGCTGGGAGAGGCTGGGCAGGCCCAGCTGTCTTGGTCTGTTGGGGCCAAAATGCAGACATGGAGCATCACCAGGAATTTAAAACCTATATATGTTAAAGAAATTTAGGTGCAAACTAAAAGGGGGTCTGCTGTGCTGGGGGGGGGGGGTTTATAGGATGGCTGGAGGAGTATGTAAACCAAGATGGATGGAATGTGGAAAAAATGGTTAGGCAGTGATGTTTCCCCATACTACAAACCACTGGCAAATTATAGCACTATTGTTTAAAGTGGTTGTAAACCCACTATTTTTTCCTTTTTGGCCAACCTTTAAGAGAAAGGCATAATGAGCCATTATGACTAGCATAATAGCTCATTATGTACCACTTACCTTAGATCGGGGCCCCAGAGGCAGTCCACGTCGCTCTAAGCCGCAGACATCACTGCGGCGATAGCCGGAATGTTACTTTCGGGTATCGCCGCACCAGCCAGCCAATCACAGCGCCGCTCCGGCGCTGTGATTGGCCGGAGCGGCGGAGACGTCACTCTGCGCATGCACGCGAGAGCGTTTTCATTCAGCTACGCCCAGCGATTGCTGGAACGTAGCAGATTTTGTGAATGGGATTAACCCCATGAATGCGCCGTTGTCTTTGGCGCGCATGCGCTGTAGACAGCGGCGCCTGTCTTTTTAGTAAATATCTCCTAAACCGTGTAGGTTTAGGAGATATTTCTTGCACCTACAGGTAAGCCTTAATCTAGGCTTACCTGTAGGTGCAAGTTAAAAAAAGTGGGTTTACAACCACTTTAGTCATCTGTTAACTAGCTTTCCAGGTAACTTCCAGAACATACTCAATAGCCCCCTCCCACCTATACAGGAAACTCATGACCTACATTTTTATTTTTTTAAACGAAACACGACATTAACCCCAGACCCTCAGTAGTAGATTACTGAAGGCTAAGAAATCTCTTGACCAATGGCACCTCTGACAACTATTTTCAGAAAACATGAAAGGACCGACACTTGATTTTATACTTGTGTAATTAATCATTGTTTATTCATACATCTGTTCAGGAAGGCCTGTAGCCGGGAGTCCTGTGCCACCTAACATACAGCCAGGCCAAAGAGAAAAAACAAAACCAGCACATGTCCTGTCTGGCCAGAGGAACACCGGATACAGGGCCTGGTGTTTAAGTAAGCCTTTGTAAACTAATGTAAATCCAGGTTTTTTCCTAGGTGGGAGAAGCCCATTTCAGGTGGGGGGGTGAGGATAATCTACTGTACATACTTGAGGATAAGCCGACCAAAATATAAGCCAAGGCACCCAATTTTACCACAAAAAAACTGGGAAAACCAACTCTAGTATAAGCCTAGGGTAGGAAGTGCAGCAGCTACTGCAAGTGGAAAAGGGGTCAACAATATCCATTTGCATGCCTGATCTCCGTGTCATGCAGTCAGTCGGCAGCCATCCAGTGTAACAAAGCCCCACCTTATCTGTGACAGACAGAACAGTTTCCCAGCAGCGAGTCAGTGTTGAGCCCATCACGGATGAGGACAAAGCGGGGCATTACACTGGACGGCCGCTGTTTGACTGCATGACACGGGCTGATCAGGTATGCAGATTGTAGCGACTTGAGTATAAGCCGAGGGGGGCTTTCAGCAACACACACACACACACACAGAAACTTGGCTTATACACAAGTATATACAGTATATCTACATGCAAAAATGGATTAAGGGGTTTGTTCACCAATTTCAGAAGTCTGGAAGCTTTGGTGGTTCGAGAACTGCACATTTTTATAGAAAAATCTGAGTAGCAGTGGCAACAATTTCCTTTATATGCAGCCTGCAAAGAACTGCACGCATGATCAGCAGATTGCAGGTGCAATGCCAGGCTCCTGAAAACCCTCAGTACAGCAGTCTGCCCATACCTCCTGAATGGGCAGATTGTTCCCGAAACACAGGAATTGTCAAGGAACTACGAAAGCGCTCACTAGTTGTGCCAGAGGGAACTTTCAGTTCATTCACAGATCACCAAATGGAATGATGCTGCTCGTGGGCAGAGCCCTGCCTAGTCACACTGTTTACAAATTGCAACAGTGGCTGCAGGAAGTAGTAACTTGTTGCATTCTAAATACAGGTGTAACAGGTTACAAAAAGGTGAACTTATCCTTTACAGTAGAAGTAAAGCAAAACATTTTTCATTGTTGGGTAAAGGGAGGGTTATAGCCCAGTCAATTTTTTGCCATCTGTATCCCATTGTGGAGATTGTTTTACTTCCTGTACCACCAGCCTTCCAAATTGAGGGAATCCCTGGTTGTCACCAAGGTCACTGCGGTTAGGTGTCCACACTGGAAGATTTTCCCCCGCTATTCCTGTTCTGTAAAACCCAACATTTGGGTTTCTTTCACCATCGTGATAATGGTAAATAAGTCAAGTGAAGGATAAATATCACAAAAGGGGGCACAGACAACAAAAGCCTGACAAGTGTTCCAAGCCCTCTCCACTTAACTAAAGTTAACGTTTTGCCTTTAAAGTCTACAGGCTTGGAAATGCAATGTGTAGATGGATAGAAAACTGGTTGAAAGTGTTGGAGTAGTGGTTAAGGATTTATACTCTGTTAGAAGTTCTTTAATCCATTATCCAATATTATGGAACAAAGATTAACAAATGAATGGGTCTCTAGGAATAAATGGACTTTGATACATATATTTAAATCTTCAAAATATGGAAAAAGTGAAATTGGACTTTAATTTGTGAAATAAATTTTGTTATAAGCTTCAAATGTTTTTAAAGCGCTCAAACGTGTGTTAGTAATTAGGAAACTTACAGTTAGTCTCACCCTCCATCGTAAGATAAAAAAGGTCTCATATTACTTATGTTTTAGAGATTATACGTTTTTTTAATGTTATAATACTTCATTAGGATAACATTTAGTATTTGATTTAGATGTTTAAAGAATCGTATATCGTACAAGTTACATTTTTTACACATGGCTCATAGCCCACTCCTTAGGAATGTTCATAGAGAGTAGTAACCCCCACCTTTGTGAATAAGATGTTTGAAATGAGCAGGCTTTCTGTGGAACTACAAGGAACATTAAAAGAACCTTAGAAAAGGTGGGGGCTGGTTTTCATAGGTTTGAGTGAAAAGCTAGGGAGAGAAGCTTTTGAACACACACACACAAACACCATTTCAAGAAGAAACTTGGACGCCATTTTTATATTTTACATTTTGATATTGTTCTTTTAAACATTTTGCTCTTTTATTAAATACATTGGAGTTTACACAACTGAATTGATTTTCTTGGAACTTATATGAATATCGATTATTAATATAGTAATAACTTGATTACATACTCTGTAGGTTTAGTGTCGTACTTTAAGTCTCAGTGTTGGGACCCTTTACCAGTATATAATTTAAGATTAAAAGTACCATTGCAGTGTTTTCAGAGGACACCAAGCTATGCAGTTAAACATCCTTACCGGTCGCCAACTTACATGCTGACCTCAATGTACAGATTATCCATCTACCCTACTATACAACTGTTCGAAGTAGCTGCTGGGGAGAAATAAATTGGGGATACTGCAGTGTCATTTGAGTGAAAGCTCTGTTGGGCTTGACATTACACCCAAGATGGTAGCACCCATGCTTTTGGATAGAACAAAGGAAGCCTTCTACAGGTAAACCAGCATAAAAACAAACATTGAATATACCTACCAGGGGAGTTGTCAAAATGACCAGTCTGGCAAGAGGGTCTTTTACCATTAGGTCATGCATTATTGCAGGGCTCAACAATCCCCGGGCGCCAGGTCACAAATTAAGAAAGAAAAGTCTTCTGGACGCAGCACTCCGGTTAAAAAGCCTTCATTCCAAAAAAAAGGTTCAGGAAACCAAAACACACTGCACAACACAACAAACTGATCACATCTGGCTAACGCGTTTCACACTATTAAAGTGCTTACTCATAGCCAGGTCACAAATGCGACTAGAATTAGCGACCTGGAGCAGCACAGCTGAGGTTTCCTGCATCTCCGTGCGCCGGGGATCTCAGCCACCACGTCAGGGACGCCTTGACAGTGACTCGCCTAGATCTGAAGATCCAATGACAATGGGGACTTGTCCCAAGTAGACAGAATTCCCTTCTGCAATGCCCGAGTGTGATTGGGCATACGGAACTGCCTCGAAAAGATGCCACCATGAGTTCCAGGACTCATGCAGAAACTGATTTATGACCATTTTCGGGACATCAGTACCCGTACTGCCGACTGAAGTGTCTAACTTCTCAGAGGGTAGAAACAGTCGCTGCCCAAGTATGCAGGATCAGAGACAAATACTCCAAACGTTGAGTCGGGACTAGAACCGACTTCTGCATGTTCAGAAGCCACCCGAATACCCGGAGGGACTGACTATTGTCACATTTTCCCCCAACTGAGCCATTTTCTGCTCTTAGGAGATCCAGATAGCCCACGATAACAATTCCTCGCTGTCTCAGCAAAGCTAGAACCGGGGCAAGCACTTTGGTGAAAACCCGTGGTGCCGATGCTAGGCCGAAGGGAAGAGCCAAACATAGTGGATTTCGCCTATGGCAAAGCGCAGAAACTTCTGGTGACATGCGCAGATCGGGACGTGCAAGTAGGCGCCCTTGATATCCAAGGACGCCAGAAAATACCCTTGGTGGAGTGTCGCAATCACAGTGCGAATGGATTCCATCCGGAATTTTTGTACCCTCACATTCAAGGCCTTGAGGTCCAGGATTGGCCGGACCCTGTCCTTTGGAACAGGTTCGAGTAAAACCCCTGAAAGAGGGCCACCCGATGGGCAGGAAGGAGAGGGAGGTTTGAGGGAAAGAACCTGTTTGGGGGCCACAAGCGAAACTATCCTGTATCCCGAGGTGACCACCTCGCACACCCACCGGTCGGAGATCAGGGAGGTCCACTGAACCGTGAACCTGCAAAGACATCCCCCCCCCCCACCCCAGAGTCAGGCAGGGGCAAGACTTCATGCAGTGGCGGGCTTGGGAGCCCGCTTGGTAGGCTTACGCACCCAGGGACACTTCTGTCCCCCAGCCGCACTCTTTTCAGTCTGGGAGGGCTTACCCGTGGAGCCTGTCGAAAAAAAAAACAAAAAAAAAAACGTACTCGCCGGAAAGGAAGGGCCCGGCCTACGGCGGGGCTCCTTTCCCTTAACGGACTAAGGAAGGAAGGTGCTCTTACCCCCTGTGACATCCTTAATAATGTCATCCAGGGTGGCCCCAAACAGTCTACCGCCCTTAAAGGGCAAGTCAGCCAGTAGCTTCTTGGAAGCTAGGTCGGCGACCAGCATTTCAGCCAGATAAGGCGACGCAACACCACAGCAGAGATAGAGGCCCCAGATATTAAAGGGCCGCATCCAAAGTGGCATCACACACATAGCCCAAACCCTGCACAAGTTGGTGAGCCAGGGCAATGGTCTCTGGAGGGAGATTATGCTCCTGCATAGTCTGGTGCAAAATCTTTGCCCAGCCTGTGAGTGAGACACAAGGGTCGCCGCCACTATAGGGCGCAAGGCAGACCCCAACAAGGCAAACAGTTCTACTCACCACTTCTGACCTCCTCTGTGGGATTCTTAAATGCAGGAGTCCCTTCCATTGGGAGCGTGGTAGCCTTATTCAAACGGGCGACGAGGGGGGCGGGTTGTCGACCACTGGAGGGAGAGCATTTTCTAACCAGGGCCTCCTCAAAGGGGTACCTTATGGCTAGGCGCTGCAGGACTGTCAGTCTTTTGCGGCTTATCCCAGACTTGGTCAATGAATGTATCAAAAAAAAAAAAAGGCACATATGCAAAGACCTTTTTTGAAGAAATGGCTTTTAAGGAACCAAAGGAGACAGCCTCCACCTGAGGTTCCCCAGCCTCATTCAGCTTGTGTCCCTCACAGCATCAATGAGTTCACTTAGAAGCGCCCTGTCAGTTACTGGCTCAAAACTGGGGTCTTCCTCACAAGGAATGTTTTGTTAAAAAAGAAAAAAAACATTAAAATCATCAGAGCTAGGGTCCTGAGCAGAAACAGCTAGGCCGACATCTGAATCAGAGCACTCCCCTACTGGAGATTGTGTGGGGAGAGGGGGCTTTATAGCTCCCTTGCGCTCACACTGCTTCCATCCTGACAAGGAATGATTCCAGGACTGCCAACTGGTCCATAGGGACCGCAGGTGCACTGCCAGTTGCCTCTGACAAGTGTGGGGAAGCAGGTGAACCAGACTCCATACTGCCACCCTCAGACCTTATACACAAAACAGTCCACCCACTGGCTGTGCTGAGGGGATACCCAGAGGACTCACCAATAGAGGTCGACCGATATGGGTTTTCCTCTGGCCGATGCAGACATTTAGAAATCGTGGCGGCCGATATTTTAGGCAGATTTTTTTTGGGCAGGTGGCACTGGAACGTGGCACTGATTGACATTGGCAGCAAGTGGCACTGGCAGGTTTCACAGCCAGTAGTGTGACTGAAACTGCTCTCTGCAGTGCCGTGGGGGGGGGGAGGGAGAGCTGAAGCATTCAGTGTGATGTTGGAGGTGGGCGGGATCCAGCAGCTATCCAGCCAATTTGGGCCGTTTAAGGGGCGGGGCCACATAAACGTAGCGGCCCGCCCAGATTCCATTAGCAGGTGTTGGATAGCTGGGTCCTGTCCACCCTGACAGTCAACCTAATTTGACAGCTCCTCTTACAGTTTCACATACCGCGGCGCTGCTCTGCAGTGTGAAGGGAGAAGGATTCTCCACACTCTGCAGGCAGAGGTGCGGTGACTGGTCAGCGATATATCAGCCTAATTTGGAGAAATCGGCCGATGCCGATTAATCCAAAATGGCCAAATATCGGCCGATATATCGGTCGACCTCTAATCACCAACCCTTATAAGGACCGCTCAGTTCCGCTGTATGTAACCGCGCTGCAGCGCGAGTTAAGCCTGGAGTGTGGAGATTGTGAGGAGATTCGCGCAGCAGCGGCGATAGAGGCCAAAACCGAAAGTAAAAAGCGCCACGGCTTCAAGAAAATGGCCTAGATCTTCTCCTGCGAGCAGGGACATATACCCACACGTTTACAGTATTAGAGCTGTGTCAGTCCATGTACAATAAGAGAAATTTTTTTATATTAAAAGCAGACATAACATACATAAACTTCCTTCATCTACACGCCAGAGTTCTTTCCTTTGATAAAAGAACAAAAGGATACTTTGTTTCTGCTTATTCGCGTGTTGTAATAAAAAAAAAACTTGGCAGGCTGCCTGCATTTTGTTTTCCAGCTGTGAGAACTCTGGATTTGTTAGAGAATCCTGACATGCTGTTTTGAAGATCAGAAAGAAAAAAGATCGCGATTTAAATTCTTACCGATTAATCGTGCAGCTCTAACCCGAGATATATAAAGGTTGCCAGGCATATGGTGGACAGGACTTGCATCATGCCTTAAGACCAGAAGGGGAAGAATCTTTAACAAGCCAAGAAGGTGCCAGATCTACAGAAGCCTCATTGTCAGAGATAATGAACACAGCAACTGAAGTTAACTTTTAAGCATATTCTACTGTTAAAGACCATAGTTTCTGCTTATTTGCTAGGCATCTTGCTGTAGATACCCGTCAGCCTTGTACTGTATTTTTAATATTGTAATAGTTTTGTATGTACAGGATTTGTTGCGTAAAAGCACATTTAAAGTGGTTGTAAACCCTTTACAACCACTTTAGGCTACAGGTAAGTCTATAAATAAGGCTTACCTGTAGCTGCCCCAGGCTGAGGTTCAGAGAGCTCTGGAGCAGGTTTTCATCAAGGAGGTCTATGTTGCTGCATTCATCTTTCCCTTGATCCTGACTAGTCTGCCAGTTCCTGCTTCTGAAAAACACCCCAACAGCATGATGCTGCCACCACTGTGCTTCACTGTAGGGGATGGCATTGACCGGTGCCTGGTTTCATCCAGACATGCTTGCCATTCTGGCCAAAGAGTTCAATCTTTCTGTCATCAGACCAGACAATTGTTTCTCATGGTCAGATTTCTTTAAGTAGCCTTTTGGCAATCAGGTGGGCTGTCATGTGCCTTTTACCGAGTGGCTTCAGTCTGGCCACTCAACCATATAGGCCTGATTGATGTAGTGCAGAGAGAGTTCTTCTGGAAGGTTCTCCTTTCTCCAAAGAGAAATGCTGGAGCTCTGTCAGAGTGACAATCGAGTTTTTGGTTACCCCTCCGACTAAGGCCCCTCTCCCGATCGCTCAGGCGAGTTTGGCTGGGCGGCTTGCTCTAGGAAGAGTCCTGATGGTTACAAACTCTGCATTTACAGATGGTGGCACTTACCTGAGATCGAAGCGCTCCTCGTTCCCCTCTGAGCGTCTTCCGTGCATCACCGCTGTGACTGGCCGGAGCGCGGGACCGGCATTATCCCATTCAGAAAACCGGCACGCTCAGTGCGCCTGTGCCGTTGTCTATTGCAGTGCAGTGTTTTCTGAAAATCTCCTTAACCGTGTAGGTTATGAGGATATTTTTTGCACCTACAGGTAATCCTTAATCTAGGCTGATTTGTAGGTGCAAGTTGTCAGAGTTTACAACCACTTTAAGTGCATTGATAAGTTTATTTAATAAATTTGCAAAGCTTGCAAACAAACCTTTCACATTGTCATTATGAAGTATTGCTTGTAAAATTGAGGAAAATGTATTTAATTTTGGAATAAGGCTGTAACATAAAATGTGGAAACATTGAAGTGCTGTAAAAACTTTCCGGATGCACTGGTAATTGTCTACAGCAGTGTTTTTCAAACTTAATTTTTAGTCTCGACACCCAAGTCTAAAGGCTTGTTTGCATGTGAGGTTGGGGGAGGGTGATAAAACCCACACGGTACAGCTGTGTATTATCACCAACTGCTCCCCTGTAGCTGCAGAGGTAGTACATATACTGTATCTGAAATTATAACCCTTGTAACGTTCGGTGGGCACTACTGCCCGCTAAATGTGACCCATTCAGATGAATGGGGCCATGCTGCAACTGCCCCATCTGCATGCATTGCACACGGTTGTAGCATGATGGTGCTGCATTTAGGGGGTTAAAACAGGCAGGGAGGCGACTTTCCTCCTTAATTGCCTGTCAAATGCTTCTAAAAAGCTGTCAGAGCACAGATGTGAACGAGCCCTAAAAAACTAGTCCCGCTAGCTTAGAAAAGCAGTTCTGATCTAATGAATTAGGAGTCCGGATTAAAAAGAAAGTACAAAACATTAACAGTCCTATACATGCACACTGTACATACATGAACTCATACACTGCCTTTTTGCCAATTGCAGACTACCTCCACTTGCATTGCCAGGTGGTTTTCTTGCACCATTGCCCTGTAGGAGGGAGGTGGAGAGATCAGGATCCAGGAAGACTGCTCCCCTTCCACTGCTCTTATTCCCTCAATTGAGCTGCCAGTGTGCAGATGTAGAGTTTGGAGCTCTGCTGGTCTATCTATACACAGGGTTGAGCTCCACACTAAATCTGCACAGCAAGAGCTCGATTTTCTCAACCAGGATTCCACAGCGCCCCTAAGGACCTCATTCCGACATCCCGGTTGAGAACGGCTGGTCTACAGGTATAGCCAACACATCAACCAACATTTACCCAAACTGCAAAGTTTTTTTTTTACCACATAGGCATTTTCTTGAAAGGCTGAACGTAAATAACCTTTAAGCTCTGTTGATTTCACCCAAAAGAAAGTAATCTACCTTTGGCAACACCTATGGATTCATGCAGTGTGAATATCAGCAAGAATTAAATTTGAGGGTAAAGCACCATGACTTTACATTTCACACATTAACGAATGTCCTAACATTCAGTAGCATGGGGTCTCATTTATTGCTGTTAACATACCTGGTGCTGCTGTAATGGGAACAACTTGAATCTTCCTTTCCTTTTGAGATTCCTTTTTGTTTCCTTGTTGGTTACCTGACTTTTTGGCAGCTGATGTCTCCTTTTTCTTACGCTTGGTAACCTCAATTGATGCTTGATGCAGGAGATCCAAGGGGTCACAGTCATCGTCTTGAAGCTGTAAGAAGCGGTTCTCCACCGCACAGCCAAAAGCTTCCTGCATGGTGATGCAAATGGGGCTTTCTTGCACTGGCTTCATGACTGCTGGGAAAAGACATTCCAGATGAGATTTACATTTTTTTTAATTTCTTTTTAAAATCAGGCAAAAGTAGGACATTTGGCATTATTTAAGGAAGTCCTTTAAAATACACCTGTCAGTGAAACACTGACAGCTAATTTGACCATATTTTTAAATTTCCTATTGCAATAAGAAAAATAAGAGCATGATCAGGGCAGCAAAAAGAGACATGGTCGAGTGTAAAAAAAAAAAAAACCACCCAGTTTTTTTAAATATATTAATAGTAAAGGTCAGATTATTGGCTCCATTAATGGATAATCACAAAAAGTTGGCTACAAGTGACAAGGAGAAGGCAACTGTTAAATACATTCTTCTTTACAAAAGGAAAGGAGGAATAGAATAAGACAAGATGGTATTCGCAACACAGCGGCCTTTGTGGCCAACAGAAGCCAGTGTTCTAAAAAGATTAGAAAATAAATAAATTGGTTGTTGTAAAAGCAGAAGTTTTTTGATCTTAATGCATCCTATGCATGAAGGTGGATGTAAACCCGATTCATTAAATCTGACCCAAGCACATATCTAGTGTTTTCTTATCCCTCTACAAAGCCCTGAGTCCCATGACTTTCTGCTGTTTCGTTACTCTCATCAGCATGGTAACTTGTCACAAGTTCTCCAAGATGGAAGACAAAAGTAGCCCAACGTTTGTCATGTGAGGTTGCTATAAGCACAGCACTGAAAGAATTAGTTTTATTGATGTTGAGTGGGCAGTGCCAGCATAAGGCAGGTAATGCGGCCTTACGGTGGCGAGAGGGGGGCGCTGAATCAGATGGTCCCTTAAGTGCTTATGCTGGCCTGCACAGCAGACATCAGACCCGGCCGGCTGGACGCTTCAGCTACTTCCTTTGGCACTCAGTCCCTCCTCCCAGATAAAAGGCAGACAATGGCCTTTTATTTTGATCACTTGCCGTTTCTCTCCAAAGAATCCCCTCCCATGCAGGCGGAAGCAGAAACCTCCAGTCAAGCACATTCCTCAGTAAACTGGAATTGAGGGAGGGGCCAGCAGGCACAGTGCAGGAATTACATTATACAGGATTTATATAGCGCCAACAGTTTACGCAGCGCTTTACAATATAAAAAGGGAGACAATACAGTTACAATAAAATACATGGGGTGGGGCAGGTGGTACAAAAGGTTGTAACTGTGGGGGATGAGCTGATGGAAGTGGTAAAATATTAATTGGAGACGTGATAGGCTTCCCTGAAGGTGAGTTTTCAGGGATCGCCTGAAAGTAGCAAGAGTAGGGGATAGCCGGACAGGTTGAAGTAGCAAGTTCCATGATGAGGGGAGAGGCTCTGGAGAAATCCTTGAGATGAGCATGGGAGGAGATGAGAAAGCTGGACAGTAGGAGGTCTTAAGAGCAGAGAGGACGGTTTGGGATGTTTGGAGACAAGATTGGTGTAGCTCAGGGCAGAGTTGTGAATGGCTTTGTAAGGTGGTTAGTATTTTGAATTCAATTCGCTGGGCAATCGGGAGCCAGTGTTGGGATTGGAGGAGAGGGTTGGCAGACACTGAGCAGTTGGTAATGTGGATAAGTGTGGCAGCAGCATTCATGATAGACTAAAGAGGGGATAGCCTATGGAGAGGTAGGCCAATGAGAAGGGAGTTGCAATAGTCAAGGCCAGAGATTACAAGGGAGTGAATAGGGAGCTTGGTGGTTTCATTTGTTAACCACTCCACGCCCGGGCAATGCTAAAAAGATGTCTGCATTGCAACGCTGAATTGCCGACAGGACATCCATGGACGTCCTCCTGTTCCCCCCGTGAGCACGCATCGGGGAAAATCTGTGTTGGCCGTGTCCCTTGGACACAGCCAATCACAGAGGCCATTAAGCACTCAATCTCACTGTCCAATGAGAGATGATCTCATATGTAAACATATGAGATCCTCTCATTGCCGGCTTTCTCTCCTCACACAGACTGCGAGAGAGAGATCTGTGCTTTGATCTGTAAAAGTGAGTTGAAAACACATTACACAGTAAAAAACAGTGCCATCTGCTGCCAGTGCAAGTTCCTTCTGTCATCGCCAGCAATGGCTAAAAGTATTTTCAGCCGAGGTGTACGAAATTCTTGTGGCCGATGGGAGCAACTGGGAGCTCTCCGATTCCTCCGCAAATTCAGTTGAGTCTGACATGCACTAAGCCTGTCATAAGCAGTGGATCAATGGTGGAGGAGGGAGGAGGCAGTGCCATCCACCACCGCAGCGCCATGGGAAGCAAGGCCACGTACCAGTGGGGTGTCACCTCAATCCCAAAGGGTTAGGTCCCATGCCAGCCTTCCCTATTACCTTCAGTACCCCTTGTGGCTTCCTCCTAATTCAGGAGAAGCCAACATTCCCCTTTCACTGCCCAGCCAGGAGTCCAGGTGGATACAGAAAACTTTTCCCCAATTGATTTAATTTAATTTTTACTGAGGACATGCTGGCAACAATTGTGGCCCAGTGCAACTTATATGCCCAAGAGTTCATAACCAGCAACCCAACGTTCTAATATGCCCGTCCCTACGTGTGGAGAGCCCTTACAGTGGAGGAGTTTAGAATTTTTTTGGGCCTCACATTCTGCATGGGACTAAATGGGAGAAAAAAAAAAAAAAAAAATCAGGATGCGTTCCTATTGGTCAACCCACCCCATCTACCACATGCCCATCTTTTCCTCAGTAAATGCCCAGGTATCTAATGATTAGGAGATTCCTACACTACAATAATACCCAGTGCCCTTCCCAAAATGACCCAAATTTTGATAAAGCTTTACAAAATTCAGCCGCTACTAAATTTTTCTGAAACCTTCCCCCAGACCAACATATATGCGTGGATGAGTCCCTTATAACATTTTCTGGCAGGCTGGGCATAAAACAATTTATACCCAGCAAAAGGGCCCGCTATGGGGTGAAGCTCTATAAATTGTGCGACCGAGCCACTGGGTATGGGTTTGCCTTTATTGTATATAAAGGGAAGGACACCCAACTGCACCCCCCTAATTGCCCAGACTACATTGGAACCAGTGGGAAAGCAGTTTGGGAACTCATAAACCCACTCCTGGAGAAAAGGATACCACTTGTATGGACAATTTTTATACAAGTTTGCCCCTGTTCCAAAACCTACACAGAATGAAGACTCCAGCACGCGGCACCGTACGGATGAACCAGAAGGGCTTTCCTCAAAGCCTGGTCACCAAAAAATTAAGGGGAGACGGCGAGTTTACGCAATGAGGAAATTTTGGCTGTGAAGTGGAGGGACAGAAGGGACGTCTATGTACTTTCTTCCATCCACAATAATGAATTTGTTGCGATCACCAGAAGGAATGGCCGGATCCAAAAACCCAAATGCATCCACTAATCCAATACGTTCATGGGGGGGTGTCGACTTCAACGACCAGATGCTCGAACCCTACCTTTCCACAAGAACATACCAGTGGTATAAGAAAGTTACCATTTATTTGTTTAATTTGGCCACGTACAACTCCTATGTCATCTATCGGAAATCCACTATAAGACCCAAATCCTACCTTTTCTTCCAGGAGGAAATCACCACTGCCCTTTTTTACCCGAACAGCCCACCAGTAAACATTAGATCCGATGTCATTAGCCGACTCTCCGAGAGCCACTTCCCAGATAAAAGCCCTCCCCAGACCAACAATCCATAAACACCAGAAAAAATGCTGGGTGTGCACCAAAAGAGGAGAGAAGAGACACCATTTATTATTGTGCCCAATGTCCTTCAGAACCAGGCCTCTGCGTAGGCGACTGCTTCCGCCGTTACCATACCAAAATAAATTAGTTCACTTCCTGCCATTTACCTTCACACCCCTTATGCCTCTGCTTTCTCTGTAACTGACCCTGGCTTGTTATTTGACCACGCTTCTGCCTAACAATTCTGTTTATACCTCTGCCTGATCTGGAACTGACCCTGGACTGTTTGACAATGCTTTTTGCCTGCCTCTTGGACTGATCTTGTACCCTGCCAGTTGACTAGTGGGATTCATAACACAGGGGTCTCACATGTGAGGGGCTCCAGAATTGTTTTTCTGGATGAAGAAATAGGATTTTTGTACTCACCGTAAAATCCATTTCTCTGACGTCCATGGACTGACAGCTGGATACTGTAAACCTGTGGGTATATGTCCCTGCTCGCAGGAAAAGATCTAGGCAGAATGTTAGATGTTAACATTCTAGAACAAACCAGAGCTGAACAGCCCCGCCCAGGGGGCGGTCCCTCCGGACATTACCCCCCCACCTGCAGCTAGCAGACCTCAGTTCGTAACAAAGCAGTACAAACCTTAAGGGTGGGTGCCGTGTCAGTCCATGGACGTCAGAGAAATGGATTTTACGGTGAGTACAAAAATCCTATTTTCTCTTATCGTCCATGGACTGACAGCTGGATACTGTTAACATGTGGGACGTCCCAAAGCAGTGTCAGAAGGGTGGGAGCAGTAGTAAAGGAACAACCAAAACTTCACTCCAAACAAGCAGAGCTCCTCAACGGAGGAGTTGCGACATTAAACAGCAGCCTGCAATGCTTTGCGGCTGAAGGGAGCATCCGAAAATGCAGCCACATCAACCTTATAAAATCTTGAAAAGGTATGAACGGACGACCAGGTCGTCACCTTGCACACTTGTGCAACCAACGCTTGATATCGGAAGGCCCGGGAAGCACCAATTGCCTTGGTGGAATGCGCCGCAACCGGAAAGGGAGGCGCCCACCCCTTAAGGGCATAGGCCTGTATGACGGTCTGCCTGATCCACCTAAAGACGGTGGCAGACGACACCGCTCGGCCCTGTTTTGGACCAGACACAGATTTCCGAATGGAAACAGTAGCAGACAGGTACACTCGTAAGGCTTGTACCCATCTTAATGTATGAAGCGCAAACTCTCAGGGATGCGATGGGTGAGGACACAAGGACGGAAGAACAATGTCCTTCTTAAGGTGAAAGGCAGAGACCATCCTTAGAAAAGGGTGGGCGCAACACCAACATATCCTTATGGAGGACCAAGTAAGGCGACTTGCCGGACAAGGCCGCCAACTCAGACATCTGTCTAACCGAAGCAATGGCCACTAAGGCCAACTTCCGGGACAAGGTTACGAGAGGAATCTCTGATATTCTCAAAGGTATGTTCTTGGAGAACCGAGATGCATCAAAATCAGATCCCAAGTAGGGAGAGGAGGCTTGACGGGGGGGGGGATCACATTACGAACCCCTGCACAAAAGGTGCTAATCAAGGAATGGCCCGGTAGCGGTCGTTAAAGACATAGGAAAAAGTTGGCGCTGGTGTTAGAGACCATGTAAAAGCTAAAAAGGAGAAAAATTAAAATCACATAAGGCTGTGAAAACCTCAGTTAGACTTACCGGTAACGGTATTTCTACGAGTCTTTCAGGACAGCACCTGGAGAGAGCGCAGCTCCACCCCTTTTCCCAGGAAACACTGCAGTCAGTTTTCTTTAAAGACCGGACACTTCCACCATGGCCTCAGTTGTTTAAGAGTACCTCCAGCCATGCTGAAATTAGATAAGCAGAACATAGCAATAACACCACATCTTATCATTACTTTAGGGCGGGTCATCGGTGCTGTCCTGAAAGACTCGTAGAAATACCGTTACCGGTAAGTCTAACTGAGGTTTTCTCACCTCGTCTTTCAGGACAGCACCTGGAGATGATAAAAGAGTACTTACTCTAGGGTGGGACCACTGCCTGTAGGACCTTTCTGCCAAATGATTGCTCAGATGCAGAGAGTAAATCCAACCTGTAATGGCGGGTGAAAGTGGAGAAGCTTGTCCACGTAGCCGCCTTGCATATTCTTCCCGGCGAAGCTCCAGCTCGTTCTGCCCAGGATGTTGCTACTGCCCGGGTTGAATGAGCCCCTACTCCTGTGGGAGGTTCTATCCCTGAAGCTCTGTAGGCTTCGCCGATAGCCATTCGTAGCCACCTACCTATGGTATTTTTGGACGCACTATAACCTTTACGTGGGCCAGAAAACAAAATAAACAGGGAATTCGATCTTCTGAATTCACTTGTTATCTTTAGATAGTGCAGTATGCACCTCCTTACATCCAAGCTGTGAAAGGCTTCTTCTTTCGTGCCCACTGGTGTAGGACAGAAGGAAGGGAGAACTATTTCCTGTGACCTGTGGAATACCGTTGCCACTTTTGGTAGGAAGCCCGGGTCAGTTCTCAGCACTACCCGGTCTGGAAATATAGAAAGGAAAGGTTCTATGATTGACAGGGCCTGTAGATCACTCACTCTCCTAGCTGAGGTAACTGCCACTAAGAGTGCTACCTTCAGGGACCAAAATTTAATCGTTGCTTCCTCCGGAGGTTCAAAGGGTCTTTTTGTCAGACCCTGTAGCACCAGAGATAAGTCCCATTTTGGGAAGAACTTAAAGGGTACTGGCCTAACTCTGGTCAGTGCCTTAAAAAATCTAACGATAAGGGGGTCCTGAGATAGTTGTCTCTCCAGGAACACCGATAAGGCGGCTACTTGCACCTTTAGGGTGCTAATCGCCAACCCCTTCTCCATTCCCTCATGGAGAAATTCTAATACAGAGATAGTCTCCTTTGGTGAACGGATCTTTTCTCTGCACCAGGAATTAAAACATTTCCAAGCTTTGAAATAGATCGCTCTGGTGACCTTTTTTCGGCTGTCCAATAATGTTGAAATTAGTTTATTGGACAAGCCCCTCTTTTTTAGGATTTGCTCCTCAGTAGCCAAGCAGCTAGTCTGAGGTGCTTGATATTGGGATGTTGTAGGGGCCCCTGTGTTAAAAGGTCCTTCTGTAAAGGAAGAAACCAATGGGGTTCCACCGCCATCCTCTGGATGGTTGAAAACCAAGTCCTTTTGGGCCAGAATGGGGCTACTAGGATTAATGTTGTAGGCTCCTTCTGTAGCTTTTTGAGGACCAATGGGATCATTTGGAAGGGGGGAAAAGCGTAGCACAAGTGGAAGGTCCATGGTTGTGCCAGTGCATCTAGACCCTCCGCTTGATCTTGCCTGTTTAGGGAGAAGTATGTTTCCACCTTCGCATTGGCGTGGGATGCGAACAGGTCTATTTGGGGAACTCCCCATCTTCCTGTTATCTTCTGGAATACTACCGGATTCAGACTCCATTCTGATTCCAGTACTCTCTCGGCTTAGGAAGTCTGCTATTTGGTTCAGATCTCCCTTTAGGTGTACCGCCGTCAAGGAGGCTAGATTGGATTCTGCCCAGGCCAAAATGTGGAGGGCTGAGGATAGCAACACTCTGCTCCTCGTGCCTCCCTGCCTTGTTATATAAGCCACTGCCGTGGCATTGTCTGATAACACCTGAATGTGGTGACCCAGGACTTGTTTCTTGAACGCCCATAGTCCCAGTAGAATGGCCCTCAATTCTCTCCAATTGGAGGATCTCCGGGCTTCTCTGTTTGACCATGTTCCTTGGGCCATCTGTCCATCCAGATGAGCACCCCACCCCCAGAAGCTTGCGTCCGTTGTCAATCTGTGTTCTACAGGGAAAGTCCAAAGCAGGCCTTTGTCTAAATTTGCTTGCTTCCTCCACCACCACAGCTTTCTCTGAACTTGAGGGGGTATTTTTATCAATTTTTCCAGCGACTCTCCGTAGGACCAATTCCTGAGAATTGTCTGCTGGAGGTCTCTCGCATGCAGACGTGCCCATTGTACCGCTGGTATTGAGGCGGTGAGTAGGCCTAGGACTGACATGGCTGCTCTGATTGTCATCGGCAGATTTGTTTGAGTCCCCTTTACTGCCCTCTGGAGTTTCTCTATTTTTTCCTCTGGGAGAAAAAGTCTTTCCTGTATGGAATTTATTGTATATCCAAGAAATGTTATCGTCTGGGAAGGGATCATTTTTGATTTTTCTTGGTTTATGATCCATCCGAGACTCTCGAGATGTCTTTTCGTCTCTTAGATCTTTCGCCAATAACTCCCTTGTCTTGGCAAATATCAGGAGGTCGTCCAGATATGGCACTATTGATATCCCCTTTAATCTGAGGGGTGCTAGAGCCTCTGCTATGACCTTTGTAAATATCCTTGGTGAGGATGACAGTCCGAAAGGGAGGGCTCTGAACTGCAGGTGTGAGATCGAGTCTCCCGTCTTTACTGCTAATCGCAGATACTTCTGTGATATTGGCGCTATAGGAACGTGTAGGTACGCATCCCTCAGGTCTATGGATGCCATAAAACAACCTGGCGTCAGGAGATGTTTCACTGAGAAAATTGTGTCCATCTTGAATCTTTTGTATCTGATGGACCTGTTTAGTATCTTCAGGTTCAAGATCAACCGGAATTTTCCTGACGTCTTCTTCACTAGGAAGATGTGTGAATAGCACCCTATCCCTTCCTCTTCGGGGGGAACAGCTATAATTACCTCTTGCTGGATGAGTTCTTCCAGTAAGGATGACATCCCTATAGACTTCTCCAGGTCTCGAGGAGTCCGGGTTACATAAAAACGGTTTGGAGGGGGTTGCGAGAATTCCAGCCTGTAGCCCTCTGATATTATTTTGAGGACAAATGGACTGGACGTCGCTGTCTTCCATTGTGGAAGAAAGGCCTGTAACCTTCCTCCCACCGTTGGCGGACTGTCACTGGGTGTTTGTGGTTTGGCCAGGAGGGCGAAATAGTACCCCTGACTTTCCTCTCCATCTCTGGGACCTCCAAGGTCTTTTATAGCCCGTGTCTTTTTTAACCTCGGTTTGCCGAAAAGCACGAAAATTAGTTTTACCCTGAGGAACCACTTTCTTCTTTATTGGGAAGGCCTTTTTATCAGCCGTTCTATTAAGTACGGCTTCCAAATCAGGGCCAAAAACTAAGTCACCGTCAAAAGGCAAACCACATAACTTCGCCTTTGAGGCTATATCCCCTGACCAGGTCTTAACCCATAAGGCTCTGCGGGCTGAGTTGACCAAGGCTGCTGATCTAGCTGACATTTTGATAGATTCAGCAGAGGCATCAGCCATGTACCCTACCGCCTTTTGAAGTATAGGCAGCGTGTCAAGTAGATCCTTACGAGAAGTTCCCGCCTCAATGTGAGTTTTTAATTGCTCCAACCAGTGTTCTAAGTTTCTCGCTACCACGGTTGATGCCATTGCTGGCTTAAAGTTGGCTAGAGTCGAATCCCATGCCTTTTTTAGTAGGGAGTCTGCCCTCTTGTCCATGGCATCTTTTAGGGTGCCCATGTCCTCGAAGGCCAAGTCTGTATTCCTTGAAACCTGCGAAAAGGCTGCGTCAAGCCTTGGTTTTTTATTCCAAACCTGCTGACTATCATCCTCAAAGGGGAATCTTCTCTTGAGGGATCTGGAAAAGAAAGGTGCCCTCTCTGGGTCCTTCCATTCTCTCTTTACTGTCTCGGAGATGTATTTGTGCACTGGGAACACCCGTTGCTTTACTTCTCCCATGCCTTGAAACATCTTATCGTGTAAGGATAATTGCGTCTTATCCTCTTCGATATTAAGCGTTGTGTGTATTGTTTTTAATAGATCGTCTACTTCCTCCAGGGATAACCTATAGCGGGAAGAAGAAATTTCCCTTTCTTCATCCGAACCTGTGGCAACATTTATCTCCTCATCCTCCGAGTCGCTGACCCCTCTGGGTGCAGGAGTACTAGGATGAGAACAGGATGGTGAACTGCCTTTCCTGTTTGGCTGGGCCGCCGGACGTCTATCCAAAAGGGAGCGGAATGACTGAAAAGTGTCCGCTAGTTCCTTTCGGAAGGAGCTTAATAGCTCCCCTGGTTGAGCAGCAGCTGCAGCTGAGGCAGTTTCCTCTTTTAACAGCTCTGCAATACATGTCTTGCATAGCGCTTTAGGCCATGTTTCCCTAAGCGTGTCTTTGCAAGACGGACATCTCCTCTTGGGAAGAGGAGAGGAGTGTTTGGTTTTGTCTTTGGCTTTAAGCTGAAATACACCAACACCATACTATATTTAAAACATTTTTAAAACATAATAGTAACCAAAACCTTCTAAATCAGCTGGAAAATAAAAGAGGAAGGAACACTTTAGCCCTTACATTTATAAGCACAGCTTACCTAGTGTCTCACCCCCTGAGCCACCATAACAACAAAAAAACCAACTCTCTAGTAACAATCTCTAGGGAGAGTGGCACAGGCTCCTTTGCTTTCCCCCCAGGGGAGAAAAGGAGGGAAAGAATATACAAGACCCCATAAAGTATATATACAGGGACCTCTGTCCCTGCTTACCTGGGTCTGGCTGGTGTGAGTGGCTCCTGTTCCCACCACTGCCGCTTGTTCCTCTTCCATTGCGAGGTTGAAGTGGCGTCCGACAGCTCCTTTTTTGATTTTCCCGGTCCTTTCACCGCTGTGAGGACCGGAAATGACACCAGCCGAAGGCCGCCTCCTCCCCCTGCGTTCCAGCGGCCGGAACCGGAAGCCGCGTCGCACCACGGGAAGTCCCGCCCCCGGCCGGAATGACGCGCTCGCCATCCGGGACCCGGAAAACATGGGGATACAAACGAAAGAGAAGCTGCTCGTCTCCTGAGGAGCACGCCATCCCTCCTTCCATGCCCCCAGTGCCGGTCTGATGAGAGCGGGCCCTCCCGCAGCCTGAACCCTCGCCGGGTATGAAGGGGAGAAGGTACCGCAGCATCCACCTCACGTAAGGGGGGGTGCTGGGCTGGCCTGGAACAAAAGAAAAAAACTAACAGGTATGCCCCATACTGTCTCCACCTGGAGAGAGCGCAGCATTACCCCTGGTTCCCCGCAGCGCTTCCACCATGGCGGAGGAAACACTACAACTGAGGCCATGGTGGAAGTGTCCGGTCTTTAAAGAAAACTGACTGCAGTGTTTCCTGGGAAAAGGGGTGGAGCTGCGCTCTCTCCAGGTGCTGTCCTGAAAGACGAGGTGAGAAAAAGTCCTTTTAGTCCATGTTAACACTTAGAAAGCAGCCCAGTGAAGATATGAAGCAAATCCACGTCAAACCGGCTCGTTTACGGCATTGAAACATGCCAACCAGAGGAATCAGACAGGGTTCACGCGAGAGTACAACAGGAACTGGTTTATATTTGCTGGGAGCTATAAGATTTTTGATATTCCTAGCTTTCCTATATGCAAATGTGGGTTTGGATGGTAAAATGGACTTCAGGTGAGGGTCTTCTAACAGAATAGACCAATGTTTGTTTAAAATCTTCTCCATATTTTTATGTTTGGTATGAAATTGAGTTATGAATCTAATTGGTTGAGTGGTGAGCTGATCATTGGATCTGTGTGACACAACTTGATCTGATAGATAGAAATTAAATGCCTCATCCACAAGTGCAGGTGGGAAATCTTTCTATGAATTTTTGTCTAAGAAAAGACCCTTGTTCCAAATAGTCTTCATCCACAGTACAGTTCCTACGAAGACGACAGAACTGACTTTTGGGAATGTTCTTAATCCATCTCGGATGGTGACAACTGATGATTAGGAAATGAGTTTCCAGCTGTGGGTTTGGTGAAATTTTTGGATACTATTTTGCCTTCTTTATGGTATAAAGTTAAATCTAGGAAAGATAATTGTTGGGAGTGATGTTCTGAGGTGAAGGATAGACTAAACGTATAGTTATTGCAGTGTTGTACAAATTGTGTAAACAGGGGTTCTGGGCCATCCCAGACGACAATAATGTCATCTATATACCTCCCATAAAAAACAATATGGGAGGTATATGGATTGTTGTGCCAGATGTAGTTGGCTTCCCATAGTCCCATAGTGAGATTGGCATAGCTGGGGCAAAATCAGCCCCCATAGCTGTGCCCTTAGTCTGCAAATAAAACTCACCATCGAATTCAAAATAATTGTGAGTTAGACAAAATTCTGTTGCTGCCAAAATAAACTCACTTTACATGGCCATTTAGGTCTGAAGGAGCGCATGCTCCAAAAGCGCTTACCACCCATTGGTTCCAAGCCACACGGATCTTATTGGTCCTCCAACAACCCGGATGTTCACTGTTAGTCACGGCCAGCTACTGACCCGGAAATCGTCCAGGAGTCACGGTGTGCAGCACCATCAACCGCTCGCTGTGGATTTCCCACATCCTTCCTCCCTCTGCACCAGCTGAAGTGCGGTGCTGGCATACATCAGCTCCCACCAGCACCATCTGGCCTGCAATACTGCTGTCTCACAGATAAGACTTTGAATCTATCTACATGCTTATTTTACTTCATGTTTGTGAGTATACACATGCTCCCCCCCCCCCTTTTTCAACATTAAATTTTATTGATAATTCTGCACTTAGAGTGGCGCTTTTACCCTCAGTTGAAAAAAAAGACAGCCTGGGCCGAAATCCGACCCTCAAAAAAAAAAAAAAAAAAAAAAAAAAAAAAGGTATGCAAGGCCAGCTTTTGGGTCACACCACGCTGTAAGAACAGCAAAATCCTGGGAACGGAATACATCCGAGGATGCCACTCAAGTTCCTCGCACATGGCGATGTAAGCCTTCCAGGTACGGTGAGATATCTTTCTGGAGGAAGATTCCCGTGTCAACAACATAGAGATGACCGAATACGAGAGAATGCGGTCCTTCAGCACCTGGCTTTAAACAGCCATGCCATTAAAGCCAAGGACTGTAAAGCAGGATGAAGTATGGGATCATGAGACAGAAGGTCCACCAACAGGCCGGCGCCAGGAATGTCTGCGACTAGCCGAAGTAGATTGGCGTACCAATGTCGCCATTCTGGAGCACTGGAATGGCCTCAGCCCCTACTCTGCGAAGCAACAACAGTAGCGGAGGGTAAGCATATATCAGGCGATACTGCCCCCACGGGCTTCCAACGCGTCCGCCCAGGGGTCCCTGGACCTGACCACGATCTTGCCACCTTGCGAGTGAGTCGAGAGGCCACAAGGTCCACTTCCGGTGCCCCACCTCCGGTAAAGAAGGTGGAAACACCTCCGGATGCAAGGACCCTTCGCCTGCAATGCACACGGCCGACAGGACCGTCTTGCAGCGAGATGTATGAAAATCCCAAAGAGACTCCGCAATGTATCGGAGAAGGGAGGCCCCAGTGTACAGGGTGCCTCAAATGTTGGCCAATAAAGGCAACTTGACGGAACTTCCCTAGAAACTCGGTCAGAGGACTAGTACCTCAGCCTCCACAAGTGGCGCAAACCCATCCCGGGCACTAGTGCACCTGCTAGACGACTGATGGATGAAGCAGAGGCTTTTGCCCAGTCATTGAGCTACAAAAAATGCCAGAGACGCAGCCACTAACGGGTGTAACGCTAACCCCAGCCTAGCGAACATAGTCCAAGCCAGCGCTTCTGATCACCACTGAAAGCAGGTGGAAAGTGATACCCCTGAAACCAGGGATCCTTGTGACAATGCTCCATCCAGCAGCTACCCATGGATAGGTGCTGATTGTGCAAACACATAGTTTATACTATGTATTGCGTCGCACAAATGGTGTGGGAGGAAACCCAGCCACAAAGAGCATAATACCACCACATACGGCGTATGTAGTTTAGTATTTGTGGATAAACCTATTAAAACACGTATATACTGTGCCAGCGACGAAGGCGCGCACATCGGGGCCTGGACGTAAACCAGCCACGCAGATTGCATACACAACCGTGTAGGTATGTTAGCCTGTTAATAAACAAATTGCACATGTTTATACTGTGCATAGCGTTGAGAATGCGCACACCATTGGAACGCAGGGGAGAAGCCTGAGCACCCAGATGAAACCCATGCAGACTGCATACGCATACCGTGTATGGTATTATAGTATGTGTGCTAAACATTTTGCACAAGCCCATGTGTGCATAGCACCGAAGGCGCGCACACTGTTGGCGCGTGGGAGGAACCGAAGGACCCCACGCATACTCAGAGAATGCAATACCTACAACTACTGTAAATGTATTTAGTGTAGTGTATAGACATAAAGTGTATGTTTACACCGTGTATTGCACCAAAGGCATGCATGTCATGTAGCATGGGCAGAAACCCACGCAGACTGCATACGCATACCGTGTAGGCATTATAGTATGTGTGCTAAACATTTTGCACAAGCTCATGTGTGCATAGCACCGAAGGCGCGCACACCGTTGGCGCGTGGGAGCAACCAAAGTACCCCACGCATACTCAGAATGCAATACCTACAACTACTGTGAATGTATTTAGTGTATAAACATAATGTGTATGTTTACATCGTGTATTGCACCAAAGGCATGCATGTCATGTAGCGTGGGCGGAAACCCACGCAGACTGCAAAGACATACCGGGTAGGTATCTTAGTATGTGGATATCCAATCGCACAAATTTAGACTGTGCATAGCGCCGAAGCGCCCATACCAATGGAGTGTGGGAGGGAACCGGAGTACCCGGAGGAAAACCACACAGACTGCCTACACATACCGTGTAGGTATTATAGCATGCGTGATAAACATTGAACATGTTTAACTGTGCAGAAGGCCAAAGGCACACATACCATCAGCGCGTGGGAGGAAACCGGAACACTCGGAAGAACTCCACGCAGACAGCACAGATACCGTGTAGGGATGATAGCATGTGAATCAACATATTGCACATGTTTATGCTGTGCATTTCCAGTGGAGCGTGGGGGGAAACCGGAGTACCCGGAGGAACCCCACGCAAACAGTATACCCATACTGTAAACATGTATAATATGTGCAATAAACATATTGAACATGTCTATACTGTGCAGAGAGCCGAAGCGCACATACCGAGAGTGCGGGAGGACACGGAGCCCCCGCCAACCCAGAGAGTATAATACATACACTGTGAATGTATCTGGAGTCGTGTATAAACATATTTTGTACGTTCATATCATGTATGGCACTGAAACACAGCATTGGAACGTGGGGACAGCCACACAGAGACCAATAACACATACACTGAATGTATGCAGTGTAGAGGTATAGGATGAGTTTAAATTATGGCGCAGAGGCGCATAATCTTCTCTGTATCATTCTAACCTGCTTGACTGTGCTGCCGAAGCAGCATGCAGGTAACCTCTGATCCTCAGACCGTGTGTCTGTCAGAGCTCAAATCATTCCCCAGGAAATGGCGGGAAATGTTACCTCAGGTATCACACAGAAGGATCACAGGGACTAGATACATAAATGAATAAAGTCCTCCCTCATCCATGCTGCTCTTGAGGCAGCGTGAGGAAAACAGTGAGGAAACTGTAAAAGAAAAGCTTGTCACAGCAATTCCAGCCTGAGAGTGTTTCTCACATCATCAATGAGATCACTTACAAGCACCCTGTCATTTACTGACACAGAACTGGAGTCTTCCTCACAAGGGAATGTCCTGTTCATAAACATTAAATATTCAGGAGGTAGGGTCCTGAGCATAGTAGCTAGGTCCATATCTGACTCAGAGCACCCCTTCAGTAAAGATTTTTGTGGGGGGAGGGGGCTTATAGCTCCTTTTGCTTGCACACCGCTTCCATTCTGACAGGGATTCCAGGACTGCTGACAACTGGTCCATAAGGACCGCAGGTGCAGGAAACATATGAACATGTTTAACTGTACAGCACTGCCAGTTGCCCCAGGCAAGTGTGGAGAGCAGGTGTATCAGACTCCATAAACGCCACCCTCTGAGACCTTATACACTATACAGTCCACCCACTGGCTACGCTGAGGGGATACCCGGGAGGACCCACCAACCCTTAAGGACCGCTTAGTCTGAGGAGATTGTGAGGGGATTTGCGCCGCCAGAACTAAATGCACGGCGGGCACAAGAAAATGGCCGCAGCTATAACTGCACCACTGAACGCCAAGATGGCCGCCGAGCGCGAAATTCAAAGCTCTAATGCGCGCAAACTGCGCACACAACACCTCACACCAGAAAAACCTGCAGACATGAGCGCCCAAGCCAGGCCAGAGTGACCCCCCAAGCACCCCACAGCACCAGTACAGGGTGCAGAGAGCAGCATAAGAGGGGGGGGGAGACAGGGAGAAACCCCCACACACAGAAACACAGCCAGCATGTACTCACCTGTAGTAGAAGGGACTACTTACCTGTCCCTTTCAGGGACCCACTGGCTTGTTTCAGACAGACCGATCACAGAGTCGTACTGCGTAGCTGTCGGCCCGGTCCACCGCGAGAGATACAGTCAGTCAAGTACTGTTCAATCGAGAGGACCGCGGGAGCATGAAAGCAACCCGGCCACCCCTGGAGTATGTCGTGAACCGAGTCTCACGCACACAAGGCGAGGATCAGCACGCTCGATGGTCGGACAGGGAAGACTACGAGGATACTAGTGTACCCAAATTGTTGCCCAGCCGACAGTTGATTGAAGGTCTCAAAAATAAAAATTCCCAAAGGAATAAAATTTAAAAGTAAAATCTTCTAGGAGACTGGCTCCTGAGAGAGCCATGTCTTCTGCTAGGCAGAAAAAACTGAGGTCTGCTAGCTGCAGGTGGGAGGGTAATGTCCGGAGGGACCGCCCCCTAGGTGGGGCTGTTCAGGTCTGGTTTGTTCTAGAATGTTTTAACATCTAACATTCTGCCTAGATCTTCTCCTGCGAGCAGGGACATATACCCACATGTTTACAGTATCCAGCCGTGTCAGTCCATGGACGATAAGAGAAACAATTGTTTCTCATTCCCAGATTGAAGCCTCTGTCTCCAGACCCTAAAGAGATTTGGGTGGGAGAAGCCGCTACCCCTGTCCCCATTCAGTCCTGAACGAGGCCCTCTTTCTGCCAACTGCCTGTCGCATGAACTGACTACACCACATGGACCTGCCTACTACCAGGACCAATATTTTGGCACTGCTGACAATCTCTGCCTGCACTGACCCTGGACTGTATATGGACAGTATTCCTGCCTGTTGCCTGGACAATTGCATTCGCTTTTGCTGACCAAGTCCCTGCCTGCTGCCTGGACCAGTGCTATACTCCTGTGGACAACTGCGCTACTAAAACCACAGGTAAACTTTTGTTTACCCTTTGCTCAGCAGAATGTATTTTGGGGTGCAATTCTTGGTATGTTCATGTTATGTGTCCCTAGAACACCTGATGGTGTACCTTGCATGTTGGGCCTCTGTATGTGGCCAGGTTGTATAAAAGTCTCACATTTGGTATCGCCATACTTAGGAGTAGCAGAATGTATTTTGGGGTGTAATTTTTGCTATGTACATGCTATGTGTTGGCAATATCTTATAAAATTGCGTTTATTTTTTCCCCGCATTTTCCAAAAACTTCAGGAAAAAAAAATGAACAGTTCAAAAGATTCATTATGCCTCAGATTATATGTTGGGGTGTTAGCTTTCCAAAATGGGGGCACTTTGTGGGCGTTTCCATTGTCCTGGTGCTCCAGGGCCTTCAAAAGTGTAATAGGTAGTCAACTAGTTAAGATGTGTAATTTATGCTCCTAGAATACCTGATGGTGCTCCCTGCATGTTGGAGCTCTGTATGTGGCCAGGCTGTGAAAAAATTCCCACACATGTGGTATTGCCATACTCAGGAGTAGCAGAATGTATTTTGGGGCTTCATTTGTGGTATACACATGCCATGTGAGAGAAATAACCTATTACAATGACAATTGTAGGAAAAAAAAATAAAAAATCATTTTGCAAAGAATTGTGGGAAAAAATTACATCAAAAACCTCACCATGCATCTTACTAAATACCTTGGAATGTCTACTTTCAAAAACAGGGGTAATTTGGGGGGTATTTGTACTTTCCTGGCTTGTTCGTGTCGTAAGAAATGATAGGCCACCAGTACATTAGGTGTGATCAATTGTTTATGATCCGCACCACAGCTTGTAGACTCTTTCACAAAGACCAAATAATATCCAGTAATTTGGGTTATTTTTACCAGATATGTAGCAGTATAGATTGTGGGCAAAATTTATGAAGAAAAAATTTGCAAAATTTTATCAAACTAAAAAAAAGCTGAGTTAGACTTACCGGTAACTCCTTTTCTGAGAGTCTTCCAGGACAGCCCATGAGACCTAGGGCTCCTACCAGGACAGGAAACACGTTACCCCCACCAGATAAAAGGGCGGTCCTCCAGGCCCCACATCAGTCTTCTTGAGAACCGTAGGACAACCCTGAAAAACACATAAATATACACAACTTCCAGACAAAGCCGGGTGGGAATCCGGCTGTCCTGGAAGACTCAGAAAAGGAGTTACCGGTAAGTCTAAAACTGCTTTTCTCTCTCAAGCGTCTTCCAGGACAGCCCATGAGACGATGAGCCAGAACTTACCAGTCTAGGGTGGGACAACTGCCTGAAGGACCTTTCGACCAAACGCCTGCTCCTGCGCAGATAGGAGATCCAGGCGATAATGTTTCATGAAGGTCGAAAAACTGGACCATGTGGCAGCTTTGCAAATTTGTTCCGGTGAGGCACCAGCCCTCTCAGCCCAAGACGCAGACAAGGCTCTTGTTGAATGCGCCGTGACAAAAAGGTGGAGGAACTTCTAATTTTGTAAGCTTCAGAGATTGCTTGCTTTATCCATCTAACCAATGTGGCTTTAGATGCACTCTTACCTCTGTGCGTACCTGAAAAAAGGACAAACAAGGCATCTGTTTTCCTAAAGGTCTTAGTGACTTCAAGATAGAGAATCCTTCTCACATCTAAAAAAACTAAACTTCCTTTCTTGGTCGCCCTGTGGCGAACTACAAAAGGTTGGCAGTACAATGTCCTGAGATCTGTGGAATGTACTGGCCACTTTCAGCAAAAACCCAGGATCAGTTTTCAACACAACCCGATCCTCAAAAATGGTGAGGAACGGCTCCCTCACCGATAAAGCCTGTAACTCGCTTACTCTACAAGCTGAGGTAATTGCTACCAAAAAAAATTGCTTTTAAAGTAAGTTAACAGAAATATCCTTTAGGGGCTCAAAAGGAAATTCTACCAGAGTTTGAAGCACCAGGGACAGGTCCCAAGTTAGACAACTTCTCACCACTACTGGCCTGGCCCTAGAAATGGATTTGGGGTTGTCCCGATAGCACTTTTTTAGGACCGAGTACAAGTACCGATACTTTTTTCCCCCCCAAGTACTCGCCGATACCGATACTTTTTTTTCAATGTCATGTGACAGTTTGACAGATGGGGACCTGATAGGTGGCACTGACAGATGGGGGACTGGCACTGACAGGTGGCTGGCACTGACAGCACTATCAGTGCCACCTATCAGTGCCCACACGTGCCACCTATCAAGTGGCACTGGTAGATGGCACTGATAGGTGGCACCGATAGGTGGCTGGCACTGAAATGCTGCAAAAAATGACAGGATTTATAAAAAAAAAAAAACACTGCAAAAAGCTGCAACGCCCATCTTGGTACACCCTTCACTCGGCTGCAGTAAGCAGCAGCAGACATCTTGTTACACCCAGCCCATATAGCTCGAACTGGGTGTAACAAGATGTCTGCTGCTGCTTACTGCAGCCAAGTGCAGGGTGTACCAAGATGGGCGTCGGGACGTTCAGCCGCTGACGGCAACCGAATGTGACAGCACCGGTCACCGATCCCGATGCGGCTGTGCCCTACACCCCTGCCAGCTTACCAGGTGAGGGACTCGCTCTCTGCCCGCCAAATCCGTCTGACTGTGCCCGCCCTCTCCAGCCAGACTCCGCCCACACTTTCCTTCCATAGACTCTGCCCGCCCCCTCTCCAGACACTGACTCCTCCCGCCACACTACACTAGAGAAAAAAAAAAAAAAAAAAATCGGGTGAAGCATCGGGATCATTTGCGCGAGTACAAGTACTCGCGCAAATGCTCTGTATCGATACCGATACTAGTATCGGGTATCGGGACAACCCTACCTTTGTTGACACCCTCTTGAAAAAAATTCAAAATAGAAGGAACATCA
This sequence comes from Rana muscosa, assembly GCA_029206835.1. NCBI lineage: Eukaryota > Metazoa > Chordata > Amphibia > Anura > Ranidae > Rana > Rana muscosa. The sequence continues at coordinate 783,140,660 of CM055116.1, read as the reverse complement.
TGAGCTAATCTTTGATTTTGAGATAACCATGCATTAAACTTTTTCCAAACCTTAGAATAAATGGCTCTAGTGACCTGGTTTTCTGCAATTGACCAGGGTCTTGACAACTTTGTCAGAGAACCCCTGGGCCCTTAGTATCTTCTCTTCAGATACCAAGCCGTCAAGTTTAAGGAAACCACCTGTGGGTGTGACACTGGACCCTGCGATAGCAAGTCCTCTCTTCGGAAACCTCAGCGGAGGCTTCGAGACCAGAGTCTAACAGAAAACCATGGCCTCTTGGGCCAGAAAGGGGCGATCAGAATAAAGTCTGTTTCTTCTAGGAGGAACTTCCGGATTAAGTCTGATTGGCGGGAAGGCGTAACAGAGGCCGAATGTCCACGGATTCGCCAGAGCATCAACCCCCAATGATTGATCTGCTGGGTTCAGAGAAAAGAACTCCCGTCTTGCGGTTTGTTCTGGTTTGTGAACAGATCCGCTTCAGGACAACCCCATTTGTTGGTGAGCCCCGCAAACACCTCAGGATGGAGACCAATTGTCTCGATCCACCCTGTAGCGACTGAGATAGTCTGCCAAGCAGTTTTGCGTCCCCTTCAGGTGCACTGCTGTAATTGAGGCTAGATTCCCTTCTGCCTATGACAAAATTTCCTGGGCAATCGATTGAAGAATCTGACTTCTCGTACCTCCCCGTTTGTTGAGGTAAGCAACAGTCATGATGTTGTCAGATAGAATCTGGAGATTGTGACCCCGATAGAATCTGGAGATTGTGACCCCTGATCTCCCTCTGAAAAACTAGCAAAGCTCTCTGAACTGCTAGCAGCTCTCTGGTTCGACTAAGCTCTTGCTTCCCTCAAGGACCATTCTCCTTGTGCGACTTTGTTGCCGAGGTGGGCTCCCCATCCCCAGGAACTCGCATCTGTAGTGATCCTCTGGGATATAGGAATAAACCATGGTAGACCTCTTGTTAGATGAAGGTTTGTCCACCACAAGCTTCTTTTTACTCTGGTCGGTAATAAAACCCTTGACTCCAGAGACCTTGCGTCCCCGTCCCAATTCCCCAAAAGAACCCTCTGAAATGGTCTTTGATGGAACCTTGCCCACGGTACTGCAGGAAAGCATGAGGTCATCAGACCTACTGCTCTTGCCACCTTTCTCAGGGAGACCAATTGATTGGTCTGTAGAGCAGAGACTGTCTGCACCATCTTTGAGACCTTCTCCTGTGGGAGAAAAACGTTTTGGTCTGAGCAAAAGTCGTTTTCCAAATATGTCACCTTCTGGGCCGGAATCAAGGAAGACTTCTGTTTATCAACCAACCTAGGGATTGAAGGAAATCTTGTACAGTCTGGAGATCCACTGATAACCTTTGGTAAGACTGCCACCACTAGGTCGTCCAGGTAAGGGATAACAGTTATTGCCTTTAACCTTAGCAGAGCCAGCGCCTCCCAACACTTGTGAAAATGCGTGGGGATGAGGACAGACCGAAGGGGAGGGCTTGAAATTGGAAGTGCTGAATCTCTGCTCCCATTTTGACTGCTACTCAAGAATTTTTGGAAGGCTGGATAGGGATGTGAAGATGAGCATCCCTTAAATCCAGAGTGGCCATGAAGCAGTTTGGGTAAAGCAGGTTCTTGATTGTGAACACGGTCTCCATACAGAAGTGCTTATACCTGATCGATTTAGAGACCAAAGGTTCAGGATAAGCCGATACTTTCCTGATGGCTTTCTGATAACAAAAATATGGGAATAAAACCTTTTCTGTTCTGAGCGGGGAACAGGGATCAGGACTTTCTGATCTAGCAAGTCTCCAATTTGGAGACCCAGAGCCCTCGCTTTTTCCCGATCTCGGGGAAGGTAGGTGACAAATAGTTGCTCTGGTGGTTGGCAAGAAAATTCCAGCCTGTACCCATTGGCCACTAGATCCAGAATAAATGGACTCGAGGTGGCTGCTGCCCACTGTGGGAGAAAGGCCCTCAATCTTCCTCCCACTGGGAGACAAGAGTCACTGTGGCTTGGAGGGTTGTTGGAGGGTTAAACAGGATGCCCCCTCTACCTTTGTGTCCGGTCCAAAGCTTCTTGCGCCTATTGTCCTTTTCTCTAGGACTTTGCTGCCTACTTTGGCCACAAATTTTTTTTCTGGCTGTAGGTTTTCTGGAAAGGCCTTTTTCTTATCGGCCGTACGTTCTAGTGCCTCCTGCAGACCTGGGCCAAAAAGGTGATCCCTGTTAGGGGAAGCCCACATAGGCGCAACTTAGAGGCTGCATCGCCCGACCAGGTTTTAAGCCACAGGCTTCTTCTGGCCGAATTCACTAAGGCCGAAGTCCTGACATTCTTACCGACTCTGCGGAAGAATCAGCTAGATACCCTACAGCCTGAAAAAGGAGAGGGAAAGATTTTAGAATCTGTTCGAGGTACCTGCCAACAAATGGGATTGTATCTGTCAGCCATACCTCCAAATTCCTGGCTACACAAGTGGAGGCCAGAGCTGGTTTAAGATTCCCCACAGCTGAATCCCAAGCTCTGAAGGAGAATATCCCCTTTTTTGTCCATCGGGTCCTTAAGCGTGCCCATATCAAATGCCAGGTCCGAATTTTTGAAACCTTTGAAAGGTGCGTCCAACTTCAGATTTTTATTCCATGGCTGCACTGCATCCTCAAATGGAAACCTTTTTAGGCTACCAGAAAAGGCTCTCTGGATTTTCCCACTCCAGCTTGATGGTATCGAGGGAACTATGCACTGGAAAGATTTTAGATTTCTTTCTGTGCGGACCTTTGTACATAAGGTCATGTTTGGACAATTGTACCTCCTCCTCTTCCATTTCAAGAGTTGTGTAGATAGCCTTTAATAAGTCATCTACATCCTCCAATGATAAACTTATATCTTGAGCCCCTAGAGGATTCTCTATCCCTGGGCCCTGCATCTGACCCCGATTTCTTCTGGAGAAGAACGGGTAGATCTGGCTTCAGCCTCAGAGTCCTCACTCTCCACACTCTGCTGAGGTGCGCTACTGACCGAAGCCTTTCTACTAAGGGACGGACCCTCTGCGGGAGCCTGAAATCTGTCAATTCGATTTTTAAAAGAGCTGAATGTAGATAAAATCTCATCTCTAACGGACGTCAGCATCTTCTGACAGGAGGCTGCTGGGTCATCCTTTACTAGGCTCTCTATCCAGGTGCGGCAAACTGCTTTGCGCCACGAGGAGCTCAGTTTGTTTCCGCAAACCGCACATTTTCTCTTAGGTGGCTGCGCTTGGGCCTTGTCCTGGGACTTGGTCTGCAAGACAAAACAAAATGACCCAAACAAACATCTAAACCACCAAACACTCCATAACACCACATGCAGGAGGGAGAAAAAATGTGTCCCAACACCAAAATCCTATGATTGGGAGGGGGGGGTAAAAACACTCACCAGGGTAGCACGAGAGTGACAAGACAAACACTCCAGGCTTACCTGAGGTGCTGGAAACCGCATCCACTGCCTGTGCAGGTACTGCAGTAGCATCCATCTGTCCAGAGGTCATCCAGAGCCTGTGCTGCTACTCCCAAAAAACACCAGCAGGCCAGCGTCCCCTGTTCACGCCATTTGAGACAGGAACCAGCGTCTCCGGTGCCCGATGACGTTGTATGACCCGGAAGTGACCCTCGCCGAATATTTCCTGTGGGACAGCTTGGAGCGCAGAAGCTCCGCAGCTTCCTCTTTCCCCTGCACAGACCAGCCACGCTGTCGGCGGGGAAAGGATGTCACTATGCTGCTTTATGCAGCGCGCGCTCTGGGGCCTGACATTACCACGGTCTTGGCCCTCCCCGGGGACAGCAGATACAACCAGCTTCCCCAGCGGAGATACTGCTTCTGGCGAGGAGGAGGTTAGTACTAAAAAAAAAAAAAGGAACCCCACCTTCATTCTAGAGCCCCTGCTCATGAGACCTAGGGTACCAGGTTCCAGGAAACATGTTACCGCCTGTCCGGAGGAAACACTAATACTGATGTGGGGCTGGAGGACTGCCCTTTTATCTGGTGGGGGGCAACGTGTTTCCTGTCCTGGTAGGAGGAGCCCTAGGTCTCATGGGCTGTCCTGGAAGACGCTTGAGAGAAAATGCGTTTTCAAAATTTTCCGTATTTTTTCATTTATAGCGCAAAAATAACCCAGAGGTGATCAAATACCACCAAAAGAAAGCTCTATTTGTATGAAAAAAAGACAAAAAATCATTTGGGTACATTACATGGCTGAGTAATTGTCAAAGTGTGAGAGTGCTGAAAGCTGAAAAATTGGTCCGGGCACGAAGGGGGTTTAGTGCCCAGTTGTCAAGTGGTTTAAAAAGGGGCGAATTTTAGAGATGTTACAGAGGTGAATTCTACAAACTTTTGACAGCGATTGGACTTTAGGCTGAAATGACAAGTCAGTCTAGTATTACACCTAGTACCCTGGCGTGAGGGGAGGGACTGATGGTTGCATTGTAACTCAGTTTTAGAGAGATTTTGTTTAAGTGGAGCGACATCCATGCTGAGATGTCAGTAATGCGAGAGGAGACCGAGTCAAGGCACGTCAGTTCATCACTTCCGGTCTGGGCTGCAAACAGTTTACAGCATCAGCACAAACTATTTTCTTTGCCTAATATTGTTTTGATACAAAGTGAGTATTTTTAATCCTTTATCCACAATAAACCATTTTATAAACGTATTTACACTATGGGCTTCCTTTCCATAATAAAAGTCCTGGAGGAGCACGAGAGACCCTTGAAGGTGTTCCTGTTTCCAAGGCTGCTACACCGTGGCACTTACACTGTGACTGCGCCATACCCCTAGAGCAGTGGTTCTCAACCTGGGGGTCAGGACCCCCTCGGGGGTCGAATGTTGATTTGCCAGGGGTCACCAAATCCTGGGCTGTTCTTGATGCCCGCACTGCTCTCCCAGCTTTCTTGCGGCCGCCCAGCAGGGCTGTCACTGGAGCCTGTGGCTGCCCAGCTGGGCTGTTCCTGGAGCCCATGGCCACCCACTCAGTCTTCGAAGTCGCCCATTCAGTTCACGGCATGGCTGGGGAGGGGGGGGGGGGGAGAGACAGCTAGAGAGGAGGGATGGGGAAAAACAAAGAAATTAGGATATAGAGATAAAAAAGGAAAGAAAGGAGGAGAACAAAGAGAAAGAGTGGTACATCCTAAAATGTACCATAAGGGGTTTTAATACTCTACGAGTGGAAGGGACTCGGGGAGCACTAAATGTGCATGGGTTAGGGGCGCAAATTACTTGTCTTGGGTGCTGACAGCCCACGCTACAAAAATAATTTTACTGCTAGGGGTCCCCACAACTGGAAATTTTACCAAGGGGTCACGGCGCTAGAAAGGTTGAGAATCACTGCCCTAGAGGGCAAGAAGTTTCTGGTGAGTGCAATTTTGTAAAGAGCACGGCTATCACGCACAAAGCAAGATTTTATGGTTCAGCACCGAAGCCTAAAGCACAAGTCACCATCACTCACTTATTTAATTTTTCATCTATGGACTTTGTTTAATTTTAAATATTTACTCCCACATTGGATGGTCTATACATGCATTTTCAGAGAGAATGAGAGAGAGAGGAGAGAGAGAGAGAGAGAGAGAGAGAGAGAGAGGAGAGAGAGAGAGAGAGAGAGGAGAGAGAGAGAGAGAGAGAGAGAGAGAGAGAGAGAGAGAGGAGAGAGAGAGAGAGAGAGAGAGAGGAGAGAGAGAGAGAGAGAGAGAGAGAGAGAGAGAGAGAGAGAGAGAGAGAGAGAGAGAGAGAGAGAGAGAGAGAACGTGGTTTTAGCAGTTTTTACCACATCACTCTTCAGCACTTTTTCTGTCACATTTCCACTTTTAAAGCACTCGGCCGAGGGTATTCAAATTTATCCCACTACAATACTAAGAGCATTGACACAACTTAAACATTTGTATTTTAATAAATCTCCCCCCACTCTAGCAAACACCAGGCTGGGGCTCCACCCGGTTTTTGCTCAAAACATTGGGAATTTTTAGAATTATGCTTTTTTTTGCTACTTTGCACATTTATGAAGTAATTGATACTCTGTACACTAGAACAGAGCCACAACTACACCTCCCAAGAGGCACAGTGAGGCACGCAGATGGACACCCTGGGCTTATACTCGAGTCAATACGTTTCCCAGTTTTTTTGTGGTAAAATTAGGTCCTCGGCTTATACGATTATATACGGTAATGTACTTACAAGCAAACTTTACTGGGATAAAGTAACAAATTGTTTACTTGTCCTGGTATTGCGCTATAGCGTGCTTTATTCTTTGCAAGTACAGGATTTCTTGTGGTTGGTACTGGACCAAGCTATTATACCTGCAGTGTTGCTTGTAAAGTGGTTGTAAATATCCAGACAAGCGCACATGACCTCATAGGTTTAAGGCGTACATTTTTTTGGCAAGCAGATGGTGTGCGCTTTGACTTGGTGATGGTACACTGAAGTTGGCACAAACAGCTTGCAGTGGATCAGCACAGGTTTATCACAGCACAGTAATTTTTGTGTGTGAAATGCAAGTTATGCTTATTTATTTTACTAGCACTTTGGAATGTATGTATATTAATCTCAATATCTATCACGCTATAGCACTTTGTGATACACAATATGATTAAAGTTTATGCAAGATATTTTGTATACTGCAAACTTTTGTAGGAGGGGACTTCAGGGGACTCTTGATTTGGGGAAAAATCTGCATGTAGAGGGGACCACTAATGTACAGATGGAATGCTGGGAACTTAGATTTAGGGGGAACTCTGGACTAATGTAAGGAGGGAATATTGGTACACTGATGTAAGGAGTAATGGTGGGGACTCTGACATAAGGGATTCTGATGCGCAAATAAAGTGTATGCCATATGGGGGTGGGAGGTTGCATTGGGAAGGGGTAACAGGAGGATGTGGGAAGAGGGGTGGTGGGGGCACCAAACTGCACCTTCACCGAAGTAGACAAAAATCCTTGCACCAGCCCTGGGAGTGGGGTGTGCGTGCGCCTTTCCTCCAATCAGCTGTCTCCCCGTGTACACTCAAGACTAAACTCCCAGAGCTGAATGAGGAAGTGAAAAGTCTAACCCAATATAAGAATGCTAAAGAAGCCAGCAATGTCCACAAGTTCCTCGGCCATCCAGGACTCTCCCCGATTGGCTGAGAGCAGCACCATTGGCTCGCGTCGCTGTCATGGGGATTTTTTTCCCCCGCATAGAATAAAATGGGTGTATTCTGTACTCCTGGACCTCTGCTGCCTTTGCTATAGTGGACCACCCCCTCAATAAATTTGCCTTTTTTGCTCTCAGACTACTCTTCGCTTATATTTCTTCCCCCGCATGCCCCTTCCCCTGACATCTTTATCAAGATCAATAGCACAACCATCAACCTGTACCCCCATGCCAACGTGCTAGGTGTTCTTGGCCTCTAAGCAATCCTTTTGACACCTCATCCAATCGTTGCCCAAAGCTTGCCACTTAAACCTCGGCAACATCTCCAAAATATGCCCCTTCCTAACCCATGACACCATAAAGGTTCCAATTCACTCCGTGGCCATCCCAACTCACTCAACCTTGGCACCTTCTTCCACACGCTACTCCAGGACTTTTCCCATCCTATGGAACTTCCTACCCCAAGGCTCAAAATTTCAAGTCCTGAGCTACTAGCCAGGCCTTAAGTGTTACTTGCCACCAGTTGCCCCTGCCAACCCTTACCATGCCCCACCCCTAATCCAGCACTCAAAAAAACTCATGAAATTACACTTAAACATTTAATGCAGAAGTTACAAAAAGAACTAACAACTTTCAGCGCAGCCTATCACTGCAGCATGACCAGCCCATAACCCCACCCACGGCAGCCACACACTTGCCAGCAATAAATTTTCCACTCCCAGAATAAGAGTGGAAAATTTGAGGGCTTTGCTACGCTGTCCACTTTTAGACAATCCCTGAAAACCCCATCTTGCCCCACCTAACAAACATTTTACTTTTTCTCCATCAGCTCATTCCCCAGTTATTACCTTTGTATCACTTGACCTGCCCCCACTTAGAGTGTAACAAGCAGGGCACACCAGTTCCTCTTGTATTGTAACTGCACTGTCTGCCCTTGTGTTGTAAAGTGCTCCGCAAACTTAGCATTATAAATCCTGTATAATATTAATACTTCATTATAATAAAACCAAGCTGTTCTGTTAGTCTTCGTGAATGCAATCAGCATACTACACCCCACCCCCATAGTGTTTAGCAATAGGGGAGGACATGGAGGATGTGTGACTATAGTCATGAGGGCCCAAGAGAGGGCCCAAGAGAGGGCCCAAGAGAGGGCCCAAGAGAGGGCCCAAGAGAGGGCCCAAGAGAGGGCCCAAGAGAGGGCCCAAGAGAGGGCCCAAGAGAGGGCCCAAGAGAGGGCCCAGCTAAAGGCAGAATTAACCAGGTATTTATTTCACTCTACACAAAAAATGCTTTAGTGGCTTTGCAAGTATGCACACTATTGTACAGCATGTTGGTGTTTTTCATAGTCTGGGTTTATTGACCGTTTAAAGTGTAGTAATTTCCTCCCTTCGGGACAGGAAGTGACGGTAAAGCTCCCCCAATGGGAAAAATAAAAACAGGGGTTACAACAATCCCTTAGGCCCCTTTCACACTGGGGCGGTTTGCAGGCGCTATTTTGCTAAAAATAGCACCTGCAAACCGAGCCTAAACAGCGGCTCCTGTCTCTCCAATGTGAAAGCCCTGAGGGCTTTCACACTGGAGCGGTGCGCTAACAGGACTTAAAAGTCCTGCTAGCTGCATCTTTGGAGTGGTGTGTTTACCGCTCCTTCCCATTGAAATGAATGGGATACCGTGGTAATACCGGCCGCAAACCACAGCTGTAGCTGCAGGTGGTATTAACCCTTTTTCGGCCGCTAGGGGGGGTTAAAACCGCACCGCTAGCGGCCGAATACCTCTGCAATCCCGACGGTATAGTGCCACTAAAAATAGCGGCACTATACCGCCACCGCCCCAGTGTGAAACCGGCCTAACTGTATCCACTTTAAAGTGGAATTCCACCCCAACACTTACTATGTTAAACATTCACTCCTGTTACCTATCCTGTGTCAAAAAAAGAAAAAGAAAAAGGGATGCATATTTAGTCTGTTCCAGTCATAAGATCTTGGATCAGTGAGCAGCAGCTGCAGGGGAGAAGAGGGGGTGCTTAGCTGAGAATTCTGGGATCCAAGATGTCACTCAACAGCTCCGTTGCTGTCTGTGCTCCCTCTCCCCTGCAGTTACAACTCACTGACATAGGGGAGCCAGGACTGAAATCACATGCCCAGACTGGTCTGCAAACATGACAAAAGACAACAGCAGGAGAACCTAGCCACTAAGCCTTGAACAATGGAGTGAGTGAAGGCTTCCTGTACACAGGTAAAAAAAAAAAAAAAAAAAAAAAGTACAAATACGGATATGTCAGTCCACTGAATTATAGAAGAGCTCACCACATAAGGTGTCACCGTAACCCTTAACAGCATACAAAGGAGAGCTTCATTCCAGATACTGCAAAGCTGGAATCCAAGCTCATTGTAGAACATTGTTTCTTTTAGGCCTCATGCCCACGGGCGTTTTTTCAGCCGCGTTTTTGAGCGTTTTTTACAGCTTAAAAACGCCTGTCCATGTTAGTCTATAGCTTCATGCCCACCTAGGCGTTTTTGAGCTGTAAAGAGCATAGGCGTTTGTAAGCTGTAAAAAAAACCCAGGGCCAGTGCGTTCCTCAGCGTCAGAACTAGGCAGGAAAAAACGCGAGCGTCAAAAAACGCGCACTAACGCGCAAAAAACGCACACTAACGCGCGGTCGCGTTTTTAGCTCCGACGTTTTTGTTTTTCAAAAAAAAAAAAATTTATTTACAACAACGTGGACAGGCGTTTTTAAGCTGTAAAAAACGCTCAAAAACGCAGCTGTAAAAACGCCAGTGGGCATGAGGCCTTAAGCTTGTTATTAAATTGATATTTTGAATAAACACATCCCAGAACTACCCAGGGGCGTCTTTGGATCCGACTCCAAATCGCCCCAGGTCGCCCCTAGTCGCCTCAGGTCGTGCTGGCTGAAGAAATCAATGTAAGTTAATGGAGCCGTCCTTATGCACACTACTGCAGTCGCTCCGACTTAAAAAAAGGTCCCTGTACTACTTCAATCCGACTCCTAGGCGACCTGTAACCATTCATTTCAATGGGAGTCGCCTCTCACTGTCTTAATAGGAGCGACTCTCCAGGAAGATAACATACATTTCTCCTGCAAAACTCTCTCTCCCCCCTCCCTCCCACAGAGCTGATTCTTGTTTGATTGGCCACTGGAATGTCTCTTGTCCTGCAGGCAACTTGGAGTTGCCTTGTAAATAGCTCCAGGTCACGCTGTGATTCATTCTCAAGTCGTGTCTGAGTTGCCTCATAAAATCGCGCTGGAAGTCGTGTTGCCCCTGTGTGAATGGGCTCTAAGTAACCACTATGATTTCCCTGTGATCATTACTGGGATTTCCTCTACTTTTGTTCCTGTAGACAGGGTTAGGGCATGGGGATGACTAGAGATAGGAGACTAGTACTGAAGAGAAATGTGACACCACAAGAACAGCAAGGACACTTATTAAAAGCAGCAGTGTCAGATAGTGTGTCAATCCGATCATTGGTGCCGAGATCGTCATACACAAATCATGATGGTGAATGGCCAATCATAGGGGTCATATATAAAGTATACACCATAGAGATAGCAAGTGGTCAGTCAGGTACAGTCACTTCTGTTTTGATCTGTCAGGCGTTTACAACTTTCATAGTCCATAGTCATTGGGTGTGCTAGCAATCACTGCTACCAACACACTATATTACCAAAATTATTGGGACACCTGTCTTTACACGCACATGAATTTTAATGGCATCCCAGTCTTAGTCCATAGGGTTCAATATTGGGTTGGCCCACCCTTTGCCACTATAACAGCTTCAACTCTTCTGGGAAGGCTGTCCACAAGGTTTAGGAGTGTGTCTAAGCGAATGTTTGACCATTCTTCCAGAAGTGCATTTGTAAGGTCAGGCACTGATGTGGACAAGGCCTGGCTCACAGTCTCCACTCCTAATTTTTCCCAAAGGTGTTCTATTGGGTTGAGGTCAGGGCTCTGTGCAGGCCAGTCAAGTGTCTCCACACCAAACTTGTTCATTCATGTCTTTATGGAACTTACTTTGTGCACTGGTCCAATTCATTTGGTGGAGGGGGATTATGGTGTGGGGTTGGCCCCTTAGTGCTAGTGAAGGGAACTCTTAAGGCATCAGCATGCCAAGACATTTTCATTCTCCCAACTATGTGGAAAGTTTGACTCCGGAATTTTGTCTGATGGTGTGTAGGCAAGACTGATGAAAGTCAGCTTCATCGGAATTCCAACAGAAAATTCCGGAAATCCGATCGTGTGCACAGGGCATTAGTCCGTAGAGTTCAATTTTGAGTTGGCCCACCCTTGCAGGCCATGTCCATGTCTTTATGGACCTTGCTTTGTGCACTGGTCCAAATCATTTGGTGGAGGGGGGATTATGATATGGGGTTTTTCAGGGTCAGGGCTTGGCCCTTTAGTTCCAGTGAAGGGAACTCTTAAGGTGTCAGCATACCAAGACATTTTGGACAATTAAAAGCTTCCAACTTTGTGGGAACAGTTTGGGGGTGGTCCCTTCCTGTTCCAACAGGACTGCGCACCAGTGCACAAAGCAAGGTCCATAAAGACATGGATGAGAGAGTTTGGGGTGGAGAAACAAGACTGGCCTTCACAGAGTCCTGACCTCAACCTGATAGAACTTTGGATGAATTAGAGCAGAGACTGCGAACCAGGCCTTATCCAACATCAGTGCCCGACCTCACAAATGAGCTTCTGGAACAATGATCATACATTCCCATAGACACTCCTAAACCTTGTGGACAGCCTTCCCAGAAGAGTTAAAGCCGTTATAGCTGCAAAAGGTGGACCAACTCAATATTGAACCCTATGGACTAAAAACGCCATTAAATTTCATGTGCGTGTAAAGGCAGACGTCCCAATAGGTCACAGGTAGAGAATGCAGTTTAAAGCATACATCAGGGTTCATACACATTTTTACCAATCAAATTCCATGACTTTTCCATGACAACGTAAATATTCATGCCCTAACGTTTCATGAAATGTCTATTTATACTTGTTAAATAAGAAAATCCATGTCACACTCAGCATATTTTTACTAATATAAATTAGGGCCGTTACTGATTAAAATGTGTTGGATTAATCTTTTTTTTAATCGATTAAACGACTAATTTTGATTTAATTATAACGCACATACAGATCCAACTACTTTTAGCTGATTTCCTTGCATTGCAACTCTGCATTAGTCAGTGGTATAAACACTATATACAATCACCCGACACTAGTTAGTTTCCACAATCCATGACTTAACTTCACACAAATAAATTCAAACTGTAGCACTGACGCAAGTACAGTGCAGACATCCCCAGTGCAGACATCCCCAGTGCAGACATCCCCAGTGCAGACAGGCACCCCCTTACAGACCTCAGAACAGCAATACACGGCGCCGTGTGTGTCCCTCGAGTTCCTGCTGACGTCAGCGTGCCGCTAAGCCTCCAATAGGCTGCCGCTGGGTGTACCAAGATGGCCACGGCTCCGGAGCTAGGCCGAAGCCACGGCCTTTCCTAATGGCCGGGGCTCCGGAGCACGCCGTGTGCCGATCCGAACAGGATGACCTGTTCGGATCACGGATCGCTTACGCTCCGTTGCACGACTAGTAGGGACTAAAATATTCCATGACTTTTCCAAAACTTAGTGGGGTTCAATCATTTTCCCAAAACTTTTCCAGGCCTGGAAAGTGCCATGTCAAAATCCCATGACTTTATGAGGAATTTAATGACCATACGAACCCTGATACATGGAAAGGTTCAGCATCTGGAAGGTTGTGGGGAGACTGGGGCGACCATGTCCCCGGAAGGTTGTGGGGAGACCACCACCATGTCCCCAGAAGGTTGTGGGGAGACAGGGGGGAGCAACCACCATGTCCCTGGAAGGTTGTGGGGAGACACAGGAAAAAACATTCAGCATACTTTCTCCATGCTCACTTTTTTGGTGGTGTGCCATGTAGGCGTGGATCTGTCCTGAGACAAAGTTAAAGGAATATGGTGGGTGTGTGGAAAGCTGCGGATATACAGAAACTATCCTACAAGCAAGAAACAGCACTTAGTTACATTTCATTCCTCCGATAGTCATTGGGGAAACAATCAGGACCCCCCCCATAACATTAGATACCCATCAGACCACTGACTGGTTGCCATAGGTTACGACATGTCATCCCTCCACAATCATCACTCACATACACTGGGCAGCTAACAGAAGGAAACCAATCATTGCAATGAAGACACGTGACGATGAAATCCTCCAAGCGTGTATTCCCCACACAAGCACTCAGCTCACACAACTCCACACGCTGCTTTACGTACACTATCTAAGCCTCCAGCACTGCGCTCATCTCCAGACTGACCGTCCAAACGTTTGGTCTCCCGCTAACTGCCCCTTACCAAGCTTCTTCCTGCTGTCAATCAACCGGATACTCCGCCCCTTCTGGCTGTCTATCAGCAAGGCCCCGCCTCTCAACTATTTTCATCAAGCCAATAATATTGCACGGAAGCTCTGAACAATGGTGACCGTCCAATGAGCACACTTGCCAGCCTGGGTGTGACCTAAAGATCTTGTCATGAAGTAAAAGCTGCCACGCCCCCAGCGTGTACAGTCGTCCAATAGGCGGTCGGATGTTGGCGTCTAAATTATTAATCAGGTGGTACTTGTTTGGCAGTGCACGTGGTTAGGAATGGTGTTTGTTGCAGCTGGAGAGCTATGAGGAATGCGGTGACGTTTATGCTAAGCATGCCTTATGACCACACAGCTCAGAGGCTGGATTCATATACTTTGTATTATGGGAATGATGGGACTAGTTACAAACAACTAATCGTCATTTAACCACTTCAATACTAGGCACTTTAACCCCCTTCCTGCCCTGGCCAATTTTCAGCTGTCACACTTCAAAGGACAATTGTGCGGTCATGCAGGACTGTACCCAAATTACATTTCTATCATTTTTTTTTAGATAGATAGAGCTTTTCTTTGGTGGTATTTTATCACCACTGTGTTTTTTGTTTTGCTGAACAAACGAAAAACCACCAAAAATTTTGAAAAAACAGAAAACGTTTTCTTCGTTTATGTTATACAATTTTGCAAATAAGTTATTTTTCTTCTTCACTAATGTGCGCTGATGAGGGTGCACCGATGGGCACTGATGGATATTGATATATTGCACTGATGGACACTGATAGATACTGATTAGGGATGAGCCGAACCCCCCTCGGTTCGGTTCGCACCAGAAGCTGCGAACAGACCGAAAGTTTGCGCGAACGTTAGAACCCTATTAACCCTTTCCATACAGGGCTTTTTATACCACTTCCATACCGGGCCTATTCTGGCACTTCTCTCCTACATGTACAAATCATCATTATTTTGCTAGAAAATTACTCAGAACCCCCAAACATTATATATGTTTTTTTTAGCAGACACCCTAGGGAATAAAATGACGGTCGTTGCAACTTTTTATCTTGCACGGTATTTGCGCAATAATTTTTCAAACGCCTTTTTTTTTGAAAAAAAAAAGGGTTCAAGAATTGAAAAATAACAAAACAGTAAAGTTAGCCCAATTTTTTTTGTAAAATATGAAAGCTTATGTTACGCCAAGTAAAAAGATACCTAACATGTCACGCTTTAAAATTGCGCACGCTCATGGAATGGTGCCAAACTTCGGTACTTAAAAATCTCCATAGGCAACGTTTTGAAAATTTTTGCAGGTTACCAGGTTAGAGTTACAGAGGGGGTCTAGTGCTAGAATTGTTGCACGCACTCTAACGCACGCGGCGATACCTCACATATGTGGTTTGAACGGCGTTTACATATATGAGCGGGACTTATGTGTGCATTCGCTTCTGAGCGCGAGCTATTGGGGTCAGGGGCGTTTTACTTTTTTTTTTTTTATTATTTTACTTCTTTTTTTTCTATTTTTCCTTTTTTTTACACTTTTTTTTTTGATCACTTTTATTCCAATTACAAGGAATGTAAACATCCCTTGTAATAGGAATGTGTGTGACAGGTCCTCTTTATGGAGAGATGCGGGGTCAATAAGACCCCACATCTCTCCTCCAGGCTGGAAAGCATGAGATCGTAAAAATTTTTTTCACCAATCTCATACTTACTAGCCGCAATGGCGGCTTTGTTTACATCCGAGGACCCGGGCGTGACATCATCACATCGCGCCCGGGCCTCCGACGGTCATAGAGATGACTGGTGACCATCTGGTCACCAGTCATCTCTATGCACGTCACGTGACCCACCACCGGTGCCAGACGATTCTCTCCGGGTCCCCGATGGCACGGGAGAGCCCGGAGAAGCACCGGATGGCGGCGGGAGGGGCGATGTCCCATCCCGCCGCCTATAAGAACGATCAAGCGGCGGGAGGGGCGATGTCCCATCCCGCCGCCTATAAGAACGATCAAGCGGCGGAACCGCCGCTATGATCATTCTTATGGTGCGCAGAATCGCCGGCTGAAAACAAGGATATCTGAATGATGCCTCTAGCTGCAGGCATCATTCAGATATCCCCCCTCAAACCCAGGACGTCATATGACGTCCAGCTGGAGTGAGAGAGGGTTCCTGCCAGCGTCATTTTACAATGACCCGGTATGGAAGTGGTTAAATACAATGGACGCGAACGTTCGAAATCTAAAGTGCTAATTATAACGACTAATATGCATGTTATTGTCCTAAAAAGGGTTTGGGGACCCGGGTTCTGCCCAGGGGACATGTATCAATGCAAAACGAAGTTTTAAAAACGGCCGTTTTTCGGGAGCAGTCATTTTAACCACTTAACGACCGCCCACTGTAAATATACGTCAGCAGAATGGCACCGACAGGCAGAATCACGTATATGTACGTGATTGCCTTTGTATAGTTGGGGGGTCCGATCGGACCCCCCTTCTTTACAGTGAGCGGTCGTTTTACCTTCGGGAGCGATCCGACATGAGGGGACGGCCGTTCGATTCCGGCCACCCCCTCTCGATCGCTCCCGGCGAATGAGAGAGCTTCCCCTGCCTGCCAGGAAGGAGGAAGTGATGTCATCTCTCCTGGGGCGCTCACATATACCGAGCGCCGTACAGGAGAAGATGCCAGGTTAGTACACAAAACAGCACACTGACACCAGGACACATAGGCACATAAATCGCCCCCCCAGGCCCCCCCAGACACCCCCAGCCCCCAGTCACAGTGTCACTGATTGCAGTGACCATTTATTTAGTGATCACTGCAATCAGTGACATTTGTGACTGTAAAAGTGTCACTACATTTAGTTTTAGGTCCAGTGTAGCCCCCTAACCCCCCCTAATAAGGGTTTAACCCCCTGATCACCCCCCAGATAACCCTTTCACCCCCTATCAACACTGTCACTAAGCAATCATTTTTCTGATCGATGTCTTAGCGTCGGTGATGCTGATCGGTAGCCAGTAATTTTTTTTAGGTTCGCCGCAGGTTTTTATAGCGTCGGGTACCCCCATATATTACCTAATGAAGGTTTAACCCCCTTGATCGCCCCCCAGGTAACCCTTTCACCCCCTATCACCACTGTCACTAAGTTATAATTTTTCTGATCGATGTCTTAGCGTCGGCGATGCTGATCGGTAGCCAGTAATTTTTTTTAGGTTCGCCGCAGGTTTTTATAGCGTCGGGTACCCCCATATATTACCTAATAAAGGTTTAACCCCCTTGATCACCCCCCAGGTAACCCTTTCACCCCCTAGCACCGCCGTGGCTATGCGATCATTTTTCTGATCGATGTCTTAGCGTCGGTGATGCTGATCGGTAGCCAGTAATTTTTTTTAGGTTCGCCGCAGGTTTTTATAGCGTCGGGTACCCCCATATATTACCTAATAAAGGTTTAACCCCCTTGATCGCCCCCCCAGGTAACCCTTTCACCCCCTATCACCACTGTCACTAAGCGATAATTTTTCTGATCGATGTCTTAGCGTCGGCGATGCTGATCGGTAGCCAGTACATTTTTTTAGGTTCGCCGCAGGTTTTTATAGCGTCGGGTACCCCCATATATTACCTAATAAAGGTGTAACCCCCTTGATCACCCCCCAGGTAACCCTTTCACCCCCTAGCACCGCCGTCACTATGCGATCATTTTTCTGATCGATGTCTTAGCGTCGGTGATGCTGATCGGTAGCCAGTAATTTTTTTTAGGTTCGCCGCAGGTTTTTATAGCGTCAGGTACCCCCATATATTATCTAATAAAGGTTTAACCCCCTGATCGCCCCCCAGGTAACCCTTTCACCCCCTATCACCACTGTCGCTAAGCAATCGTTTTTATGATCGTTGTCTTAGTGTCGGTGATGCCGATAGGTAGCCAGTAATTTTTTTTTAGGTTCGCCGTCAGGTTTTTATATAGCGTCAGGTACCCCCATATATTACCTAATAAAGGTTTTAACCCCCTAATTGCCCCTAGTTAACCCTTTCACCAGTGATCATCATATAAGTGTTACGGGTGACACTGGTTAGTTAGTTTGCTTTTTATAGTGTCAGGGCACCCGCCGTATATAACCCAATAAAGGTTTAACCCCCTGATCGCCCGGCGGGTGATATCAGTTAGGTTTTAGCGTCAGAGAGGGTCTGCGTCACACCCCAGGCAGCGTCAGGTTAGTGCCAGTAGCGCTAACACCCACACGTGAAGCATACACCCCCCTTAGTGGTATAGTATCTGATCAGCTCAATATCTGATCTGATCAGATCTATACTAGCGTCCCCAGCAGTTTAGGGTTCCCAAAAACGCAGTGTTAGCGGGATCAGCCCAGATACCTGCTAGCACCTGTGTTTTGCCCCTCCGTCCAGCCCAGGCCACCGAAGTGCAGTATCGATCGATCACTGTCACTTGCAAAACACAACACACATAACTGCAGCGTTCGCAGAGACAGGCCTGATCCCTGCGACTCCAGTGCTGTAGGAGGTAATTTCACCACCACAGTTAAAAAAAAAAAGCATATATGCCGAAGCATTGGGGCAGCAGGAGCGGAGGAGCGATTTTGCTCCTAATGCCGCGTATATACGGTCGAAATTCCGACGGAGACTTGCCCGTGGAAAAGTCTGACCATGTGTACGCGGCATAACTTTTGCGGGAAGATGCCCCCATGCTTCGGCATATATAAATGGTGCATGTATGCCCATCATTAGAAGTGGGTGGATGAAGGGCGGTATTCTAATGGTGGGCATACCCACCGATCAATCTTTTTTTTTCGTTCAGCCAACAGGCTGCATGAAAAAAAAGATTACAATACATGTCCAACAAGGACCAGCAACGTACTGGTATGTTGCTGGACTTTGAATGTTTATACCAGAATGATGCCTGCGGGTTTAGGTATCATCTTGGTATCATTCTTTTCAGCCAGCGGCCGGCTTTCATGTAAAAGCAATCCTAGTGGCTAATTAGCCTCTGGACTGCTTTTACAAGCAGTGGGAGGGAATGTCCCCCCCCCCGGATATAAAAAGCGCCATTGGGAAATTGGGAAAGCATTTTATCACACCGATGTGAAGTGTGGTCAGATGCTTTGAGGGGAGAGGAAAGATCTAGGGTCCAATAGACCCCAGTTTTTTCAAAAAAGAGTACCTGTCATTACCTATTGCTATCATAGGGGATATTTACATTCCCTGAGATAACAATAAAAGTGATAAAAATTAATAAATATGGAAGCAACAGTTTAAAAATAAAATAAAAAAGCAAAATTAATAATAAAAAAAAAAAAAAAAAAAAGCACCCCTGTCCTGCCCTGCTCTTGCCCAATGGCGAACGCAAGCGTCGGTCTGGCGTCATATGTAAACAGCAATTGCACCATGCATGTGAGGTATCACCGCGAAGGTCAGATCGGGGGCAGTAATTTTAGCAGTAGACCTCCTCTGTAAATCTAACGGGGTAACCTGTAAATGCTTTTAAAGGCTTTTAAAAATGTATGTAGTTTGTCGCCAATGCGCGTTTGTGCGAAATTTTAAAGCATGTCGTGTTTGGTATCTATGTACTCGGCCTAAGATCATCTTTTTTATTTCATCAAACATTTGGGCAATATAGTGTGTTTTAGTGCATTAAAATTAAAAAAAGTGTATTTTTTCCCCAAAAAATGCATTTGAAAAATCGCTGCGCAAATACTGTGTAGAAAAAAAAAATGCAACACCCACCATTTTATTCTGTAGGGCCTTTGCTTTAAAATATATATATAATGTTTGGGGGTTCAACATAATTTTCTTGCAAAAAAAAAAATGTTTTCATGTAAACAAAAAGTGTCAAAAAGGGCTTTGTCTTCAAGTGGTTAGAAGAGTGGATGTAAGCTTCCTAATGTTGTGTATAAAATGCCAGAACAGTTCAAAACCCCCCCAAATGACCCCATTTTGGAAAGTAGACACCCCAAGCTATATACTGAGAGGCATGTCGAGTCCATGGAATATTTTATATGTTGACACAAGTTGCGGAATTTTTTTTTTTTTTTTTTTTTTTTTGCACAAAGTTGTCACTAAATGATATATTGCTCAAACATGCCATGGGCATATGTGGAATTACACCCCAAAATACATTCTGTTGCTTCTCCTGAGTACGGGGATACCACATGTGTGAGACTTTTTGCGAGCCTAGCCGCGTACGGGACCCCAAATACCAAGCACCGCCTTCAGGCTTTCTAAGGGTGTAAATTTTTGATTTCACTTCTCACTGCCTATCACAGTTTCGGAGGCCATGGAATGCCCAGATGGCACAAAACCCCCCCAAATGACCCCATTTTGGAAAGTGGACACCCCAAGCTATTTGCTGAGAGGTATTGTGAGTATTTTGCAGATCTCGCTTTTTGTCACAAAGTTTTGAAAATTGAAAAAAAAAATAATAAAAAAAAAAAATGTTCTTTCTTCATTTTCAAAAACAAATGAGAGCTGTAAAATACTCACCATGCCTCTCAGCAAACAGCTTGGGGTGTCTACTTTCCAAAATGGGGTCATTTGGGGGGGTTTTGTGCTATTTTGGCATTTTATGGCCTTCAAAACTGTGATAGGTAGTGAGGAGTGAAATCAAAAATTTGCGCCCTTAGAAATCCTGGAGGCGGTGCTTGGTTTCCGGGGTCCCGTACGTGGCTAGGCTCCTAAAAAGTCCCACACATGTGGTATCCCCGTACTCAGGAGAAGCAGCAGAATGTATTTTGGGGTGCAATTCCACATATAACCATGGCATGTGTGAGCAATATATCATTTAGTGACAACTTTTTGTAATTTTTTTTTTTTTGTCATTATTCAATCACTTGGGACAAAAAAAAAATATTCAATGGGCTCAACAGGCCTCTCAGCAATTTCCTTGGGGTGTCTACTTTCTAAAATGGGGTCATTTGGGGGGGTTTTGTGCTATTTTGGCATTTTATGGCCTTCAAAACTGTGATAGGTAGTGAGGAGTGAAATCAAAAATTTGCGCCCTTAGAAATCCTGAAGGCGGTGCTTGGTTTCCGGGGTCCCGTACGTGGCTAGGCTCCTAAAAAGTCCCACACATGTGGTATCCCCGTACTCAGGAGAAGCAGCAGAATGTATTTTGGGGTGCAATTCCACATATAACCATGGCATGTGTGAGCAATATATCATTTAGTGACAACTTTTTGTAATATTTTTTTTTTTTTGTCATTATTCAATCACTTGGGACAAAAAAAAAAATATTCAATGGGCTCAACATGCCTCTCAGCAATTTCCTTGGGGTGTCTACTTTCTAAAATGGGGTCATTTGGGGGGGTTTGTACTGCCCTGTCATTTTAGCACCTCAAGAAATGAGATAGGCAGTCATAAATTAAAAGCTGTGTAAATTCCAGAAAATGTACCCTAGTTTGTAAACGCTATAACTTTTGCGCAAACCGATAAATATACGCTTATTGACATTTTTTTTACTAAAGACATGTGGCTGAATACATTTTGGCCTAAATGTATGACTAAAATTGAGTTTATTCGATTTTTCTTATAACAAAAAGTAGAAAATATCATTTTTTTTCAAAATTTTCGGTCTTTTTCCGTTTATATCGCAAAAAATAAAAATCGCAGAGGCAATCAAATACCATTAAAAGAAAGCTCTATTTGTGGGAAGAAAAGGACGCAAATTTCGTTTGGGTACAACATTGCATGTCCGCACAATTTACAGTTAAAGCAGCGCAGTGCAAAATTCTGAATTCACCTCTGGTCCTTTAGCTACCAAATGGTCCGGGGCTTAAGTGGTTAATGATGCATAAAGTGTAAAAAAAAAAGTGAAATATTCCTTTAAATATCGTACCTGGGGGGTGTCTAAAGTATGCCTGTGAAGTGCCACGTGTTTCCCGTGTTTAGAACTGTCCCTGCACAAAATGACATTTCTAAAGGAAAAAAAGCCATTTAAAACTGCTTGCGGCTTTAATGTAAAATCTGGTCCCGGTAATATGGATGAAAATCTTTGAGAAAAATGGCATGGGTACCCCATCACCCCCCTAGCCCAGCCCATTACCAGCCCCTTTGAGTCTTGTATGGATATTAAGGGGAACCCCGCACACAAAATAAAAAAGGCCCTATATACTCTGAACAGCAGTATACAGGCGGTGCAAACAAGACAGGGACTGTAGGTTTGTTCTTAAGTAGAATCTGTTTGTAATTTTGAAAAGGTACATTGTTTAAGTGTAGCTCCAGCCAAAAAATCTATTTTTAAGCTTTTTGGAAATCATAGGGAAGGGTTATAACCCCTGTAACATTTGTTTTGCTGTCTGTTCCCCTGTTCAGAACATTTCACCTCACTTTCCGTCCCAATGACAAATGTTTTTGAAAAGTGGGGTTTTTATTGAAACAAGGATTGGTGATAAAGCATCAGTGGAGAGGAGACACCTTTTTCCCATATTAACTCTTACAGGAGAGAATTTCCCTTCCTAGGGGTAGATTTCCTCTCACTTCCTGTTGTCTCCTTCCGTTTGCAAGTAGGAGTCGTTTGTAAGTTGGATGTTTGAAAGTAGGGGCCTGCCATATATACTCTGCTGAAATTTGCCCCTTACATGTTGGTGTTGTCACAACACTGTGAGCCCTCACAGTTACTCTTGGTGGGCGCTGGAACGCCCTGCTGTGAACTATTATATCAGGAATTGTAATTACATGCCATTGTTGAACAGTGGTAGGAAAAAATAGGCCTTTGGTGGTGGTGCTGGTGCTACAACACTGTCAGCCCTCACAGTTACTCTTGGTGGGCGCATGAATGGGCCCTACTGTGAATTATTAGATCAAGAATTGTAATTACATGCCACTGTTGAACACGGGCAGAAAAATTGGGCCTTAGGCACTGGTGCCACAATGCTGCAACCCCTCACAGATACTGTACTTGGAGCACAGCAATGAGCCCTGTTGCAAAGTATTGCATCAAAAATTGTAATTACACGCCCCTGTTAAACAGGGGCTGAAAAATTGGGCCTTAGGCACTGGTGCCACAACACTGCAACCCCTCACAGATACTGTACTTGGAGCACAGCAATGAGCCCTGTTGCAAAGTATTGCATAAAAAATTGTAATTACACGCCCCTGTTAAACAGCGGCTGAAAAATTGGGCCTTAGGCACTGGTGCTGGTGCCACGACACTGCAACCTCTCCCAGATACTCTAGTTGGAGTGCAGGAATGAGCCCTGCTGCAAAGAACTGGGCCTTAGCCACTGGTGGCGGCACCCAGAAACAAAAATGTTCATCCAAGCTATCATCATGAATCGGATCATTGAGGAAGAGGAGGATAGTCAGTCAACATAACAGGACAGTCACTCAGCATCAGCATAGGCAGTCTTGAAGGGATGTGACATTTCAAAATAAATTATTCTGTTATATCAGCTTCAGGTGCTTGGTAGCTGGTGGTGATCCAAGACTGGTTCATCTTTATGAAGGTCAGTCAATCAACCGAGTCGGTGGACAGGCGCACCCTGTGATCCGTGACAAAGCCTCCAGCAGCACTGAATGTGCGTTCCGAAAGAACGCTGGATGCAGGACAGGCCAGTAGCTCAATTGCATACTGTGCAAGCTCTGGCCAGTGATCCATCCTCAAGACCCAGTAAGCCAGAGTATTTTCGGTGGGAAAGGTGTCCAAGTCTGACCTTGCCCCTTGGTATTCCTGCACCATGTATATCAGACGCTGGCGATGGTTGCTGGAACTGATCATACCTTGGGGCTGCGGACTAAAAAATTGTCTGAACGCATCGGTCAGACGGCCACCTTCTCCACCGCTCCTTCTGCTACTGACCGAAGCCTCAGCAACTCGTTGTCCAGGACCAGGAGTTTGTAACCTCCCAGTCTCTGGGAACGCGTTGCACAGACCTTTCTGCAAGGCCTCCCGGAGTTGTCTCATCCTCTGCTCCCTCTGCGACGGCAAGATAAGGTCCGCAACCTTACCCTTGTACCGTGGATCAAGGAGAGTGGCCAGCCAGTAATGGTCCCTCTCCTTGATCCGAAGAATATGAGGATCCTTCCGCAGACTTTGCAGGAACAGGGAGGCCATGCAGCGTAGGTTAGCTGAGGCATTCGGTCCGGAGTCCTCTGGGTCACTAAGGACGACATGATCCGCAGCCACCTCCTCCCAGCCACGTACAAGTCCACGGGTTTGTTGGGACTGTAAATCATCCCTAAAAGACTGCTGCTGTTGATTCTGAGTGCCATGCTCCACCTCCATGCTGACACAATCCTCCTCCTCCTCCTCCTCTTCCTGTGTGATGGGTGGGACAGAAGGAACACTGTCTGGGTAAAGGGGGCCTTGAGAGGCAAGGAAGTCCTCCTCTTCCTGCCTCTGTTCTGCCTCAAGTGCCCTGTCCATTATTTCATGCAGCATATGCTCCAACAGGTGGACAAGAGGTACAGTGTCACTGATGCATGCACTGTCACTGCTCACCATCCTCGTGGCCTCCTCAAATGGTGCCAGGACAGTGCATGCATCCCTGATCATGCCCCACTGGCGTGGTAAAAAAAAACAGAGCTCCCCTGTCCTGGTGCCGTAGTCGCACAGGTACTCATTGATGGCCCTCTGCTGCGTGTGCAGCCGCTGCAGCATGGCCAACGTTGAGTTCCACCTGGTGGGCATGTCACAAATAAGGCGGTTCTTGGGCAGGTTCAACTCCTTTTGCAGCTCAGCCAGCCGAGCACTGGCATTATATGATCAGCGGAAATGCACACAGACTTTCCTGGCCTGCCTCAGGACATCCTGTAAGCCCGGGTACCTGCCCAAGAACCGCTGCACCACCAGGTTAAGGACGTGAGCCACACAGGGCACATGGGTCAGTTGTCCCTGTCGCAGGGCGGAGAGGAGGTTGGTGCCATTGTCGCAAACCACCATTCCTGGCTTAAGCTGGCGTGGCGTCAACCACCTCTCGGCCTGCCCCTGCAGAGCTGACAGAACCTCTGCCCCAGTGTGGCTCCTGTCCCCCAAACACACCAGCGCAAGCACGGCATGGCATCTTTTTGCCTGCGTACTTGCGTAGCCCCTTGAATGCCTATGGAGCACCGCTGGTTCCGAGGACAAATCAGCAGAGGAAGAGGCCATGGAGGAAGAAGAAGAGGAGGGGGTGGAGGAGTGAGGTGTGTCACAACCAGTAGTAGCATTTTGGAGGCGTGGCGGCGGAACAACCTCCAACACTAGTGCACCTTGTCCTGCATCCTTCCCAGCTGCCAAAAGAGTGACCCAATGGGCCGTGAAAGAAAGGTAATGTCCCTGTCCATGTCTGCTGGACCATGAGTCAGCAGTAATATGCACCTTACCACTGACCGCCCTGTCCAGCGAGGCATGGACATTGCCTTCCACATGCCGGTAGAGAGCCGAAATTGCCTTCCGTGAGAAAAAGTGGCGTTTGGGAACCTGCCACTGAGGAACCGCACATTGCACAAACTCACGGAAGGGGGCCGAGTCTACCAACTGAAAAGGCAGCAGTTGAAGTGCTAGCAATTTAGCCAAGCTAGCATTCAACCGCTGGGCATGTGGATTGCTGGGAGTGAACTTCTTTCGACGGTCCAGCAGCTGGGGCAGGGAAATTTGCCTGCTATAATCGGACGTCGGTGTACTGCTAGCAGAGTGCCCGCAAGTACTTGGCTGTGACACACCTAATTCTACACCTTCATTCCTCTCAGTGCAGGTTTCAGAGAGGACTGAAGGTACAGTGGGGTTGGAGATCCCAGCTGATGAGGAGCAAGGAGAGGTCCGCTTTGTTCTTTGGTGTGGGTCTTTAAGGTACGCTTGCCAACGAGCTGCATGGCAGGTCAACATATGTCTGGTCAAGCATGTGGTGCCCAAGCGGCTGATGTTTTGGCCACGCGAGATACGCTTGAGACATATGTTGCAAACAGCAGCGGTGCGATCTGATGCACTCGACTCAAAAAAGATCCACACCAAAGAACTTTTGGAATAACGGGCAGAGGCAGCGCCCTGCACAGGCGGAGCTCTGTGGTGTGATTCAGTCGGTGTGCTGCCCTTACGCTGGCCCCCGGAGGGCATCCTGCCTCATTGGAGATGTGCCTCCTCCTCATCCTCCTCCTCCTCCTCTCTCCTATCAGGCACCCACGCGGAGTCAGTGACCTCATCATCCCCTCCCTCCTCATCACTGGAGCCAATCTGGCAGTATGCTGCAGCTGCTGGAACATGACTGCCAGATTGCTGTCCTTCTTAAGCATCCCCTCTCTCTGCTCTCACGCTACTGCCTTCCTCTAGCTGGGTATCATCATCAGACCCTTCGAAACGCTGGGCATCCTCCTGGAGCATGTACCCAACACTGTGCTCAAACAGTTCGGGGGACTCCTCAGGAGGACACGGTGGGTCTAGGGAAGGAGTGACTGATGATGAGATTGATACGAGGGAAGAGGACGCTTTGGCAGCTGCTTTGCCAGTACCCTGAGCCTGGGTGATAGAGGATGAGGAGGATGAAGAGGGCTTGGTCACCCATTCTACCAAGTCTTCGGCATGATGCAGCTCAACACGTCCAGCTGCCGAAAATAAGGACAAGCGTGTCCCATGGCCACGTGCTGATGACGATGCACCGCGTACACGACCAGCACTGTTGTCTCTAGACACAGAGCCTGCTTGCCCTCTTTTATTGGCTCGTGACTGTCTGCCTCTCCTTGTTGGCCTTCCAGACATAGTAATGGCCTGCAGGGAGATGGGAAAACCAGCAATTGGGTAGTGTATATTGTGCTGGAGGCACACAACACCCACTAACTCCAGCAGATGCCTTTATTAGAGAACAGCAATGATGGGTATATACAGGTGTATACTGTACTAGGGCACACAACACCCACTAACTCCAGCAGATGCCTTTATTAGAGAACAGCAATAACGGGTATATACAGGTGTATACTGTACTAGGGCACACAACACCCACTAACTCCAGCAGATGCCTTTATTAGAGAACAGCAATGACGGGTATATACAGGTGTATACTATACTAGGGCACACAACACCCACTAACTCCAGCAGATGCCTTTATTAGAGAACAGCAATGACGGGTATATACAAGTGTATACTGTACTAGGGCACACAACACCCACTAATTCCAGCAGATGCCTTTATTAGAGAACAGCAATGACGGATATATACAGGTGTATACTGTACTAGGGCACACAACACCCACTAACTTCAGCAGATGCCTTTATTAGAGAACAGCAATGACGGATATATACAGGTGTATACTGTACTAAGGCACACAACACCCACTAACTTCAGCAGATGCCTTTATTAGAGAACAGCAATGACGGGTATATACAGGTGTATACCGTGCTAGGGCACACAACCCCCACTAGCTCCTGCAGATGCCTGTATTAGAGAACAGCAATGAGGGGTATATACAGGTGTATACTGTGCTAGGGCACACAACACCCACTAACTCCTGCAGATGCCTGTATTAGAGAACAGCCATGACTGGTATATACAGGTGTATACTGTACTAGGGCACACAACACCCACTAACTCCAGCAGATGCCTTTATTAGAGAACAGCAATAACGGGTATATACAGGTGTATACTGTACTAGGGCACACAACACCCACTAACTCCAGCAGATGCCTTTATTAGAGAACAGCAATGACGGGTATATACAGGTGTATACAGTACTAGGGCACACAACACCCACTAACTCCAGCAGATGCCTTTATTAGAGAACAGCAATGACGGGTATATACAGGTGTATACTGTACTAGGGCACACAACACCCACTAACTCCAGCAGATGCCTTTATTAGAGAACAGCAATGACGGGTATATACAGGTGTATACAGTACTAGGGCACACAACACCCACTAACTCCAGCAGATGCCTTTATTAGAGAACAGCAATGACGGGTATATACAGGTGTATACTGTACTAGGGCACACAACACCCACTAACTCCAGCAGATGCCTTTATTAGAGAACAGCAATGACGGGTATATACAGGTGTATACTGTACTAGGGCACACAACACCCACTAACTCCAGCAGATGCCTTTATTAGAGAACAGCAATGACAGGTATATACAGATGTATACTGTACTAGGGCACACAACACCCACTAACTCCAGCAGATGCCTTTATTAGAGAACAGCAATGACGGGTATATACACAGGTGTATACTGTGCTAGGGCACACAACACCCACTAACTCCTGCAGATGCCTGTATTAGAGAACAGCAATGACTGGGTATATACAGGTGTATACTGTGCTAGGGCACACAACACCCACTAACTCCTGCAGATGCCTGTATTAGAGAACAGCAATGAAGAGTATATACAGGTGTATACTGTACTAGGGCACACAACACCCACTAACTCCAGCAGATGCCTTTATTAGAGAACAGCAATGACGGGTATATACAGGTGTATAGTGTACTAGGGCACACAACACTCACTAACTCCAGCAGATGCCTTTATTAGAGAACAGCAATGACGGGTATATACAGGTGTATACTGTACTAGGGCACACAACACCCACTAACTCCAGCAGATGCCTTTATTAGAGAACAGCCATGACGGGTATATGCAGGTGTATACTGTACTAGGGCACACAACACCCACTAACTCCTGCAGATACCTGTATTAGAGAACAGCAATGACGGGTATATACAGGTGTATACTGTGCTAGGGCACACAACACCCACTAACTCCTGCAGATGCCTGTATTAGAGAACAGCCATGACTGGTATATACAGGTGTATACTGTACTAGGGCACACAACACTTACTAACTCCAGCAGATGCCTTTATTAGAGAAGAGCACTGACGGGTATATACAGGTGTATACTGTACTAGGGCACACAACACCCACTAACTCCAGCAGATGCCTTTATTAGAGAACAGCAATGACAGGTATATACAGGTGTATACTGTACTAGGGCACACAACACCCACTAACTCCAGCAGATGCCTATATTAGAGAACAGCAATGACAGGTATATACAGGTGTATACTGTACTAGGGCACACAACACCCACTAACTCCAGCAGATGTCTTTATTAGAGAACAGCAATGACGGATATATACAGGTGTATACTGTACTAGGGCACACAACACCCACTAACTTCAGCAGATGCCTTTATTAGAGAACAGCAATGACGGGTATATACAGGTGTATACTGTGCTAGGGCACACAACCCCCACTAGCTCCTGCAGATGCCTGTATTAGAGAACAGCAATGAAGGGTATATACAGGTGTATACTGTGCTAGGGCACACAACACCCACTAACTCCTGCAGATGCCTGTATTAGAGAACAGCCATGACTGGTATATACAGGTGTATACTGTACTAGGGCACACAACACCCACTAACTCCAGCAGATGCCTTTATTAGAGAACAGCAATAACGGGTATATACAGGTGTATACTGTACTAGGGCACACAACACCCACTAACTCCAGCAGATGCCTTTATTAGAGAACAGCAATGACGGGTATATACAGGTGTATACAGTACTAGGGCACACAACACCCACTAACTCCAGCAGATGCCTTTATTAGAGAACAGCAATGACGGGTATATACAGGTGTATACTGTACTAGGGCACACAACACCCACTAACTCCAGCAGATGCCTTTATTAGAGAACAGCAATGACGGGTATATACAGGTGTATACAGTACTAGGGCACACAACACCCACTAACTCCAGCAGATGCCTTTATTAGAGAACAGCAATGACGGGTATATACAGGTGTATACTGTACTAGGGCACACAACACCCACTAACTCCAGCAGATGCCTTTATTAGAGAACAGCAATGACGGGTATATACAGGTGTATACTGTGCTAGGGCACACAACCCCCACTAACTCCTGCAGATGCCTGTATTAGAAAACAGCAATGACGGGTATATACAGGTGTATACTGTGCTAGGGCACACAACACCCACTAACTCCTGCAGATGCCTGTATTAGAGAACAGCAATGACGGGTATATACAGGTGTGTACTGTGCTAGGGCACACAACACCCACTAACTCCTGCAGATGCCTGTATTAGAGAACAGCCATGACGGGTATATACAGGTGTGTACTGTACTAGGGCACACAACACCCACTAACTCCTGCAGATGCCTGTATTAGAGAACAGCAATGACGGGTATATACAGGTGTATACTGTACTAGGGCACACAACACCCACTAACTCCAGCAGATGCCTTTATTAGAGAACAGCAATGATGGGTATATACAGGTGTATACTGTACTAGGGCACACAACACCCACTAACTCCTGCAGATGCCTGTATTAGAGAACAGCAATGACGGGTATATACAGGTGTATACTGTACTAGGGCACACAACACCCACTAACTCCAGCAGATGCCTTTATTAGAGAACAGCAATGACGGGTATATACAGGTGTATACTGTACTAGGGCACACAACACCCACTAACTCCTGCAGATGCCTGTATTAGAGAACAGCAATGACGGGTATATACAGGTGTATACTGTACTAGGGCACACAACACCCACTAACTCCAGCAGATGCCTTTATTAGAGAACAGCAATGACGGGTATATACAGGTGTATACTGTATTAGGGCACACAACACCCACTAACTCCTGCAGATGCCTGTATTAGAGAACAGCAATGACGGTTATATACAGGTGTATACTGTGCTAGGGCACACAACACCCACTAACTCCTGCAGATGCCTGTATTAGAGAACAGCAATGACGGGTATATACAGGTGTATACTGTACTAGGGCACACAACACCCACTAACTCCTGTAGATGCCTGTATTAGAGAACAGCAATGACGGGTATATACAGGTGTATACTGTGCTGGGGCACACAACACCCACTAACTGCTGCAAATGCCTGAGAAAAGAACACACTGTCCCTGCCTGCCTATCTAGCTTAGAGAACAGCAATGAACAGCAACTCCTGCAGATGCCTGTATTAGAGAACAGCAATGACGGGTATATACAGGTGTATACTGTACTAGGGCACACAACACCCACTAACTCCAGCAGATGCCTTTATTAGAGAACAGCAATGATGGGTATATACAGGTGTATACTGTACTAGGGCACACAACACCCACTAACTCCTGCTGATGCCTGTATTAGAGAACAGCAATGACGGGTATATACAGTAGGGATGAGCTTCGTGTTCGAGTCGAACATACATTCGACTCGAACATCGGCTGTTCGATCGTTCGACGAAGATCGAACGATTTGGGCCGTTCGCGCCAAATTCGAGTGACGCGAACGGCCCACAATGCACTACGCCATCGCAGTGTCATCCAGGCGCTGTGATTGGCCAAGCATGCACTGTGACCCCGCATGGTTGGCCAATCACAGCGCCGGCAGCGAGGAGAGCAATGATTGGCCACAGGCAGGATGCCTGTGGCCAATTATTGCTGAGGGTGTTTAGTACACGCCCCACACTATAAAAGGCCGCCAGCACGGCGGCCTAGTGTAGTGTGTTCCGGAGCAGGGAAAGAGAAGCATAGGCAGGGACAGTGACATTTTTTTTTCTTGCTTAACCTGGATTCCTTTAGTTTAGGGAAAGAGAAGGATAGGTAGGGAGAGTGTCAGTCTGTTTTACTGTGCTAAACCTTGTTTGTAGGGACAGGGAAGGACAGTGAGGGAAATTCTCATTGTGCTATACTGTGCCAAAGCATTCCTCATCAACCATCTTTAAAAAAAAAAAATTATAGGGACAGAAAACTATAGGTAGGGAGAGTGTCAGTGTGTTTTACTGTGCTAAACCTTGTTTGTAGGGACAGGGAAGGACAGTGAGGGAAATTCTCATTGTGCTATACTGTGCCAAAGCATTCCTCATCAACCATCTTTAAAAAAAAAATTTTTTATAGGGACAGAAAACTATAGGTAGGGAGAGTGTCAGTGTGTTTTACTGTGCTAAACCTTGTTTGTAGGGACAGGGAAGGACAGTGAGGGAAATTCTCATTGTGCTATACTGTGCTAAAGCATTCCTCATCAACCATCTTTAAAAAAACATTTTTTATAGGGACATAAAACTATAGGTAGGGAGAGTGTCAGTGTGTTTTACTGTGCTAAACCTTGTTTGTAGGGACAGGGAAGGACAGTGAGGGAAATTCTCATTGTGCTATACTGTGCTAAAGCATTCCTCATCAACCATCTTTAAAAAAAAAAAATTTTTATACGGACAGAAAACTATAGGTAGGGAGAGTGTCAGTGTGTTTTACTGTGCTAAACCTTGTTTGTAGGGACAGGGAAGGACAGTGAGGGAAATTCTCATTGTGCTATACTGTGCTAAAGCATTCCTCATCAACCATCTTTAAAAAAAAAATTTTTTATAGGGACAGAAAACTATAGGTAGGGAGAGTGTCAGTGTGTTTTACTGTGCTAAACCTTGTTTGTAGGGACAGGGAAGGACAGTGAGGGAAATTCTCATTGTGCTATACTGTGCTAAAGCATTCCTCATCAACCATCTTTAAAAAAAAATTTTTTTATAGGGACAGAAAACTATAGGTAGGGAGAGTGTCAGTGTGTTTTACTGTGCTAAACCTTGTTTGTAGGGACAGGGAAGGACAGTGAGGGAAATGCTCATTGTGCTATACTGTGCTAAAGCATTCCTCATCAACCATCTTTAAAAAAAAAAAAATTATAGGGACAGAAAACTATAGGTAGGGAGAGTGTCAGTGTGTTTTACTGTGCTAAACCTTGTTTGTAGGGACAGGGAAGGACAGTGAGGGAAATTCTCATTGTGCTATACTGTGCTAAAGCATTCCTCGTCAACCATCTTTTAAAAAAAAATTTTTTATAGGGACAGAAAACTATAGGTAGGGAGAGTGTCAGTGTGTTTTACTGTGCTAAACCTTGTTTGTAGGGACAGGGAAGAACAGTGAGGGAAATTCTCATTGTGCTATACTGTGCTAAAGCATTCCTCATCAACCATCTTTAAAAAAAAAAATTTATAGGGACAGAAAACTATAGGTAGGGAGAGTGTCAGTGTGTTTTACTGTGCTAAACCTTGTTTGTAGGGACAGGGAAGGACAGTGAGGGAAATTCTCATTGTGCTATACTGTGCTAAAGCATTCCTCATCAACCATCTTTAAAAAAAAATTTTTTTATAGGGACAGAAAACTATAGGTAGGGAGAGTGTCAGTGTGTTTTACTGTGCTAAACCTTGTTTGTAGGGACAGGGAAGGACAGTGAGGGAAATTCTCATTGTGCTATACTGTGCTAAAGCATTCCTCATCAACCATCTTTAAAAAAAATGTTTTTTTATAAGGACAGAAAACTATAGATAGGGAGAGTGTCAGTGTGTTTTACTGTGCTAAACCTTGTTTGTAGGGACAGGGAAGGACAGTGAGGGAAATTCTCATTGTGCTATACTGTGCTAAAGCATTCCTCATCAACCATCTTTAAAAAAACATTTTTTATAGGGACAGAAAACTATAGGTAGGGAGAGTGTCAGTGTGTTTTACTGTGCTAAACCTTGTTTGTAGGGACAGGGAAGGGCAGTGAGGGAAATTCTCATTGTGCTATACTGTGCTAAAGCATTCCTCATCAACCATCTTTAAAAAAAAAAATCTTTATAGGGACAGAAAACTATAGGTAGGGAGAGTGTCAGTGTGTTTTACTGTGCTAAACCTTGTTTGTAGGGACAGGGAAGGACAGTGAGGGAAATTCTCATTGTGCTATACTGTGCTAAAGCATTCCTCATCAACCAACTTTAAAAAAAAAAAAATTATAGGGACAGAAAACTATACGTAGGGAGAGTGTCAGTGTGTTTTACTGTGCTAAACCTTGTTTGTAGGGACAGGGAAGGACAGTGAGGGAAATTCTCATTGTGCTATACTGTGCTAAAGCATTCCTCATCAACCATCTTTTAAAAAAAATTTTTTTAAAGGGACAGAAAACTATAGGTAGGGAGAGTGTCAGTGTGTTTTACTGTGCTAAACCTTGTTTGTAGGGACAGGGAAGGACAGTGAGGGAAATTCTCATTGTGCTATACTGTGCTAAAGCATTCCTCATCAACCATCTTTAAAAAAACATTTTTTATAGGGACAGAAAACTATAGGTAGGGAGAGTGTCAGTGTGTTTTACTGTGCTAAACCTTGTTTGTAGGGACAGGGAAGGAAAGTGAGGGAAATTCTCATTGTGCTATACTGTGCTAAAGCATTCCTCATCAACCATCTTTAAAAAAAAAAATTTTTATAGGGACAGAAAACTATAGGTAGGGAGAGTGTCAGTGTGTTTTACTGTGCTAAACCTTGTTTGTAGGGACAGGGAAGGACAGTGAGGGAAATTCTCATTGTGCTATACTGTGCTAAAGCATTCCTCATCAACCATCTTTAAAAAAAAAAATTTTTATAGGGACAGAAAACTATAGGTAGGGAGAGTGTCAGTGTGTTTTACTGTGCTAAACCTTGTTTGTAGGGACAGGGAAGGACAGTGAGGGAAATTCTCATTGTGCTATACTGTGCTAAAGCATTCCTCATCAACCATCTTTAAAAAAACATTTTTTATAGGGACAGAAAACTATAGGTAGGGAGAGTGTCAGTGTGTTTTACTGTGCTAAACCTTGTTTGTAGGGACAGGGAAGGACAGTGAGGGAAATTCTCATTGTGCTATACTGTGCTAAAGCATTCCTCATCAACCATCTTTAAAAAAAAAAATTTTTTATAGGGACAGAAATCTATAGGTAGGGAGAGTGTCAGTGTGTTTTACTGTGCTAAACCTTGTTTGTAGGGACAGGGAAGGACAGTGAGGGAAATTCTCATTGTGCTATACTGTGCTAAAGCATTCCTCATCAACCATCTTTAAAAAAATTTTTTTTTAGAGGGACAGAAAACTATAGGTAGGGAGAGTGTCAGTGTGTTTTACTGTGCTAAACCTTGTTTGTAGGGACAGGGAAGGACAGTGAGGGAAATTCTCATTGTGCTATACTGTGCTAAAGCATTCCTCATCAACCATCTTTAAAAAAACATTTTTTATAGGGACAGAAAACTATAGGTAGGGAGAGTGTCAGTGTGTTTTACTGTGCTAAACCTTGTTTGTAGGGACAGGAAAGGACAGTGAGGGAAATTCTCATTGTGCTATACTGTGCTAAAGCATTCCTCATCAACCATCTTTAAAAAAAAAATTTTATAGGGACAGAAAACTATAGGTAGGGAGAGTGTCAGTGTGTTTTACTGTGCTAAACCTTGTTTGTAGGGACAGGGAAGGACAGTGAGGGAAATTCTCATTGTGCTATACTGTGCTAAAGCATTCCTCATCAACCATCTTTAAAAAAAAATTTTTTTATAGGGACAGAAAACTATAGGTAGGGAGAGTGTCAGTGTGTTTTACTGTGCTAAACCTTGTTTGTAGGGACAGGGAAGGACAGTGAGGGAAATTCTCATTGTGCTATACTGTGCTAAAGCATTCCTCATCAACCATCTTTAAAAAAACATTTTTTATAGGGACAGAAAACTATAGGTAGGGAGAGTGTCAGTGTGTTTTACTGTGCTAAACCTTGTTTGTAGGGACAGGGAAGGACAGTGAGGGAAATTCTCATTGTGCTATACTGTGCTAAAGCATTCCTCATGAACCATCTTTAAAATAAAAATTTTTTATAGGGACAGAAAACTATAGGTAGGGAGAGTGTCAGTGTGTTTTACTGTGCTAAACCTTGTTTGTAGGGACAGGGAAGGACAGTGAGGGAAATTCTCATTGTGCTATACTGTGCTAAAGCATTCCTCATCAACCATCTTTAAAAAAAAAATTTTTTATAAGGACAGAAAACTATAGATAGGGAGAGTGTCAGTGTGTTTTACTGTGCTAAACCTTGTTTGTAGGGACAGGGAAGGACAGTGAGGGAAATTCTCATTGTGCTATACTGTGCTAAAGCATTCCTCATCAACCATCTTTAAAAAAAACATTTTTTATAGGGACAGAAAACTATAGGTAGGGAGAGTGTCAGTGTGTTTTACTGTGCTAAACCTTGTTTGTAGGGACAGGGAAGGACAGTGAGGGAAATTCTCATTGTGCTATACTGTGCTAAAGCATTCCTCATCAACCATCTTTAAAAAAAAAATCTTTATAGGGACAGAAAACTATAGGTAGGGAGAGTGTCAGTGTGTTTTACTGTGCTAAACCTTGTTTGTAGGGACAGGGAAGGACAGTGAGGGAAATTCTCATTGTGCTATACTGTGCTAAAGCATTCCTCATCAACCATCTTTAGAAAAAAAAAAATATAGGGACAGAAAACTATAGGTAGGGAGAGTGTCAGTGTGTTTTACTGTGCTAAACCTTGTTTGTAGGGACAGGGAAGGACAGTGAGGGAAATTCTCATTGTGCTATACTGTGCTAAAGCATTCCTCATCAACCATCTTTAAAAAAACATTTTTTATAGGGACAGAAAACTATAGGTAGGGAGAGTGTCAGTGTGTTTTACTGTGCTAAACCTTGTTTGTAGGGACAGGGAAGGACAGTGAGGGAAATTCTCATTGTGCTATACTGTGCTAAAGCATTCCTCATGAACCATCTTTAAAATAAAAATTTTTTATAGGGACAGAAAACTATAGGTAGGGAGAGTGTCAGTGTGTTTTACTGTGCTAAACCTTGTTTGTAGGGACAGGGAAGGACAGTGAGGGAAATTCTCATTGTGCTATACTGTGCTAAAGCATTCCTCATCAACCATCTTTAAAAAAAAAATTTTTTATAAGGACAGAAAACTATAGATAGGGAGAGTGTCAGTGTGTTTTACTGTGCTAAACCTTGTTTGTAGGGACAGGGAAGGACAGTGAGGGAAATTCTCATTGTGCTATACTGTGCTAAAGCATTCCTCATCAACCATCTTTAAAAAAAACATTTTTTATAGGGACAGAAAACTATAGGTAGGGAGAGTGTCAGTGTGTTTTACTGTGCTAAACCTTGTTTGTAGGGACAGGGAAGGACAGTGAGGGAAATTCTCATTGTGCTATACTGTGCTAAAGCATTCCTCATCAACCATCTTTAAAAAAAAAATCTTTATAGGGACAGAAAACTATAGGTAGGGAGAGTGTCAGTGTGTTTTACTGTGCTAAACCTTGTTTGTAGGGACAGGGAAGGACAGTGAGGGAAATTCTCATTGTGCTATACTGTGCTAAAGCATTCCTCATCAACCATCTTTAGAAAAAAAAAAATATAGGGACAGAAAACTATAGGTAGGGAGAGTGTCAGTGTGTTTTACTGTGCTAAACCTTGTTTGTAGGGACAGGGAAGGACAGTGAGGGAAATTCTCATTGTGCTATACTGTGCTAAAGCATTCCTCATCAACCATCTTTAAAAAAAAATTTTTTTATAGGGACAGAAAACTATAGGTAGGGAGAGTGTCAGTGTGTTTTACTGTGCTAAACCTTGTTTGTAGGGACAGGGAAGGACAGTGAGGGAAATTCTCATTGTGCTATACTGTGCTAAAGCATTCCTCATCAACCATCTTTAAAAAAAAAATTTTTTATAGGGACAGAAAACTATAGGTAGGGAGAGTGTCAGTGTGTTTTACTGTGCTAAACCTTGTTTGTAGGGACAGGGAAGGACAGTGAGGGAAATTCTCATTGTGCTATACTGTGCTAAAGCATTCCTCATCAACCATCTTTAAAAAAAAAAAAATTATAGGGACAGAAAACTATAGGTAGGGAGAGTGTCAGTGTGTTTTACTGTGCTAAACCTTGTTTGTAGGGACAGGGAAGGACAGTGAGGGAAATTCTCATTGTGCTATACTGTGCTAAAGCATTCCTCATCAACCATCTTTAAAAAAACATTTTTTATAGGGACAGAAAACTATAGGTAGGGAGAGTGTCAGTGTGTTTTACTGTGCTAAACCTTGTTTGTAGGGACAGGGAAGGACAGTGAGGGAAATTCTCATTGTGCTATACTGTGCTAAAGCATTCCTCATCAACCATCTTTAAAAAAAAACATTTTTATAGGGACAGAAAACTATAGGTAGGGAGAGTGTCAGTGTGTTTTACTGTGCTAAACCTTGTTTGTAGGGACAGGGAAGGACAGTGAGGGAAATTCTCATTGTGCTATACTGTGCTAAAGCATTCCTCATCAACCATCTTTAAAAAAAAAATCTTTATAGGGACAGAAAACTATAGGTAGGGAGAGTGTCAGTGTGTTTTACTGTGCTAAACCTTGTTTGTAGGGACAGGGAAGGACAGTGAGGGAAATTCTCATTGTGCTATACTGTGCTAAAGCATTCCTCATCAACCATCTTTAGAAAAAAAAAAATATAGGGACAGAAAACTATAGGTAGGGAGAGTGTCAGTGTGTTTTACTGTGCTAAACCTTGTTTGTAGGGACAGGGAAGGACAGTGAGGGAAATTCTCATTGTGCTATACTGTGCTAAAGCATTCCTCATCAACCATCTTTAAAAAAAAATTTTTTTATAGGGACAGAAAACTATAGGTAGGGAGAGTGTCAGTGTGTTTTACTGTGCTAAACCTTGTTTGTAGGGACAGGGAAGGACAGTGAGGGAAATTCTCATTGTGCTATACTGTGCTAAAGCATTCCTCATCAACCATCTTTAAAAAAAAAATTTTTTATAGGGACAGAAAACTATAGGTAGGGAGAGTGTCAGTGTGTTTTACTGTGCTAAACCTTGTTTGTAGGGACAGGGAAGGACAGTGAGGGAAATTCTCATTGTGCTATACTGTGCTAAAGCATTCCTCATCAACCATCTTTAAAAAAAAAAAAATTATAGGGACAGAAAACTATAGGTAGGGAGAGTGTCAGTGTGTTTTACTGTGCTAAACCTTGTTTGTAGGGACAGGGAAGGACAGTGAGGGAAATTCTCATTGTGCTATACTGTGCTAAAGCATTCCTCATCAACCATCTTTAAAAAAACATTTTTTATAGGGACAGAAAACTATAGGTAGGGAGAGTGTCAGTGTGTTTTACTGTGCTAAACCTTGTTTGTAGGGACAGGGAAGGACAGTGAGGGAAATTCTCATTGTGCTATACTGTGCTAAAGCATTCCTCATCAACCATCTTTAAAAAAAAACATTTTTATAGGGACAGAAAACTATAGGTAGGGAGAGTGTCAGTGTGTTTTACTGTGCTAAACCTTGTTTGTAGGGACAGGGAAGGACAGTGAGGGAAATTCTCATTGTGCTATACTGTGCTAAAGCATTCCT
The DNA here is from genome assembly GCA_029206835.1 of Rana muscosa. Taxonomy (NCBI): domain Eukaryota; kingdom Metazoa; phylum Chordata; class Amphibia; order Anura; family Ranidae; genus Rana; species Rana muscosa. Next base: position 783,102,009 of record CM055116.1, on the reverse strand, counting down.
CATCAACCATCTTTAAAAAATTTTTTTTTTATAGGGACAGAAAACTATAGGTAGGGAGAGTGTCAGTGTGTTTTACTGTGCTAAACCTTGTTTGTAGGGACAGGGAAGGACAGTGAGGGAAATTCTCATTGTGCTATACTCTGCTAAAGCATTCCTCATCAACCATCTTTAAAAAAAATTTTTTTATAAGGACAGAAAACTATAGATAGGGAGAGTGTCAGTGTGTTTTACTGTGCTAAACCTTGTTTGTAGGGACAGGGAAGGACAGTGAGGGGAATTCTCATTGTGCTATACTGTGCTAAAGCATTCCTCATCAACCATCTTTAAAAAAACATTTTTTATAGGGACAGAAAACTATAGGTAGGGAGAGTGTCAGTGTGTTTTACTGTGCTAAACCTTGTTTGTAGGGACAGGGAAGGACAGTGAGGGAAATTCTCATTGTGCTATACTGTGCTAAAGCATTCCTCATCAACCATCTTTAAAAAAAATTTTTTTATAGGGACAGAAAACTATAGGTAGGGAGAGTGTCAGTGTGTTTTACTGTGCTAAACCTTGTTTGTAGGGACAGGGAAGGACAGTGAGGGAAATTCTCATTGTGCTATACTGTGCTAAAGCATTCCTCATCAACCATCTTTAAAAAAAAAAAAATTATAGGGACAGAAAACTATAGGTAGGGAGAGTGTCAGTGTGTTTTACTGTGCTAAACCTTGTTTGTAGGGACAGGGAAGGACAGTGAGGGAAATTCTCATTGTGCTATACTGTGCTAAAGCATTCCTCATCAACCATCTTTAAAAAAAAAAATTTTTATAGGGACAGAAAACTATAGGTAGGGAGAGTGTCAGTGTGTTTTACTGTGCTAAACCTTGTTTGTAGGGACAGGGAAGGACAGTGAGGGAAATTCTCATTGTGCTATACTGTGCTAAAGCATTCCTCATCAACCATCTTTAAAAAAACATTTTTTATAGGGACAGAAAACTATAGGTAGGGAGAGTGTCAGTGTGTTTTACTGTGCTAAACCTTGTTTGTAGGGACAGGGAAGGACAGTGAGGGAAATTCTCATTGTGCTATACTGTGCTAAAGCATTCCTCATCAACCATCTTTAAAAAAAAATTTTTTTATAGGGACAGAAAACTATAGGTAGGGAGAGTGTCAGTGTGTTTTACTGTGCTAAACCTTGTTTGTAGGGACAGGGAAGGACAGTGAGGGAAATTCTCATTGTGCTATACTGTGCTAAAGCATTCCTCATCAAGCATCTTTAAAAAAAAAAAAATTTATAGGGACAGAAAACTATAGGTAGGGAGAGTGTCAGTGTGTTTTACTGTGCTAAACCTTGTTTGTAGGGACAGGGAAGGACAGTGAGGGAAATTCTCATTGTGCTATACTGTGCTAAAGCATTCCTCATCAACCATCTTTAAAAAAACATTTTTTATAGGGACAGAAAACTATAGGTAGGGAGAGTGTCAGTGTGTTTTACTGTGCTAAACCTTGTTTGTAGGGACAGGGAAGGACAGTGAGGGAAATTCTCATTGTGCTATACTGTGCTAAAGCATTCCTCATCAACCATCTTTAAAAAAAAAAAATTATAGGGACAGAAAACTATAGGTAGGGAGTGTCAGTGTGTTTTACTGTGCTAAACCTTGTTTGTAGGGACAGGGAAGGACAGTGAGGGAAATTCTCATTGTGCTATACTGTGCTAAAGCATTCCTCATCAACCATCTTTAAAAAAAAAATTTTTTATAGGGACAGAAAACTATAGGTAGGGAGAGTGTCAGTGTGTTTTACTGTGCTAAACCTTGTTTGTAGGGACAGGGAAGGACAGTGAGGGAAATTCTCATTGTGCTATACTGTGCTAAAGCATTCCTCATCAACCATCTTTAAAAAAACATTTTTTATAGGGACAGAAAACTATAGGTAGGGAGAGTGTCAGTGTGTTTTACTGTGCTAAACCTTGTTTGTAGGGACAGGGAAGGACAGTGAGGGAAATTCTCATTGTGCTATACTGTGCTAAAGCATTCCTCATCAACCATCTTTAAAAAAAAAAAATTTTATAGGGACAGAAAACTATAGGTAGGGAGAGTGTCAGTGTGTTTTACTGTGCTAAACCTTGTTTGTAGGGACAGGGAAGGACAGTGAGGGAAATTCTCATTGTGCTATACTGTGCTAAAGCATTCCTCATCAACCATCTTTAAAAAATTATTTTTTTATAGGGACAGAAAACTATAGGTAGGGAGAGTGTCAGTGTGTTTTACTGTGCTAAACCTTGTTTGTAGGGACAGGGAAGGACAGTGAGGGAAATTCTCATTGTGCTATACTGTGCTAAAGCATTCCTCATCAACCATCTTTAAAAAAACATTTTTTATAGGGACAGAAAACTATAGGTAGGGAGAGTGTCAGTGTGTTTTACTGTGCTAAACCTTGTTTGTAGGGACAGGGAAGGACAGTGAGGGAAATTCTCATTGTGCTATACTGTGCTAAAGCATTCCTCATCAACCATCTTTAAAAAAAAAAAAATTTATAGGGACAGAAAACTATAGGTAGGGAGAGTGTCAGTGTGTTTTACTGTGCTAAACCTTGTTTGTAGGGACAGGGAAGGACAGTGAGGGAAATTCTCATTGTGCTATACTGTGCTAAAGCATTCCTCATCAACCATCTTTAAAAAAAAATTTTTTTATAGGGACAAAAAACTATAGGTAGGGAGAGTGTCAGTGTGTTTTACTGTGCTAAACCTTGTTTGTAGGGACAGGGAAGGACAGTGAGGGAAATTCTCATTGTGCTATACTGTGCTAAAGCATTCCTCATCAACCATCTTTAAAAAAACATTTTTTATAGGGACAGAAAACTATAGGTAGGGAGAGTGTCAGTGTGTTTTACTGTGCTAAACCTTGTTTGTAGGGAGAGGAAAGGACAGTCAGGGAAATTCTCATTGTGCTATACTGTGCTAAAGCATTCCTCATCAACCATCTTTAAAAAAAAAAAAAATTATAGGGACAGAAAACTATAGGTACGGAGAGTGTCAGTGTGTTTTACTGTGCTAAACCTTGTTTGTAGGGACAGGGAAGGACAGTGAGGGAAATTCTCATTGTGCTATACTGTGCTAAAGCATTCCTCATCAACCATCTTTTAAAAAAATTTTTTTTATAGGGACAGAAAACTATAGGTAGGGAGAGTGTCAGTGTGTTTTACTGTGCTAAACCTTGTTTGTAGGGACAGGGAAGGACAGTGAGGGAAATTCTCATTGTGCTATACTGTGCTAAAGCATTCCTCATCAACCATCTTTAAAAAAAATAAAAAATTTTAGGGACAGAAAACTATAGGTAGGGAGAGTGTCAGTGTGTTTTACTGTGCTAAACCTTGTTTGTAGGGACAGGGAAGGACAGTGAGGGAAATTCTCATTGTGCTATACTGTGCTAAAGCATTCCTCATCAACCATCTTTAAAAAAAAAAAATTATAGGGACAGAAAACTATAGGTAGGGAGAGTGTCAGTGTGTTTTACTGTGCTAAACCTTGTTTGTAGGGACAGGGAAGGACAGTGAGGGAAATTCTCATTGTGCTATACTGTGCTAAAGCATTCCTCATCAACCATCTTTAAAAAAAAATTTTTTTATAGGGACAGAAAACTATAGGTAGGGAGAGTGTCAGTGTGTTTTACTGTGCTAAACCTTGTTTGTAGGGACAGGGAAGGACAGTGAGGGAAATTCTCATTGTGCTATACTGTGCTAAAGCATTCCTCATCAACCATCTTTAAAAAAACATTTTTTATAGGGACAGAAAACTATAGGTAGGGAGAGTGTCAGTGTGTTTTACTGTGCTAAACCTTGTTTGTAGGGACAGGGAAGGACAGTGAGGGAAATTCTCATTGTGCTATACTGTGCTAAAGCATTCCTCATCAACCATCTTTAAAAAAAAATTTTTTTATAGGGACAGAAAACTATAGGTAGGGAGAGTGTCAGTGTGTTTTACTGTGCTAAACCTTGTTTGTAGGGACAGGGAAGGACAGTGAGGGAAATTCTCATTGTGCTATATTGTGCTAAAGCATTCCTCATCAACCATCTTTAAAAAATTATTTTTTTATAGGGACAGAAAACTATAGGTAGGGAGAGTGTCAGTGTGTTTTACTGTGCTAAACCTTGTTTGTAGGGACAGGGAAGGACAGTGAGGGAAATTCTCATTGTGCTATACTGTGCTAAAGCATTCCTCATCAACCATCTTTAAAAAAACATTTTTTATAGGGACAGAAAACTATAGGTAGGGAGAGTGTCAGTGTGTTTTACTGTGCTAAACCTTGTTTGTAGGGACAGGGAAGGACAGTGAGGGAAATTCTCATTGTGCTATACTGTGCTAAAGCATTCCTCATCAACCATCTTTAAAAAAATTTTTTTTTATAGGGACAGAAAACTATAGGTAGGGAGAGTGTCAGTGTGTTTTACTGTGCTAAACCTTGTTTGTAGGGACAGGGAAGGACAGTGAGGGAAATTCTCATTGTGCTATACTGTGCTAAAGCATTCCTCATCAACCATCTTTAAAAAAAAAATTTTTTATAGGGACAAAAAACTATAGGTAGGGAGAGTGTCAGTGTGTTTTACTGTGCTAAACCTTGTTTGTAGGGACAGGGAAGGACAGTGAGGGAAATTCTCATTGTGCTATACTGTGCTAAAGCATTCCTCATCAACCATCTTTAAAAAAACATTTTTTATAGGGACAGAAAACTATAGGTAGGGAGAGTGTCAGTGTGTTTTACTGTGCTAAACCTTGTTTGTAGGGAGAGGAAAGGACAGTCAGGGAAATTCTCATTGTGCTATACTGTGCTAAAGCATTCCTCATCAACCATCTTTAAAAAAAAAAAAAATTATAGGGACAGAAAACTATAGGTACGGAGAGTGTCAGTGTGTTTTACTGTGCTAAACCTTGTTTGTAGGGACAGGGAAGGACAGTGAGGGAAATTCTCATTGTGCTATACTGTGCTAAAGCATTCCTCATCAACCATCTTTTAAAAAAAATTTTTTTATAGGGACAGAAAACTATAGGTAGGGAGAGTGTCAGTGTGTTTTACTGTGCTAAACCTTGTTTGTAGGGACAGGGAAGGACAGTGAGGGAAATTCTCATTGTGCTATACTGTGCTAAAGCATTCCTCATCAACCATCTTTAAAAAAAAAAAAAATTTTTAGGGACAGAAAACTATAGATAGGGAGAGTGTCAGTGTGTTTTACTGTGCTAAACCTTGTTTGTAGGGACAGGGAAGGACAGTGAGGGAAATTCTCATTGTGCTATACTGTGCTAAAGCATTCCTCATCAACCATCTTTAAAAAAACATTTTTTATAGGGACAGAAAACTATAGGTAGGGAGAGTGTCAGTGTGTTTTACTGTGCTAAACCTTGTTTGTAGGGACAGGGAAGGACAGTGAGGGAAATTCTCATTGTGCTATACTGTGCTAAAGCATTCCTCATCAACCATCTTTAAAAAAAAAATTTTTTATAGGGACAGAAAACTATAGGTAGGGAGAGTGTCAGTGTGTTTTACTGTGCTAAACCTTGATTGTAGGGACAGGGAAGGACAGTGAGGGAAATTCTCATTGTGCTATACTGTGCTAAAGCATTCCTCATCAACCATCTTTAAAAAAAAAAAAATTATAGGGACAGAAAACTATAGGTAGGGAGAGTGTCAGTGTGTTTTACTGTGCTAAACCTTGTTTGTAGGGACAGGGAAGGACAGTGAGGGAAATTCTCATTGTGCTATACTGTGCTAAAGCATTCCTCATCAACCATCTTTTAAAAAAAATTTTTTTATAGGGACAGAAAACTATAGGTAGGGAGAGTGTCAGTGTGTTTTACTGTGCTAAACCTTGTTTGTAGGGACAGGGAAGGACAGTGAGGGAAATTCTCATTGTGCTATACTGTGCTAAAGCATTCCTCATCAACCATCTTTAAAAAAAAAAAATTTATAGGGACAGAAAACTATAGGTAGGGAGAGTGTCAGTGTGTTTTACTGTGCTAAACCTTGTTTGTAGGGACAGGGAAGGACAGTGAGGGAAATTCTCATTGTGCTATACTGTGCTAAAGCATTCCTCATCAACCATCTTTAAAAAAAAATTTTTTTTATAGGGACAGAAAACTATAGGTAGGGAGAGTGTCAGTGTGTTTTACTGTGCTAAACCTTGTTTGTAGGGACAGGGAAGGACAGTGAGGGAAATTCTCATTGTGCTATACTGTGCTAAAGCATTCCTCATCAACCATCTTTAAAAAAACATTTTTTATAGGGACAGAAAACTATAGGTAGGGAGAGTGTCAGTGTGTTTTACTGTGCTAAACCTTGTTTGTAGGGACAGGGAAGGACAGTGAGGGAAATTCTCATTGTGCTATACTGTGCTAAAGCATTCCTCATCAACCATCTTTTAAAAAAAAAAATTATAGGGACAGAAAACTATAGGTAGGGAGAGTGTCAGTATGTTTTACTGTGCTAAACCTTGTTTGTAGGGACAGGGAAGGACAGTGAGGGAAATTCTCATTGTGCTATACTGTGCTAAAGCATTCCTCATCAACCATCTTTAAAAAATTTTTTTTTTATAGGGACAGAAAACTATAGGTAGGGGGAGTGTCAGTGTGTTTTACTGTGCTAAACCTTGTTTGTAGGGACAGGGAAGGACAGTGAGGGAAATTCTCATTGTGCTATACTGTGCTAAAGCATTCCTCATCAACCATCTTTAAAAAAACATTTTTTATAGGGACAGAAAACTATAGGTAGGGAGAGTGTCAGTGTGTTTTACTGTGCTAAACCTTGTTTGTAGGGACAGGGAAGGACAGTGAGGGAAATTCTCATTGTGCTATACTGTGCTAAAGCATTCCTCATCAACCATCTTTAAAAAAAAAAATTTTTTATAGGGACAGAAAACTATAGGTAGGGAGAGTGTCAGTGTGTTTTACTGTGCTAAACCTTGTTTGTAGGGACAGGGAAGGACAGTGAGGGAAATTCTCATTGTGCTATACTGTGCTAAAGTGTTCCTCATCAACCATCTTTAAAAGAAAAATTTTTTATAGGGACAGAAAACTATAGGTAGGGAGAGTGTCAGTGTGTTTTACTGTGCTAAACCTTGTTTGTAGGGACAGGGAAGGACAGTGAGGGAAATTCTCATTGTGCTATACTGTGCTAAAGCATTCCTCATGAACCATCTTTAAAAAAAAAATTTTTTATAGGGACAGAAAACTATAGGTAGGGAGAGTGTCAGTGTGTTTTACTGTGCTAAACCTTGTTTGTAGGGACAGGGAAGGACAGTGAGGGAAATTCTCATTGTGCTATACTGTGCTAAAGCATTCCTCATCAACCATCTTTAAAAAAAATTTTTTTATAGGGACAGAAAACTATAGGTAGGGAGAGTGTCAGTGTGTTTTACTGTGCTAAACCTTGTTTGTAGGGACAGGGAAGGACAGTGAGGGAAATTCTCATTGTGCTATACTGTGCTAAAGCATTCCTCATCAACCATCTTTAAAAAAAAATTTTTTTATAGGGACAGAAAACTATAGGTAGGGAGAGTGTCAGTGTGTTTTACTGTGCTAAACCTTGTTTGTAGGGACAGGGAAGGACAGTGAGGGAAATTCTCATTGTGCTATACTGTGCTAAAGCATTCCTCATCAACCATCTTTAAAAAAACATTTTTTATAGGGACAGAAAACTATAGGTAGGGAGAGTGTCAGTGTGTTTTACTGTGCTAAACCTTGTTTGTAGGGACAGGGAAGGACAGTGAGGGAAATCCTCATTGTGCTATACTGTGCTAAAGCATTCCTCATCAACCATCTTTAAAAAAAAAAAAATTATAGGGACAGAAAACTATAGGTAGGGAGAGTGTCAGTGTGTTTTACTGTGCTAAACCTTGTTTGTAGGGACAGGGAAGGACAGTGAGGGAAATTCTCATTGTGCTATACTGTGCTAAAGCATTCCTCATCAACCATCTTTAAAAAAAAAATTTTTTATAGGGACAGAAAACTATAGGTAGGGAGAGTGTCAGTGTGTTTTACTGTGCTAAACCTTGTTTGTAGGGACAGGGAAGGACAGTGAGGGAAATTCTCATTGTGCTATACTGTGCTAAAGCATTCCTCATCAACCATCTTTAAAAAAACATTTTTTATAGGGACAGAAAACTATAGGTAGGGAGAGTGTCAGTGTGTTTTACTGTGCTAAACCTTGTTTGTAGGGACAGGGAAGGACAGTGAGGGAAATTCTCATTGTGCTATACTGTGCTAAAGCATTCCTCATCAACCATCTTTAAAAAAACATTTTTTATAGGGACAGAAAACTATAGGTAGGGAGAGTGTCAGTGTGTTTTACTGTGCTAAACCTTGTTTGTAGGGACAGGGAAGGACAGTGAGGGAAATTCTCATTGTGCTATACTGTGCTAAAGCATTCCTCATCAACCATCTTTAAAAAAAAAAAATTTATAGGGACAGAAAACTATAGGTAGGGAGAGTGTCAGTGTGTTTTACTGTGCTAAACCTTGTTTGTAGGGACAGGGAAGGACAGTGAGGGAAATTCTCATTGTGCTATACTGTGCTAAAGCATTCCTCATCAACCATCTTTAAAAAAAAAAAAATTATAGGGACAGAAAACTATAGGTAGGGAGAGTGTCAGTGTGTTTTACTGTGCTAAACCTTGTTTGTAGGGACAGGGAAGGACAGTGAGGGAAATTCTCACTGTGCTATACTGTGCTAAAGCATTCCTCATCAACCATCTTTAAAAAAAATTTTTTTATAGGGACAGAAAACTATAGGTAGGGAGAGTGTCAGTGTGTTTTACTGTGCTAAACCTTGTTTGTAGGGACAGGGAAGGACAGTGAGGGAAATTCTCATTGTGCTATACTGTGCTAAAGCATTCCTCATCAACCATCTTTAAAAAAACATTTTTTATAGGGACAGAAAACTATAGGTAGGGAGAGTGTCAGTGTGTTTTACTGTGCTAAACCTTGTTTGTAGGGACAGGGAAGGACAGTGAGGGAAATTCTCATTGTGCTATACTGTGCTAAAGCATTCCTCATCAACCATCTTTAAAAAAACATTTTTTATAGGGACAGAAAACTATAGGTAGGGAGAGTGTCAGTGTGTTTTACTGTGCTAAACCTTGTTTGTAGGGACAGGGAAGGACAGTGAGGGAAATTCTCATTGTGCTATACTGTGCTAAAGCATTCCTCATCAACCATCTTTAAAAAAAATTTTTTTTATAGGGACAGAAAACTATAGGTAGGGAGAGTGTCAGTGTGTTTTACTGTGCTAAACCTTGTTTGTAGGGACAGGGAAGGACAGTGAGGGAAATTCTCATTGTGCTATACTGTGCTAAAGCATTCCTCATCAACCATCTTTAAAAAAAAAAAAATTATAGGGACTGAAAACTATAGGTAGGGAGAGTGTCAGTGTGTTTTACTGTGCTAAACCTTGTTTGTAGGGACAGGGAAGGACAGTGAGGGAAATTCTCATTGTGCTATACTGTGCTAAAGCATTCCTCATCAACCATCTTTAAAAAAAATTTTTTTATAGGGACAGAAAACTATAGGTAGGGAGAGTGTCAGTGTGTTTTACTGTGCTAAACCTTGTTTGTAGGGACAGGGAAGGACAGTGAGGGAAATTCTCATTGTGCTATACTGTGCTAAAGCATTCCTCATCAACCATCTTTAAAAAAACATTTTTTATAGGGACAGAAAACTATAGGTAGGGAGAGTGTCAGTGTGTTTTACTGTGCTAAACCTTGTTTGTAGGGACAGGGAAGGACAGTGAGGGAAATTCTCATTGTGCTATACTGTGCTAAAGCATTCCTCATCAACCATCTTTTAAAAAAAAAAAAATTATAGGGACAGAAAACTATAGGTAGGGAGAGTGTCAGTGTGTTTTACTGTGCTAAACCTTGTTTGTAGGGACAGGGAAGGACAGTGAGGGAAATTCTCATTGTGCTATACTGTGCTAAAGCATTCCTCATCAACCATCTTTAAAAAAAAAAATTTTTATAGGGACAGAAAACTATAGGTAGGGAGAGTGTCAGTGTGTTTTACTGTGCTAAACCTTGTTTGTAGGGACAGGGAAGGACAGTGAGGGAAATTCTCATTGTGCTATACTGTGCTAAAGCATTCCTCATCAACCATCTTTAAAAAAACATTTTTTATAGGGACAGAAAACTATAGGTAGGGAGAGTGTCAGTGTGTTTTACTGTGCTAAACCTTGTTTGTAGGGACAGGGAAGGACAGTGAGGGAAATTCTCATTGTGCTATACTGTGCTAAAGTGTTCCTCATCAACCATCTTTAAAAAAAAAATTTTTTATAGGGACAGAAAACTATAGGTAGGGAGAGTGTCAGTGTGTTTTACTGTGCTAAACCTTGTTTGTAGGGACAGGGAAGGACAGTGAGGGAAATTCTCATTGTGCTATACTGTGCTAAAGCATTCCTCATCAACCATCTTTAAAAAAAAAAAAATTATAGGGACAGAAAACTATAGGTAGGGAGAGTGTCAGTGTGTTTTACTGTGCTAAACCTTGTTTGTAGGGACAGGGAAGGACAGTGAGGGAAATTCTCACTGTGCTATACTGTGCTAAAGCATTCCTCATCAACCATCTTTAAAAAAAAAATTTTTTATAGGGACAGAAAACTATAGGTAGGGAGAGTGTCAGTGTGTTTTACTGTGCTAAACCTTGTTTGTAGGGACAGGGAAGGACAGTGAGGGAAATTCTCATTGTGCTATACTGTGCTAAAGCATTCCTCATCAACCATCTTTAAAAAAACATTTTTTATAGGGACAGAAAACTATAGGTAGGGAGAGTGTCAGTGTGTTTTACTGTGCTAAACCTTGTTTGCAGGGACAGGGAAGGACAGTGAGGGAAATTCTCATTGTGCTATACTGTGCTAAAGCATTCCTCATCAACCATCTTTAAAAAAACATTTTTTATAGGGACAGAAAACTATAGGTAGGGAGAGTGTCAGTGTGTTTTACTGTGCTAAACCTTGTTTGTAGGGACAGGGAAGGACAGTGAGGGAAATTCTCATTGTGCTATACTGTGCTAAAGCATTCCTCATCAACCATCTTTAAAAAAAAAAATTTTTTATAGGGACAGAAAACTATAGGTAGGGAGAGTGTCAGTGTGTTTTACTGTGCTAAACCTTGTTTGTAGGGACAGGGAAGGACAGTGAGGGAAATTCTCATTGTGCTATACTGTGCTAAAGCATTCCTCATCAACCATCTTTAAAAAAAAAAAAATTATAGGGACTGAAAACTATAGGTAGGGAGAGTGTCAGTGTGTTTTACTGTGCTAAACCTTGTTTGTAGGGACAGGGAAGGACAGTGAGGGAAATTCTCATTGTGCTATACTGTGCTAAAGCATTCCTCATCAACCATCTTTAAAAAAAAAATTTTTATAGGGACAGAAAACTATAGGTAGGGAGAGTGTCAGTGTGTTTTACTGTGCTAAACCTTGTTTGTAGGGACAGGGAAGGACAGTGAGGGAAATTCTCATTGTGCTATACTGTGCTAAAGCATTCCTCATCAACCATCTTTAAAAAAACATTTTTTATAGGGACAGAAAACTATAGGTAGGGAGAGTGTCAGTGTGTTTTACTGTGCTAAACCTTGTTTGTAGGGACAGGGAAGGACAGTGAGGGAAATTCTCATTGTGCTATACTGTGCTAAAGCATTCCTCATCAACCATCTTTAAAAAAAAAAATTTTTATAGGGACAGAAAACTATAGGTAGGGAGAGTGTCAGTGTGTTTTACTGTGCTAAACCTTGTTTGTAGGGACAGGGAAGGACAGTGAGGGAAATTCTCATTGTGCTATACTGTGCTAAAGCATTCCTCATCAACCATCTTTAAAAAAAAATTTTTTTATAGGGACAGAAAACTATAGGTAGGGAGAGTGTCAGTGTGTTTTACTGTGCTAAACCTTGTTTGTAGGGACAGGGAAGGACAGTGAGGGAAATTCTCAGTGTGCTATACTGTGCTAAAGCATTCCTCATCAACCATCTTTAAAAAAACTTTTTTTATAGGGACAGAAAACTATAGGTAGGGAGAGTGTCAGTGTGTTTTACTGTGCTAAACCTTGTTTGTAGGGACAGGGAAGGACAGTGAGGGAAATTCTCATTGTGCTATACTGTGCTAAAGCATTCCTCATCAACCATCTTTTAAAAAAAAAAAAATTATAGGGACAGAAAACTATAGGTAGGGAGAGTGTCAGTGTGTTTTACTGTGCTAAACCTTGTTTGTAGGGACAGGGAAGGACAGTGAGGGAAATTCTCATTGTGCTATACTGTGCTAAAGCATTCCTCATCAACCATCTTTAAAAAAAATTTTTTTTATAGGGACAGAAAACTATAGGTAGGGAGAGTGTCAGTGTGTTTTACTGTGCTAAACCTTGTTTGTAGGGACAGGGAAGGACAGTGAGGGAAATTCTCATTGTGCTATACTGTGCTAAAGCATTCCTCATCAACCATCTTTAAAAAAAACATTTTTTATAGGGACAGAAAACTATAGGTAGGGAGAGTGTCAGTGTGTTTTACCGTGCTAAACCTTGTTTGTAGGGACAGGGAAGGACAGTGAGGGAAATTCTCATTGTGCTATACTGTGCTAAAGCATTCCTCATCAACCATCTTTAAAAAAACTTTTTTTTATAGGGACAGAAAACTATAGGTAGGGAGAGTGTCAGTGTGTTTTACTGTGCTAAACCTTGTTTGTAGGGACAGGGAAGGACAGTGAGGGAAATTCTCATTGTGCTATACTGTGCTAAAGTGTTCCTCATCAACCATCTTTAAAAAAATTTTTTTTTATAGGGACAGAAAACTATAGGTAGGGAGAGTGTCAGTGTGTTTTACTGTGCTAAACCTTGTTTGTAGGGACAGGGAAGGACAGTGAGGGAAATTCTCATTGTGCTATACTGTGCTAAAGCATTCCTCATGAACCATCTTTAAAAAAAAAATTTTTTATAGGGACAGAAAACTATAGGTAGGGAGAGTGTCAGTGTGTTTTACTGTGCTAAACCTTGTTTGTAGGGACAGGGAAGGACAGTGAGGGAAATTCTCATTGTGCTATACTGTGCTAAAGCATTCCTCATCAACCATCTTTAAAAAAAAAATTTTTATAGGGACAGAAAACTATAGGTAGGGAGAGTGTCAGTGTGTTTTACTGTGCTAAACCTTGTTTGTAGGGACAGGGAAGGACAGTGAGGGAAATTCTCATTGTGCTATACTGTGCTAAAGCATTCCTCATCAACCATCTTTAAAAAAAAAATTTTTTATAGGGACAGAAAACTATAGGTAGGGAGAGTGTCAGTGTGTTTTACTGTGCTAAACCTTGTTTGTAGGGACAGGGAAGGACAGTGAGGGAAATTCTCATTGTGCTATACTGTGCTAAAGCATTCCTCATCAACCATCTTTAAAAAAACATTTTTTATAGGGACAGAAAACTATAGGTAGGGAGAGTGTCAGTGTGTTTTACTGTGCTAAACCTTGTTTGTAGGGACAGGGAAGGACAGTGAGGGAAATTCTCATTGTGCTATACTGTGCTAAAGCATTCCTCATCAACCATCTTTAAAAAAAAAAAATTATAGGGACAGAAAACTATAGGTAGGGAGAGTGTCAGTGTGTTTTACTGTGCTAAACCTTGTTTGTAGGGACAGGGAAGGACAGTGAGGGAAATTCTCATTGTGCTATACTGTGCTAAAGCATTCCTCATCAACCATCTTTAAAAAAAAATTTTTTTATAGGGACAGAAAACTATAGGTAGGGAGAGTGTCAGTGTGTTTTACTGTGCTAAACCTTGTTTGTAGGGACAGGGAAGGACAGTGAGGGAAATTCTCATTGTGCTATACTGTGCTAAAGCATTCCTCATCAACCATCTTTAAAAAAACATTTTTTATAGGGACAGAAAACTATAGGTAGGGAGAGTGTCAGTGTGTTTTACTGTGCTAAACCTTGTTTGTAGGGACAGGGAAGGACAGTGAGGGAAATTCTACTTGTGCTATACTGTGCTAAAGCATTCCTCATCAACCATCTTTAAAAAAAAAAAAAATTATAGGGACAGAAAACTATAGGTACGGAGAGTGTCAGTGTGTTTTACTGTGCTAAACCTTGTTTGTAGGGACAGGGAAGGACAGTGAGGGAAATTCTCATTGTGCTATACTGTGCTAAAGCATTCCTCATCAACCATCTTTAAAAAAATTTTTTTTTATAGGGACAGAAAACTATAGGTAGGGAGAGTGTCAGTGTGTTTTACTGTGCTAAACCTTGTTTGTAGGGACAGGGAAGGACAGTGAGGGAAATTCTCATTGTGCTATACTGTGCTAAAGCATTCCTCATCAACCATCTTTAAAAAAAAAAATTTTTATAGGGACAGAAAACTATAGATAGGGAGAGTGTCAGTGTGTTTTACTGTGCTAAACCTTGTTTGTAGGGACAGGGAAGGACAGTGAGGGAAATTCTCATTGTGCTATACTGTGCTAAAGCATTTGTTCTGCCCTCACAATGTGTTCAAAGGACAAAGCTTGGCAGACAGCTAACAGCTTCCCAACAAAGACTCAGGAGGAAGGGCTTATAGTTGAAATCTTTACTGAGAATAAGTTTTTTGTAAAACTGCAAAACACAAATTATAAAAATATGCATTAGCATTTAACATTACATCACAAATGCAAATAGTAACAGGCATGCTACAATACTGTTAAGGCACTAGCTAGCAAAAATGTGGCCTAGCTGAGGGAACTTCCTGACAGACACATAAAATGTAGTTGCATTAGTAGAACATATACTGACTAACTGAAAACTAATGACTGCTTACTTACAGACTTATGCTTCCAAGGCCTGTATTAAGAAATAGTGGAGGTCTTTAGCATGCTTCCTTCTCTGTAGAAAGATTATTTAATATGACTGCTGACTGCTGAGCAGGAAGTGGGAGGAATATACTACAGTTCCTGCTAGTAATGGATGCCAATTTAAAGCAACAGTACGATCAGTAAATATATACCTTATAATCAGAACACTCCCCACCTGGCATAATGAACATTATACCACTATGTTTCCTTTTTAAGAAGTAAAACAACTTCAGAGATAGGCCTAAAGTACACCTTAGGGGTGCCCTGTCTCATGACTTTAACTTTGACCTTTCTAACCTTACTATCATTACTAGGTACAGTCTTGACAATGAGTCCAACTGGCCATTCGTTTCTGTGGACCTGAGCGTCCTTTAGTAGGACGACATCTCCGACTTGTAGGTTAGGCTTGTCAATTTGCCATTTTCTGCGTGACTGGAGCGTCACCGGGTACTCTTGTTTCCATCTATTCTAGAAGATGTCTGCAAGACTCTGAACTTGCTTCCATTGCTTGGTGTAAAGATCTTTGAGACCAAAATCTCCTGTGGGAGCTGTCACTGTTTCCATCTTCTGGGTCAAAAGCATTGCAGGTGTCAAAACTGTTGGCATTTCTGGATCGGTAGACACCGGAACTAAGGGTCGAGCGTTCATGATAGCCATGACTTCAGCCATAAGTGTGATGAGAACTTCATGTGTAAGGCGAGTAGAGCTAACCTTCAGAAACATGGCATCCAGAATGCGACGAGCCACTCCAATCATCCTCTCCCAAGCTCCTCCCATATGTGACGCATGAGGAGGATTGAAGGTCCAAGTGCATCTTTGATCTTGAAGATAAGCACTCGTCTCAGAGTCTTCTGTAAGGATCCTTAACTCCTTACAGGCCCCAGTAAAGTTTGTGCCCCGATCTGAGCGGAGTTGCTTCACAGGTCCTCGGATAGAGAAAAATCTTCTCAAAGCATTGATAAAGCTTGAGGTAGACAGAGACTCGATGACTTCAATGTGTACTGCTCTTGTACTCATGCAAGAGAACAGAACAGCCCAACGTTTACTTTCTGCACTGCTTCCTCTGGTCCGACGTGAGGAGATGTTCCAAGGACCAAAGACATCTAGGCCAACATGAGTAAAGGGTGGGTTTGAAGCAAGTCTATCAGCAGGTAAGTCTGACATCTTCTGCTCTTCAAGTTTCCCTCTGATTTTTCTGAAAATTACACATTTGTGGATGACACTGGAGACTAGTCGTTTACTCCCTATGATCCATAATCCAGCTGACCGGACTGCTCCTTCAGTGAAGTGGCGACCCTGATGTGCAACTTGTTCGTGATAGTGTCTTACTAACAGAAATGAAATGTGATGATTCTTGGGCATTATAAAAGGATGTTTCTCTTCGACCGTCATATCCACTACTGACGAGCGACCTCCAACTCTTATCACTCCATCTTCATCAAGTATTGGGTTCAGTTTTTTGAGTGGACTGTGTTTGGAGATCTCTTCTCTTTTAAGAAGGCACTTGATGTCTTCTTTGAAAACTTCTTGCTGAACACATCTAATGATGATAATTTCGGCTTGCATAAGATGATTGCTATTGCACTTGTCAGTGTTTGTAGCTCTACAGAAGGATTTGGCTAGGTGAATAAGCTTTCTTATAGCTCGAATGAGTGACTTCCAGCTGGAGAATCTTTCAAACCGGTGTGCGCCAAGGTTGCCTCTAGTAGTTATGGTACTATACGCCGTTACTTGTGCACGTACTTCTTTGTCATTATCTGGTTCTACAAGTTCAAATGTCTCAAACTGAGTGGTCTCTTCGGTTTCTGATCTATTCAAAAAGGATGGTCCTGAGAACCAGTTAGTGTGCTTCAGGACAGCTGCTAGAACCGGTCTAGTCCCATGATCGGCTGGATTTTTATCCGTACTGATGTAGTGCCACTGTTCTGGCCGTGTGGACTTTCTGATGCGTATCACTCTGTTTGACACGTACATGTAGAATCTTCTCGAAGCATTGTGAATATATCCTAACACAATCTTGCTGTCTGTGTAAAACTTCACTGCATGAATTTCAATGTCCAGTTCAGCAATGATCATGTCTGCCATCTCCACTGCTAAGACAGCAGCACAAAGCTCCAAACGTGGAACCGTGTGAGCAGGACGTGGAGCCAGTTTGGACTTTCCCATGATAAACCCAACATAGTTTTGTCCTTCAAAGTCCATTACTCTAAGGTAGGCTACAGCTGCTATAGCCATAGTAGATGCATCTGAGAATACACACAATTCTCTTTGCTTCGTGGCAGACAGAGAAACAGGGACATATGACCTTTGTATGATAAGTTGTTCAAGCTCTATTAATGAGTCCTTCCACAACTTCCACTGCATTTCTTTCTCCTTAGGTAGAGGTGTATCCCATTCACTTTGTTCATGTTCAGTAGCAATTTCTCTCATAAGAGCCTTGCCTTGCATGGTTATGGGGGCTACAAATCCTAGGGGGTCATAAAGGCTGTTGACCGTGGACAAGACACCTCTTCTCGTGAACGACTTCTCTTCTCTGGATACTCTAAATGTAAAGCTGTCGGTTTTCAGATCCCAACTGAGCCCTAAACTTCTTTGAAGGGGCAGTGAATCTGTTCCTAGATCCAGGTCCTTGAGGTCTTTTGCACGGTCCTCTGAGGGAAATGCTTCCATGATTTTGCTGCTGTTGGACGCTATCTTGTGTAACCTTATGTTAGATTCTGCTAACATCTCCCTTGTTCTCTTCAGGATGTCGATAGCCTCTTCATTGCTAGAGAAAGAAGCAAGTCCATCGTCCACATAAAAGTTTCTCCTAACAAAATGTTTGGCATCTGTGCCGTGTTCTTCTTCACCTTTCTGTGCTGCTCGTCTCAGGTTGTAGATAGCTATAGCTGGAGAGGGGCTGTTCCCGAACACATGTACCTTCATCCTGTATTCTGTGACATCTTTGTTGAAGTCATTGTCTTCATACCACAGGAACCTCAGGTAGTCTCTGTGATCTTTGCGGACAAGAAAACAGTAGAACATTTGTTGTACATCTGCTGTTACTGCAACGCGTTCTTTTCGGAACCTGATGAGGACTCCAAGGAGTGTATTATTCAGGTCAGGTCCACTGAGGAGGACATCGTTTAGGGAAAGGCCTTCATACTTTGCACTGGAGTCAAATACTACTCGTATCTGTCCTGGTTTCTGAGGATGATACACTCCAAATATTGGTAAGTACCAACATTCTTGTTTTTCTTCCAATGGTGGTGCTTTTTCAGCTTGACCACTGTCGAAGATCTTCTGCATGAAATCATGGAAGTGTTCCTTCATATCTGTCTTTCTGTCTAGAGTGCGTCGCAATGAGGTGAGACGCTTCACTGCTTGTCTTTTGTTGTTAGGAAGGTGATGTCGGGGTGAACGGAAAGGTAGTGGAGCTACCCAGCTGTTTGACTCATCTAGAAAGACTTCTCTGTCCATTATCTCAAGGAAGAGGCTATCTTCAACAGATGGTGCTGGTTTGTCATCATCTCGCGTTCTTTCAAACACCTTGCATCCTAGCTCATCTGTATCTTCAGATGAGGTGATAGCCTCCATGTAACTCCGAACTTTCTGCTGTTGTATTGGGTTGACTAGTCTTTCTTTAATCTGTTTCTTGTTGGTACAGGGGCTAAGACATGATGTGCGGCCATTTTGCAACATGTTTGTTTTGTAGACATTCACTTTTGATGGCTTGTGAGCTCCATCCAGACATACATCACCAATTATGACCCATCCAAGGTCAAGACGTTGTGCAAATGGTGCATTGTGTGGCCCATTGTATTGCTCTCTGACCTTGTGCACTCTCAATATGTCTCTTCCAAGTAGAAGGATAATTGCAGCACCTGGGTCCAGTACTGGAATCTTGTCTGATATTTGCATCAGATGAGGGTAGTGACGAGCAATTTCAGGTGTGGGTATCTCTGATCTATCATCTGGTATCATATCACATTCAATGAGAGTGGGCAGAGTCAGCTGCGTTTTCCCATCTAATGATTCAATGATGTAGTTGTTTGCTCTCCTCCCTGATGTCTCCACAACTCCTGAGCATGTCTTCAAAGTATACGGAGTTGGACTTCCTCTGTCACCGAAGAGGTCAAAGAACTCTGTTCTTGCCAAAGATCTGTTACTTTGTTCATCTAGAACCGCATACATTCTGATTGCCCTCTCTCTGAGGCCTGCAGGATGCACCTTGACTAAACATATCTTGGAGCATGATCTCGAGTTAAATGTGTTTGTGCAGATTTCAGTGCACTTTGAGGTTATTGCTGGTAATGCACTCTCTTTTTGCTCCCCACCATGATCTTCTTGGGTTACCGGATTCTCTGTTTTCCATGGTGCTGGTCCTGGGTGTAAAGCAGACAGATGGTTGTCATTATTGCATTCTTTACATCGAATTGTTTTCACACAGTCTTTAGCAAGATGTTGAGTTGAACCACAGCATCTGAAACAAATGCGCTTGTCCTTAAGATAAGATTTGCGCTCCTCTATCGTCTTGCTTCTGAAACCGCGACATTTTCTCAGTGGATGAGGCTTGTTATGTAGGGGACACTGCTTATCTGGGTCCTCAATTTGCACTCCTGAGCTTTTATCCTGGTTGGCCTCAAACTCAGTCGGTACTTCTGTCTTCCGTACAGATACTGTTGCTCTGCGTTCTTTATTGTACACTGAAAGTTGTTTCTCTTGTGAGGGGGTTAACTCGGTAGCGGGTGTGTGTGACCCCCTGGTTGGGCTCCCCACACAAAAACAGGGCCAGCAGACGGAGGTTGTGGTTTTCAAAATCAAAAGGTGCGGTTTATTTCTCTATGTACAGTGACAAAAACACAGCAAAGCCAAAAAGAAACATAAACAAAATAAATCCTGGTCAGTTTGACCTCTGACTAAACATGCAGGTTTCCTAAACTAACAACTGGGATCAGCCTGGTGCTGTCCTAGTCCCTAAGTCCCTGGTTTAGTAAAAGTCCAAACAAATAGCCACACAGGCTTTGCCTCACCGCACAGGGGTTCACTCTCCCTAGACAGTCCACACAGGTCTGGGTCCAGGCATGAGCCCACTAGCCTCAGCTGGGCTTCATCAACTCCTTCCCTAGTTGTATAAGTCGGCATAAAGCCTGAATCTGGGAGAAATATATCTACCCCCCTGGATGCAACCAGGTGACTTTACCTTCCTGCTGTCACATACCCCCCCCTCTTGTTTTAACCTTGGGGTTGGAACACCAGCAATCAGGCATTCATGTACTCGAGACAAAGCATCCACATTCCCCATTTGAACGCCAGGGCGATGCTTTACTGTGAAGTTGAATTCCTGTAGGGCCAGGAACCACCTATTCACTCTTCTATTTGTCTCCTTGTTTTGAGCCATCCACTTTAACGGAGCGTGATCCGTAACCATGTCAAAATGCCTACCTAGCAGATAATACCGAAGGGAATCTAGAGCCCACTTCACCGCTAAACACTCCTTTTCAACCGTGGCGTAATTTACCTCATGGGACTTCAACTTCCTGCTGAGGTAAATGACTGGGTGCTCTTCCCCGTTCCAGACCTGGGACAATACTGCTCCTAACCCCACATCTGACGCATCACTTTGTACGACAAAGTCTTTAGAGAAGTCGGGTGAGTACAACACTGGCTGGCTACATAAGGCTTGTTTCAAGAATTGGAATGCTGCCTCAGCCTCGGGGGTCCATTTAATCATGACCGACCCTTTCCCTTTCGTCAGGTTGGTTAGGGGCACAGCCTTAGAAGCAAAGTGGGGAATGAAGCGCCGATAATAACCCGCGATTCCCAGAAAGGCCCGTACCTGCTTCTTGCTGTTGGGACGTGGCCAACTCTGGATGGCCTCGACTTTGTTGAGTTGGGGTTTTATCACTCCCCTGCCAATGGTGTACCCAAGATATTTGGCCTCCTCCTGCCCAATGGTACACTTCTTGGGGTTAGCCGTAAACCCCGCTTCCCGGATAGAGTCTAGGACTGCTTGCACTTTTGGCAGATGTGAGGCCCAATCTGTGCTATGGACAATTACGTCATCCAGGTAAGCCGCAGCATACTTCCGATGGGGCCTCAGTATCTGGTCCATTTTCCGCTGGAATGTGGCCGGCGCATTCTGTAACCCGAACGGCATTCTCTTATATTGGAACGCCCCGTCTGGGGTTACAAATGCGGTTTTCTCTTTGGCCGACTTGGCCAGGGGAATTTGCCAATACCCTTTTGTGAGGTCAAGAGTTGTCATGTATCGGGCTGTTCCCAGCCGGTCGATCAACTCATCTATACGTGGCATGGGGTAGGTGTCAAATTTTGTAACTTTGTTCAACTGACGAAAATCGTTACAAAATCGCCAGCTCCCATCCGGTTTAGGCACCAACACAATGGGACTAGACCAATCACTTTGGGACTCCTCTATCACCCCTAAGTTCAGCATTTTCTGTACTTCCTCCCGTATTGCCTCCCGTCGGGCCTCTGGGATCCGATAGGGTTTTAACTTCACCCTTTCACCGGGCGGGGTAATAATATCATGCTCTACCCCAGATGTTTGTCCCGGCAGCTCAGAGAACACCTCCTTGTTGCGAAGCACAAACTCCTTAACCTCCTGTTGTTGGGGTTGTGACAAGGTGGCTGCTATTCCAACCTCCGGAATCACGCAACCAGTTTGAGCTGGTGACCAAGTTTCTGCGACTAGGGACTCTCTATCCCTCCAGGCTTTCAACAGATTAACGTGATATATCTGTTCGGGCTTTCGCCTTCCTGGTTGTCTGACCTTGTAATTCACTTCGCTCACTTTTTCCATTATCTCGTAGGGGCCTTGCCATTTGGCAAGGAATTTACTTTCAACCGTAGGGACAAGTACCAATATCCTATCCCCCGGGGAAAAGGTACGGGTCTTTGCTCCACGGTTGTACACTCTCTGCTGTGCCAACTGCGCTTGGGCCAAATGTTCCTTCACGATGGGCATTACCTGTGCAATTCGATCTTGCATCAGGGCGACATGCTCAATCACACTCCTGTGGGGAGAACTCTCACTTTCCCAAGTTTCCTTGGCAATATCCAACAGCCCTCTTGGGTGTCTCCCATACAGTAACTCAAAGGGGGAGAATCCCGTAGAGGATTGGGGCACCTCCCTAATAGCAAACATCAAATAAGGAAGTAGACAGTCCCAATCCTTTCCATCTCTATCCACCACTTTCTTCAACATTTGTTTTAGGGTTTTGTTGAATCTTTCAACCAGCCCATCGGTTTGGGGGTGATACACAGATGTACGCAATTGCGTCACTTTGAACAATTTACACAGCTCTTTCATAACCCGGGACATAAAGGGTGTACCTTGGTCCGTAAGCAGTTCTTTACAAATACCCACCCGGCTAAAAACAAGAGATAGCTCTTTGGCTATGGTTTTGGCCGAGGTATTTCTGAGAGGGATCGCTTCTGGATAACGGGTGGCATAGTCCATTATAACCAATATGTACTGGTGCCCCCTAGCGGACTTGATTATAGGACCTACCAAATCCATTGCGATTCTCTCAAACGGGACCTCAATGATGGGTAGAGGGACCAGCGGGCTACGGAAATGTGGCATCGGGGCCGACCTCTGACACACAGGGCAGGAGGAACAATAATTTTCTATGTCCTTCATCACCCCAGGCCAATAGAATCTCTGTAATACCCTCTCTCGGGTTTTCTCTGTCCCCAGATGACCTCCAAGAATGTGCCCATGGGCCAACTCCAACACCAACTTCCTGTAAGGTTTGGGCACCACAAGCTGCTCAACGGTTTCTTCTGCCCTTTTTGCCACCCGATACAGTAGGTCCTTCTCTACGCTGAAGTATGGGTAAGTGCAGGTATTATCTGGGTTCACTAACTCGCCATCTATTTCCACTACGTTTTCCCGTGCCTTTATTAGGGCGGGGTCTTTTAACTGTTCTGTGGCAAAATTTTCCCTGTGAACCTCCAGATCAGAAAACTCCACAGACGGTAGGTTTTCGTCTGAGGAGGTGGGCTCCTCTCCAGTTTCTTGAGTCTCCCCTGCCAATACTGACAAGGGAAATTCTGGAGAGTCCTCACCACTCTCAGAGGAGTTCTGGCTATCACATTCCTGGTACATAGGGGCACCAGTGGGGGGCTCAGGATCATCCCACAGTTCCCAGAACTTCGGAAAATCCCTTCCCACAATGGCATCATGCGGTAATTGAGATACTAACCCCACTGGATGAGAGAGGGTACCTTTGGGGGTCTCGAAACACACTGTAGTCACTGGATACTCTCGGGTGTCCCCATGCACACAAATAACAGCTACCTTGCTATTCCCAGAGACCTCTGTTTTAACTAATTCAGCCTTTATCAGGGTCACAAGGCTACCTGAATCCAGTAATACCACAACATTTCTACCATTAATACACATTTTGCATAAATGTTTCTCAGTTCCCCGAATGGCAGTGCATGCGACTGTCGCACACAGCGACTGACGTCTGTCCATCAGAAAGTCACATTGCATGGGTTCCTCCACAACCGGGCAATTTGCTGCAATATGTCCCGCTTGCCGGCAGCGGTAGCAAACAATCCATTTGGCTGCCTCTTGAGCCCCTGACTTCCCAGGCTGTTCTCGCCAAACTTTGGGTAGAGCTCCCACCCTCTCACTCTCTCCACCCTCACCCCTTGGAATCCTCTTATCCGCCCCTGGGGATGGTCTGGTCTTAGGGTGGAAAGTCCGAGAGTCTCTGGAAGAGGCCGTCAGGTTCTCTGTAGCCAAGTATTTCTCTACACGATCCACAAGACCACCGGCCGTCTCTGGGTCTCCATGGCTTACCCACTTTTGGATGGCAGTAGGAAGAGCTCTCAAAAACCGATCCATTACAACACGTTCCACAATCTCTGGTGCGGACAAAGTCTCTGGCTGTAGCCACTTCCTGCTCAGGTGAATGAGATCATACATTTGAGACCTGGGGGGTTTTCCAAGCTGGAAAGTCCAGTTATGCACACGCTGAGCCCGGACAGCCAGGGTGACACCCAGCCTTGCCAATATTTCAGCTTTTAGCATCACATAGTCTTTTGCTTGGTCAGGCTCTAGGTCATAGTAAGCCTTCTGCGATTCACCAGTTAACAGAGGAGCCACCAGTCCAGCCCACTGCTCCTCAGGCCACTTTTCTCTTTCAGCAGTCCTTTCAAATGTGGTCAAAAATACCTCTGGATCATCCTCTCCAGTCATTTTTGTCAATAAACGACTCACCCCAAAGGACGCGGTATTAGTGGGACGGCTTTCCTCACTGGTCTGCGGACGTTGCTGCATTACTGCTTCCATTTGTTGTAGTCTCTGCTCTTGCTTCTGTAACAGGTCTATGAAGCGGGCCTCAGATTGCTGCTGGGCTTGTTGATGAGCTTGCTGCTGGGCTGCAAGGCTCCTTTGCAAACCTGCATTTGTCTGCTGTTGATTGGCATTTGCTAGAGCCAGCTGTTTTAGTATCTCCTCCATGCTGGCTTAAAAAAAAACTGCCACTGGTTCTCCACCACCTGTGAGGGGGTTAACTCGGTAGCGGGTGTGTGTGACCCCCTGGTTGGGCTCCCCACACAAAAACAGGGCCAGCAGACGGAGGTTGTGGTTTTCAAAATCAAAAGGTGCGGTTTATTTCTCTATGTACAGTGACAAAAACACAGCAAAGCCAAAAAGAAACATAAACAAAATAAATCCTGGTCAGTTTGACCTCTGACTAAACATGCAGGTTTCCTAAACTAACAACTGGGATCAGCCTGGTGCTGTCCTAGTCCCTAAGTCCCTGGTTTAGTAAAAGTCCAAACAAATAGCCACACAGGCTTTGCCTCACCGCACAGGGGTTCACTCTCCCTAGACAGTCCACACAGGTCTGGGTCCAGGCATGAGCCCACTAGCCTCAGCTGGGCTTCATCAACTCCTTCCCTAGTTGTATAAGTCGGCATAAAGCCTGAATCTGGGAGAAATATATCTACCCCCCTGGATGCAACCAGGTGACTTTACCTTCCTGCTGTCACACTCTGTCTTTACAGAACTGGAGCCTCCCCTGTTCAAAAGGGCGAAGCTTGGGTCATTGCATATTTTAGCTTGCTTCACAATGAATTTGGCGAGGAAGGAGAAAGGTGGAAATGCCACCTGATGATCTTCCTTGTATTTTGATGCTTGCGTGATCCATCTTTCTTGTAAGCTGTAAGGAAGCTTCTCGATTACCGGTTTGACTCCGCGTGCTGTATCCAAATATGAGAGGCCTGGGAGGTATCCACCAGCCTTTGCCGCTTCCAGCTCTAAAAGTATGTCACCAAGCTCTCTCAGCTTCTGATTGTCTCTATTGGTTAATTTTGGATAATTTTCAATTTTCTTTAGAAGTGCATCTTCAATTACTTCAGGTGACCCATAGCAGTCTTCCAATCTCTGCCATAACATTGTAAGCCCTGCTGTCGCATCATGAACATGTACTGACCTGATTCTTTTGGCTTGCTCGGTGGACTCTGGTCCGAGCCATTTGGAGAGTAGGTCAAGCTT
Organism: Rana muscosa; assembly: GCA_029206835.1. Lineage (NCBI taxonomy): Eukaryota > Metazoa > Chordata > Amphibia > Anura > Ranidae > Rana > Rana muscosa. Next base: position 783,076,675 of record CM055116.1, on the reverse strand, counting down.
TTCCCTGTCTTTCAGATTTAAGTCTTGGGTGCTGCTTAGAAAAGATGACTTCCAGGCCCAATAATTTTCTGGACGGTCATCAAACTTCAGGAGACCAGAGCTCACCATTTCACGGCGTATCAAGTATTTTGTCACCTCTGTGGCTCCTGCTGCCTCAGGTGGGCATTTTCTGGGAACAAACACAGGGCATGTCTGTGGCTGGTAAGACGGTTGGGATGCTTGGTAAAATCCACTATAGTCGTGTGGTTGTTCTCGTTTACTGCAAGTCTTCCTGCTATAGGCCGGATTTATATTTTCCCAAGGAGGGATTATGTCACCATTTGTTTGATTTCCTGAAGGACCAACAGATTGGTCTCTGAGTATGTAACCACTTGGCTTGTTATAGTAAAGTTCTGGTTCAGTCTTGTGGCATCGAGCGATATCAAAGTTGTCTGCTGCTAGTGGGACCTTTGACGATTCCAATGCATCATTAGACTGTTGATCCGAGCGCATGGTCGCGTGCAATTGCACATACTCACTGGTGCGTTGGATTGCACTAAGTGGTGTCATTTGGGTATCTATCACAGAGTGCTCTCTGTACTGTTCTTCGGCAGCTCTCATGAGCACCTCGGCTTCAGCTAAGGCTGCTGAAGCAGTTTTTTCTTGCTTGATAATATGTAAAGATGCTTTCACCTCTGCTTTTCTTATAAGTGCTTCAGCTTTACTTTTAGCTTTAATCATATGATGTTCTTCATCTATGCAGCCCTGTTCTCTTATCATTTCAGCTTCACGTATTGCATAGGAAGCCAGTGCACGCGCAGCTTCTGCTTTTGCATGGGCCTTGGCAGCTGCAGCACTGGTGGACGACAGGTTAGAGCAGCTTGAATGTCTAGAGCTAGTGCGCTTGGACCTGGCAGATTCAGCACTAGCTGATGTCTGATCCGACTGACTAGAGACTCTGGAGCTTGTGCAGCGTGACCTGTTGGTTGTCATATTTTGTATGCTTTCCTCTGCTTGTGTATGCTGAGGGATGACTGGTGTATTATCCTTGTCTGTGTGTTGCATGATGAAACAGATTACTTCTTTGTAGTGTCTGTGGCTGTAGAGGTTAGCTGATGATGAGCAGAATGCATCCACTCTTCTTTAAACTATGCCTGCTGTGTTAAAAGTCTTTTTACTGTTCTGCCCTCACAATGTGTTCAAAGGACAAAGCTTGGCAGACAGCTAACAGCTTCCCAACAAAGACTCAGGAGGAAGGGCTTATAGTTGAAATCTTTACTGAGAATAAGTTTTTTGTAAAAAGACTTATGCTTCCAAGGCCTGTATTAAGAAATAGTGGAGGTCTTTAGCATGCTTCCTTCTCTGTAGAAAGATTATTTAATATGACTGCTGACTGCTGAGCAGGAAGTGGGAGGAATATACTACAGTTCCTGCTAGTAATGGATGCCAATTTAAAGCAACAGTACGATCAGTAAATATATACCTTATAATCAGAACAGCATTCCTCATCAACCATCTTTAAAAAAACATTTTTTATAGGGACAGAAAACTATAGGTAGGGAGAGTGTCAGTGTGTTTTACTGTGCTAAACCTTGTTTGTAGGGACAGGGAAGGACAGTGAGGGAAATTCTCATTGTGCTATACTGTGCTAAAGCATTCCTCATCAACCATCTTTAAAAAAAAATTTTTTATAGGGACAGAAAACTATAGGTAGGGAGAGTGTCAGTGTGTTTTACTGTGCTAAACCTTGTTTGTAGGGACAGGGAAGGACAGTGAGGGAAATTCTCATTGTGCTATACTGTGCTAAAGCATTCCTCATCAACCATCTTTAAAAAAAAAAAAATTATAGGGACAGAAAACTATAGGTAGGGAGAGTGTCAGTGTGTTTTACTGTGCTAAACCTTGTTTGTAGGGACAGGGAAGGACAGTGAGGGAAATTCTCACTGTGCTATACTGTGCTAAAGCATTCCTCATCAACCATCTTTAAAAAAAATTTTTTTTATAGGGACAGAAAACTATAGGTAGGGAGAGTGTCAGTGTGTTTTACTGTGCTAAACCTTGTTTGTAGGGACAGGGAAGGACAGTGAGGGAAATTCTCATTGTGCTATACTGTGCTAAAGCATTCCTCATCAACCATCTTTAAAAAAACATTTTTTATAGGGACAGAAAACTATAGGTAGGGAGAGTGTCAGTGTGTTTTACTGTGCTAAACCTTGTTTGTAGGGACAGGGAAGGACAGTGAGGGAAATTCTCATTGTGCTATACTGTGCTAAAGCATTCCTCATCAACCATCTTTAAAAAAAAATTTTTTTATAGGGACAGAAAACTATAGGTAGGGAGAGTGTCAGTGTGTTTTACTGTGCTAAACCTTGTTTGTAGGGACAGGGAAGGACAGTGAGGGAAATTCTCATTGTGCTATACTGTGCTAAAGCATTCCTCATCAACCATCTTTAAAAAAAAAAATTTTTATAGGGACAGAAAACTATAGGTAGGGAGAGTGTCAGTGTGTTTTACTGTGCTAAACCTTGTTTGTAGGGACAGGGAAGGACAGTGAGGGAAATTCTCATTGTGCTATACTGTGCTAAAGCATTCCTCATCAACCATCTTTAAAAAAAAAAATTTTTATAGGGACAGAAAACTATAGGTAGGGAGAGTGTCAGTGTGTTTTACTGTGCTAAACCTTGTTTGTAGGGACAGGGAAGGACAGTGAGGGAAATTCTCATTGTGCTATACTGTGCTAAAGCATTCCTCATCAACCATCTTTAAAAAAACTTTTTTTATAGGGACAGAAAACTATAGGTAGGGAGAGTGTCAGTGTGTTTTACTGTGCTAAACCTTGTTTGTAGGGACAGGGAAGGACAGTGAGGGAAATTCTCATTGTGCTATACTGTGCTAAAGCATTCCTCATCAACCATCTTTTAAAAAAATAAAATTATAGGGACAGAAAACTATAGGTAGGGAGAGTGTCAGTGTGTTTTACTGTGCTAAACCTTGTTTGTAGGGACAGGGAAGGACAGTGAGGGAAATTCTCATTGTGCTATACTGTGCTAAAGCATTCCTCATCAACCATCTTTAAAAAATTTTTTTTTTATAGGGACAGAAAACTATAGGTAGGGAGAGTGTCAGTGTGTTTTACTGTGCTAAACCTTGTTTGTAGGGACAGGGAAGGACAGTGAGGGAAATTCTCATTGTGCTATACTGTGCTAAAGCATTCCTCATCAACCATCTTTAAAAAAACATTTTTTATAGGGACAGAAAACTATAGGTAGGGAGAGTGTCAGTGTGTTTTACTGTGCTAAACCTTGTTTGTAGGGACAGGGAAGGACAGTGAGGGAAATTCTCATTGTGCTATACTGTGCTAAAGCATTCCTCATCAACCATCTTTAAAAAAAATTTTTTTTTATAGGGACAGAAAACTATAGGTAGGGAGAGTGTCAGTGTGTTTTACTGTGCTAAACCTTGTTTGTAGGGACAGGGAAGGACAGTGAGGGAAATTCTCATTGTGCTATACTGTGCTAAAGCATTCCTCATCAACCATCTTTAAAAAAAAAATTTTTTTATAGGGACAGAAAACTATAGGTAGGGAGAGTGTCAGTGTGTTTTACTGTGCTAAACCTTGTTTGTAGGGACAGGGAAGGACAGTGAGGGAAATTCTCATTGTGCTATACTGTGCTAAAGCATTCCTCATCAACCATCTTTAAAAAAAAAAAATTATAGGGACAGAAAACTATAGGTAGGGAGAGTGTCAGTGTGTTTTACTGTGCTAAACCTTGTTTGTAGGGACAGGGAAGGACAGTGAGGGAAATTCTCATTGTGCTATACTGTGCTAAAGCATTCCTCATCAACCATCTTTAAAAAAAAAAATTTTTATAGGGACAGAAAACTATAGGTAGGGAGAGTGTCAGTGTGTTTTACTGTGCTAAACCTTGTTTGTAGGGACAGGGAAGGACAGTGAGGGAAATTCTCATTGTGCTATACTGTGCTAAAGCATTCCTCATCAACCATCTTTAAAAAAACATTTTTTATAGGGACAGAAAACTATAGGTAGGGAGAGTGTCAGTGTGTTTTACTGTGCTAAACCTTGTTTGTAGGGACAGGGAAGGACAGTGAGGGAAATTCTCATTGTGCTATACTGTGCTAAAGCATTCCTCATCAACCATCTTTAAAAAAAAAAAAATTATAGGGACAGAAAACTATAGGTAGGGAGAGTGTCAGTGTGTTTTACTGTGCTAAACCTTGTTTGTAGGGACAGGGAAGGACAGTGAGGGAAATTCTCATTGTGCTATACTGTGCTAAAGCATTCCTCATCAACCATCTTTAAAAAAAATTTTTTTTATAGGGACAGAAAACTATAGGTAGGGAGAGTGTCAGTGTGTTTTACTGTGCTAAACCTTGTTTGTAGGGACAGGGAAGGACAGTGAGGGAAATTCTCATTGTGCTATACTGTGCTAAAGCATTCCTCATCAACCATCTTTAAAAAAAAAATTTTTTATAGGGACAGAAAACTATAGGTAGGGAGAGTGTCAGTGTGTTTTACTGTGCTAAACCTTGTGTAATGGATATGCAGTAGTGTTTGTCTGCCATCTTACCTTCCTCCTCATGTGTTCATCTAGAGACCAGACCTCCTTCACCTGGCTTCCTTTATAATCTCCTCCCAGCCTGACTCCACCCCAGGCCCTATCACTGAACACTATATTAACCTGTGCACTGCAAGCCTGCTTTGCTGATCAACGTGTTTGTTAGGCATTGTGTGTTTGGGTTCCTGCCTGCCATGTGCTACGTCTGTCTCTCTGTTACGTTATTGGCTTGTCCCCGACTATCCCTGTCTGCTCGTGACCCTTGACCTTCGGCTCGTTCTTCGTTATCCTTGTCTGCTTGTGGCCCCTGACCTTCAGCTTGTTATTCGGTTCTCTCTTATCGTGTGCTGCTGCTTCCCCTCTTTTCCCCTTATCCTACGGGGCGTGAGCTAGGAAACTCCAGGGGCCGTGACCTGGTCCCAGCCTGCAGCATAACATCCTCACCACTAGAGGCCCTGGAGAAGACCAGCTGGGTCTTAGACTCCGCGCCATGGGGAATCTTGGCTCTAGCTTCCGTTTGGATCCCGGTTGTGCTCCTCTGGTCCCGCTTTCCACAACCACCCAGTTTCCTATCCGCAGAAGCCAGCCATAGGGTTCACTACCTCGCGGTGCACTCCTGGCCCCCTACGGTGTGCATCTGTCACCTGGCCACAGGTGACCCTGACAGTTTGATCAGCCATGAACCCGGCTGACATCCCGCTACCCGCGGATGATCCTTTGCAGGGCATAGTTTGCAGACTTGAAACCCAGGAATCGAATCAGACTCAGGTGATGCGATTCCTCCAGGATCTGGCTTCTCGCTTCGAGCAGCTTCAGGCCTCCTTGGGAACCCTGAATCCGCAACCTCAAATACAATCAGCGGCTGCACCTATTGCACCAGTCGCAGCCACACACTCGCTACAACTGCCAGCTCCGTCCCGTTTCTCTGGGGACTCCAAGGCTTGCAGGGGGTTCCTTAGCCAATGCACGATTCATTTTGAGCTCCAGCCCCAAAACTTCCTGTCTGATCGGGCTAAGGTAGCCTATATCATTTCCCTCCTCTCTGGTGAAGCTTTAGCCTGGGCAGCCCCTCTGTGGGAACTGAATGATCCAGTGGTTTCTAGCCTGTCTGGCTTCTTGAAACTTTTTCGGAATATCTTCGAAGAACCGGCTCGTGTCTCTTCAGCGGCCAGCGCCCTTTTACGTCTCCGCCAAGAGTCTGCTTCTGTGGGACAGTATGCCCTTCATTTTCGCATACTGTCGGCTGAGTTGAGCTGGAACAATGAGGCCTTAGTCGCAACCTTTTTGCATGGCCTGTCTGATAGAGTGAAGGATGAATTAGCTGGAAGAACCATCCCCACTGATCTGGCCGGCGTTATCTCCTTGTGTAACCAGATCGATATTCGCTTTCAGGAGAGGACCTTAGAAAAGCAACGCCAGCACTCCTTGGTTCTTAGTCAGCCTGAGCTCCCCTCTCTTCGACCCGTAGAGCATCTCCTACCAGCTGAGGAACCCATGCAGCTGGGTCGGACCAGGCTATCCCCCGAGGAACGTGCTAGGCGCAGAACTCTTGGTCTGTGTCTTTACTGTGGGGGCAAAGGTCATTTTCGTGACACTTGCTCTCTTTGTCCAGAAAAACGTTCGGGTCCACTTCATCTGGAAAGTGGAGTATTGGACCCAGAAATATCACCTTCCCCTTCTCGTCTTCTGCTTTCTGTGTTCCTTCATGTTGGTGCTTCTTCTCATTCGGTCTCAGCATATCTGGATTACGGAGCCGCTGGTAATTTCATGGACTGGGAAATCGCATCGTCCATGAGACTTACTCTTTTGCCCCTCACCACGCCATTGGTGGTCTTGGCGATTGATGGTACTGTTCTCCCAGGGGGACCTATCCGCTTCCAGACCCTCCCTGTTAAGATGTCGGTAGGGACACTCCACCAGGAGTGGATATCCTTCCTTATCTTACCCAAGGCCTCAACGCCTATAATTTTGGGTCTCCCATGGTTACAGCTCCATTCTCCTCATGTGGACTGGACTACTGGACAGATCCTGGCTTGGGGTCCCTCCTGTTCCTCGTCCTGCCTACCCAAGGTTGCCCCCTGTGAACCTGAGCCGGTCATTCATTCCAGGTCCCATAACCATTTACATTTCTCTGTCCCTAACCACCCTTGGACGCACAGCCAGGCTAGCTTGTCTACAAGTCCTGCAGTCGCTACGTCTTGCGATGCGATTCAGGTAGTCGCTACACCTGACTCAGCTATTCACTCTGCCTCTGTACTAGTTATGCCAGTCCAGCCCATGCCCAGTGAGCCTCTCACTTTTTCTTGTTCGGGACATTCTGCTTGTCCTTCAGCTATTCAGCTTGACTCCGGCCACATGTCACCTTCTAACCAACCTGACTTCAGGGTTCCACTGACATCTGCCCAGTCTGATGGTCCTGTGCAAGATGACCAGTTCCCCTTTAAGGGTCTAGGGGACCCTCCTCAGATTCCTGTTGATCCTCTCATGCCCTTGCTTATTCCTAGAGAGCCTTTGGTCCTCAATAGATCTTCTTGTCATCTCCCTACCTCATTTTCGGTCTCTGAGGATAATTTTAAGTACGAGGTTAGACAAGTTCTGGATTCTCGGCTCTGCAGAGGCATTCTTCAGTACCTTGTGCATTGGAGAGGTTTTGGTCCTGAGGAGGCGTCTTGGATCGCTGCATCTGATGTCGCTGCACCTCATCTGTTGAGGAGGTTTCATCAGAGATTTCCCTTTAAGCCTGGGTCCAGGCGGGGGAGGGCCCATAAGAGGGAGGGTACTGTCATGGATATGCAGTAGTGTTTGTCTGCCATCTTACCTTCCTCCTCATGTGTTCATCTAGAGACCAGACCTCCTTCACCTGGCTTCCTTTATAATCTCCTCCCAGCCTGACTCCACCCCAGGCCCTATCACTGAACACTATATTAACCTGTGCACTGCAAGCCTGCTTTGCTGATCAACGTGTTTGTTAGGCATTGTGTGTTTGGGTTCCTGCCTGCCGTGTGCTATGTCTGTCTCTCTGTTACGTTATTGGCTTGTATCCGACTATCCCTGTCTGCTCGTGACACTTGACCTTCGGCTCGTTCTTTGTTATCCTTGTCTGCTTGTGGCCCCCGACCTTCAGCTTGTTATTCGGTTCTCTCTTATCGTGTGCTGCTGCTTCCCCTCTTTTCCCCTTATCCTACGGGGCGTGAGCTAGGAAACTCCAGGGGCCGCGACCTGGTCCCAGCCTGCAGCTAACATTCTCACCACTAGAGGCCCTGGAGAAGACCAGCTGGGTCTTAGACTCCGCGCCCTGGGGAATCTTGGCTCTAGCTTCCGTTTGGATCCCGGTTGTGCTCCTCTGGTCCCGCTTTCCACAACCACCCAGTTTCCTATCCGCAGAAGCCAGCCATAGGGTTCACTACCTCGCGGTGCACTCCTGTCCCCCTACGGTGTGCATCTGTCACCTGGCCACAGGTGACCCTGACACCTTGTTTGTAGGGACAGGGAAGGACAGTGAGGGAAATTCTCATTGTGCTATACTGTGCTAAAGCATTCCTCATCAACCATCTTTAAAAAAAAAATTTTTTATAGGGACAGAAAACTATAGGTAGGGAGAGTGTCAGTGTGTTTTACTGTGCTAAACCTTGTTTGTAGGGACAGGGAAGGACAGTGAGGGAAATTCTCATTGTGCTATACTGTGCTAAAGCATTCCTCATCAACCATCTTTAAAAAAAAAATTTTTTATAGGGACAGAAAACTATAGGTAGGGAGAGTGTCAGTGTGTTTTACTGTGCTAAACCTTGTTTGTAGGGACAGGGAAGGACAGTGAGGGAAATTCTCATTGTGCTATACTGTGCTAAAGCATTCCTCATCAACCATCTTTAAAAAAACATTTTTTATAGGGACAGAAAACTATAGGTAGGGAGAGTGTCAGTGTGTTTTACTGTGCTAAACCTTGTTTGTAGGGACAGGGAAGGACAGTGAGGGAAATTCTACTTGTGCTATAGTGTGCTAAAGGATTGATCATCAATCAGCTTTAAAAAAACATTTTTTGTATGGACAGAAAACTATAGGTAGGAAGAGTGTCAGTTTCTTTCACTGTGATAATCCTTGTTTCTAGGGACAGGGAAGGACAGTGAGGGAAATTCTCCTTGTGCTATACTGTGCTAAAGCATTGATCATCAACCGTCTTTAAAAAAACATTTTTTCTAGGGACAGAAAACTATAGGTAGGAAGAGTGTCAGTTTCTTTCACTGTGATAATCCTTGTTTCTAGGGACAGGGAAGGACAGTGAGGGAAATTCTCCTTGTGCTATAGTGTGCTAAAGCATTGATCATCAACCATCTTTAAAAAAACATTTTTTCTAGGGACAGAAAACTATAGGTAGGAAGAGTGTCAGTTTCTTTCACTGTGATAATCCTTGTTTCTAGGGACAGGGAAGGACAGTGAGGGAAATTCGTGGACGCGGTGCATTGTCATCAGCACATGGCCATGGGACACGCTTGTCCTTCTTTTCGGCAGCTGGACATGTTGAGCCACATCATGCCGAAGACTTGGTAGAGTGGATGACCAAGCCCTCCTCCTCCTCCTCATCCTCTCTCACCCAGGCTCAGGGTACTGGCAAAGCAGCTGCCAAAGCGTCCTCTTCCCTGGTATCAATGTCAGACTCATCATCAGTCACTCCTTCCCTAGACCCACCATGTCCTCCTCCTGAGGAGTCCCCCAAACTGTTTGAGCACAGTGTTGGGTACATGCTCCAGGAGGATGCCCAGCGTTTCGAAGGGTCTGATGATGAAACCCAGCTAGAGGAAGGCAGTAGCGTGAGAGCAGACAGAGGGGATGCTCAAGAAGGACACCAATCTGGCAGTCATGTTCCAGCAGCTGCAGCATACTGCCAGATTGGCTCCAGTGATGAGGGAGGGGATGATGAGGTCACTGACTCCACGTGGGTGCCTAATAGGAGAGAGGAGGAGGAGGAGGATGAGGAGGAGGCACATCTCCAACGAGGCAGGATGCCCTTTGGTGGCCAGCGTAAGGGCAGTACACCGACGGAATCACACCGCAGAGCTCCGCCTGTGCAGGGCGCTGCCTCTGCCCGTCATTCAAAAAGTTCTTTGGTGTGGGCCTTTTTTGAGGCTAGTGCATCAGATCGCACAGCTGCTGTTTCCAACATATGTCTCAAGCGTATATCGCGTGGCCAAAACATCAGCCGCTTGGGTACCACATGCCTGACCAGACATATGTTGACCTGCCATGCAGCTCGTTGGCAAGCCTACCTCAAAGACCCACACCAAAGAACAAAGCGGACCTCTCCTTGCACCGCATCAGCTGGGATCTCCAACCCCACTATAACTTCAGTCCTCTCTGAAACATGCACTGAGAGGAATGAAGGTGTAGAATTAGGTGTGTCACAGCCAAGTACTTGCGGCCACTCTGCTAGCAGTACACCGACGTCCGATTCTAGCAGGCAAATTTCCCTGCCCCAGCTGCTGGACCGTCGAAAGAAGTTCACTCCCAGCCATCCACATGGCCAGCGGTTGAATGCTAGCTTGGCTAAATTGGTAGGGCTTCAACTGCTGCCTTTTCAGTTGGTAGACTCGGCCCCCTTCCGTGAGTTTGTGCAATGTGCGGTTCCTCAGTGGCAGGTTCCCAAACGCCACTTTTTCTCACGGAAGGCTATTCCGGCTCTCTACCGACATGTGGAAGGCAATGTCTTGGCCTCGCTGGACAGGGCGGTCAGCGGTAAGGTGCATATTACCGCTGACTCATGGTCCAGCAGGCATGGACAGGGACGTTACCTTTCTTTCACGGCCCATTGGGTCACTCTTTTGGCAGCTGGGAAGGATGCAGGACAAGGTGCAGTAGTGTTGGAGGTTGTTCCACCGCCACGCCTCCAAAATGCTACTACTGGTTGTGACACACCTCTCTCCTCCACCCCCTCCTCTTCTTCTTCCTCCATGGCCTCTTCCTGTGCTTTGTCCTCTGAACCAGCGGTGCTCCGTAGGCGTTCAAGGGGCTACGCAAGTACGCAGGCAAAAAGATGCCATGCCGTGCTTGCGCTGGTGTGTTTGGGGGACAGAAGCCACACTGGGGCAGAGGTCCTGTCTGCTCTGCAGGGCCAGGCCGAGAGGTGGTTGACGCCACGCCAGCTTAAGCCAGGAATGGTGGTTTGCGACAATGGCACCAACCTCCTCTCCGCCCTCCGACAGGGACAACTGACCCATGTGCCCTGTGTGGCTCACGTCCTTAACCTGGTGGTGCAGCGGTTCTTGGGCAGGTACCCGGGCTTACAGGATGTCCTGAGGCAGGCCAGGAAAGTCTGTGTGCATTTCCGCAGATCTTATAATGCCAGTGCTCGCCTGGCTGAGCTGCAAAAGGAGTTGAACCTGCCCAAGAACCGCCTTATATGTGACATGCCCACCAGGTGGAACTCAACGTTGGCCATGCTGCAGCGGCTGCACACGCAGCAGAGGGCCATCAATGAGTACCTGTGCGACTACGGCACCAGGACAGGGTCAGGGGAGCTTGGTTTTTTTTCTCCACGCCAGTGGGGCATGATCAGGGATGCATGCACTGTCCTGGCACCATTTGAGGAGGCCACGAGGATGGTGAGCAGTGACAGTGCATGCATCAGTGACACTGTACCTCTTGTCCACCTGTTGGAGCACACGCTGCGTGGAATAATGGACAGGGCACTTGAGGCAGAACAGAGGCAGGAAGAGGAGGACTTCCTTGCCTCTCAAGGCCCCCTTTACCCAGACAGTGTTCCTTCTGTCCCACCCATCGCACAGGAAGAGGACGAGGAGGAGGAGGAGGAGGAGGAGGAGGATTGTGTCAGCATGGAGGTGGAGCCTGGCACTTAGCAGCATCAACAGCAGCAGTCTTTTAGGGATGATTTACAGTCCCAAGAAACCCGTGGACTTGTACGTGGCTGGGAGGAGGTGGCTGCGGATCATGTCGTCCTTAGTGACCCAGAGGACTCCGGACCGAATGCCTCAGCTAACCTACGCTGCATGGCCTCCCTGATCCTGCAAAGTCTGCGGAAGGATCCTCGTATTCTTCGGATCAAGGAGAGGGACCATTACTGGCTGGCCACTCTCCTTGATCCACGGTACAAGGGTAAGGTTGCGGACCTTATGTTACCGTCGCAGAGGGAGGAGAGGATGAGACAACTCCGGGAGGCCTTGCAGAAAGGTCTGTGCAACGCGTTCCCAGAGACTGGGAGGTTACAAACTCCTGGTCCTGGACAACGAGTTGCTGAGGCTTCGGCCAGCTAAAGAAGGAGCGGTGGGGAAGGTGGCCGTCTGACCGATGCGTTCAGACAATTCTTTAGTCCGCAGCCCCAAAGTATGATCGGTTCCAGCAACCATCGCCAGCGTCTGATAAACATGGTGCAGGAATATCTAGGGGCAAGGTCAGACTTGGACACCTTCCCCACCGAAAATCCTCTGGCTTACTGGGTCTTGAGGATGGATCACTGGCCAGAGCTTGCACAGTATGCAATTGAGCTACTGGCCTGTCCTGCATCCAGCGTTCTTTCGGAACGCACATTCAGTGCTGCTGGAGGATTTGTCACGGATCACAGGGTGCGCCTGTCCACCGACTCGGTTGATCGACTGACTTTCATCAAGATGAACCAGTCTTGGATCACCACCAGCTACCACACACCTGATGCTGATATAACAGACTAATTGATTTTAACATGTCACATCCCTTCAAGACTGATGCTGATGCTGAGTGCCTGTGCTGTTATGTTGACTGGCTATCCTCCTCCTCCGAGTCCTCAATGATACGATTGATGATGATAGCTTGGAAGATCATTTTTGTTTATGGGTGCCGCCACCAGTGCCTAACGCCCAATTTTTCAGCCCCTGTTTAACAGGGGCGTGTAATTACAATTTTTGAAGCAATACTTTGCAACAGGGCTCATTGCTGTGCTCCAAGTACAGTATCTGTGAGGGGTTGCAGTGTTGTGCCACCAGTGCCTAAGGCCCAATTTTTCAGCCCCTGTTCAACAGGGGCATGTAATTACAATTCTTGATCTAATAATTCACAGCAGGGCCCATTGCTGCACCCACCAAGAGTAACTCTGAGGGCTTACAGTGTTGTGGCAACGCCACCACCACCACCACCACAAAATGCCCAATTTTTCAGCCCCTGTTCAAAAGGGGCATGTAATTACAATTCTTGATCTAATAATTCACAGCAGGGCCCATTCCTGCACCCACCAAGAGTAACTCTGAGGGCTTACAGTGTTGTGGCAACACCACCACCACCACCACCACCACGAAAGGCCCAATTTTTCAGCCCCTGTTCAACAGGGGCATGCAATTACAATTCTTGATCTAATAATTCACAGCAGGGCCCATTGCTGCACCCACCAAGAGTAACTGTCAGGGCTTACAGTGTTGTGGCACCAGCACCACCATCAAAGGCCCAATTTTTACTACCACTGTTCAACAATTATATGTAATTACAATTCCTGATATAATAGTTGACAGCAGGGCGTTCCAGCACCAACCAAGAGTAACTGTGAGTGCTTACAGTGTTGTGCCAACACCAACAACTAAGGGGCCTATTTCTGCAGAGTATATACGGCAGGTCCCTTCTTTCAAACATCCAACTTTTTGACAGCAGGGCGTTCCAGCACCAACCAAGAGTAACTGTGAGTGCTTACAGTGTTGTGCCAACACCAACAACTAAGGGGCCTATTTCTGCAGAGTATATACGGCAGGTCCCTTCTTTCAAACATCCAACTTACAAACGACTCCTACTTGCAAACGCAAGAAGACAACAGGAAGTGAGAGGAAATCTACCCCTAGGAAGGAAAATTCTCTCCTGTAAGAATTAATATGGGAGAAAGGTGTCTCCTCTGTACTGATGCTTTATCACCAATCCTTGTTTCAAGAAAAACACCACATTTCAAAAACAGTTGTCATTGGGACGGAAAGTGAGGTGAAATGTTCTGAACAGGGGCACAGACAGCAAAACAAATGTTACAGGGGTGATAACCCTTACCTATGTTTTCCAAAAAGTTTAAAAATAGATTTTTGGGCTGGAGCTACACTTAAACAATGTACCTGTTCAAAATTACAAACAGATTCTACATAAGAACAAACCTACAGTCCCTGTCTTGTATGCACCGCCTGTATACGGCTGTTCAGAGTATATAGGGCCTTTTTTATTTTATGTGCGGGGTTCCCCTTAATATCCATACAAGACCCAAAGGGGCTGGTAATGGGCTGGGGTAGGGGGGGGGGGGGGTCATGGGGTAGCTATGCCATTTTTCTTAAAGATTTTCATCCATATTACCGGGACCAGACATTACATTAAAGCCGCAAGCAGTTTTAAATGGCTTTTTTTTCCTTTAGAAGTGTCATTTTGTGCAGGGACAGTTCTAAACACGGGAAACACGTGGCACTTCACAGGCATACTTTAGACACCCCCCAGGTACGATATTTAAAGGAATATTTGACTTTTTTTTTTCACTTTATGCATCATTAAAATGACTGCTCCCGAAAAACGACCGTTTTTAAAACTTCTTTTTGCATTGATACATGTCCCCTGGTGCAGAACCCGGGTTCCCAAACCCTTTTTAGGACAATAACATGCATAATAGTCGTTATAATTAGCACTTTAGAATTCGAACGTTCGCATCCATTGTATTTAATAGGGTTCTAATGTTCGTACGAACTTTCGGTCCGTTCGCGGGTTCTGGTGCGAACCGAACCCGGGGGTGTTCGGCTCATCACTAATATACAGGTGTATCCTGTACTAGGGCACACAACACCCACTAACTCCAGCAGATGCCTTTATTAGAGAACAGCAATGACGGGTATATACAGGTGTATACTGTACTAGGGCACACAACACTCACTAACTCCTGCAGATGCCTGTATTAGAGAACAGCAATGACGGGTATATACAGGTGTATACTGTACTAGGGCACACAACACCCACTAACTCCAGCAGATGCCTTTATTAGAGAACAGCAATGACGGGTATATACAGGTGTATACTGTATTAGGGCACACAACACCCACTAACTCCTGCAGATGCCTGTATTAGAGAACAGCAATGACGGTTATATACAGGTGTATACTGTACTAGGGCACACAACACCCACTAACTCCAGCAGATGCCTTTATTAGAGAACAGCAATGACGGGTATATACAGGTGTATACTGTATTAAGGCACACAACACCCACTAACTCCTGCAGATGCCTGTATTAGAGAACAGCAATGACGGTTATATACAGGTGTATACTGTGGTAGGGCAAATGCCTGAGAAAAGAACACACTGTCCCTGCCTGCCTATCTAGCTTAGAGAACAGCAATGAACAGCAACTCCTGCAGATGCCTGAGAAAAGAACACACTGTCCCTGCCTGTCTATCTAGCTTAGAGAACAGCAATGAACAGCAACTCCTGCAGATGCCTGAGAAAAGAACACACTGTCCCTGCCTGCCTATCTATCTTAGAGAACAGTAATGAACAGCAACTCCTGCAGATGCCTGAGAAAAGAACACAACGTAGAACACACTGTCCCTGCCTATGTAGCTTTTTCCCTGCACGCCGGAACCCACTGCACAAGGCCGCCGCGCTGGCGGCCTTTTATAGTTTGGGGCGTGTACTAAACCCCCCTGAGCTATGATTGGCCACAGGCATCCTGCCTGTGGCCAATTATGGCTCTCCTCGCTGCCGGCGCTGTGATTGGCCAAGCATGCGGGGTCACAGTGCATGCTTGGTCAATCACAGCGCCGGGATTGCACTGCGATGGCGCAGTGTATTATTGTGGGCCGTTCGCGTCACTCGAATTTGGCGCGAACGGCCCATAACGTTCGATCTTCGTCGAACGATCGAACAGCCGATGTTCGAGTCAAACGTGTGTTCGACTCGAACACGAAGCTCATCCCTAATACTGATACATTGCACTGATGAGCACTGATTAATACTGATATGCTGCATTGATGGGCACTGATAAGCTCCACTGATGGGCACTAATAGATACTGATATGCTGCACTGATAGATACTGATAAGCTGCACTGATGGGCACTGATAGATACTGATATGCTGCACTGATGGGCACTAATAGATACTAATATGCTGCACTGATGGGCACTGTTAGATACTGATTTGCTGCACTGATGGACACTGATATGCTCCACCAGTCTGCACTGATGGGCACTAATAGATACTGATATGCTGCACTGATAGATAATGATATGCTGCACTGGTGGGCACTGACAAGCTCCACTGATGGACACTGATAGATACCAATAAATTGCACTGATGGATACTGATATGCTGCACTGATGGGCACTGATAAGTTGCACTGATAGATACTGATAGACTGCACTGATAAGCTACACTGATGGGCACTAATAGATACTGATATACTGCACTGATGGGCACTGTTATATACTAATTTGTTGCACTGACGGACACTGATATGCTGCACAGATGGGCTCTGATAAGATGCACTGACAGGCACTAATATACTGCACTGATCATCAGGGCACTGATGATCAGTGCCCTGATTATCAGTGTAAATGTCCCCTGTAACTGGAAAGCTGATTATCGGCTTTCCTTTCCTCAGACACTGACAGCACTAAGAAATGGAAATGCCGATAACTGGCATTTGTTTACACGTGATCAGCTGTGTTCGGACACAGTTGATCACATTGTAAAGAGCCTACGCCATCAGGTTTTTACCCTGATCAGTGTGGCACTGTGTCCTAGGGACACAGCTCACCACCGATCACCGCACTGTGCGCCCCTGGGGGCATGCACGTGTGGCGCGTTGTAAAGGATGTCATTTGAGGAAGGTGTTAAATATACCTAAAGGCATTTATTTTTTATATTTGGATAGAGTGATTAGGGGTTAGAACCTCTGTCCACTTTTTATTTTTGTCTGTGCCCAGTTAGGTACAGTCACATTTTCTGATTGTCCTGATCACCAGATCATCAATTTGAGTTACTACCAAAACAGTCTAGGAGGGGTTATCCCTCATACTGGAGCAGCCCTGAAGTATAACAGAGATCTATACAGAGTAATGCTGCTGAGTAAAGAAGGGCATCCTCCTGTGAAGATGACTGACAGTGGTTTTTCTTGTCAAATGGTTTTATTTGGTTCATAAAAGACATTACAGATATCCTCAGTAAACATAATATTTGACAAACAGAAATGAAGCTCGTTACAATTCAACGTAATAGACTTTCTTAACATACAATATGTGACCATAAATGAATTAGGAATGTAGGTAAAAGATGTATAAGAACATAGTCTAATACTAAAATGGTTACCCAAGACAACTGAAATTAGCATATATAAACTGAGGAAAAAAGTCATAGTTTGAGGTGTCCAGAGCTTCAAAATAATGAAAAACTGTGAGGGAATAGATATCCATAAAAGAAGAGAAGAGAATAGAATAGAAAAGAGAAGGGAGGGGTGTCCATCGGATCGATCCAAACGCCATCACGAGATATAATATATCTATTCATACATCATCTACCATGGCAGAAGAACATTTTCATCAAAGGTTGATGGTGAAAGGAATTTTACCCATGGGTGCCATCATTTTTCGAAATTAGGGATCAGATCTCTTTCTATAGCTGTCATTTTAGCATGAATCATGGAATTGTGCATACTATTTTTTGTCTCGACTACCACCAAAGAAGAAGATTTCCATGCTTTTGCAATCGTTTGCTTCGCAGCTGTAAGGAGCTGAATGAAAAGTTTGAATTGGGTGTGTGTTAAGCATTCTGGCTTCAAATTGAGTAAAGCAATAGTTAGGTTAACCACTTAACGACCGCTCACTGTATATATACGTCGGCAGAATGGCACCGACAGGCACAATCACGTAGAGCATACGTGATTGCCTTTGTATAGTTGGGGGGTCCAATCGGACCCCCCTCCTATACAGTGAGCGGTGGCTAAGTGTCCGGGAGCGTTCCGGGATGAGGGAGCAGCCATTCGTTTCCGGCCACCCCCTCGCGATCGCTCCCGGCGAATGGAAATGCCCCCTCTGTCTGTGTCAGACAGAGGGAGCAGGAGGAAGTGATGTCATCTCTGGTGCGGCGCTCACATATACCGAGCGCCGTACAAGAGAAGACATCAGGTCAGTGCACACAACACTACACTGACACCAGGACACATAGGGACATAAATCGCCCCCCCCAGGCCCCCCCAGACACCCCCCAGATCACCCCCCCAGCCCCCAGTCACAGTGTCACTGATTGCAGTGACCATTTATTTAGTGATCACTGCAATCAGTGACATTTGTGACTGTAAAAGTGTCACCAAAGTTTAGTCTTAGGTCCAGTGTAGCCCCCTAACCCCCCCTAATAAAGGTTTAACCCCCTGATCACCCCCCAGATAACCCTTTCAACCCCTATCACCACTGTCGCTAAGCGATCATTTTTCTGATCGCTGTCTTAGCGTCAGTGATGCCGATCGGCAGCCAGTAATTTTTTTTAGGTTCGCCGCATGTTTTTATAGCGTCAGGTACCCCAATATATTATCTAATAAAGGTTTAACCCCCTTGATCGCCCCCCAGGTAACCCTTTCACCCCTATCACCACTGTCACTAAGCGATCGTTTTTCTAAACGCTGTCTTAGTGTCTGTGATGCAGATCGGTAGCCGGTAATTTTTTTTAGGTTCGCCGCAGGTTTTTATAGCGTCAGGTACCCCAATATATTATCTAATAAAGGTTTAACCCCCTTGATCGCCCCCCAGGTAACCCTTTCACCCCCTATCACCACTGTCGCTAAGCAATTGTTTTTCTAAACGCTGTCTTAGTGTCGGTGATGCAGATCGGTAGCCAGTAATTTTTTTTAGGTTCGCCGCATGTTTTTATAGCGTCAGGTACCCCAATATATTATCTAATAAAGGTTTAACCCCCTTGATCGCCCCCCAGGTAACCCTTTCACCCCCATCACCACTGTCGCTAAGCGATCGTTTTTCTAAACGCTGTCTTAGTGTCGGTGATGCAGATCGGTAGCTGGTAATTTTTTTTAGGTTCGCCGCAGGTTTTTATAGCGTCAGGTACCCCCATATATTATCTAATACAGGTTTTAACCCCCTGATTGCCCCTAGTTAACCCTTTCACCAGTGATCACCATATAAGTGTTACGGGTGACGCTGGTTAGTTAGTTTGCTTTTTATAGTGTCAGGGCACCCGCCGTATATAACCCAATAAAGGTTTAACCCCCTGATCGCCCGGCGGGTGATATCAATTAGGTTTTAGCGTCAGAGAGGGTCTGCGTCACACCCCAGGCAGCGTCAGGTTAGTGCCAGTAACGCTAACACCCACGCGTGAAGCATACACCCCCCTTAGTGGTATAGTATCTGAACAGATCAATATCTGATCTGATCAGATCTATACTAGCGTCCCCAGCAGTTTAGGGTTCCCAAAAACGCAGTGTTAGCGGGATCAGCCCAGATACCTGCTGGCACCTGCGTTTTGCCCCTCCGTCCAGCCCAGGCCACCCAAGTGCAGTATCGATCGACCACTGTCACTTACAAAACACAACACACATAACTGCAGCGTTCGCAGAGACAGGCCTGATCCCTGCGACTCCAGTGCTGTAGGAGGTGATTTCACCACCACAGTTAAAAAAAAAAAGCAAATATGCCGAAGCATTGGGGCAGCAGGGGCGGAGGAGCGATTTTGCTCCTAATGCCGCGTACATACGGTCGAAATTCCGACGGAGGCTTGCCCGTGGAAAAGTCCGACCATGTGTGTGCGGCATAACTTTTTTGCGGGAGGATGCCCCCATGCTTCGGCATATATAAATGGTGCGTGTATGCCCATCATTGGAAGTGGGTGGATGAAGGGCGGTATTCTAATGGTGGGCATACCCACCGATCAATCTCTTTTTTCGTTCAGCCAACTGGCTGCATGAAAAAAAAGATTACAATACATGTCCAACAAGGACCAGCAACGTACTGGTATGTTGCTGGACTTTGAATGTTTATACCAGAATGATGCCTGCGGGTTTAGGTATCATCTTGGTATCATTCTTTTCAGCATGCGGCCGGCATTCATGTAAAAGCAATCCTAGCGGCTAATTAGCCTCTGGACTGCTTTTACAAGCAGTGGGAGGGAATGCCCCCCCCCCCCCAGATATAAAAAACGCAATTGGGAAATTGGGAAAGCATTTTATCACACCGATCTTGGTGTGGTCAGATGCTTTGAGGGCAGAGGAAAAATCTAGGGTCTAGAAGACCCCAGTTTTTTCAAAAAAAGAGTACCTGTCACTACCTATTGCTATCATAGGGGATATTTACATCCCCTGAGATAACAATAAAAATGATAAAAAAAAAAAATACTTGGAAGGAACAATTTAAAAATAAAATAAAAAAGCAAAATTAATAATAAAAAAAAAGAAAAAAAAAAAAGCACCCCTGTCCTGCCCTGCTCTTGCTCAATGGCGAACGCAAGCGTCGGTCTGACGTCATATGTAAACAGCAATTGCACCATGCATGTGAGGTATCACCACGAAGGTCAGATCGAGGGCAGTCATTTTAGCAGTAGACCTCCTCTGAAAATCTACTGGGGTAACCTGTAAAGGCTTTTAAAGGCTTTTAAAAATGTATGTAGTTTGTCGCCAATGCGCGTTTGTGCGAAATTTTAAAGCATGTCGTGTTTGGTATCTATGTACTCGGCCTAAGATCATCTTTTTTATTTCATCAAACATTTGGGCAATATAGAATGTTTTAGTGCATTAAAATTAAAAAAGTGTATTTTTTAATCCAAAAAATGCGTTTGAAAAATCGCTGCGCAAATACTGTGTAGAAAAAAAAAATGCAACACCCACCATTTTAATCTGTAGGGCCTTTGCTTTAAAAATATATATAATGTTTGGGGGTTCAACATAATTTTCTTGCAAAAAAAAATGTTTTCATGTAAACAAAAAGTGTCAAAAAGGGCTTTGTCTTCAAGTGGTTAGAAGAGTGGATATAAGCTTCCTAATGTTGTGTATAAAATGCCAGAACAGTTCAAAACCCCCCCAAATGACCCCATTTTGGAAAGTAGACACCCCAAGCTATATACTGAGAGGCATGTCGAGTCCATGGAATATTTTATATGTTGACACAAGTTGCGGAAAAACGAATTTTTTTTTTTTTTATTTATTTATTTTTGCATAAAGTTGTCACTAAATGATATATTGCTCAAACATGCCATGGGCATATGTGGAATTACACCCCAAAATACATTCTGTTGCTTCTCCTGAGTACGGGGATACCACATATGTGAGACTTTTTGGGAGCCTAGCCGCGTACGGGACCCCAAAAACCAAGCACCGCCTTCAGGCTTTCTAAGGGTGTAAATTTTTGATTTCACTTCTCACTGCCTATCACAGTTTCAGAGGCCATGGAATGCCCAGATGGCACAAACCCCCCCCAAATGACCCCATTTTGGAAAGTAGACACCCCAAGCTATTTGCTGAGAGGTATTGTGAGTATTTTGCAGATCTCGCTTTTTGTCACAAAGTTTTGAAAATTGAAAAAAAAAATATATATATATATATATTTTCTTTCTTCATTTTCAAAAACAAATGAGAGCTGTAAAATACTCGCCATTCCTCTCAGCAAATAGCTTGGGGTGTCTATATTCCAAAATGGGGTCATTTGGGGGGGTTTTGTGCGATTTTGGCATTTTATGGCCTTCAAAACTGTGATAGGTAGTGAGGAGTGAAATCAAAAATTTGTGCCTAGAAATCCTGAAGGCGGTGCTTGGTTTTCGGGGTCCCGTACGCGGCTAGGCTCCTAAAAAGTCCCACACATGTGGTATCCCCGTACTCAGGAGAAGCAGAAAAATGTATTTTGGGGTGTAATTCCACATATAACCATGGCATGTGTGAGCAATATATCATTTAGTGACAACTTTTTGTAATTTTTATTTTTTTATTTTTTTTTTGTCATTATTCAATCACTTGGGACAAAAAAAAATATATTCAATGGGCTCAACAGGCCTCTCAGCAATTTCGCAATTTCCTTGGGGTGTCTACTTTCTAAAATGGGGTCATTTGGGGGGGTTTTGTGCTATTTTGGCATTTTATGGCCTTCGAAACTGTGATAGGTAGTGAGGAGTGAAATCAAAAATTTGCGCCCTTAGAAATCCTGAAGGCGGTGCTTGGTTTCCGGGGTCCCGTACGCGGCTAGGCTCCCAAAAGGTCCCACACATGTGGTATCCCCGTACTCAGGAGAAGCAGCAAAATGTATTTTGGGGTGAAATTCCACATATAACCATGGCATGTGTGAGCAATATATCATTTAGTGACAACTTTTTGTAATTTTTTTTTTTTTTTTTAGTCATTATTCAATCACTTGGGACAAAAAAAAAAATTCAATGGGCTCAACATGCCTCTCAGCAATTTCCTTGGGGTGTCTACTTTCCAAAATGGGGTCATTTGGGGGGGTTTTGTACTGCCCTGTCATTTTAGCACCTCAAGAAATGAGATAGGCAGTCATAAATTTAAAGCTGTGTAAATTTCAGAAAATGTACCCTAGTTTGTAAACTCTATAAGTTTTGCGCAAACCAATAAATATACGCTTATTGACATTTTTTTTACTAAAAACATGTGGCTGAATACATTTTGGCCTAAATGTATGACTACAATTGAGTTTATTCAATTTTTCTTATAACAAAAAGTAGAAAATATCATTTTTTTTCAAAATTTTCGGTCTTTTTCCGTTTATATCGCAAAAAATAAAAATCGCAGAGGCAATCAAATACCATTAAAAGAAAGCTCTATTTGTGGGAAGAAAAGGACGCAAATTTCGTTTGGGTACAACATTGCATGTCCGCACAATTTACAGTTAAAGCAGCGCAGTGCAAAATTCTGAATTCACCTCTGGTCC
Organism: Rana muscosa; assembly: GCA_029206835.1. Taxonomy (NCBI): domain Eukaryota; kingdom Metazoa; phylum Chordata; class Amphibia; order Anura; family Ranidae; genus Rana; species Rana muscosa. The sequence goes on along the minus strand of CM055116.1, from coordinate 783,054,264 downwards.
TTTAGCTACCAAATGGTCCGGGGCTTAAGTGGTTAAAGGGGCGTTCCAGGCAACCCGGGCAAAAAAATAATAATAAAAGCCAGCAGCTACACATACTGCAGCTACTGGCTTTTAATAAATGGAGACAGCACCGGCCCAAGACATGGTGCTGCCTGGGACCAAGAATGAAATGCTGCCCCCCCCCCCAAAAAAAAAAAAACGCCCACCAAAACGCCCCCACATTCATTATTTTATATCATGATAATTAAATGTCATTTAAAAAGTTATAGCGCCTACAAAATAGGGGATAGAATGACATTTTTTTTAATTATTTTTTTTTCCTAGTAATGACGGCGATCTGCGATTTTTATTATGACTGCAACATTATGGCAGACACTTTTGACACATTTTTGGGACCATTCACACTTATACAGCGATCCGTGCTATAAATATGCACTGATTGCTGTATAAATGTGACTGGCAGGAAGGGGTTAAATATGTTCCCTGCTAGGTGATTCTTACTGTGGGGGGAGGGGACTGACTGGGGGAGGTGACCGATGGTTGTCCCTATGTACAAGGGACACAGCATCGGTCTCCTCTCTCCCTGACAGGACATGGATCTTTGTGTTTACACACAGAGATCCACGTCCCTGGCTCTGTGACTGCCGTTCGCGGGTACCTGGCAGACATCGCGGCCGCCAGGCAAGCGCATCGGCACCCGCGTGACACGGCGGGCACAGCTTTTCCCCGATGCGCGCCCGATGCGGCGCGCATCGCGGAAGTAAACAGGAGGACGTCCATGGACGCCCTCCCGGGAATTGAGCGCCGCACGGCCCGCACTGTAGACGTCTTTTGTCTATAGCGCGGGCGCAAAGTGGTTAAAAGAATAAAGTTTTGCTTTAAATTACAGGGAAAACACAAAGATCATCATCAGCCAGCCACATTAAAAATCCCACCTAACTCACCCATTTTTCCAGATAGGCAGAGAGGCTGCCCAGGCTCAGCTCACACTGTCACTGTCCAGGGCACAGCCACAGCCGCACAGGAAGATTTCCTCAGACCCACACTGAAATCCAACCCTCACGCAGGAGATGGAAGATGGATGAGGTGTGTGGGCGGAGGCTGAGCGCTGTGAATGCTGGGGCGGCCGCGGCCTCCTGACGTCCCTGGTTGCTAGGCGACGGTCGGGACTCGGCAGGCAATTTTAGCAACCAGTGCAGGAGACAGCGGCACCGCACAGGCACAGCGCACCGCCGACCAGCATCCGCTCAGCCTCCGCTCTGCTCTCTGCCCGACGGAAGTAAGTCTGTTAAAAATATGTTGCCGGCCGGACTGCCGCCCCCTCCTAAATGCCGCCTGGTACCATGGTCCCATTGGGTCCCATGGTAGGGCCGGCCCTGAATGGAGACTTACCTGTCCTGGTGTCCCTCGATGTCGGCACTGCAGCTGATGTTTTACATCAGCTGTCGGGTGCTGCCGTCGCCATTGCGGGTAAGGGAACCCGGCAGTGAAGCCTTTTGGCTTCACGCCGGGAACCATACTGCGAATGCGCGAGGCCCCGCTCTCTCCTATTAGCCCGGTGGCCAGGGGAGGAAGAGGAGGAAGCCCCGCAGTGACATCGCGGCCGGACTCGAGGAAGTGGCAAAGGATACCGAAAGGTGCCAATTGTGGCACCGGAGGGGAGGAGAAATCCGATGAGCGGAAGTTCCACTTTAGGGTGGAACTCCGCTTTAAGAGGTATTTTTTTTTTTTAACAAGAATTTAAGAGGTATTTTTATTTCAAACATTTTGGAGGCTAAATCAAAGATTTCCCCCAGAAGATCCGAGCTTTTGGACAAGTCCACCAAATATGTAAATGATCACCCAACTCCGAACAGCCACGAAAACAGAGAGCAGAGCAAGTAGGAACATATTTAGCCACTCTGGATGGAACAAGGTACCATCGGGTCAGTACTTTTTAATTGGCCTCCATCGCAATAATGTTAGGGGAGGATGATTTAGCTCTTCTCTATCCAAAATTACCAGCTTTGGATATGCAGTACTTTAAAGAAACTAAAATTTGTTTTTCAACCACTTGAGCTCTGGAAGATTTTTTTTTACCCCCTTCATGACCAGGCTATTTTTTGCTATTCAGCACTGTACTACTTACTGTACCTGGTAATTGTGCGGTCAAGCAAAACTGTACCCAAACGAAATTTATATACATTTTTTTTCACAGAGTGGTTTCTTTTGGTGGTATTTAATCACCACTGGGTTTTTAATTGTTTACGATATAAAAGAAAAAAAGCAGAACAATTGGGAAAAAATATATATATTTTTCTTTTTGCCATAAAACAAATCCAAAAAAAAAAAAAAAATGTCTTCTTAAATCTTGGACAAAATGTATTCTGCTACATGTTTTTGATTAAAAAAAATCAAAATAAGTGTTTATTAAATGATTTGCATGAAAGTTGTAGCGTCTAAAAACTTTGGTATATATACTGGAATTTTATTTTTTAAACTACTAATGCAGGCGATCAGCGACTTATAACGGAACTGCAATACTGTCAGTCTGACAATGGAGGGGACTGACTAACTGCCACTGACATCACCAGTGCCATTATTACAGTGATAATACTATACACTGTCACTGTACTAATGACACTGTCTGGGAAGAGGTTAACATCTAGGACGATCAAAGGGTTAAAAGTGTGCCTAACTATATGTCGTGTGTAAAGTGTGCTGATTTTCACCTGTGCTCTCTGTTTTGCAGGAATGAGAACTGACAGATCCTCCCTTCCTACAGAGAGTCGTTTACCAACACACCTCTGGGCTATGATAGCACACAGCCGATCAACAGATCCAAGGCATGGATCATTGGCCAGGACTTGCTGCTGGGCAGGGAGCGCGCATGCTTTTGAGGGACTGTCTGTGATTTGGAACAAAGCCCCTCTGTCCTTCTTTCTTCCTCATTTGTCCCTCATTTTGGTCTGATCTATTCAGTTGTATATAAAATGCACTTTTTATCTTTCAAAAAGTGTTTCCCAGAGCTAAACCTTTCATCCAATATCTTAAATGCTGCATTTGTATATTTTAAAAGCCAGTATAAAGCAATAGCAGTGGTTACATCAGGCATCCGCTGGTGACGCCTGATGTAAGGAGGGACTCCGCTGGGGACGCCTGATGTAAGGAGGGACTCCGCTGGGGACGACTGATGTAAGGAGGGACTCTGTTGGGGACACCTGATGTAAGAAGGGACTCCGCTGGGGACACCTGATGGCATCTGGTGGCAGGCAACATGACAAGTAACAGGGCTCACACTGATTCGGCATTATGGTGAGTTGAACTATTTCATTTTATATTACAATGTAATAATAGAAATAATGCGCTTCAATCATCCTGACACCATAACATCCATGGTGCCATGATGATTAAAGCGCTAACACCAAGTGTTTGGAGTATCTTTATCCGCTGATTGGTAAACTTTCTGTAATACACATATTTCTATTGTGGTGTAGGATCTGGGCCTGCTTGTCCTCAATCCCTCTTTCTTTCCTTCCTTCTCTCTCCTTGCCTCCCTATCTCTTTCTCCCTCAATCCCTCGTTCATCTCAGAATCGGACCACACCCATTGAGCCACGCCCCCTTTAAGCCACGCCCACTATTTAGTTTAAATCATTCCCATTGTTCGCCGCGGCGCGCTAAGCGCCGCATTTTCCTTTTTCTTCTACACCACGCCTTAAAATGAATGCCCCGCCCCCTAATTATAATAAGACTCTGCCTACAGACAAAAAAGTGTCCCTATAATTTTTTTTACAATGTTGGCAACTATGTACATGCCATTAATAAAAATTATTGGTTATACACAGTTAAGCCCCGTACACACGATCGGATAACCTATGGATTTTCGTCCAATGGATTTGTCCATCGGAAATCCGATGAAACTGTTTTTCATCAGTCTTGCCCACACACCATCAGTCATAAAACCGACCGTTCCAAACGCGGTGACGTAAAACACTCCGATGAGCCGAGAAAAATTAAGTTTAATGCTTCTGAGCATGCGTCGACTTGATTCTGAGCATGCGTGGGTTTTTGATCCGATGGACTTGCCCATAGATGATCTGAGTTTTCGATCGGTTTTTTATCCATCGGAAAAATTTAAAACATGTTCTATTTTTTCCAACCGATGGAAAAAAGACCGATGGGTACCATACACGATCGGTTGGTCTGATGAAAACCATCCATCGGACGGTTTTCATCAGTCAAACCGATCGTGTGTACGGGGCTTTACTGTCACTGTACTAAGCAATCATATTATAAAAAAAAATTCTGATCACCTCCCCAGAGCAGTACAGTGTCACTATGGTGGGGGAAGGAATGTTAAAATGTCCGGAATTTAAGTGGTTAAAGCGGCATTAAACCCAAAAGCAAGCATTTATTAAATTGCAGCTGGCTTGGCTAGCGATCAGGAACTATGTTGCTGGCTGCACTGGTCTGGGGACAATATCACTGATGTCACAGTGATCAGGAAAACTGTTGATGGCTTAGACTGGTTATGGTTCCAATGGAAATGGGGTGGGGCGATCAGAATCACTATTGATAGCTGCACTGGCCTGGTGACACTGGGACTGGTCTGGAAGCGATCAAGTACACTGTTGCTGGCTTAGGCTGGTCTGGCAAAACTGGGACTGATGTGGTGGTGATTAGGAACACTGTTAATGGCGTACCATGTTCTGGTGACACTGGGACTGGTGTGGTTGCAATCAGGGATACTGTTGCTAGTTTCACTGTCTGTGGTGACACTGGAACTAGTGTGCCTTGGTGTGGGGACACTGAGATGTGTGTGGCAGCAACCAGCTAAAACTGGTTTGGCGAGACTGGTGTAGTAGCAACCAGGAGCACTGTTGCTGACTTACACTGGTCTGGTGGCACTGCGATTAGTGTATCTGTAACCATTAGGGATGAGCCGAACACCCCCCGGTTCGGTTCGCACCAGAACCTGCGAACGGACCGAAAGTTCGCGCGAACGTTAGAACCCTATTAAATACAATGGACGTGAACGTTCGAAATCTAAAGTGCTAATTATAACGGCTAATATGCATGTTATTGTCCTAAAAAGGGTCTGGGGACCCAGGTTCTGCCCCAGGGGACATGTATCAATGCAAAAATAAGTTTTAAAAACGGCCATTTTTTATGGAGCAGTCATTTTAATGATGCATAAAGTGAAAAAAAAAAAGTGAAATATTCCTTTAAATATCGTACCTGGGGGGTGTCATGGGGGAGTGGGAGGACAAATCAGTATTTGACCAGAAAAGGGCAGAGCTATTGTTTTATAGACGCTACATAGATGACCTGTTCCTTATTTGGGCAGGATCAAAAACATCTTTGGAAACTTTTTTAGCGCATCTTAATAATAACAATAACAATATCAAACTGACCAGTCAAGTAAGTAAGGAACAGATTAACTTTCTTGACGTGACTATCTTTAGGGTTAATGATACTCTGCAGACTAAAGTATATTTTAAGGTAACAGACAGGAACAGCTTTTTACCCATCCATAGTGGACATCATCCACTATGGCTGAAGAATGTACCGAAGGGCCAATTCATGAGGGTAAAACGAAATTGTACCTCAACAGAAGACTTTAGGGAACAGGCTGGGATCCTAAAAGGAAGATTTTTGGAGAAGGGTTATAAATCGCAACATTTGAACACAGTAGTAGAAGAAATGGCTGCCATACCTAGGGCAGAATGCCTGAGAGACAAGCCTCTGGTGGTGGGACGAAGTGTTAACCAAGAGTGGGGTTTTATCACAGACTTCCATTCTCAATATAAAGAGGTGGAGTCGGTGTTCAAAAACCATTGGCACGTTCTTTGTCTGGATAAAACCATACAAAAACAGCTTCCATCTAACCCGAGATTTGTCTACAGGAAAGCCCAAAACTTTGGAGATTGTATAGTGAAAAAAGTATTAGATCCTCCGAAACGTCCCCCCACTTTTTGGGATAGGGATGGATTTTTCTGTTGCAGGAAATGCAAACCCTGCAGAGATGTGGCCTGTCAAATGAGAGGGATAGAAAGGTTCACGTCCACTTCCAACAACAATGAGTTCCAAATAAAGGAATTCATAACCTGCAACACTACGCATGTAGTTTACGCTTTAAAGTGCCCTTGCGGGCTAATGTACATTGGGAGAACCAAAAGGATGCTTCGAATCAGGATAGCTGAACATATTAATAATATCCTTATTGGTTATAAGGACCACAATGTGTCCCTCCACTTTAAGGTCTTTCATGATAGGGATCCCTCAGGTTTAACCTTTTGGGGGATAGACCACATTAAACCTGCGTGGAGAGGGTCAAATATTGTACGTGAATTATCACAGAGAGAGACTCAGTGGATTTTTCTTACTGATACCCTCTCCCCGAAGGGGTTAAACATAGAATTGGATATAAACTGTTTCATCAGTGATCTGTAGACTATGTTGAATAATACTTATGTTATAGGCCCCTAAACTGCCCATAAAGGGCGGATATTTGAAGTTGTTTTCTATATACATCAGAAAATATACAGATTGGGTGCCCATCATGTAGTATTTGCTGTGATATTACCTATATGTACATAGACCCCTATGTGAATATAGACAGGATCGTGTAAAAAAGAATGATGTGAATATACTAGCTTCTTAGCAGTTAGGAGATTGTTCATTTCATGTGGAAAGTCGTTTGGAGTGTGTATTCCACCCTCTACCGGTCTTTTAGTTAATGACGGTTAGGAGTATAAGTATATGTATGAATTTTTTCATATATATATATATATATATATATATTTTTATAGCTCCCATTGCTATTTATTAAATTAAATTATTTTGATTTATTATTAATTTGGATGTTTTATTTGTAGTGTAATTTTAATATATCAAATCAAATTTACTGCTGTGGATATATGACAGTCTGTGGATCAGAGAACAGATTATTTTTCAGTTAATTAAGCTGTTATATACTGATGAATTATGAGGTTTTATAAATATATGCTTAGTATGTATAATATGTTTTTAAGATTGTAATGATCGCAACTCGATGTGGATGTATGGCAATCCAGCTTATTTTTAAACATATACTATGAATTTATTGAGAGTAAATACGGTCGCCATGCACTTTTAGAATAGTGAGCGGCGATCAGCTTAAGAGTTAATCTGGCTTCATTATTGGCAATATAAATAGAGGTCACGTCACGCCGTAAGACCACGCCCATTGAAAAAGTCGTGATGACGAAACGCGTCTGAGCGTAATTTAGCGTCATACCGGAAGTGACGATTGACGCCTTGCGTTCCAGGGAACTGGCCCGGGAAACCGGAAGTACTGTCCGGCGTTTGGAGGAGCTGTGAGCTAAATATGACAAACAGTAGCTCCACCAGGCCCCTCGACAGTGCACCAACCTTTGCCTGACAAGCATCGAGTTGACGAGCAAAACAGAACGCAGGCTGTACAGGTTAACGGGGTTTTTTTGTTGATTTTATGAAAACAAATTTTTTAAGAGGGAAATAAAGCTTTTGGAAACCGGTTCACACTATGCAGAGTTTTCCCTTTCTCTCCATTGTACAAATCCCGGGAGGAAAATTGCACACCTCTATGTGAAGAGGATATCCAGAGAAGTCACTATTTTGCATCCTGTACTTGGACCTCGTATGAGCTCACTACCAGCTGACATTTGCAGAGATTGTGAGAAGTCATTCCTCTACTGCATCCTGTGTCTGAAGTTCGTTTGAGGCTTATTGTCTGCCGTGATCTGGTGAGTGCAATCCCTATGGGGAGCTTTCGATACGCTTGTCCGAAGTAACGTGTGAGGAGGATGCACATTTGATGAAAAAATTTCTAAAGAATATTGTGATAGGACATACTGAATTGTATCTATTAGGATATTCTTGCCCTATTGGGAGTTCTGGATTTCCCACTATTGTTTTTAGGACAATAGTGATCCTTATTGATTTCAGTATCAATGAGAGCGCCGCATTAGACAAATTTGTTTGACACTTGTAGGTGGTAAAATTTATATGTCTTTTTAGTATATGCGTTTTTATATATTTTGAATGTGGCAGCTTAGCATAAAAATAGTCACACAGATATATTGGTCTGTGTCATTATAAGGAGATCTAAGGTGTGTACAGAATTGGAACAGGCTCCATAGCGCTGGGTATAAGGAGAACTAGGTTGCGCCTTAGTAAGTTTTCTTTATTTTTTGTTTATATATCTTATAATCTTCTACTCGGGCTGGCAATGGATGTGTTCCAATTTCTGAACAATAGACAAATTGATCTCAACAGTTTGTTTTCAGACAATGAGCCTACAAATTCGGAGGTGAACTATGGTACAATCATATCTGTTTTAGGGAATGTCCTTGAAAAGCAGGTTAGGACCTGGTGGGACATATGTACCATTGAACATTATCTGAAAGCCAATATCATAGTTCGCAGTTTAAGGTGGGAGGTTACACCACAGGATGGTTTAGAGGACACAGAATCCATGGCAGAATGGTTGGGTTTCTTCAATGGGGTTGGGCTAAAGCTGCAGGAGCTGATCCTCCAAAGGAAAAAGAGGAAAATGGCTAAATTAGAGACCAGGATCAGTGATCTGCGGCAGCAGCTGGATCCCATTCGAGACTCCCAGCAGATTATAGATTTTAATAACCGTATTACTAAAAGATTGGAGAAGGTGGATAAAGAAACTCAAAAGAAAAAATTGAAGAAGTTCTTTAGAGATCTGAAAGATTTCAGAACTAATAGTGCCTACACATGGCAGAGCCCAATAGGGACTGCTCCTAATAGTGAAGATATGATGGAAAGTGAAGTCCCTCAAACCCCCATACAGGAAGAACGACCTTCACTATCTATACCTGTAGTCCCTGATCAGAGTAGTGCATTGCCACAACCCCAAACTCAATCAGGGTCTGTTAATAGGGGAAAAAATCCAAATAGTGGTATTAGGGGCAAAGGGGGAAGAGGTAATATGACACATCCTCCATCACAACAGAACAATCATGATAACTATGCAGTTCCAGTTGCTAATAGATATGATCCTTTGTGGGATTATAACACGGGTAATGCTCCTTATACCTCACGTCCTTTTTTAGGAAGGGGCCGAGGAGGACAGAGGAGGGGACAGGGATACCTTCCCTACAGGGGGAGACCTCCACAAACTTATCCTCGACCAATGGCACCACCCTACAGAGATTTAGCATGGGAGGAGCAACAATATTGGGAAAGGAATGCAGGATACCCACAGGATATAAGGAGAAACGACACAGAGGATGCAGAGCAGGGTCCAGGACGCAGAAAAAGAAGGAGGGAAGCAGATTAGGTGGGATTTATAATCTCACTAATATAGTGCTTACGGATAAAGAAAAAAATATTCTCCATCAAGGACTTAAATGTGGCCTGAAAAGGCCCATTAATAAATTTAGTGTTTATGTAGATTTGCATAAATATATGCGGAAATTGAGTATAAAGAAATATTTTCTAAATAAAAATTCTATTCCAGTAGGTACAAATGGTAATGCAGCCATAGCAGTAGATAGTGGTTTAAAAAAACGCTCTCTATTTAATCCCCCAAATAACGCTACACAGCATTTAGAAGTGTTTAAAAATTTGGTGCTACGCGACTTAGAGAAAGTAAGACCGGTTAAGAATGTAAACCCAAGACATATTAAAGAGGGGATTGAATCCCTGGAAGCAAGGAAGGATCTGGTAATCAGACCTGCCGATAAGGGAGGAGGGGTGGTATTATTAACTAAAGACTACTACAACAACCAACTCCTGAATATGTTGGCCGATGAGGACACATACAGGAGGTTGGATAAAGATCCTACTCCTCAGTATTGTCTTGAGCTGGAATCTCTAATAGAGGGAGGTTATCAATCTCATATTCTAACTCCAAAAGAAAAGAGGTTTCTTATACCGAGTAGTAGCCGCATACCCACTATCTACACCCTTCCCAAAATCCATAAGGATCAAAAGAATCCTCCACCCAGACCCATAGTCAATGGGATTGGGTCTGTCACAGCAAGACTTGGACAATACCTTGATAGATTTTTACAAAAAAGTGTGACTGACACCAAAGCCTATCTTCGAGATACAAAAAGTCTGTTACAGTCATTACAAGAGGTCAGTTTGGCAGGGAGAGATGAAGTATTTCTGGTGACATCAGATGTCTCTTCTCTCTATACCATAATACAACACGATGACGCTCTGCTGGCCCTTAATTGGGCATTAAGTAGACGGGAAGATTTACCCCATGGCCAAAAAATATTTTTGAGGAACGCTCTTGATTTTTGTTTGAGCCACAATTATTTTTGGTTCAACAAGTCCTTCTACACCCAGAGGAGAGGCGTTGCTATGGGTGCAAAATTTGCGCCCAGCATCGCCAATCTCTTCATGGGGGAGTGGGAGGACAAATCAGTATTTGACCAGAAAAGGGCAGAGCTATTGTTTTATAGACGCTACATAGATGACCTGTTCCTTATTTGGGCAGGATCAAAAACATCTTTGGAAACTTTTTTAGCGCATCTTAATAATAACAATAACAATATCAAACTGACCAGTCAAGTAAGTAAGGAACAGATTAACTTTCTTGACGTGACTATCTTTAGGGTTAATGATACTCTGCAGACTAAAGTATATTTTAAGGTAACAGACAGGAACAGCTTTTTACCCATCCATAGTGGACATCATCCACTATGGCTGAAGAATGTGCCGAAGGGCCAATTCATGAGGGTAAAACGAAATTGTACCTCAACAGAAGACTTTAGGGAACAGGCTGGGATCCTAAAAGGAAGATTTTTGGAGAAGGGTTATAAATCGCAACATTTGAACACAGTAGTAGAAGAAATGGCTGCCATACCTAGGGCAGAATGCCTGAGAGACAAGCCTCTGGTGGTGGGACGAAGTGTTAACCAAGAGTGGGGTTTTATCACAGACTTCCATTCTCAATATAAAGAGGTGGAGTCGGTGTTCAAAAACCATTGGCACGTTCTTTGTCTGGATAAAACCCTACAAAAACAGCTTCCATCTAACCCGAGATTTGTCTACAGGAAAGCCCAAAACTTTGGAGATTGTATAGTGAAAAAAGTATTAGATCCTCCGAAACGTCCCCCCACTTTTTGGGATAGGGATGGATTTTTCTGTTGCAGGAAATGCAAACCCTGCAGAGATGTGGCCTGTCAAATGAGAGGGATAGAAAGGTTCACGTCCACTTCCAACAACAATGAGTTCCAAATAAAGGAATTCATAACCTGCAACACTACGCATGTAGTTTACGCTTTAAAGTGCCCTTGCGGGCTAATGTACATTGGGAGAACCAAAAGGATGCTTCGAATCAGGATAGCTGAACATATTAATAATATCCTTATTGGTTATAAGGACCACAATGTGTCCCTCCACTTTAAGGTCTTTCATGATAGGGATCCCTCAGGTTTAACCTTTTGGGGGATAGACCACATTAAACCTGCGTGGAGAGGGTCAAATATTGTACGTGAATTATCACAGAGAGAGACTCAGTGGATTTTTCTTACTGATACCCTCTCCCCGAAGGGGTTAAACATAGAATTGGATATAAACTGTTTCATCAGTGATCTGTAGACTATGTTGAATAATACTTATGTTATAGGCCCCTAAACTGCCCATAAAGGGCGGATATTTGAAGTTGTTTTCTATATACATCAGAAAATATACAGATTGGGTGCCCATCATGTAGTATTTGCTGTGATATTACCTATATGTACATAGACCCCTATGTGAATATAGACAGGATCGTGTAAAAAAGAATGATGTGAATATACTAGCTTCTTAGCAGTTAGGAGATTGTTCATTTCATGTGGAAAGTCGTTTGGAGTGTGTATTCCACCCTCTACCGGTCTTTTAGTTAATGACGGTTAGGAGTATAAGTATATGTATGAATTTTTTCATATATATATATATATATATTTTTATAGCTCCCATTGCTATTTATTAAATTAAATTATTTTGATTTATTATTAATTTGGATGTTTTATTTGTAGTGTAATTTTAATATATCAAATCAAATTTACTGCTGTGGATATATGACAGTCTGTGGATCAGAGAACAGATTATTTTTCAGTTAATTAAGCTGTTATATACTGATGAATTATGAGGTTTTATAAATATATGCTTAGTATGTATAATATGTTTTTAAGATTGTAATGATCGCAACTCGATGTGGATGTATGGCAATCCAGCTTATTTTTAAACATATACTATGAATTTATTGAGAGTAAATACGGTCGCCATGCACTTTTAGAATAGTGAGCGGCGATCAGCTTAAGAGTTAATCTGGCTTCATTATTGGCAATATAAATAGAGGTCACGTCACGCCGTAAGACCACGCCCATTGAAAAAGTCGTGATGACGAAACGCGTCTGAGCGTAATTTAGCGTCATACCGGAAGTGACGATTGACGCCTTGCGTTCCAGGGAACTGGCCCGGGAAACCGGAAGTACTGTCCGGCGTTTGGAGGAGCTGTGAGCTAAATATGACAAACAGTAGCTCCACCAGGCCCCTCGACAGTGCACCAACCTTTGCCTGACAAGCATCGAGTTGACGAGCAAAACAGAACGCAGGCTGTACAGGTTAACGGGGTTTTTTTGTTGATTTTATGAAAACAAATTTTTTAAGAGGGAAATAAAGCTTTTGGAAACCGGTTCACACTATGCAGAGTTTTCCCTTTCTCTCCATTGTACAAATCCCGGGAGGAAAATTGCACACCTCTATGTGAAGAGGATATCCAGAGAAGTCACTATTTTGCATCCTGTACTTGGACCTCGTATGAGCTCACTACCAGCTGACATTTGCAGAGATTGTGAGAAGTCATTCCTCTACTGCATCCTGTGTCTGAAGTTCGTTTGAGGCTTATTGTCTGCCGTGATCTGGTGAGTGCAATCCCTATGGGGAGCTTTCGATACGCTTGTCCGAAGTAACGTGTGAGGAGGATGCACATTTGATGAAAAAATTTCTAAAGAATATTGTGATAGGACATACTGAATTGTATCTATTAGGATATTCTTGCCCTATTGGGAGTTCTGGATTTCCCACTATTGTTTTTAGGACAATAGTGATCCTTATTGATTTCAGTATCAATGAGAGCGCCGCATTAGACAAATTTGTTTGACACTTGTAGGTGGTAAAATTTATATGTCTTTTTAGTATATGCGTTTTTATATATTTTGAATGTGGCAGCTTAGCATAAAAATAGTCACACAGATATATTGGTCTGTGTCATTATAAGGAGATCTAAGGTGTGTACAGAATTGGAACAGGCTCCATAGCGCTGGGTATAAGGAGAACTAGGTTGCGCCTTAGTAAGTTTTCTTTATTTTTTGTTTATATATCTTATAATCTTCTACTCGGGCTGGCAATGGATGTGTTCCAATTTCTGAACAATAGACAAATTGATCTCAACAGTTTGTTTTCAGACAATGAGCCTACAAATTCGGAGGTGAACTATGGTACAATCATATCTGTTTTAGGGAATGTCCTTGAAAAGCAGGTTAGGACCTGGTGGGACATATGTACCATTGAACATTATCTGAAAGCCAATATCATAGTTCGCAGTTTAAGGTGGGAGGTTACACCACAGGATGGTTTAGAGGACACAGAATCCATGGCAGAATGGTTGGGTTTCTTCAATGGGGTTGGGCTAAAGCTGCAGGAGCTGATCCTCCAAAGGAAAAAGAGGAAAATGGCTAAATTAGAGACCAGGATCAGTGATCTGCGGCAGCAGCTGGATCCCATTCGAGACTCCCAGCAGATTATAGATTTTAATAACCGTATTACTAAAAGATTGGAGAAGGTGGATAAAGAAACTCAAAAGAAAAAATTGAAGAAGTTCTTTAGAGATCTGAAAGATTTCAGAACTAATAGTGCCTACACATGGCAGAGCCCAATAGGGACTGCTCCTAATAGTGAAGATATGATGGAAAGTGAAGTCCCTCAAACCCCCATACAGGAAGAACGACCTTCACTATCTATACCTGTAGTCCCTGATCAGAGTAGTGCATTGCCACAACCCCAAACTCAATCAGGGTCTGTTAATAGGGGAAAAAATCCAAATAGTGGTATTAGGGGCAAAGGGGGAAGAGGTAATATGACACATCCTCCATCACAACAGAACAATCATGATAACTATGCAGTTCCAGTTGCTAATAGATATGATCCTTTGTGGGATTATAACACGGGTAATGCTCCTTATACCTCACGTCCTTTTTTAGGAAGGGGCCGAGGAGGACAGAGGAGGGGACGGGGATACCTTCCCTACAGGGGGAGACCTCCACAAACTTATCCTCGACCAATGGCACCACCCTACAGAGATTTAGCATGGGAGGAGCAACAATATTGGGAAAGGAATGCAGGATACCCACAGGATATAAGGAGAAATGACACAGAGGATGCAGAGCAGGGTCCAGGACGCAGAAAAAGAAGGAGGGAAGCAGATTAGGTGGGATTTATAATCTCACTAATATAGTGCTTACGGATAAAGAAAAAAATATTCTCCATCAAGGACTTAAATGTGGCCTGAAAAGGCCCATTAATAAATTTAGTGTTTATGTAGATTTGCATAAATATATGCGGAAATTGAGTATAAAGAAATATTTTCTAAATAAAAATTCTATTCCAGTAGGTACAAATGGTAATGCAGCCATAGCAGTAGATAGTGGTTTAAAAAAACGCTCTCTATTTAATCCCCCAAATAACGCTACACAGCATTTAGAAGTGTTTAAAAATTTGGTGCTACGCGACTTAGAGAAAGTAAGACCGGTTAAGAATGTAAACCCAAGACATATTAAAGAGGGGATTGAATCCCTGGAAGCAAGGAAGGATCTGGTAATCAGACCTGCCGATAAGGGAGGAGGGGTGGTATTATTAACTAAAGACTACTACAACAACCAACTCCTGAATATGTTGGCCGATGAGGACACATACAGGAGGTTGGATAAAGATCCTACTCCTCAGTATTGTCTTGAGCTGGAATCTCTAATAGAGGGAGGTTATCAATCTCATATTCTAACTCCAAAAGAAAAGAGGTTTCTTATACCGAGTAGTAGCCGCATACCCACTATCTACACCCTTCCCAAAATCCATAAGGATCAAAAGAATCCTCCACCCAGACCCATAGTCAATGGGATTGGGTCTGTCACAGCAAGACTTGGACAATACCTTGATAGATTTTTACAAAAAAGTGTGACTGACACCAAAGCCTATCTTCGAGATACAAAAAGTCTGTTACAGTCATTACAAGAGGTCAGTTTGGCAGGGAGAGATGAAGTATTTCTGGTGACATCAGATGTCTCTTCTCTCTATACCATAATACAACACGATGACGCTCTGCTGGCCCTTAATTGGGCATTAAGTAGACGGGAAGATTTACCCCATGGCCAAAAAATATTTTTGAGGAACGCTCTTGATTTTTGTTTGAGCCACAATTATTTTTGGTTCAACAAGTCCTTCTACACCCAGAGGAGAGGCGTTGCTATGGGTGCAAAATTTGCGCCCAGCATCGCCAATCTCTTCATGGGGGAGTGGGAGGACAAATCAGTATTTGACCAGAAAAGGGCAGAGCTATTGTTTTATAGACGCTACATAGATGACCTGTTCCTTATTTGGGCAGGATCAAAAACATCTTTGGAAACTTTTTTAGCGCATCTTAATAATAACAATAACAATATCAAACTGACCAGTCAAGTAAGTAAGGAACAGATTAACTTTCTTGACGTGACTATCTTTAGGGTTAATGATACTCTGCAGACTAAAGTATATTTTAAGGTAACAGACAGGAACAGCTTTTTACCCATCCATAGTGGACATCATCCACTATGGCTGAAGAATGTGCCGAAGGGCCAATTCATGAGGGTAAAACGAAATTGTACCTCAACAGAAGACTTTAGGGAACAGGCTGGGATCCTAAAAGGAAGATTTTTGGAGAAGGGTTATAAATCGCAACATTTGAACACAGTAGTAGAAGAAATGGCTGCCATACCTAGGGCAGAATGCCTGAGAGACAAGCCTCTGGTGGTGGGACGAAGTGTTAACCAAGAGTGGGGTTTTATCACAGACTTCCATTCTCAATATAAAGAGGTGGAGTCGGTGTTCAAAAACCATTGGCACGTTCTTTGTCTGGATAAAACCCTACAAAAACAGCTTCCATCTAACCCGAGATTTGTCTACAGGAAAGCCCAAAACTTTGGAGATTGTATAGTGAAAAAAGTATTAGATCCTCCGAAACGTCCCCCCACTTTTTGGGATAGGGATGGATTTTTCTGTTGCAGGAAATGCAAACCCTGCAGAGATGTGGCCTGTCAAATGAGAGGGATAGAAAGGTTCACGTCCACTTCCAACAACAATGAGTTCCAAATAAAGGAATTCATAACCTGCAACACTACGCATGTAGTTTACGCTTTAAAGTGCCCTTGCGGGCTAATGTACATTGGGAGAACCAAAAGGATGCTTTGAATCAGGATAGCTGAACATATTAATAATATCCTTATTGGTTATAAGGACCACAATGTGTCCCTCCACTTTAAGGTCTTTCATGATAGGGATCCCTCAGGTTTAACCTTTTGGGGGATAGACCACATTAAACCTGCGTGGAGAGGGTCAAATATTGTACGTGAATTATCACAGAGAGAGACTCAGTGGATTTTTCTTACTGATAACCTCTCCCCGAAGGGGTTAAACATAGAATTGGATATAAACTGTTTCATCAGTGATCTGTAGACTATGTTGAATAATACTTATGTTATAGGCCCCTAAACTGCCCATAAAGGGCGGATATTTGAAGTTGTTTTCTATATACATCAGAAAATATACAGATTGGGTGCCCATCATGTAGTATTTGCTGTGATATTACCTATATGTACATAGACCCCTATGTGAATATAGACAGGATCGTGTAAAAAAGAATGATGTGAATATACTAGCTTCTTAGCAGTTAGGAGATTGTTCATTTCATGTGGAAAGTCGTTTGGAGTGTGTATTCCACCCTCTACCGGTCTTTTAGTTAATGACGGTTAGGAGTATAAGTATATGTATGAATTTTTTCATATATATATATATATATATTTTTATAGCTCCCATTGCTATTTATTAAATTAAATTATTTTGATTTATTATTAATTTGGATGTTTTATTTGTAGTGTAATTTTAATATATCAAATCAAATTTACTGCTGTGGATATATGACAGTCTGTGGATCAGAGAACAGATTATTTTTCAGTTAATTAAGCTGTTATATACTGATGAATTATGAGGTTTTATAAATATATGCTTAGTATGTATAATATGTTTTTAAGATTGTAATGATCGCAACTCGATGTGGATGTATGGCAATCCAGCTTATTTTTAAACATATACTATGAATTTATTGAGAGTAAATACGGTCGCCATGCACTTTTAGAATAGTGAGCGGCGATCAGCTTAAGAGTTAATCTGGCTTCATTATTGGCAATATAAATAGAGGTCACGTCACGCCGTAAGACCACGCCCATTGAAAAAGTCGTGATGACGAAACGCGTCTGAGCGTAATTTAGCGTCATACCGGAAGTGACGATTGACGCCTTGCGTTCCAGGGAACTGGCCCGGGAAACCGGAAGTACTGTCCGGCGTTTGGAGGAGCTGTGAGCTAAATATGACAAACAGTAGCTCCACCAGGCCCCTCGACAGTGCACCAACCTTTGCCTGACAAGCATCGAGTTGACGAGCAAAACGGAACGCAGGCTGTACAGGTTAACGGGGTTTTTTTGTTGATTTTATGAAAACAAATTTTTTAAGAGGGAAATAAAGCTTTTGGAAACCGGTTCACACTATGCAGAGTTTTCACTTTCTCTCCATTGTACAAATCCCGGGAGGAAAATTGCACACCTCTATGTGAAGAGGATATCCAGAGAAGTCACTATTTTGCATCCTGTACTTGGACCTCGTATGAGCTCACTACCAGCTGACATTTGCAGAGATTGTGAGAAGTCATTCCTCTACTGCATCCTGTGTCTGAAGTTCGTTTGAGGCTTATTGTCTGCCGTGATCTGGTGAGTGCAATCCCTATGGGGAGCTTTCGATACGCTTGTCCGAAGTAACGTGTGAGGAGGATGCACATTTGATGAAAAAATTTCTAAAGAATATTGTGATAGGACATACTGAATTGTATCTATTAGGATATTCTTGCCCTATTGGGAGTTCTGGATTTCCCACTATTGTTTTTAGGACAATAGTGATCCTTATTGATTTCAGTATCAATGAGAGCGCCGCATTAGACAAATTTGTTTGACACTTGTAGGTGGTAAAATTTATATGTCTTTTTAGTATATGGGTGTCTAAAGTATGCCTGTGAAGTGCCACGTGTTTCCCGTGTTTAGAACTGTCCCTGCACAAAATGACATTTGTAAAGGAAAAAAAACCATTTAAACTGCTTGCGGCTTTAATGTCATGTCTTGTCCTGGCAATATGGATGAAAATCTTTGAGAAAAATGTCATGGCTACCCCAGCCCATTACCAGACCCTTTGGGTCCTGTATGGATATTAAGGGGAACCCTGCACCCAAAATAAAACCCTATACCTAAAACCCTATATACTCTGAACAGCAGTATACAGGCGGTACAAACAAGACAGGGACTGTATGTTTGTTCTTAAGTAGAATCTGTTTGTAATTTGGAACAGGTACATTTTTAAGTGTAGCTGCAGCCAAAAAAATCTATTTTCAAGCTTTTTGGAGAACATAGGGATAGGTAATCACCCCTGTAACATTTGTTTTTCTGTCTGTGCAGTGTGCACCTGTTCAGAAGATTTCACCTCACTTTCCGTCCCAATGACAAATGTTTTTGGAAAAGTGGTTTTTTTATTGAAACAAGGATTGGTGATAAAGCATCAGTGGAGAGGAGACACCTTTTTCCCATATTAACTCTTACAGGAGAGAATTTCCCTTCCTAGGGGTAGATTTCCTCTCACTTCCTGTGGTCTCCTTCCGTTTGCAAGTAGGAGTCGTTTGTAAGTTGGATGTTTGAAAGTAGGGGCCTGCCGTATATACTCTGCAGAAATTTGCCCCTTAGATGTTGGTGTTGCCACAACACTGTGAGCCCTCACAGTTACTCTTGGTGGGCGCTGGAACGCCCTGCTGTGAACTATTATATCAGGAATTGTAATTACATGCCATTGTTGAACAGTGGTAGGAAAAATTGGGCCTTTGGTGGTGGTGCTGGTGCTACAACACTGTAAGCCCTCACAGTTACTCTTGGTGGGCGCATGAATGGGCCCTGCTGTGAATTATTAGATCAAGAATTGTAATTGCATGCCCCTGTTGAACAGGGGCTGAAAAATTGGGCCTTTGGTGGTGGTGGTGTTGCCACAACACTGTAAGCCCTCACAGATACTGTACTTGGAGCACAGCAATGAGCCCTGTTGCAAAGTATTGCATCAAAAATTGTAATTACACGCCCCTGTTAAACAGGGGCTGAAAAATTGGGCCTTAGGCACTGGTGCTGGTGCCACAACACTGCAACCCCTCACAGATACTGTACTTGGAGCACAGCAATGAGCCCTGTTGCAAAGTATTGCATCAAAA
The DNA here is from genome assembly GCA_029206835.1 of Rana muscosa. NCBI lineage: Eukaryota > Metazoa > Chordata > Amphibia > Anura > Ranidae > Rana > Rana muscosa. The sequence goes on along the minus strand of CM055116.1, from coordinate 783,034,692 downwards.
ATTGTAATTACACGCCCCTGTTAAACAGGGGCTGAAAAATTGGGCCTTAGGCACTGGTGCCACAACACTGCAACCCCTCACAGATACTGTACTTGGAGCACAGCAATGAGTCCTGTTGCAAAGTATTGCATCAAAAATTGCAATTACACGCCCCTGTTAAACAGGGGCTGAAAAATTGGGCCTTAGGCACTGGTGCTGGTGCCACAACACTGCAACCCCTCACAGATACTGTACTTGGAGCACAGCAATGAGCCCTGTTGCAAAGTATTGCATCAAAAATTGTAATTACACGCCCCTGTTAAACAGGGGCTGAAAAATTGGGCCTTAGGCACTGGTGCTGGTGCCACAACACTGCAACGTCTCCCAGATACTCTAGTTGGAGTTCAGGAATAAGCCCTGCTGAAAAGCATTGCATAAAAAATTGTAATTACATGCCCCTGTTAAACACCCAGAAACAAAAATGTTCTTCCAAGCTATCATCAGGATCATTGAGGAGGAAGAGGATAATCAGTCAACATAACAGGACAGTCACTCAGCATCAGCATAGGCAGTCTTGAAGGGATGTGACATTTCAAAATAAATTATTCTGTTACATCAGCTTCAGGTGCCTGGTAGCTGGTGGTGATCCAAGACTGATTCATCTTTATGAAGCTCAGTCGATCAACCGAGTCGGTGGACAGGAGTACCCTGTGATCGGTGAGAAAGCCTCCAGCAGCGCTGAATGTGCGTTCCGAAAGAACGCTGGATGCAGGACAGGCCAGTAGCTCAATTGCATACTGTGCAAGCTCTGGCCAGTGATCCATCCTCAAGACCCAGTAACCCAGAGGATTTTCGGTGGGAAAGGTGTCCAAGTCTGACCTTGCCCCTAGGTATTCCTACACCATGTATATCAGACGCTGGCGATGGTTGCTGGAACCGATCATACCTTGGGGCTGCGGACTAAAAAATTGTCACCTTCTCCACCGCTCCTTCTGCTACTGACCGAAGCCTCAGCAACTCGTTGTCCAGGACCAGGAGTTTGTAACCTCCCAGTCTCTGGGAACGCGTTGCACAGACCTTTCTGCAAGGCCTCCCGGAGATGTCTCATCCTCTGCTCCCTCTGCGACGACAACCTTACCCTTGTACCGTGGATCAAGGAGAGTGGCCAGCCAGTAATAGTCCCTTTCCTTGATCCGAAGAATACGAGGATCCTCCTGCAGACTTTGCAGGATCAGGGAGGCCATGCAGCGTAGGTTAGCTGAGGCATTCGGTCCGGAGTCCTCTGGATCACTAAGGACGACATGATCCGCAGCCACCTCCTCCCAGCCACGTACAAGTCCACGGGTTTCTTGGGACTGTAAATCATCCCTAAAAGACTGCTGCTGTTGATGCTGAGTGCCAGGCTCCACCTCCATGCTGACACATTCCTCCTCCTCCTCCTCCTCCTCGTCCTCTTCCTGTGTGATGGGTGAGACAGAAGGAACACTGTCTGGGTAAAGGGGGCCTTGAGAGGCAAGAAAGTCCTCCTCTTCCTGCCTCTGTTCTGCCTCAAGTGCCCTGTCCATTATTCCACGCAGCGTATGCTCCAACAGGTGGACAAGAGGTACAGTGTCACTGATGCATGCACTGTCACTGTTCACCATCCTCGTGGCCTCCTGAAATGGTGCCAGGACAGTGCATGCATCCCTAATCATGCCCCACTGGCGTGGGGAAAGAAACCCGAGCTCCCCTGACCCTGTCCTGGTGCCGTAGTCACACAGGTACTCATTGATCGCCCTCTGCTGCGTGTGCAGCCGCTGCAGCATGGCCAACGTTGAGTTCCACCTGGTGGGCATGTCACATATAAGGCGGTTCTTGGGCAGGTTCAACTCCTATGGCAGCTCAGCCAGCCGAGCACTGGCATTATATGACCAGCGGAAATGCACACAGACTTTCCTGGCCTGCCTCAGGACATCCTGTAAGCCCGGGTACCTGCCCAAGAACCGCTGCACCACCAGGTTAAGGACGTGAGCCACACAGGGCACATGGGTCAGTTGTCCCTGTCGGAGGGCGGAGAGGAGGTTGGTGCCATTGTCGCAAACCACCATTCCTGGCTTAAGCTGGCGTGGTGTCAACCACCTCTCGGCCTGCCCCTGCAGAGCTGGCAGAACCTCTGCCCCAGTGTGGCTCCTGTCCCCCAAACACACCAGCGCAAGCACGGCATGGCATCTTTTTGCCTGCGTACTTGCGTAGCCCCTTGAACGCCTACGGAGCACAGCTGGTTCCGAGGACAAAGCACAGGAAGAGGCCATGGAGGAAGAAGAAGAGGAGGGGGTGGAGGAGAGAGGTGTGTCACAACCAGTAGTAGCATTTTGGAGGCGTGGCGGCGGAACAACCTCCAACACTACTGCACCTTATCCTGCATCCTTCCCAGCTGCCAAAAGAGTGACCCAATGGGCCGTGAAAGAAAGGTAAGGTCCCTGTCCATGCCTGCTGGACCATGAGTCAGCGGTAATATGCACCTTACCACTGACCGCCCTGTCCAGCGAGGCATGGACATTGCCTTCCACATGCCGGTAGAGAGCCGGAATCGCCTTCCGTGAGAAAAAGTGGCGTTTGGGAACCTGCCACTGAGAAACCGCACATTGCACAAACTCACGGAAGGGGGCCGAGTCTACCAACTGAAAAGGCAGCAGTTGAAGTGCTAGCAATTTAGCCAAGCTAGCATTCAACCGCTGGGCATGTGGATGGCTGGGAGTGAACTTCTTTCGACGGTCCAGCAGCTGGGGCAGGAAAATTTGCCTGCTACAATCGGACGTCGGTGTACTGCTAGCAGAGTGCCCGCAAGTACTTGGCTGTGACACACCTAATTCTACACCTTCATTCCTCTCAGTGCAGGTTTCAGAGAGGACTGAAGGTATAGTGGGGTTGGAGATCCCAGCTGATGAGGAGCAAGGAGAGGTCCGCTTTGTTCTTTGGTGTGGGTCTTTAAGGTACGCTTGCCAACGAGCTGCATGGCAGGTAAACATATGTCTGGTCAAGCATGTGGTGCCCAAGCGGCTGATGTTTTGGCCACGCGAGATACGCTTGAGACATATGTTGCAAATAGCAGCGGTGCGATCTGATGCACTCGACTCAAGAAAGACCCACACCAAAGAACTTTTGGAATAACGCGCAGAGGCAGCGCCCTGCACAGGCGGAGCTCTGCGGTGTGATTCAGTCGGTGTGCTGCCCTTACGCTGGCCCCCGGACGGCATCCTGCCTCGTTGGAGATGTGCCTCCTCCTCATCCTCCTCCTCCTCCTCTCTCCTATCAGGCACCCACGTGGAGTCAGTGACCTCATCATCCTCTCCCTCTTGATCACTGGAGAAAACCTGGCAGTATGCTGCAGCTGCTGGAACATGACTGTCAGATTGCTGTCCTTCTTGAGCATCCCCTCTCTCTGTACTCACGCTACTGCCTTCCTCTAGCTTGGTATCATCATCAGACCCTTCAAAACGCTGGGCATCCTCCTGGAGCATGTACCCAACACTGTGCTCAAACAGTTCGGGGGACTCCTCAGGAGGACATGGTGGGTCTAGGGAAGGAGTGACTGATGATGACATTGATACGAGGGAAGAGGATGCATTGGCAGCTGCTTTGCCAGTACCCTGAGCCTGGGTGAGAGAGGATAAGGAGGATGAGGAGGGCTTGGTCATCCACTCTACCAAGTCTTCGGCATGATAGGGCTCAACATGTCCAGCTGCCGAAAATAAGGACAAGCGTGTCCCATGGCCACGTGCTGATGACAATGCACCGCGTCCACGACCAGCACTGTTGCCCCCAGACACAGAGCCTGCTTGCCCTCTTTTATTGGCTCGTGACTGTCTGCCTCTCCTTGTTGGCCTTCCAGACATTCTAATGGCCTGCAGGGAGATGGGAAAACCAGCAATACGGGGAGCTTCAGGTGTATACTGCAGGTGTCTGTGTTACACAACAGAACAACACCACGAGCAATAATGGGTAGCGTATACTGTGCAGGAGGCGCCTACACCCACTGTAACTGCTTGCAGATGCCTGTCTGTGTTACACAACAGAACAACACCACGAGCAATAAGGGGTAGCGTATACTGTGCAGGAGGCACCTACACCCACTGTAACTGCTTGCAGATGCCTGTCTGTGTTAAACAACAGAACAACACCACGAGCAATAAGGGGTAGCTTCAGGTGTATACTGTGCAGGAGGCACCTACACCCACTGTAACTACTTGCAGATGCCTGTCTGTGTTACACAACAGAACAACACCACGAGCAATAAGGGGTAGCGTATACTGTGCAGGAGGCACCTACACCCACTGTAACTGCTTGCAGATGCCTGTCTGTGTTAAACAACAGAACAACACCACGAGCAATAAGGGGTAGCGTATACTGTGCAGGAGGCACCTACACCCACTGTAACTGCTTGCAGATGCCTATCTGTGCTACACAACAGAACAACACCACGAGCAATAAGGGGTTGCTTCAGGTGTATACTGTGCAGGAGGCACCTACACCCACTGTAACTGCTTGCAGATGCCTGTCTGTGTTACACAACAGAACAACACCACGAGCAATAAGGGGTAGCGTATACTGTGCAGGAGGCACCTACACCCACTGTAACCGCTTGCAGATGCCTGTCTGTGTTAAACAACAGAACAACACCACGAGCAATAAGGGGTAGCGTATACTGTGCAGGAGGCACCTACACCCACTGTAACTGCTTGCAGATGCCTAATGGTGTTACACAACAGAACAACACCACGAGCAATAAGGGGTAGCTTCAGGTGTATACTGTGCAGGAGGCACCTACACCCACTGTAACTACTTGCAGATGCCTATCTGTGTTACACAACAGAACAACACTACGAGCAATAAGGGGTAGCGTATACTGTGCAGGAGGCACCTACACCCACTGTAACTGCTTGCAGATGCCTATCTGTGTTACACAACAGAACAACACCACGAGCAATAATGGGTAGCTTCAGGTGTATACTGTGCAGTAGGCACCTAAAAAATAAGGACAAGCGTGTCCCATGGCCACGTGCTGATGACAATGCACCGCGTCCACGACCAGCACTGTTGCCCCCAGACACAGAGCCTGCTTGCCCTCTTTTATTGGCTCGTGACTGTCTGCCTCTCCTTGTTGGCCTTCCAGACATTCTAATGGCCTGCAGGGAGATGGGAAAACCAGCAATACGGGGAGCTTCAGGTGTATATTGTGCAGGAGGCACCTACACCCACTGTAACTGCTTGCAGATGCCTGTCTGTGTTACACAACAGAACAACACCACGAGCAATAAGGGGTAGCGTATACTGTGCAGGAGGCACCTACACCCACTGTAACTGCTTGCAGATGCCTGTCTGTGTTACACAACAGAACAACACCGCGAGCAATAAGGGGTAGCGTATACTGTGCAGGAGGCACCTACACCCACTGTAACTGCTTTCAGATGCCTGTCTGTGTTACACAACAGAACAACACCACGAGCAATAAGGGGTAGCATATACTGTGCAGGAGGCACCTACACCCACTGTAACTGCTTGCAGATGCCTGTCTGTGTTAAACAACAGAACAACACCATGAGCAATAAGGGGTAGCTTCAGGTGTATACTGTGCAGGAGGCACCTACACCCACTGTAACTACTTGCAGATGCCTATCTGTGTTACACAACAGAACAACACTACGAGCAATAAGGGGTAGCGTATACTGTGCAGGAGGCACCTACACCCACTGTAACTGCTTGCAGATGCCTATCTGTGTTACACAACAGAACAACACCACAAGCAATAAGGGGTAGCTTCAGGTGTATACTGTGCAGTAGGCACCTACACCCACTGTAACTGCTTGCAGATGCCTGTCTGTGTTACACAACAGAACAACACCACGAGCAATAATGGGTAGCGTATACTGTGCAGGAGGCGCCTACACCCACTGTAACTGCTTGCAGATGCCTGTCTGTGTTACACAACAGAACAACACCACGAGCAATAAGGGGTAGCGTATACTGTGCAGGAGGCACCTACACCCACTGTAACTGCTTGCAGATGCCTGTCTGTGTTAAACAACAGAACAACACCACGAGCAATAAGGGGTAACTTTCCGGTGTATACTGTGCAGGAGGCACCTACACCCACTGTAACTACTTGCAGATGCCTGTCTGTGTTACACAACAGAACAACACCACGAGCAATAAGGGTTAGCGTATACTGTGCAGGAGGCACCTACACCCACTGTAACTGCTTGCAGATGCCTGTCTGTGTTACACAACAGAACAACACCACGAGCAATAAGGGGTAGCGTATACTGTGCAGGAGGCACCTACACCCACTGTAACTGCTTGCAGATGCCTATCTGTGCTACACAACAGAACAACACCACGAGCAATAAGGGGTAGCTTCAGGTGTATACTGTGCACGAGGCACCTACACCCACTGTAACTGCTTGCAGATGCCTGTCTGTGTTACACAACAGAACAACACCACGAGCAATAAGGGGTAGCGTATACTGTGCAGGAGGCACCTACACCCACTGTAACCGCTTGCAGATGCCTGTCTGTGTTAAACAACAGAACAACACCACGAGCAATAAGGGGTAGCGTATACTGGGCAGGAGGCACCTACACCCACTGTAACTGCTTGCAGATGCCTAATGGTGTTACACAACAGAACAACACCACGAGCAATAAGGGGTAGCTTCAGGTGTATACTGTGCAGGAGGCACCTACACCCATTGTAACTGCTTGCAGATGCCTGTCTGTGTTACACAACAGAACAACACCACGAGCAATAAGGGGTAGCGTATACTGTGCAGGAGGCGCCTACACCCACTGTAACTGCTTGCAGATGCCTGTCTGTGTTACACAACAGAACAACGCCATGAGCAATAAGGGGTAGCGTATACTGTGCAGGAGGCACCTACACCCACTGTAACTGCTTGCAGATGCCTGTCTGTGTTACACAACAGAACAACACAACAAGCAATAAGGGGTAGCTTCAGGTGTATACTGTGCAGGAGGTTTAGCAAAGAATAACACTGACACTGTCCCTGTCTAGCCTTCTCTCTCCCTGCACGCCAACACACTGTAAACGCACAAGGTTTAGCAAAGAATATCACTGACACTGTCCCTGCCTATCCTTCTCTCTCCCTGCACGCCAATAGACTGTAAATGCACAAGGTTTATCAAAGAATATCACTGACACTGTCCCTGCCTATCCTTCTCTCTCCCTGCACGCCAACACACTGTAAATGCACAAGGTTTATCAAAGATATCACTGACACTGTCCCTGCCTATCCTTCTCTCTCCCTGTACGCCAACACACTACACAAGGCCGCCGCGCTGGCGGCCTTTTATAGTGTGGGGCGTGTACTTAACCCCCCTGAGCTATAATTGGCCACAGGCATCCTGCCTGTGGCCAATTATGGCTCTCCTCGCTGCCGGCGCTGTGATTGGCCAAGCATGCGGGGTCACAGTGCATGCTTGGCCAATCACAGCGCCGGCAAATGCACTGCGATGGTGCAGTATATTGTGGGCCGTTCGTGTCACACGAATTTGGCACGAACGGCCCACAAAGTTCTGGTTTCGCCGAACAGGCGATTTTCGAGTCGAACATGCTTTCGACTCGAACACCGAGCTCATCCCTAGTAACCACATACATTGGTTTGTTGATACTAAAACTGGTGTGGTGGCAAACAGAAACACTGTTGATAGTGTACACTGGTCTGGTGACACTGGGACTAGTGTGGTGGTAATCAGGAACACTGTTGCTGACTGTACTGATCTGGCGACACTGTGACTGGTGCAGTGGGGATTGGGGAAACTGACTGACTGCACCATTATGGTGACACTGGGACTGGTGTGATGGTGATCAGAGACACCGTGACTGTCTGCACTGGTCTAGCGACATTGTACTGCTGTAGCAAGGAACAGAGACAGTGGCTGGGTACACTGACATACAGTTATATCAGAGCAGCCAACGCAGTACAATGTCACCATACTGACACTGAACTGTTCTGGTGACAGTCTGTTAAAAAAATATCACAGTCATCAGAGCAGTGTATTGTCACTAGGGTGACATTGTATTGCTGTGGTTACTGATCACATTCATCTAGGTTGCACACAAGCAGTGAATGTATGATACATATATATATATATATATATATATATATATATTGTGACAGCAGGAAGGTAAAGTCACCTGGTTGCATCCAGGGGGGTAGGTATATTTCTCCCAGATTCAGGCTTTATGCCGACTTATACAACTAGGGAGAGAGTTGATGAAGCCCAGCTGAGGCTAGTGGGCTCATGGATGATTCATACCTCTAGGGAGAGTGCTGGGCGTCGTGCAGGCAGGGAGTTGATGAGACCAGCTGAAGCTTGTCAGCTCGTTTAAGGCCTCTATAAAAACTCCCAGCTTCATTAGGTGTTTGCTCATGCCTGGAACCAGACCTGTGTGGACTGTCTAGGGAGAGTGAACCCCTGTGCGGTGAGACAAAGCCTGTGTGGCTATTTGTTTGGACATTTACTAAACCAGGGACTTAGGGACTAGGACAGCACCAGGCTGATCCCAGTTGTTAGTTAGGGAAACCTGCATGTTTAGTCAGAGGTCAAGCTGACCAGGATTTATTTTGTTTATGTTTCTTTTTGCTTTGCTGTGTTTTTGTCACTGTAAATAGAGAAATAAACCGCACCTTTTGATCTTGAAAACCACAACCTCCGTCTGCTGGGCCTGTTTTTGTGTGGGGAGCCCAACCAGGGGGTCACACACACCCGCTACCGAGTTAACCCCCTCACAGTTGGTGGAGAATGCGGGCAGTTTTTTTTTAAGCCAGCATGGAGGAGATACTGAAACAGCTGGCTCTAGCAAATGCCAATCAACAGCAGACAAATGCAGGTTTGCAAAAGAGCTTCGCAGCCCAGCAACGAGCCCAGCAGCAATCTGAGGCCCGCTTCATAGACCTGTTGCAGAAGCAAGAGCAGAGACTACAACAACAGATGGAAGCAGTAATGCAGCAACGTCCGCAGACCAGTGAGGAAAGCCGTCCCACTAATACTGCATCCTTTGGGGTGAGTCGTTTATTGACAAAAATGACTGGAGAGGATGATCCAGAGGTATTTTTGACCACATTTGAAAGGACTGCTGAAAGAGAAAAGTGGCCTGAGGAGCAGTGGGCTGGACTGGTGGCTCCTCTGTTAACTGGTGAATCGCAGAAAGCTTACTATGACCTAGAGCCTGACCAAGCAAAAGACTATGGGATGCTAAAAGCTGAAATATTGGCAAGGCTGGGTGTCACCCTGGCTGTCCGGGCTCAGCGTGTGCATAACTGGACTTTCCAGCTTGGAAAACCCCCCAGGTCTCAAACGTATGATCTCATTCACCTGAGCAGGAAGTGGCTACAGCCAGAGACTTTGTCCGCACCGGAGATTGTGGAACGTGTTGTGATGGATCGTTTCTTGAGAGCGCTTCCTACCGCCATTCAAAAGTGGGTAAGCCATGGAGACCCAGAAACGGCCGGTAAACTTGTGGATCGTGTAGAGAGATACTTGGCTGCAGAGAACCTGACGGCCTCTTCCAGAGACTCTCGGACTTTCCACCCTAAGACCAGACCATCCCCAGGGGCGGATAAGATGATTCCAAGGGGTGAGGGTGGAGAGAGTGAGAGGGTGGGAGCTCTGCCCAGGGTTTGGCGAGAACAGCCTGGGAAGTCGGGGGCTCAAGAGGCAGCCAAAAGGATTGTTTGCTACCGCTGCCGGCAAACGGGACATATTGCAGCAAATTGCCCGGTTGTGGAGGAACCCATGCAATGTGACTTTCTGACGGACAGACGTCAGTCGCTGTGTGCGACAGTCGCATGCACTGCCATTCGGGGAACTGAGAAACATTTATGCAAAATGTGTATTAATGGTAGAAATGTTGTGGTATTACTGGATTCAGGTAGCCTTGTGACCCTGATAAAGGCTGAATTAGTTAAAACAGAGGTCTCTGGGAATAGCAAGGTAGCTGTTATTTGTGTGCATGGGGACACCCGAGAGTATCCAGTGACTACAGTGTGTTTCAAGACCCCCAAAGGTACCCTCTCTCATCCAGTGGGGTTAGTATCTCAATTACCGCATGATGCCATTGTGGGAAGGGATTTTCTGAAGTTCTGGGAACTGTGGGATGATCCTGAGCCCCCCACTGGTGCCCCTATGTACCAGGAAGGTGATAGCCAGAACTCCTCTGAGAGTGGTGAGGACTCTCCAGAATTTCCCTTGTCAGTATTGGCAGGCGAGACTCAAGAAACTGGAGAGGAGCCCACCTCCTCAGACGAAAACCTACCGTCTGTGGAGTTTTCTGATCTTGAGGTTCACAGGGAAAATTTTGCCACAGAACAGTTAAAAGACCCCGCCCTAATAAAGGCACGGGAAAACGTAGTGGAAATAGATGGCGAGTTAGTGAACCCAGATAATACCTGCACTTACCCATACTTCAGCGTAGAGAAGGACCTACTGTATCGGGTGGCAAAAAGGGCAGAAGAAACCGTTGAGCAGCTTGTGGTGCCCAAACCTTACAGGAAGTTGGTGTTGGAGTTGGCCCATGGGCACATTCTTGGAGGTCATCTGGGGACAGAGAAAACCCGAAAGAGGGTATTACAGAGATTCTATTGGCCTGGGGTGATGAAGGACATAGAAAATTATTGTTCCTCCTGCCCTGTGTGTCAGAGGTCGGCCCCGATGCCACATTTCCGTAGCCCGCTGGTCCCTCTACCCATCATTGAGGTCCCGTTTGAGAGGATCGCAATGGATTTGGTAGGTCCTATAATCAAGTCCGCTAGGGGGCACCAGTACATATTAGTTATAATGGACTATGCCACCCGTTATCCAGAAGCGATCCCTCTCCGAAATACCTCGGCCAAAACCATAGCCAAAGAGCTATCTCTTGTTTTTAGCCGGGTGGGTATTTGTAAAGAACTGCTTACGGACCAAGGTACACCCTTTATGTCCCGGGTTATGAAAGAGCTGTGTAAATTGTTCAAAGTGACGCAATTGCGTACGTCTGTGTATCACCCCCAAACCGATGGGCTGGTTGAAAGATTCAACAAAACCCTAAAACAAATGTTGAAGAAAGTGGTGGATAGAGATGGAAAGGATTGGGACTGTCTACTTCCTTATTTGATGTTTGCTATTAGGGAGGTGCCCCAATCCTCTACGGGATTCTCCCCCTTTGAGTTACTGTATGGGAGACACCCAAGAGGGCTGTTGGATATTGCCAAGGAAACTTGGGAAAGTGAGAGTTCTCCCCACAGGAGTGTGATTGAGCATGTCGCCCTGATGCAAGATCGAATTGCACAGGTAATGCCCATCGTGAAGGAACATTTGGCCCAAGCGCAGTTGGCACAGCAGAGAGTGTACAACCGTGGAGCCAAGACCCGTACCTTTTCCCCGGGGGATAGGATATTGGTACTTGTCCCTACGGTTGAAAGTAAATTCCTTGCCAAATGGCAAGGCCCCTACGAGATAATGGAAAAAGTGAGCGAAGTGAATTACAAGGTCAGACAACCAGGAAGGCGAAAGCCCGAACAGATCTATCACGTTAATCTGTTGAAAGCCTGGAGGGATAGAGAGTCCCTAGTCGCAGAAACTTGGTCACCAGCTCAAACTGGTTGCGTGATTCCGGAGGTTGGAATAGCAGCCACCTTGTCACAACCCCAACAACAGGAGGTTAAGGAGTTTGTGCTTCGCAACAAGGAGGTGTTCTCTGAGCTGCCGGGACAAACATCTGGGGTAGAGCATGATATTATTACCCCGCCCGGTGAAAGGGTGAAGTTAAAACCCTATCGGATCCCAGAGGCCCGACGGGAGGCAATACGGGAGGAAGTACAGAAAATGCTGAACTTAGGGGTGATAGAGGAGTCCCAAAGTGATTGGTCTAGTCCCATTGTGTTGGTGCCTAAACCGGATGGGAGCTGGCGATTTTGTAACGATTTTCGTCAGTTGAACAAAGTTACAAAATTTGACACCTACCCCATGCCACGTATAGATGAGTTGATCGACCGGCTGGGAACAGCCCGATACATGACGACTCTTGACCTCACAAAAGGGTATTGGCAAATTCCCCTGGCCAAGTCGGCCAAAGAGAAAACCGCATTTGTAACCCCAGACGGGGCGTTCCAATATAAGAGAATGCCGTTCGGGTTACAGAATGCGCCGGCCACATTCCAGCGGAAAATGGACCAGATACTGAGGCCCCATCGGAAGTATGCTGCGGCTTACCTGGATGACGTAATTGTCCATAGCACAGATTGGGCCTCACATCTGCCAAAAGTGCAAGCAGTCCTAGACTCTATCCGGGAAGCGGGGTTTACGGCTAACCCCAAGAAGTGTACCATTGGGCAGGAGGAGGCCAAATATCTTGGGTACACCATTGGCAGGGGAGTAATAAAACCCCAACTCAACAAAGTCAAGGCCATCCAGAGTTGGCCACGTCCCAACAGCAAGAAGCAGGTACGAGCCTTTCTGGGAATCGCGGGTTATTATCGGCGCTTCATTCCCCACTTTGCTTCTAAGGCTGTGCCCCTAACCAACCTGACGAAAGGGAAAGGGTCGGTCATGATTAAATGGACCCCCGAGGCTGAGGCAGCATTCCAATTCTTGAAACAAGCCTTATGTAGCCAGCCAGTGTTGTACTCACCCGACTTCTCTAAAGACTTTGTCGTACAAAGTGATGCGTCAGATGTGGGGTTAGGAGCAGTATTGTCCCAGGTCTGGAACGGGGAAGAGCACCCAGTCATTTACCTCAGCAGGAAGTTGAAGTCCCATGAGGTAAATTACGCCACGGTTGAAAAGGAGTGTTTAGCGGTGAAGTGGGCTCTAGATTCCCTTCGGTACTATCTGCTAGGTAGGCACTTTGACATGGTTACGGATCACGCTCCGTTAAAGTGGATGGCTCAAAACAAGGAGACAAATAGAAGAGTAAATAGGTGGTTCCTGGCCCTACAGGAATTCAACTTCACAGTAAAGCATCGCCCTGGCGTTCAAATGGGGAATGTGGATGCTTTGTCTCGAGTACATGAATGCCTGATTGCTGGTGTTCCAACCCCAAGGTTAAAACAAGAGGGGGGGGTATGTGACAGCAGGAAGGTAAAGTCACCTGGTTGCATCCAGGGGGGTAGGTATATTTCTCCCAGATTCAGGCTTTATGCCGACTTATACAACTAGGGAGAGAGTTGATGAAGCCCAGCTGAGGCTAGTGGGCTCATGGATGATTCATACCTCTAGGGAGAGTGCTGGGCGTCGTGCAGGCAGGGAGTTGATGAGACCAGCTGAAGCTTGTCAGCTCGTTTAAGGCCTCTATAAAAACTCCCAGCTTCATTAGGTGTTTGCTCATGCCTGGAACCAGACCTGTGTGGACTGTCTAGGGAGAGTGAACCCCTGTGCGGTGAGACAAAGCCTGTGTGGCTATTTGTTTGGACATTTACTAAACCAGGGACTTAGGGACTAGGACAGCACCAGGCTGATCCCAGTTGTTAGTTAGGGAAACCTGCATGTTTAGTCAGAGGTCAAGCTGACCAGGATTTATTTTGTTTATGTTTCTTTTTGCTTTGCTGTGTTTTTGTCACTGTAAATAGAGAAATAAACCGCACCTTTTGATCTTGAAAACCACAACCTCCGTCTGCTGGGCCTGTTTTTGTGTGGGGAGCCCATCCAGGGGGTCACACACACCCGCTACCGAGTTAACCCCCTCACAATATATATATATATATATTGTACAGGACGCCGTGGCTGGGTCCTGAAAGGACGCTATATTTCCCCTCTGTTTGGGCTGTGGTTCCTTTAAGGGAACAGCAATGGTTAACACACCTGTCCAAGGAAGTGGTTTAAGAGAGACAGGAAGTTGTAGGTTGGAGAGAAGGAGTGTAGTGAAGTCTGCATGGTGAATGGTGGACACTGCAAAAGCTGTGGAGGCTGTGAAAAGCTCTGGGAAGCTGTGAATGTACATGGCAGTGGCCTGCATGGAAACCTGCTATCTGGGAAACTTACCTGCAACACCAAGGAAGGACTGTTTAACTGCGACAGCAGTTATAAACTCTACAAGTCGGTGAGACTGTCATTTCTTTTGTTTTGCTGCTGTGAAGCCATTTAAGTTTAAATAAACGTCCTTTTGTTTGAAAAGCCTGTGTCCTGCGATCTAGCTGGTTCCCCGAACATTACACTGGTGCTCGAATGCGGGCAGGACAGAATAACAGGCATAAGAAGAAAAAAACAAAACGTTTTTTTTTTTTTTTGCATTGAACTTGACATTGAACTGACAGTTAAAGGGACAGTACATTGGATTTATGTCCTGGGTTAAAGCTGCACAAACGTTGAAAGCTGAAGCAATGGAGGAGCTAATTAAACAGCTGTCCCTGGCTAATATGCAAGCGCAAACTCGCCATGAGGAAGCAAATCAGCTGCAGCAAGAAAATACCCGCCTGTTGGTGGCCCAGCAAGCAGCCCAGCAAGAGGTTATGCAGGCTCAGGTGGCTGTCTTAAAGGAAGCAGTGCAGCAGCTATCTCAGGTTCGGGAGCAAGCGGCTGTTGCCCCTGGCAACCAGGTGACTGTGAGGGCAAGCCATTTTTTGCAGAAATTGTCCCTGAGCGATGATGTAGAGGCATTTCTTGCTACATTTGAGAGGACGGCAGAGAGAGAAGGGTGGCCTCAGGACCAGTGGGCCAGCCTCATTGCCCCTTTTCTCACCGGAGATCCTCAAAAAGCCTACTTTGACCTGCCACCCGATGATGCTAAAGACTATCAAAAGTTAAAGGCAGAAATTCTGGCTCGTCTGGGGGTGACTACGGCCGTTCGGGCCCAACGAGTGCACCAATGGAAGTATCGTCCAGATCGGCCACCTCGGTCTCAAATGCATGACCTGGTGCAACTGGTAAAAAAATGGCTGCAGCCTGAGGTGTTGTCGGGCCCCCAAATCGTGGAACGGGTTGTGCTGGACCGATACCTGCGATCCCTGCCAGACGACCTTCAACGGTGGGTCAGCCATGGAGACCCCAAAACAGCAAACCTCCTTGTCGAGATGGTGGAACGATATACAGTGGTGGAGGACCTGCTCGGACCTACCAAGCGCATAGGCCCTAGTCTACCACGGCCTGTTCGACCAACTGCTGCCCTTCGAAAGGATGTTCCAAGGAGTCCTGGAGCAAACACCCCGGAAGGTCAAGAGTCATTCCCGGTACTTCCTCAGCATTCTGTTCCTGTTCGGAGAGGAGGGGATGTACAATGTTGGCGATGTCATTCCTGGGGTCATACCCGGGCACACTGCCCACTGCAAGAGGAGCCCATGGAATGCGGGGTTCTTTGGAGGGGGTCTTTTTATGCCCATAAAGTATGCACCACACAGCTCGACCTGGGTGAGGAAAAATTTGAGTGTGAAGTCCAAGTGAACCACCTCCCTGCCCGGGCTTTGTTGGACTCCGGAAGCATGGTAACCCTGGTTCATCCTAGAGTAATTGGGAAGATCGGTCCGGTAAGAAAAACCTTACGGGTGGTGTGCATTCACGGGGACACTAGAGAGTACCCTCTCATCTCGGTGACCATCTCCTCAGCATGTGGCACTGGTACTCAAGAGGTGGGGGTGGTAAAGAACTTGGTACATGATGTTATAATAGGACGAGACTGTCCGTTGTTTACAAAACTGTGGGAACAAGGAGAACAGTTCAGAGATTGGGGAGAAACTAGCCTCCCTGTTCCTGCTGCTGAGAGGAATAACCCTGAACTGCCAAATGTTCTTAATGTGGATCCAAATGATGAAATTGCTAATGGTTGGGTTAATGGTGATGAAAGTAGAGCTGATAATGTTGATAATGTCAAGACATGTGGTCCACAGATCTACCAAAACACTGAGGGGGGAGGATCTTCCCCACTTCAGGAAATGCTGGGGGAAGAGGACGAGGAAGTGGCCTCTACCCCTGCCCTGCCAGATTTGGGTATTCCCCAGGGGGCGTTTGGTACTGCTCAGATGCAGGACCTCACTTTGGCCCGTGCACGGGAACAAGTTGTAGTAGTAAATGGGGTTCCCCAAGAGCCAGGTGCAAATGAGCGGTGGCCACACTTCGCAATGTATAATGAGTTGTTGTATCGGGTTACCAAGGTGAGGGAAAATGTGGTAGAATAATTGTTGGTACCCCAACAATATAGACGAAAGGTTCTGGACCTGGCCCATGATGATGTGTTAGGGGGACACCTGGGAGTTGAGAAGACGGAAGCACGGATAACCGACCGGTTTTACTGGCCAGGTCTGAAAGCAGAGGTAAAGAAATACTGTGCCTCTTGTCCCACCTGTCAGTTGACCGCTCCGGTGACCCACTTCCGGAGCCCTTTGGTCCCTCTGCCCATAATTGAGGTCCCATTCGAGAGGATAGCCATGGATATAGTGGGTCCCTTGGTAAAGTCGGCTCGAGGTTACTCCTACATATTAGTGATTCTTGACTATGCCACCCGATATCCTGAGGCGCTTCCACTGCGGAATACCTCCTCTAAGGCTATTGCCCGGGAATTATTCCAGTTGTTTACACGGACTGGTTTTCCCAAGGAAATACTCACAGACCAGGGCACCCCATTTATGTCGAGAGTTATGGCCGATGTGTGCAAGCTGTTCCGGATTAAACAGCTGCGCACATCGGTCTACCATCCCCAAACGGACGGGTTAGTGGAACGCTTTAACAAGACCCTTAAGTCTATGCTAAAGAGAGTGGTACAAAGGGATGGGAAAGATTGGGACTGCCTGTTACCAGCTCTCCTGTTTGCTATCAGGGAAGTGCCCCAGGCCTCCACTGGGTTTTCGCCCTTTGAGTTGGTATATGGGCGGAGACCTCGCGGACTACTTGACTTTATTAAAGAGGAATGGGAAAGTGAACCTGTTCAGCATAAGAGTGTTCTTGAATATGTCTCCCAAATGCAGGAAAGGATCCAAACTGTGATGCCACTAGTCAAAGAGCATTTGCAAAAAGCCCAGGAGGCTCAACGACGGGTCTATAACAGGGCTGCTAAAATAAGGCACTTCCAAATGGGGGATCGAGTAGCGGTGCTAATTCCCACTGTGGAAAGTAAATTCTTGGCCAGATGGCAAGGTCCCTTTGAAGTTGTGGAAAAAGTGGGAGAGGTAAATTATAGAGTCCACCAGCCAGGCAAGAGGAAACCGTATCAGATATATCATGTCAACTTGTTAAAGCCTTGGACAGACAGGGAACCGGTGACCTCCCTGGCTAGTGCAAGACTTGAGCCTCAGGTTGGGGTGGAGAGTGTCCAAGTAGCAAGTACCCTGTCTAAAATCCAAAGTCAGCAGGCAAAGGAGTTCTTGCAGAAAAATAAAGAAAAGTTTTCAGACTTGCCAGGGCTAACTAGTGTCATAGAACATGATATTATCACGGAACCTGGAGTCAAAGTTTTTGTCCGGCCCTACCGCATCCCAGAGGCTCAAAGGAAGGCCGTTTCAGAGGAAGTGAAGAAGATGCTGGACCTGGAGATCATTGAAGAGTCGCAGAGTGAGTGGTCGAGCCCGATTGTGTTGGTACCAAAGCCCAACGGGACTCTGCGATTCTGCAATGATTTCCGGAAACTTAATGAGGTTTCACGGTTTGATGCCTACCCCATGCCCCGGGTAGATGAGCTTATTGAGAGACTAGGTCCAGCCAGGTATATTACAACATTAGACCTTACCAAGGGGTATTGGCAAATCCCGTTGACTAAGGCTGCTAGAGAGAAAACTGCTTTTTCTACCCCAGAGGGGAGTTTTCAGTACAAAAGAATGCCTTTTGGACTACAAACTGCTCCAGCCACTTTCCAGCGAGCAATGGATAGGATTTTACGACCTCACCGGGAGTATGCCTCAGTGTACTTGGACGACATAGTCATTTTTAGCAGAGACTGGGAATCACACTTGCCCAAAGTTCAGGCAGTACTGGACTCTCTTTGGAAGGAGGGGGTTTACAATAAACCCTGAAAAATGTGCTTTGGGAATGGAGGAGGTGAAATACCTGGGCTATATTGTAGGTAGAGGGGTGGTGAAACCTCAGGTTAACAAGGTAGAGGCTATACAGAATTGGCCCCGCCCCCTCACAAAAAAGCAGGTACGTGCATTCCTGGGCATGGTGGGATACTACAGGAGATTCGTACCCAACTTTGCCACATTGGCGGCTCCATTGACCGATCTGACTAAGGGACGGAAATCGGTCATGGTGGAATGGAATGCAGATGCTGAAAAGGCTTTTTTGGAGCTCAAGTCAGCACTGTGCCAACACCCTGTCCTGATAGCACCCAATTTTTCAAACGAGTTTGTTGTCCAGACTGATGCTTCCGATGTAGGATTGGGAGCTGTGTTGTCACAGGTTGTTCATGGTGAGGAGCACCCAGTAGTCTTCCTCAGTAGGAAGTTGACACCAGCGGAGAAAAACTACGCTATAGTTGAACGAGAATGTCTGGCCATTAAGTGGGCTCTGGAATCCCTCAGATATTACCTCTTGGGAAGGAAGTTTAGGTTAATTTCTGACCATGCCCCTTTAACATGGATGAGGCAAGGTAAAGGGACTAATGCCAGAATTACACGTTGGTTCCTGGCGCTCCAGGGATTTAAATTGGTAGTGGAGCATAGGCCCGGGAGACTGCATCAAAATGCAGATGCCCTCTCCCGAGTCCATTGTTTTAGCTCCACTGTTGCCTCCACCTCCTTGGCGTTGGGGCACAGGGGGGGGGATATGTACAGGACGCCGTGGCTGGGTCCTGAAAGGACGCTATATTTCCTCTCTGTTTGGGCTGTGGTTCCTTTAAGGGAACAGCAATGGTTAACACACCTGTCCAAGGAAGTGGTTTAAGAGAGACAGGAAGTTGTAGGTTGGAGAGAAGGAGTGTAGTGAAGTCTGCATGGTGAATGGTGGACACTGCAAAAGCTGTGGAGGCTGTGAAAAGCTCTGGGAAGCTGTGAATGTACATGGCAGTGGCCTGCATGGAAGCCTGCTATCTGGGAAACATACCTGCAACACCAAGGAAGGACTGTTTAACTGCGACAGCAGTTATAAACTCTACAAGTCGGTGAGACTGTCATTTCTTTTGTTTTGCTGCTGTGAAGCCATTTAAGTTTAAATAAACGTCCTTTTGTTTGAAAAGCCTGTGTCCTGCGATCTAGCTGGTTCCCCGAACATTACAATATATATATATATATATATATATATATATATACTGTGAGGGGGTTAGCTCGGCAGCGGGTGTGTGTGATCCCCTGGATGGGCTCCCCACACAAAAACAGGCCCAGCAGACGGAGGTTGTGGTTTTCAAGATCAAAAAGGTGCGGTTTATTTCTCTATTTACAGTGACAAAAAACACAGCAAAGCAAAAAGAAACATAAACAAAATAAACCCTGGTCAGCTTGACCTCTGACTAAACATGCAGGTTTCCTAACTAACAACTGGGATCAGCCTGGTGCTGTCCTAGTCCCTAAGTCCCTGGTTTAGTAAATGTCCAAACAAATAGCCACACAGGCTTTGTCTCACCGCACAGGGGTTCACTCTCCCTAGACAGTCCACACAGGTCTGGTTCCAGGCATGAGCAAACACCTAATGAAGCTGGGAGTTTTTATAGAGGCCTTAAACGAGCTGACAAGCTTCAGCTGGTCTCATCAACTCCCTGCCTGCACGACGCCCAGCACTCTCCCTAGAGGTATGAATCATCCATGAGCCCACTAGCCTCAGCTGGGCTTCATCAACTCTCTCCCTAGTTGTATAAGTCGGCATAAAGCCTGAATCTGGGAGAAATATACCTACCCCCCTGGATGCAACCAGGTGACTTTACCTTCCTGCTGTCACATACCCCCCCCTCTTGTTTTAACCTTGGGGTTGGAACACCAGCAATCAGGCATTCATGTACTCGAGACAAAGCATCCACATTCCCCATTTGAACGCCAGGGCGATGCTTTACTGTGAAGTTGAATTCCTGTAGGGCCAGGAACCACCTATTTACTCTTCTATTTGTCTCCTTGTTTTGAGCCATCCACTTTAACGGAGCGTGATCCGTAACCATGTCAAAGTGCCTACCTAGCAGATAGTACCGAAGGGAATCTAGAGCCCACTTCACCGCTAAACACTCCTTTTCAACCGTGGCGTAATTTACCTCATGGGACTTCAACTTCCTGCTGAGGTAAATGACTGGGTGCTCTTCCCCGTTCCAGACCTGGGACAATACTGCTCCTAACCCCACATCTGACGCATCACTTTGTACGACAAAGTCTTTAGAGAAGTCGGTGAGTACAACACTGGCTGGCTACATAAGGCTTGTTTCAAGAATTGGAACGCTGCCTCAGCCTCGGGGGTCCATTTAATCATGACCGACCCTTTCCCTTTCGTCAGGTTGGTTAGGGGCACAGCCTTAGAAGCAAAGTGGGGAATGAAGCGCCGATAATAACCCGCGATTCCCAGAAAGGCTCGTACCTGCTTCTTGCTGTTGGGACGTGGCCAACTCTGGATGGCCTCGACTTTGTTGAGTTGGGGTTTTATTACTCCCCTGCCAATGGTGTACCCAAGATATTTGGCCTCCTCCTGCCCAATGGTACACTTCTTGGGGTTAGCCGTAAACCCCGCTTCCCGGATAGAGTCTAGGACTGCTTGCACTTTTGGCAGATGTGAGGCCCAATCTGTGCTATGGACAATTACGTCATCCAGGTAAGCCGCAGCATACTTCCGATGGGGCCTCAGTATCTGGTCCATTTTCCGCTGGAATGTGGCCGGCGCATTCTGTAACCCGAACGGCATTCTCTTATATTGGAACGCCCCGTCTGGGGTTACAAATGCGGTTTTCTCTTTGGCCGACTTGGCCAGGGGAATTTGCCAATACCCTTTTGTGAGGTCAAGAGTCGTCATGTATCGGGCTGTTCCCAGCCGGTCGATCAACTCATCTATACGTGGCATGGGGTAGGTGTCAAATTTTGTAACTTTGTTCAACTGACGAAAATCGTTACAAAATCGCCAGCTCCCATCCGGTTTAGGCACCAACACAATGGGACTAGACCAATCACTTTGGGACTCCTCTATCACCCCTAAGTTCAGCATTTTCTGTACTTCCTCCCGTATTGCCTCCCGTCGGGCCTCTGGGATCCGATAGGGTTTTAACTTCACCCTTTCACCGGGCGGGGTAATAATATCATGCTCTACCCCAGATGTTTGTCCCGGCAGCTCAGAGAACACCTCCTTGTTGCGAAGCACAAACTCCTTAACCTCCTGTTGTTGGGGTTGTGACAAGGTGGCTGCTATTCCAACCTCCGGAATCACGCAACCAGTTTGAGCTGGTGACCAAGTTTCTGCGACTAGGGACTCTCTATCCCTCCAGGCTTTCAACAGATTAACGTGATAGATCTGTTCGGGCTTTCGCCTTCCTGGTTGTCTGACCTTGTAATTCACTTCACTCACTTTTTCCATTATCTCGTAGGGGCCTTGCCATTTGGCAAGGAATTTACTTTCAACCGTAGGGACAAGTACCAATATCCTATCCCCCGGGGAAAAGGTACGGGTCTTGGCTCCACGGTTGTACACTCTCTGCTGTGCCAACTGCGCTTGGGCCAAATGTTCCTTCACGATGGGCATTACCTGTGCAATTCGATCTTGCATCAGGGCGACATGCTCAATCACACTCCTGTGGGGAGAACTCTCACTTTCCCAAGTTTCCTTGGCAATATCCAACAGCCCTCTTGGGTGTCTCCCATACAGTAACTCAAAGGGGGAGAATCCCGTAGAGGATTGGGGCACCTCCCTAATAGCAAACATCAAATAAGGAAGTAGACAGTCCCAATCCTTTCCATCTCTATCCACCACTTTCTTCAACATTTGTTTTAGGATTTTGTTGAATCTTTCAACCAGCCCATCGGTTTGGGGGTGATACACAGACGTACGCAATTGCGTCACTTTGAACAATTTACACAGCTCTTTCATAACCCGGGACATAAAGGGTGTACCTTGGTCCGTAAGCAGTTCTTTACAAATACCCACCCGGCTAAAAATAAGAGATAGCTCTTTGGCTATGGTTTTGGCCGAGGTATTTCGGAGAGGGATCGCTTCTGGATAACGGGTGGCATAGTCCATTATAATTAATATGTACTGGTGCCCCCTAGCGGACTTGATTATAGGACCTACCAAATCCATTGCGATCCTCTCAAACGGGACCTCAATGATGGGTAGAGGGACCAGCGGGCTACGGAAATGTGGCATCGGGGCCGACCTCTGACACACAGGGCAGGAGGAACAATAATTTTCTATGTCCTTCATCACCCCAGGCCAATAGAATCTCTGTAATACCCTCTCTCGGGATTTCTCTGTCCCCAGATGACCTCCAAGAATGTGCCCATGGGCCAACTCCAACACCAACTTCCTGTAAGGTTTGGGCACCACAAGCTGCTCAACGGTTTCTTCTGCCCTTTTTGCCACCCGATACAGTAGGTCCTTCTCTACGCTGAAGTATGGGTAAGTGCAGGTATTATCTGGGTTCACTAACTCGCCATCTATTTCCACTACGTTTTCCCGTGCCTTTATTAGGGCGGGGTCTTTTAACTGTTCTGTGGCAAAATTTTCCCTGTGAACCTCAAGATCAGAAAACTCCACAGACGGTAGGTTTTCGTCTGAGGAGGTGGGCTCCTCTCCAGTTTCTTGAGTCTCGCCTGCCAATACTGACAAGGGAAATTCTGGAGAGTCCTTGCCACTCTCAGAGGAGTTCTGGCTATCACCTTCCTGGTACATAGGGGCACCAGTGGGGGGCTCAGGATCATCCCACAGTTCCCAGAACTTCGGAAAATCCCTTCCCACAATGGCATCATGCGGTAATTGAGATACTAACCCCACTGGATGAGAGAGGGTACCTTTGGGGGTCTTGAAACACACTGTAGTCACTGGATACTCTCGGGTGTCCCCATGCACACAAATAACAGCTACCTTGCTATTCCCAGAGACCTCTGTTTTAACTAATTCAGCCTTTATCAGGGTCACAAGGCTACCTGAATCCAGTAATACCACAACATTTCTACCATTAATACACATTTTGCATAAATGTTTCTCAGTTCCCCGAATGGCAGTGCATGCGACTGTCGCACACAGCGACTGACGTCTGTCCGTCAGAAAGTCACATTGCATGGGTTCCTCCACAACCGGGCAATTTGCTGCAATATGTCCCGCTTGCCGGCAGCGGTAGCAAACAATCCATTTGGCTGCCTCTTGAGCCCCTGACTTCCCAGGCTGTTCTCGCCAAACTTTGGGTAGAGCTCCCACCCTCTCACTCTCTCCACCCTCACCCCTTGGAATCCTCTTATCCGCCCCTGGGGATGGTCTGGTCTTAGGGTGGAAAGTCCGAGAGTCTCTGGAAGAGGCCGTCAGGTTCTCTGTAGCCAAGTATTTCTCTACACGATCCACAAGACCACCGGCCGTCTCTGGGTCTCCATGGCTTACCCACTTTTGGATGGCAGTAGGAAGAGCTCTCAAAAACCGATCCATTACAACACGTTCCACAATCTCTGGTGCGGACAAAGTCTCTGGCTGTAGCCACTTCCTGCTCAGGTGAATGAGATCATACATTTGAGACCTGGGGGGTTTTCCAAGCTGGAAAGTCCAGTTATGCACACGCTGAGCCCGGACAGCCAGGGTGACACCCAGCCTTGCCAATATTTCAGCTTTTAGCATCACATAGTCTTTTGCTTGGTCAGGCTCTAGGTCATAGTAAGCCTTCTGCGATTCACCAGTTAACAGAGGAGCCACCAGTCCAGCCCACTGCTCCTCAGGCCACTTTTCTCTTTCAGCAGTCCTTTCAAATGTGGTCAAAAATACCTCTGGATCATCCTCTCCAGTCATTTTTGTCAATAAACGACTCACCCCAAAGGACGCGGTATTAGTGGGACGGCTTTCCTCACTGGTCTACGGACGTTGCTGCATTACTGCTTCCATTTGTTGTAGTCTCTGCTCTTGCTTCTGTAACAGGTCTATGAAGCGGGCCTCAGATTGCTGCTGGGCTGCAAGGCTCTGTTGATGAGCTTGCTGCTGGGCTGCGAAGCTCTGTTGTTGAGCTGCAAGGCTCTTTTGCAAACCTGCATTTGTCTGCTGTTGATTGGCATTTGCTAGAGCCAGCTGTTTCAGTATCTCCTCCATGCTGGCTTAAAAAAAAACTGCCACTGGTTCTCCACCAACTGTGAGGGGGTTAGCTCGGCAGCGGGTGTGTGTGATCCCCTGGATGGGCTCCCCACACAAAAACAGGCCCAGCAGACGGAGGTTGTGGTTTTCAAGATCAAAAAGGTGCGGTTTATTTCTCTATTTACAGTGACAAAAAACACAGCAAAGCAAAAAGAAACATAAACAAAATAAACCCTGGTCAGCTTGACCTCTGACTAAACATGCAGGTTTCCTAACTAACAACTGGGATCAGCCTGGTGCTGTCCTAGTCCCTAAGTCCCTGGTTTAGTAAATGTCCAAACAAATAGCCACACAGGCTTTGTCTCACAGCACAGGGGTTCACTCTCCCTAGACAGTCCACACAGGTCTGGTTCCAGGCATGAGCAAACACCTAATGAAGCTGGGAGTTTTTATAGAGGCCTTAAACGAGCTGACAAGCTTCAGCTGGTTTCATCAACTCCCTGCCTGCACGACGCCCAGCACTCTCCCTAGAGGTATGAATCATCCATGAGCCCACTAGCCTCAGCTGGGCTTCATCAACTCTCTCCCTAGTTGTATAAGTCGGCATAAAGCCTGAATCTGGGAAAAATATACCTACCCCCCTGGATGCAACCAGGTGACTTTACCTTCCTGCTGTCACAATATATATATATATATATATATATATATGTAGCACTCACCACACCTTCTCCCTTTGGCTCACTCATGGGAGAAAGGGCACACCTATGCCACATGCCCGTACCCTCCTCTGTGAAGAGGTTGAGCGGTGTAATGTACCTGGGTCTCTGTGGGCAGGTTCCCCCATAGAATGGCTCCCGTCTTCACTGTGATAAAGACAAGTCTCTATTCCCCAATACCTTCAAGGTCCACACCAATTGCAACTCCAACGCAGAGTTTATTTCTCTCTTATACACGATCATTAAACAGGAAAGGTTGGAGGAAGATCAAGACAGCAAGAGGTGTGGGAATAGGTCCAGGCACAAACGAATTATTATTCACTACCCATATCTTCAGGTAGACTCAGCTCATCCAGGTAGTCTCTCAATGGAGTGAATCCTAGCAGCCGGAATGATGCTCGAATCAGAGTACACGCACAGTCTCTGCCACAGACCTGATGAACGTTGGTTCTGGCTTTAGGCCTCTAACGAGAAATTGACATCCCTCCAGAGAGTTACTGGGCCCCTTCCTTCACTGTGATCTCTCACCAGTCCTTCGGAACGGTCCTCCCCCGGCCTCCTCATCTAGATGCGGGTCTCCTCGCAAGGCAGCACCCTGGGATTCCTCCTCCCTCCGCGGGCTCCAGCCGAAGGTGCTGGACCCAAAGCCTTAGGTTGCAGCCCCAGGGCTAAAGGTGCCTGGGACTGATCCGCCAGTGTACCGGACCAGGAACTCCACCCCAGGGCTAAAGGTGCCTGGGGTGGCCACGAACAGAATCACACGCTCCCGGGGTCGGACCCCCGGGAACTCACCCCTGACAGACAGGGTCTGCCCCTTTTATATCCCCTCCCGGGATGCACAGCAGGCCGACACGCCCACCATACCACCGCCGAAAGGGGACATCCAAGGCACAGCACTGTACCAGAGGTTCAACCCTGGCCTCGATGGCAGCGCCACCAACAGGCCACGGGGAACTACACACCAGTATCCCACCTGTAGCTCAAAATGGGTTTTACTGAACCCTCTCAAATAGTGTGTTTGAGCACAACTACCACTCAAACATTCCCCTAGATTTCAAAGCCCCGCTACATATATATATATATATATATATATATATATATATATATATATTCCCCCACATCCAGGAAGCACCCCTCTAGCCGTTTATGTGCAATGGCCAGATGGGAAACCTTGCCTCTTGCAAAAACAAACAAAAAAAATTGTGAGGTCCCCCAGAAAATCCATCCCAGACTTAAAGGGTCTGGTATGCACTTTAGGGGGGATTCGTTCTTGCCGTAGGATGTGCTACAACAAAAGTGACATTTGCAAAGAAACAAGAATGGAAAGAGGTAGTGTTTAACTCAGATAAAATAATGTTAAAATTGTAGGGCTTGCACAGTGCATACCTAAAAGTGTTGTTGTATAGAAGAAAATGAATATGTGTTGTGGAAAAAAATAACTTATGAAAAAAAAAAAAAAAGAAGAAAAGCTTGCTGAAGAATGAACAAACACACAGATGAGGTGTCACCTTCCAGCAGTTGGCTTTCACTCTATCACCCTGAATGTCAGTTCCCCTTGCTATACATTATCCACATCTTGTCAAAGGTCTTGTACCTGGAGAAATATATTGCAGACACCACCACCGAACCAGTTATAACTCCATTCCAGCTTCAGGCGGAATTTTTAACTGACCCGGCGGCAATGTCCGTAAAACATCTGCAAGTAAAAAGGGAAAAGCACTGCTCATACTACTTATGCCACCCTAGTCCATTACCTATGTTGCCTATTGGCAAATCTTGCCCTAATTCAGAGATGTGCAAATGTGCTGTGTAATAATACCTATTGAGGTAACACTTTATACTGTATACTGTATATTGTAATACGGAGAGCCTGAGATCTCCAGCCAGCTGCTTGTAAATGTAAGGCCTTGTTCACACTGCTGATTACTTGCATGCCCTATGCAGGGCCTAGTTTTGCCGGCACGAGGATGCACAGGTGTTGTGTGCATCCCCGGGACTGGCGGTCCCATAGATGTCTATCGGGATGCAGCAACTATGTCCATGCACCTGCGTGTCTCAATAGACATACATGGGACTACCTGCAAAATATGGACAGGGCTCATAAATAATCAGCCATGTGAACAAGAGCTTACCGTCTTTATTGGATGCTCAAAACAAGCAAACAAAAACGCCTTTTTTTCAGAAAAAATAAAGCAAACAAGCCATGATCCTGGTATAATCAAGACAACATAATGGCTCATCACCAATACACTTGGGTTTAGGGTTCTTATTTGCTTCAGGGGTACCACAAGCAATGCAGGAGCTCAGCAAAACTGTATCTCAGTCTCCAGCGCGTCAGTGTACTGTATACTGGGCTCAGTGTGCAGGTAAAGCTGACTGCAGACCATCCCTGTTCTCGTCCTAATAATACAGGCAGGCAGTTTATTGAGCTAAGCTGCAGTATATTAAGTCAGTGTACTGTATACTGGGCAGGCACAGTGTGCAGGTAAATCTGACTGCAAACCATTCCTGTTCTCTTCCTAATAATACAGGCAGGCAGTTGATTGAGCTAAGCTGCAGTATATTAAGTCAGTGTACTGTATACTGGGCAGGCACAGTGTGCAGGTAAATCTGACTGCAAACCATTCCTGTTCTCTTCCTAATAATACAGGCAGGCAGTTGATTGAGCTAAGCTGCAGTATATTCAGGGCTGGTGCAAGGATTTTTGACACCCTAGGCGAAGCCTCATTTTGCCGCCCCCCGCCCCCCATTGGCTCCGCCCCTCACTGAGATTTTTGCGGTGCCTCTTCACCTATTTCTTCAGCCGTGGTCCACAGGCCTGCACCTGTGCCTCTGGACCCGGCCCGAAAACAATTAGAGGATGGCACCGGCTCACTTCCTCACGCCAGCTGTGGTCCACAGGCTAGAGCAGTATACAGAGAGGCTAACTGTGTAACTGCCTGTCTGTACGAGCAGACAGATACACTGACAATGCTTTACAGGCTCCTAGTAAAAACAATAAATGCACATTTTTTGACCTGCAAAAAGATCTGCATTTATTTATTTTTTTACAAAAGTGGATTTGATCCTCCACACCTCAGATCACCCCAATTTCTGTATTTTCAGGTCTCAGATCACCACAATTCTTCCACCTTCACACCTCAGATCACCTCATCACTGTATCACCCGGAATGCCTGTTCCCCTCTGCACCCCCCACCTTTGTTCCCCTTAAACCCCCCACACACACATATCAGTTCCTATATGTACCCCCCTGCACATCTGTTCCCCCCCACACACACACACATCAGTTCCTCTCTGTAACCTCCCCCCCAACACACACACACATATCTGTTCCCCCTCTGTACCCCCCTGCACATCTGTCCCCCCCCCCCCACACACACACACAAACACACCAGTTCCCCCTCTGTGCCCCCCTGCACATCTGTCCCCCCCCACAAACACACCATTTCCCCCTCTGTACCCCCCCTGCACATCTGTCCACCCCCCCCCCCCCACACACACACCAGTTCCCCCTCTGTACCCCCCCTGCACGTCTGTCCCCCCCACACACACACCATTTCCCCCTCTGTACCCCCCCTGCACATCTGTCCACCCCCCGCACACACACCAGTTACCCATCTGTACCCCCCCTGCACATCTGTCCACCCCCCACACACCATTTCCCCCTCTGTACCCCCCCTGCACATCTGTCACCCCCCCCCACACACACACCAGTTCCCCCTCTGTACCCCCCCTGCACATCTGTTCCCCCCACACACACCAGTTCCTCCTCTGTACCCCCCCTCCACATCTGTTCACCCCACACACACACACCAGTTCCCCCTCTGTACCCCCCCTGCACATCTGTCCACCCCCCACACACCATTTCCCTATCTGTACCCCCCCTGCACACCTGCCCCCCCCCACACACACACCAGTTCCCCCTCTGTACCCCCCCTGCACATCTGTTGCCCCCACACACACCAGTTCCCCCTCTGTACCCTCCCTGCACATCTGTTCCCCCCCACACACACACATTAGTTCCTTTCTGTAACCTCCCCCCCAACACACACACACACACATATCTGTTCCCCCTCTGTACCCCCCTGCACATCTGTCCCCCCCCCACACACACAAACACACCAGTTCCCCCTCTGTGCCCCCCCCTGCACATCTGTCCCCCCCCACACACACACCATTTCCCCCTCTGTACCCCCCCTGCACATCTGTCCACCCCCCCACACACACACCATTTCCCCCTCTGTACCCCCCCTGCACATCTGTTCCCCCCCCCACACACACACACCAGTTCCCCCTCTGTACCCCCCTGCACATCTGCCCCCCCACACACACACCAGTTCCCCCTCTGTACCCCCCTGCACATCTGTTCCCCCCCCACACACCAGTTCCCCCTCTGTACCCCCCCTGCACATCTGTCCCCCCCACACACACACACACACCAGTTCCCCCTCTGTACCCCCCCTGCACATCTGTCCACCCCCCACACACACACCAGTTACCCCTCTGTACCCCCCTGCACATCTGTCCACCCCTTACACACCATTTCCCCCCTCTGTACCCTCCCTGCACATCTGTCCCCCCCACACACACACCCGTTCCCCCTCTGTACCCCCCCTGCACATCTGTTCCCCCCACACACACCAGTTAACCCTCTGTACCCCCCCTGCACATCTGTTCACCCCCCCACACACACACCAGTTCCCCCTCTGTACCCCCCCTTCACATCTGTCCACCCCCACACACCATTTCCCCCTCTGTACCCCCCTGCACATCTGTCCCCCCCACACACACACCATGTTCCCCCCTGTACCCCCCTGCACATCTGTTCCCCCCACACACACCAGTTCCCCCTCTGTACCCCCCTGCACATCTGTCCACCCCCCCACACACCATTTCCCCCCTCTGTACCCCCCCTGCACATCTGTCCACCCCCCACACACCATTTCCCCCTCTGTACCCCCCCTGCACATCTGCCCCCCCCCACACACACACACCAGTTCCCCCTCTGTACCCCCCCTGAACATCTGTCCACCCCCACACACCATTTCCCCCTCTGTACCCCCCTGCACATCTGTCCCCCACACACACACACCATTTCCCCCTCTGTACCCCCCTGCACATCTGTCCACTCCCCACACACCATTTCCCCCTCTGTACCTCACCTGCACATCTGTCCCCCCCCACACACACACACACCATTTCCCCCTCTGTACCCCCCTGCACATCTGTCCACCCCCCCACACATCATTTCCCCCTCTGTACCCCCCCTGCACATCTGTCCCCCCCACACACACACACACCAGTTCCCCCTCTGTACCCCCTGCACATCTGTCCACCCCCACACACCATTTCCCCCTCTGTACCCCCCCTGCACATCTGACCCCCCCCCCACACACACACCATTTCCCACTCTGTACCCCCCTGCACATCTGTCCACCCCCCACACACACACACAAGTTCCCCCTCTGTTCCCCCCCGCACATCTGTCCCCCCCACACACATATATATCTTGTCCCCCTCTGTACACAGTGCAATGTACTATAAACTTGACAGCAGAGTACATTTTTAAATTTCTGGTGACTGGGTGCAGGCTGCAGAACTGAGCTTGCTGCCTGTGCTTCCACTATATACCTGAGCCAGCGGCGGTGAAGGCTTTACTCAAGGAGAGCAGCGCTGCTGCCTGTCTGTCCACTCCTCTCACAACAGATCCCAGATTGAGTCGCGACCAGGAGGGGGGGGGGGCGGATATCACGGCAAGCCCGGACTTACATGCAGGGCTTCCATCTCACCCGCCCCGGCCGGTTCCATCAATCATGCAGCACTTCCGGCCGGCTGCTCTTTGTCCCGGCTCTCTCCCCTCATCTTCTTACTGCCGCTGCTAGGGTGGCACTGCAGGCTGGGGACAGAGTGGTGAAGGTGTCAGGTGATATCTTCACAGGCGCAACCGCCCCCTAGCCTGGCGGCTGGCGCCATAAGGCATGTTTTTAAAAAATGCCGGTCCTGGAGGTATTTTAATACTCCAAATCCCCAGCGAGTGGCTGGGGATCTGGATTTTTCCGCCCCCCCTACCCTGGCGCCCCTAGCCGCCTGACTTGCCTATTGCTAGCGCCAGCCCTGAGTATATTAAGTCAGTGTACTGTATACTGGGCTCAGTGTGCAGGTAAAGCTGACTGCAGACCATCCCTGTCCTCTTCCTAATAATACAGGCAGGCAGTTGATTGAGCTAAGCTGCAGTATATTAAGTAAGTGTACTGTATACTGGGCAGGCACAGTGTGCAGGTAAAGCTGACTGCAGACCATCCCTGTTCTCTTCCTAATAATACAGGCAGGCAGTTGATTGAGCTAAGC
This sequence comes from Rana muscosa, assembly GCA_029206835.1. Classification (NCBI taxonomy): domain Eukaryota; kingdom Metazoa; phylum Chordata; class Amphibia; order Anura; family Ranidae; genus Rana; species Rana muscosa. Next base: position 783,003,531 of record CM055116.1, on the reverse strand, counting down.
TGCAGTATATTAAGTCAGTGTACTGTATACTGGGCACGATGTGCAGGTAAAGCTGACTGCAGACCATCCCTGTTCTCTTCCTGAAACACAGCGCGGCGCCAAACCAGCTGATTTAGAAATTGTCTCAGCTGTGGCGGCGCTACCATTTGCATATAGTACGGGGAAAAATACCCCTACTCCTCACGGGAATGGATGCCGCCACTTCATTCCGTGCGGACACCGTACGGACATTGCAATGCGCAATGCGGTCCCCAATCCATTTGATACCTGGAAAGGCACGCATGCGCATTGGTGGAAAAGCGCAACTTAGTGTTCATAGGCGAGATCCAGAGCTTGAAACAGAACTGACCTCCTCTTGTATGCAATGATCTTTTCATACACCGGCCAATAGGAGTTGGTATGAGGCATGTCGTGCATTTGAAGGATTCTGCTAATTTCAGTAGGTGGTCTCCCTTTTATATGCACTTTACCATCAAATATGATCCTTGCCCATAAAGTATACACATATATGCCCACTGTCTTTATATGCATTTGATAATTATTTTTCTTCTTTACACAGATTCCCTCTTCTCTGATATTTGACAATAAGTCCTGATGAAGCAACAAGCAAAACGTAGACCAATTTTGTCTTAGATATATCAATAGGGAATTGTCATTTAATATACGACTCCTATGGAGAGTCTAAAATCTACGCGTTTTTAATGCTATTTTTGTAAACCTTTTTATCAATTTGTATATTAAAATACTATTTTTTATATTTTGTGATTTCCTTTTCTGGTACCTTTAAAGTTCGCCCATAAAAGTCCTACACTTTTTTCAATTTATAGTTCATATGGATGTGGTACCCCCTTAGCCCTCTTGTTTACCTTTTTTCACGGAAGGCGATTCCGGCTCTCTACCGGCATGTGGAAGGCAATGTCTTGGCCTCGCTGGACAGGGCAGTCAGCGGTAAGGTGCATATTACCGCTGACTCATGGTCCAGCAGGCATGGACAGGGACGTTACCTATCTTTCACGGTGCACTGGGTGACTCTGCTGGCAGCTGGGAAGGTTGCAGTACAGGGTGCAGTAGCGTTGGAGGTTGTTCCGCCACCACGCCTCCAAAATGCTACTAGTGGTGATTCTGACACACCTCTCTCCTCCACCCCCTCCTCTTCTTCTTCCTCCATGGCCTCTTCCTCTGCTGATTTGTCCTCGGAACCAGCGGTGCTCCGTAGGCATTCAAGGGGCTACGCAAATTATGCAGGCAAAAAGATGCCATGCAGTGCTTGAGCTGGTGTGCTTGGGGGATAGGAGCCACACTGGGGCAGAGATTCTGTCAGCTCTGCAGGGGCAGGCTCAGAGGTGGTTGACGCCATGCCAGCTTAAGCCAGGAATGGTGGTTTGCGACAATGGCACCAACCTCCTCTCCACCCTCCAACAGGGACAGCTGACCCATGTGCCCTGTTTGGCTCACGTCCTTAACTTGGTGGTGCAGCCATTCCTGGGCAGGTACCCGGGCTTACAGGATGTCCTTAGGCAGGCCAGGAAAGTCTGTGTGCATTTCCGCTGGTCATATAATGCCAGTGCTCGGCTGGCTGACCTGCAAAAGGAATTTAACCTGCCCAAGAACCGCCTAATCTGTGACATGCCCACCAGGTGGAACTCAACGTTGGCCATGCTGCAGCGGCTGCACACGCAGCAGAGAGCCATCAATGAGAACCTGTGTGACTATGGCACCAGGACAGGGTCAGGGGAGCTTGTTTTTTTTTTTGCCACGCCAGTGGGTCATGTTTAGGGATGCATGCACTGTCCTGTCACCATTTGAGGAGGCCACGAGGATGGTGAGCAATGACAGTGCATGCATCAGTGATACCATCCCCCTTGTCCACCTGTTGGAGCACACGCTGCGTGGAATAATGGACAGGGCACTTGAGGACACTCAAGGCCCCCTTTATCCAGACAGTGTTCCTGCGGGCCCGCCGATCACACAGGAAGAGGACGAGGAGGAGGAGAATTGTGTCAGCATGGAGGTGGAGCCTAGCACTCAGCATCAGCAGCAGTCTTCAAGGGATCATTTACAGTCCCCAGAAACCCATGGACTTGTACGTGGCTGTGAGGAGGTGGATGCGGATCATGTCATCCTTAGTGACCCAGAGGACTCCGGACCGAATTCCTCAGCAAGCCTACACTGCATGGCCTCCTTGATCCTGCAAAGCCTGCGAAAGGATCCTCGTATTCGTGGTATCAAGGAGAGGGATCATTACTGGCTGGCAACCCTCCTTGATCCACATTACAAGGGTAAGGTTGTGGACCTTATTCAGCCGTTGCAGAGGGAACAGAGGATGAAACATCTTCGGGAGGCCTTGCAGAAAGGTTTGTGCAACGCGTTTCCAGAGCCTGGGAGGTTACAAATTCCTGGTCCTGGACAACGTGTTGCTGAGGCTTCGGTCAGTCACAGAAGGAGCGGTGGAAAAGGTGGCCATCTGACCGATGCGTTCAGACCATTTTTTACTCTGCGGCCCCAAGGTATGATCGGTTCCAGCAACAATCGCCAGCGTCTGATTCACATGGTGCAGGAATACCTAGTGGCAAGATCAGACTTGGACACCTTTCCCACCGAAAATCCTCTGGGTTACTGGGTCTTGAGGATGGATCACTGGCCAGAGCTTGCACAGTATGCAATTGAGGTACTGGCCTGCCCTGCATCCAGCGTTCTTTCGGAATGCACATTCAGTGCTGCTGGAGGCTTTGTAACCGATCACAGGGTGCGCCTGTCCACCGACTCGGTCAATCGGCTGACCTTCATAAAAATGAATCAGTCTTGGATCACCAGCTACCAGGCACCTGATGCTGATTATCTTAGTAAATAATATAAAAGTCCAATCATGCATCCTCCAGAAAAAGGGGAGCCAGAGAAAAGGACAATGTGCTGTAATTGATCCAACAGTCCTGTACGCTAGCACATCCTGCCAGACACCAACACCATATAAAGTGCCTGCTTACCAAATAACAGCCAAATGAACGCAGTCGGCTATGACCCAGCCGCGGCCTTTAGGTAGAAGGGGGATCCAGGGATTGACAGGGACGCTCCTCCAATGGTTCAAAACCTCTTGATGGCTCAATGACACAAATGGGAAAACAACATAGGATAATACCGTTTGAATATTATAGGATAGTGAAACACCACCACCGTGAATGGAAAGGGCGAAATCGTGAATAGCACCCTGGTAATGATGGCTCCTTACCAGACGCAAGAGAGAAGCTCACGATTAGCTATAACCTAGCCACGGCCTTTATCCTATGTAGATTACCCGGCTCAGACCAACGGAACTTTCCTCAATGGTACCGCACGCCACCGACATTCCATATATGATACCAAGAAAGAGGGGGGAGACCATAGAGTAGTATCCTCAAAGCATTTATTGTAGAAAAAAAGGAAGCTACTTTTTTTCTACAATAAATGCTTTGAGGATACTACTCTATGGTCTCCCCCCTCTTTCTTGGTATCATATGTAGCGGGTAGGTACCTTTCAGTATGCTGATTCGGGTGGAGACCTCAGTGATATTCAGTTCCCTGCGGCCCAGCAGGTGGTGCTGTCACTTTGGGCCGGGGTTGAACCATCACTGGAGTGCCGTACCCTTTTTGGTCTCTCGCGGCTGTTGTGCGGCGGGGCGGGGAACCCGCTGTGCTGGCTGGGAGAGGCTATAAAAGGGGCGGACATCTTCGCCACGAGGTTCGAGTCCCAGGCACCTTTAGCCTGAGGGCTGCTGTCCAGCGGTCGGTGTCCAGGCGGCCTAGGCCTGGACCCGTGGAGTTTGGGAGTCACCCCAGACACTCTCAGTCTGGGGTGGGGTGCATCATTCAGGCCTGGGGCCCAGCTTCTTCCACTGGGATCCGCCCGGGAGGAATCGTCCTAAGACACCCACAGAATTGGGTGTCTGAATCCAGGCGTAAGGGACCACGCAGGTGACCTTCCCGTAGATCTGATGCAGCAGATTGCCATTCCCGGGACAGGGCCTCCGGAGACCGTCGGGATGGATGTCCTCGCCAAACAGGGGCCATATTCATACAGAAGGTAGTCCATGTTCTAAGGTCTGTGGCAGAGACCGCTACTCTGGTCAGTGGCAAAGACCGTTACTCAGGCCTGTGGCAGAGGCTCCAACTAGTTCACCCTGTAGGTGGCAGCTACCAACTTCACGGTCTGTGGCAGAGACCGTGCGCCAGGCCTATCCGCACGAGAAAGGGATAGGAGAGTTCATTGTGCCTGGGCCTACTCGTATCCACACCCCTGTCTGTCTGTTATGGAAGTTCAACTGAGTATGTTCAATATGGCATTGAAGAAATAAAGGAGTGTTGAACTTTTAAATGGTGTGGGGCTCTATTACTGGCAGATACACCTCCACGGAAGAAGCGGAAGCTCCATACGCAGAATGCAGACCCGAAGGTAATCTAAAGAGACTTTGCTAAAACCTCATATACATTTAAGGTGAAAGCTGGGCGTAGTGTCTTGCACTCTCTCCTCCAGAGTACCCCTAGACAACAGCCAAGAACAACAGATACAAGAGAGGGAGAGAGTGAGGCCGCTACACGTGGGGGCATCATGTCCGGGATGTGTTCGTGTGACTATGGAGCTGAAGTTGTGGAGTTTGAACGTGTCTGCCCGGAAGAGTTCCGAGTAGGTCGGCCATGTTGGCCACTGCGTCAAGAGGCACACCCTCCCTGCTCAGTTCGTGGGCGTGACCTAGGCCGAGAGGGGAAAGCCCGCGAACTAGGGCGAAAAAGGGGAGGAGTCAAGTCGTGTGAAGGACTACACGTGGGGACTTTGGCGCCAACCTTGCAGTGCGCAATGGATCAGCAGAGAGTGTTCGGAAATACATTGTGGATTCCACTTCATCCTTCTACCACGAGTTTGACTACTACTGCTGCTCCGATAACGGATATGGGGATAACGGATACGGGGATCCGGCTAAAGCCCCGGGGACGATTCGCCCTGTACTCATGCATGGACGTTGAGGCCCTGGGTTTGATTTGTCCCGGCTGTTCGGGACTGGTGTGTCAGCTGAAGCCGTTCGGGCGCTGCGAGGCCTGCGGGGAGTTCTTATTTGAAGTGGAACCACCTATCGAGAAACCAAAAACCATCCACCTCAACCGCACTACAGGCACCACCACTCAGGAAGGAGAAATCACTGCTTTGACAACCGTCCCTGTGCGCACTGCAGCGACCGCGGGGGAGGTCGTGATTAGAGAGACACGGGAGAAATCCGAGGATGCTGACTCGGTCACCACTGCTTCCCAGCATCCACCGTCGAAGAGGAAGACCGGCATGGTAGCCCCGTCCAGCGGTCGCGGTGGATCGTCCTGCCCGCCTACGCCCGGCCCGGATGGATCTGGTAAGAAGAGTCCCGGACATCCCTCCTCAAGTATGAGCCGAGGTAAGCCGGGCAAAGGGACTTGGTTTTCGGGCGGAGGTGTCGGGGAGTCACGGCCCTGTGTGTTCACGGGAGATAGCGATTCATTCTCTACTACAGGCTACCTGCCCGCAGAAGAGTGTGACACCTCCAACCTAGAGTCGCTCTCCGAGTTGGGAGACGACGTCGTCATAGACAAACTTTTTGCTCAAAAGGGCTGGGACAAGATGCCTCTCTCCTCGTCCCACAGAGTCAGGGATCCACCTATGTCAACAGGGGATAGTACACCCCGGGTGGAGGCACCAGCGCCTGAGGAGGGATCCTGTCCCCAGTCTGCCCTTCCACCCCCGGTGCCACCTGCATCTAGTACTGGGGGAAAGAGACTGTTATTGCGGGCACCTATGCCCAGTATGGAGGTGATCAAAGTGCCTCGGCACCCAGATGCTATTGTTCTGCCTGGAGAAGGAGACCGCAATACCATGCCTCCGTTAGCGAGACTACAATGCCTTTTCTGCCAAAAGGTTGCCAGCGAGTATGGGTGGGAATACCCGTATTTGTCTAAGGAACTTTTGTATGAGGTGGAGGTTTGCAGGGAGCGCTGGTACAATGACTTTGTGTGGACGCACATTCAGGTCCCACACGCCCGCAGGTACCTCGCGTGTTCCCCCAAAGCATCTCAACGCTTCAAGGACTGTAAGGCAGAGTGGATGTTGGGTCGGCACATCCACGCGGATAAGGTGCTGATTCAACGGAAAGAAGGGGAGGATGTCGAGTACCATTTAGAGACAATGGACCAGCATTTGAAGCCTCTTGTCCTGCCGCACCCAAGGTTCTATCTGTAGGAGGAAAAAGACTCCGTTCTTGCTTAGTCTACTGCTGCTGAACTTTCCGGGGTTGTTGTTCAGTTACCCGGAAACCCAGAGACTGTACCCGAGTTTAACGGGTGTTTGTGCTCCTTGGAGGAATCGGAGGACTGTTGCCGTTGTTGTCCTTCAGTTTTTCCTTTTCACACAGAGTGATTGTGGACTTTGGGGTAGTTAGGGCTGCAGAAGAAGATGGGAAAAAAAAAGTCTTCAACAGGTGCAGTTACCGTGACACTGTCACCAGGTGGCAGTGTTGCGCATTGATATTCACTTTTCACACACACACTTATAGAAGGAAAGGATTTCTTTACGGATACGTTTTTTCGTTCTTACACGAACATATGTGTCAGGGTTGTGTGTGTTAATGTTTCTTTTCCCCTCTGCAGGAGAACGTCCCATCAAGGCCACGGGAAAGGGGCGGGTCTTAGTTAGGATGGGTCTGGAAAGTGTCACTGTGATTTGTGAATATGTTTGTTGTTAGGTGTTGTTTGTTTCCCTTCCCTCCCCTTTCATGTTCGGCTCAGGCACAACGGTTTAGTTAGTTTTTTTTAGGAAAAAAAAACTTTGTATTTTTGAAATTTCTAGTCAGTTTCTGGACTAGGCTATGTCAGTTTTTGGCATAGTTTACCCCAGACACTGGGGACCAGTGTCAAATAACCGGGGGGAGAGTGTATCGGGTGGGTACCTTTCAGTATGCTGATTCGGGTGGAGACATCAGTGATGTTCAGTTCCCTGCGGCCAGTGGCGTCACTAGGGTTGGTGTCACCTGGTGCGGTATAACATGGTGTCACCCCCCCCCCCCCAATAATTTTTTTCACCCTAATAACACTGCATATATTGGCAACAGTAGTGCCGTTAATAACTATCAATCAACTAGCAAATTTGAATAACAAAATCATATGAAAATAATAGAAATCAAAGCTTAAACTGTTAAAGAACTGTATTTATTTTAACTTTAAACTTTACTGAATTAATAAATAAATAACACAAAAACAGGAACAAATATGAAAGCATTTAGTTAACATCTAAATCAAAACTTTGCTTTTCTAGCCTTGACAGCTGCAAAATTGTGAACAACATCATCAAAATCAATACATTTCGCTAGTTCACTTTCAACTGATAATATTGCAAGATCAGAAAGCCTTGCCTGTCCCATCGTTGAACGCAAATAGTTTTTTATCAGCTTCAACTTTGAAAAGCTCCTCTCACATGAAGCCACAGACACACAGATTGTCAGAAATATTTTTAGACATAGTGAAAGGGTTGGAAGAGATTCAATGAAGTCCCATTCTGCTATGAAGGTCAAAACTTGTAAAGCCGACCAATCTTTGACTTCTTCTAGGTTGATCTTGGCTGCTTTGAGATGTCTCCTCAGTCTGGGTATTTCCATTAACAGCTCACTCTCAGATATTTCGTCATAAAAAGTGGTCAGTTTTGGAATGGACACCTTTAATGTTTCTTCAGTTTCATATATGAGACTCTTTGCTTGAACAGCCTCAAACATGGCTGCAACTTCCATGATGGCTCTTAATCTGATCTGGAGTTCAGAATGGAAGCGATCAATGCACTCAAGCATTGCCCTCTTGTTCTCGTCTTGTAGACTTATGCCTCCAGCATCACGTGCCTGTTCCCCTGCCATCCTCTTCTTAAACCTGGCTCTTCTCTCTACGGCAATTCCATATTCTTTAGATTTTAAATGTGCCTGCTTAATTGCATGTTCCACTAGGTGACTGCGCTCTTCAAACAGAAAAAGTCTTAGTGACTCTAGCTTTGTCACCACCTTGTCCAGACTTAAGCCTTTGGTCTGCAGGTACTGTTGTGTAACATCAACTTCTTGAAGTACATCACCCCAGAAGTATAGGTAGCACAAAAACGTAAAATCACAGACAGCAGGCAGTAGACATTCTGCTGCTCCTCTTGTGTCCATATTTTCAGAAGGATCACAAAGCGCTTCGATTGCAGACACAAACATATTCAATTTTTCTTTTACTGGCTTAACTGCAGCATGATGAGCACTCCAGCGTGTTGTTGATAATCTTTTCACTGACACTCCAGTGTGACACTACAGTGCAGTGTGATGATGTGACAGGCTGAGTCGCTCGCTGGCTCTGTAGGGTAGGGAGGAGGATTGGAATTTAGGAATAGGAAGAATAAGGAGCCGGAGGACACACACCAGGCGCGGCCGCGGCGCTGGAGGTGTTGTTCCAGGCTTCCAGCCCGGCGGGGTGAAATTAATCAATGAATGGGTCAGCTGTAAAAAAAAAAAAAAAAAAAAAAAAAAAAAAAAAAATAAAAAAAGGGAGGGTGTCACCCCTCTAGCGGGTGTCACCCGGGGGCGGACCGCACCCCCCGCACCCCCCTAGCAACGCCTCTGCCTGCGGCCCAGTTCAGCTGCCCTGCCACCTCACTCCCAGTGGCAGATCAGAGATCCTATAAAAAGTCTGCTGCACTACTCAACGTTAAATAACTAAATAAACAGTCCTTCAAGCAGCCAGCACAAACAATGGATGAACACCAATATACCTTTTTTCTACATCAGAGTTCCGGCTGTGCACTGAGTACGGATCTCTACACGTGCGCACCAGTTAACTGGGAATCTTTCCGCTGATCCCGCTGAGATGGCAGGTGACAGGTCCATGTGCGCTCTGCATAGCTAAGATAAGTACAGTGTGTACGTTTAAAAAAAAAATATTATAAATCCAAATAAATTCTTGTACAGCGCCGCTGTGCAGTCACGTGACCACCCTTTGCTGGCTGGCATACGTCAGAGGTAAATCTCAGCCCCTCCCACTGCTCACCTTAGATAAGGGAAGAAGAGTGGGGAGAGGTCACATGACCTTATAGTGGAGCTGTGGAAGAAGGTATTTAGGATTATTATTTAAAAAAAACACACACTGTACAGTACTTTATATCTTGCTACAACATAGTGGCAGCCCGTCCATTAGGGGTGCCCGGGTAGGGTGACCACGTGTCCCGGATTGCCCGGGACAGTCCCGCATTTTGCAGGTCTGTCCCGGGCACATTCATTCCAGGACAATACAGTGTCCCGGAATGAAACTGACACAGCTACCCCCCGGGCCAATCTGATGCCCCCAAAAAAGGCCGCCACATCACCGCTTTACTCACTGACAGTACTTGTCCTGGCCAGGAATGCCTGGAGGAGCACAATCCCTCCCCCTGCTTGTGATTGGAGAAATCATAAATCCCGCCTCTTGTGTCCAATCACTGTGCTGTGATTCGTTACAGCACAAACTGATTTTTGGGAAGGGAGGGTATCCCTGAATGGTAGTTTGGAAATGTGGTCACCCTACGCCCGGGCGCCGCCCCCTCTCTCCTCTCCACCCCCCTATATGCAGTGGATCTATCCATGGGCGCCGCTGCCGTCCCCTTTTATGTGTCCGGCCCCTTTCAGGGCACCGGGCACATGAATTACAGCGGGCAGGTTTTTTTTTAAGCACTTGATTAGAGCCATAAGCTCTAGTGGTCTTCAAAATAGGGTGGGCTTGGGTCACAGAGGATGCGACCGGAGCCCACACAGGTGTGTTGCAACAGCGAATGAATATTCGCTGTTGCAACACTGATTCTCCTCCCTGCCAATCGGGAAGCAGGTATGAAACTCGTTTCCTGATTGGCCAAAACGTCAGGCGATCCTATTGGATACCTAGTGCCGGAAGGAGCAGAGAGGAGAGAACACCGGGGCCCGCCATGCTGGAAAATGTCCACAGCAACTTCGACCGCTGCTCTCACCGCCTGCATCCATGGTAAGGACAGCGGGTGTTGGAGGGGGGGCGGCTTTTTCAGGGCGCATTTCAGGCGCTATTTTTAGCGCAATAGCACCTGCAAAGCGCCTCAGTGTGAAATGGGCCTTAGTCTCTCTTTCTCAAGGCTTTTATTAACCACTTAAGCCCCGGACCAATACGCAGCATAAAGACCAGGCCCCTTTTTGCGATTCGGCACTGCGTCGCTTTAACTGACAATTGCGCGGTCGTGCGACGTGGCTCCCAAACAAAATTTACGTCTTTTTTTTCCCCACAAATAGAGCTTTCTTTTGGTTGTACTTAATCACCTCTGTGGTTTTTATTTTTTGCGCTATAAACAAAAATAGAGCGACAATTTGGAAACTTTTACTTTTTGCTATAATAAATATCCCCAAAAATATATAAAAAAAACATTTTTTTCCTCAATTTAGGCCGATACGTATTCTTCTACATATTTTTGGTAAAAAAAAATCGCAATCGGCGTTTATTCATTGGTTTGCGCAAAAGTTATAGCGTTTACAAAATAGGGGGTAGTTTTATGGCATTTTTATAAATTTTTTTTTTTTACTTGCTATTTACTGGCGGCGATCAGCGATTTTTTTCGTGACTGCGACATTATGGCGGACACATCAGACACTTTTGACACATTTTTGGGACCATTGTCATTTTTACAGCGATCAGTGCAATAAAAATGCACTGGTTACTGTAAAAATTACACTGGCAGTGAAGGGGTTAACCACTAGGGGCGCTGAAGGGGTTAAGTGTGCCTAGGGGAGTGATTACTACTGTGTGAGGGCGTGGCTACGAGTGACACGTGACCGATCTCCGCTCTGATTACACAGAGCGGAGATCGTGACATTGTCAGTAGGGGAGCGGGGAGATGTTGTGTTTACACTAACATCTCCCCGCTCCATGCCTACGTGAGACGATCGCGGGGATCCCCGCGGTGATCGAGTCCGCGGGACCCGCGGTCCGACTCACGGGGAAGGCAGGGGGGTCGCGAGCGCGCTGCCGGTGGCGCGCGCGCGACCCAGACATCGGGCAGTTAAAGGGGACGCACAGGTACGTGATTGTGCCTGTACGAGCCATTCTGCCAACGTATATATACAGTGGCTGGTCCTTAAGTGGTTAAAGAACTTCCAGACAGAGGGATTGAACGCTGGGGGGAGACCCAGGTACCCTACCCTTGCGGATCACGGGTACTTTCCCTAATCCAGAGGACAAACAGCCTCCACACTGGATCTAGTCACCACCGGATAGGCCTCTCTCACTGACCCAGCAGCCGGTGCGAGCTCGTTCAAAAGTCTCTGCCACAGACTTGTGTAATCACTCACTTGATAAAGTTCTGAAAACATAACACACAGTGCCAGGATCTTTCAGCCGGCCAGCAGCACTGTGAGGTAGATTTGAGCCCTCAATTGTTCAGTCTCTTCCCGCAGGCAAGGCGACACAGGACCATCCCCGGATCAGTAGGCCCCAGAAACTCCTGGGCCTACTCTCAGTAGCGGAGCCTCGGGCCTGCAGGCCCCGAGGCATAAAAACTGCTAACACATCCCTAAGACCAGGAGGGCCCTCGGGTCAGGATCGGAAGACCCCGGAAAACGGTCTCTGCTCCTTAAATACCCTCTCCCAGCATGCACAGCGGGTCACCACTCCCACTGCGCTGTTTCTGGGAAAGGAATACCCAATGCATTCAGCCTACTGCATTTCCAACCTGGACCTGTGGTGACAACGACACCTACAGTCAGGTGGAAAATGTGCAACCCAGCTGAACTGGAACAGAGACCAATAATTTGGTACAATTATTCTGAGCTAAAACGACAGCTCAGACGACTAAATTTACACTAGCGCCTACCCAATAGGAGCAGGGCGCTACATGTTGATTTGTCAATGTGTTTTTTTTTTTAGAGATTATTAAAATTTTCTATGTTCATAATAAAATTTATTTTTGTATAATTGATTGGTTGTGCCTAAAAAGTCCAAGCCCTATCTTTTCTATCTATTCCAAATTAATAGGACGCGGCACCGTTTATTCTTTGGTGTGATACAATTAATAAGTTCAACTGCCAGTTTAACGCCATATAGTTTTGCGCGCGTTACTGCCAGTTTAACGCCATATCGTTTTGTGTGCGTTACTGCCAGTTTAACGTCATCTTGTTTTGCGTGCGTTACTGCCAGTTTAACGTCATCTTATTTTGCGTAGGTTACTGCCAGTTTAACGCCATATAGTTTTTCGAGCGTTACTGCCAGTTTAACGCCATTTACTTCTGTGTGCAGTTCCCGATTCTTCACCGTCTCAGGTTGGTGAGAATGCTGCTCCGGTACTTGCTTCAGTTACTCACTGTGGTCCCTGGTAATTAGGCGGATAGTCCCTTATTGGTGACAGCTTCCCCTCTACCTCCGTCCACGACAGGTTCTCTGGCAGGCAGAACTGTCACTTTTGGTTGGACTGCAAGCCGCAGTCCCAACCTGTGCTGCTCTCTTGCTTCTGGATAGGCCCTCAGAGAGCCTAGCAGTCAGATGTGCCCGGGATAGGCCCCATCTCCGGCCTAGCAGCCCGGGCAGTACAACACACATCCACCCAGACAGCCGTCCAGGTGGCACAGAACATAGATCACCTGACTCCATCTGAATATATAGGCTCTCCCAGCAGGCCAAGGGATTAAAGAAAACCCCTGCCCATTGGCTGAGATACCCCATATACCCATAACCTGACCTTGCGTTGCCCTTTTCATATCTAGTACCACCAGGTACCCAGCCACCTAGTGGTAGAAGAGAAAAGTGCAACAAGGCCAAACTTAGGGAGAAATCAATAGATCTCTAACCATCAACCAGGATAAATATTCCTGGTAAGTAAATTTGTGAGGAGCAACGCTGCCTAAACTCCAGGTTGCTACATCTATGGCAGGCATATGGGTTATTATTCCAAGTATAAAATTGTTCACAAAACCCCATAGTAAGGTTTGCGCCATAGCTGTGCAGCAGGTTTGAAGATTAAATTCTCCATCGAAAATAAAATTGTGCTCTAAACAAAAGTGGGTTCCATCCATAGGCGTGCGCACAGGGTGTGCCAGGTGTGCCCAGGCACATCCTAATCACCCTGAGCAGCACAGATTCTCCCTACTGCCCTGGCTCCCATCTTCCCCCCCCCCCCCCGCAGTGCTGCCAGCTTCCCTCCTCTTCTATCGGCTGTTGCTGCTGGGATGTTATAGGAGTGGGGAAGGGGGCCAGTAAATATGTAATTTACCGGCCCCTTCCCTTTCTGAATGAACATGGTGAGTGATCGGTAGTGTGTGTTTGGGCTTTGGGGTGCACACCCTAATGCAATAGGCTGCGCACACCTATGGTTCCATCTAAAATGAACATGGCCTGTGTCTGATTAATCCCACTGTCAGTAGTAAGAAAATATTCAAGCGCCCTCATTCCCAAATTATGGAGGGTAGACATATACACTATATTATCAAAAGTATTGGGACACATGCCTTTACATGCACATGAACTTTAATGGCATCCCAGTCTTAGTCCGTAGGGTTCAATATTGATTAGGCCCACCCTTTGCAGCTATAAAAGCTTCAACTCCTCTGGGAAGGCTGTCTCCAAGGTTTAGGTGTGTGTCGATGGGAATGTTTGACCATTCTTCCAGAAGCGCATTTGTGAGGTCAGGCACTGATGTGGACGAGAAGGCCTGGCTCCCAGTCTCCATTCTAATTCATCCCAAAGGTGTTCTATTAGGTTGAGGTCAGGACTCTGTGCAGGCCAGTCAAGTTCCTCCACCCCAAACTTGCTCACCCATGTCTTTATGGACCTTGCTTTGTGCACTGTCATGTTGGAACAGAAAAGGGCCATCCCCAAACTGTTCCTACAAAGTTAGGAGCATGAAATTGTCCAAAATGTCTTGGTATGTTGACACTAGGGCTGCAACTAACGATTATTTTCATAATCGATTAGTTGGCCAATTATTGTTTCGATTAATCGATTAATCGGTTAATAGCCTTAAAAACAAAAGTGATTTTGCGGCGATTTGCATTTTGATATTTTTTTTTGGCCAATTTGTTGTTGGGCAGATTAAAAAACACAAATTGCAGCAAAAACGAATTACATGCTTTTCTGCAGCTTCTCAATTGAAGTATATTGAACCAAAATAGCACCGTTTTGCATTAAAAAAAGTCCTTGCCCTTTCCAAATACGCAGCAGCTGAAAAAATCATGGATGTGAACGTGTCCCATAGGAAACCATGTAAATGAACTGTAGTGCATTTCTGCAAAAAGCACCAAAACACACAGAGGTGTGACCCAGGCCTGAGATGTTTAGTAACATAATGGGGTTAAAAAAACTAAAATTAGTACAAAAAGAGCAAATAAATCGTTACTGTAAGGGGTTCATTTTTTACTGTGGGACAGTAAAATAAATATTTACAGTAGCGATTTGCTCTTTTTGTACTATAAAGGGCTCATTTTTTTTTTTTTAACCCCAATATGTTACTGGGCGATTAATTGATTATGAAAATAGTAATCGATTAATTTCATAATCGATTAGTTGTCGATTAATCGATTAGTTGTTTCGGCCCTAGCTGACACCTTAAGAGTTCCCTTCACTGGAACTAAGGGGCCAAGCCCAACCCCTGAAAAACAACTCCACACCATAATCCCCCCTCCACCAAATGATTTGGACCAGTGCACAAAGCAATGTCCATAAAGACATGAATGAATGAGTTTGGGGTGGAAGAAATTGACTGGCCTGCACAGAGTCCTGACCTCAACCCGATAGAACACCTTTGGGATAAATTAGAACGCAAACTGCGAGCCACGCCTTCTTGTCCACACAAATGCGCTTCTGGAAGAATGGTCAAACGTTTCCATAGACAATCCTAAGCCTTGTGGACAGCCTTCCCAGAAAAGTTAAAGCTGTTATAGCTGCAAAAAGAGGGCCAACTCAATATTGAACCCTACGGACTAAGACTGGGATGCCATTAAAGTTCATGTGCGTGTAAAGGCAGGTGTCCCAATACTTTTGGTAATTTAGTGTATAATGAGTTAACATCTAAGGATAGCCAGCTATAATCCTCTGCCCAGGGACAGTGCTTCAAAGTGTCTAATGCCGTGTACACACGATCGGAAATTCCGACAAGAAAACTGTGTTTTTTTTTTCCGACGGAATGTTGGCTCAAACTTGTGTTGCATACACACGGTCACACAAATCTGGTCGGAAATTCCGACCGTCAAGAACGCGGTGACGTACAAGACATACGACGAGCCAAGATCAATTAAGTTCAATAGGCAGTTCAGCTCTTCTGCTTGATTCTGAGCATGCGTGTTTTTTTGCGCGTCAGAATTGCATACAGACAAGCGGATTTTCCGATAGGAACTTTCTCCGGCGGAAAAATAGAGAACCTGCTCTCAATCTTTTGTTGGCAGAAATTCCGACAGCAAAAGTTTGATGGAGCATACACACGGTCGGAATTTCCGACCAGAAAGCTCACATAGGACTTTTCTTGTCGGAATTTCCGATCGTGTGTGCGCGGCATTAGAGGTGGAGGGAATCCCTAATATAAACAGGTAGATACTGAACTAGTGGTTGTTAAAATGTGTCAACATATTAAAGTATAACTAAAGGCAAGAGTTTTTTTGTTTTTGTTTTGCGCAGAGTGCAGAGGAATTAGAATGCTCATCAATTTTTATTGCTGTCTGTGCCCCTGTGAAGGAGATTTACCCTCTCTGTCCTGTTTACCATTATCATTGAAAGTGATAGTAAAAGAAAATTCCAAATCTTGGGTTGTCCCCAGAAAAGTAATAGAGGGGAAATATTCCAGTGGGGACACTAGCTCAGGGGACATATGGGTCCCCAAGGAATTCCTTTATTTGCAGTGATGTCCTCTCACTTCCTGTTTTGCTATGGGACAGAAAGTGAAGGGAAATCTCCGCAATGGGACACAGATGGTGGAAAAAATAAAAATAGATCTGACAGGGGTTATAACCCTTCCTTACTCAATCCAAAATGAAAAAAAGATTTGCCTATAGTTCTACATTAAGAAAAACTGTTCATTAGGCCCTCTCCATAGATGGAACTATGGGCCTCCCTGGGGGATTTGGGACATTTTTGTGGACTTTTGGGATGTGGTAAAAATACAGTGTCTTTATCAGATCCCTAAAAACAAATGCATATTCATCTTTGGTAATAATTTAATCAGCTAAAGCCATATTCATGAGACATTTGAGTTGCAATCTGCATTCCTCCAATTTGTCAGGAGCGTATAGTGCTCCTGCTCCTCAATCCAGTATCCAGGTTTTGGCTATGGGATTCTCCTTGTCTGTCTGTCCAACTGCAAGATAATTAATGTGGGTGGAGACCAAAGCTGATATAAGCCAGCCAAGCTTGCAGTTTTATGCTTGGGATAGAGTGTGTATTACCTGATCAAGCTGCCTGTTTAACCACCCCAGGCTGCTAAATTGAATTTCCCTGTGTACAGGGCCGGCGCTACCACTAGGTGAAGTAGGCAGCCGCCTAGGGGCGCTCTACAACCTAGGGCGCAACCACAGCCTCTGTCCTGTGCGAGCTAGGCTCTCCTCTCTCCTGATCGCTGGCCCCATTCAGTGTGCCGCCACGGCGCCACCAAATTCCCCCCATGTGTAGCGCAGAGCGCCCCGCTGCGCTGTCACATCTCAGTCCTCAGACAGGTATATCACACAGCGCCACTCCGGGACTCCTTTGCTCCAGCCTGTCCCTCTGGTGCGGCGCTGTGTGTCTTGTGTGTGCAGCGGAGGGGCGGGGCTCGACGAAGTTGGCTGCATTGAGAGGAGTAGCTGACTGACCTCCCGCCCAGCGAGGACTCCGTGGAGCGAGTGGATGGCATTGGCGGCGCTGCCCTGGCCCTGGTGGGGACTCAGTGGAGCGGATGGATGGCGCTGGCCTGGCCCCTGAGCAGAGCCCTGATGGTTGACGAAGCACCAAAGAGCAGAGGTAAGGAGGAGGACGGATCCTCCCCGATCTACATTGAGCTGTATGAGGGGGGGTGTGTGTTTGAGTAGTGCAGGAAGTAGGAGTCAGGGAGGTCAGTGTTTGTGTCATGTAAGGGGGGGTCAGTGTTTGTGTCATGTAAGGGGGGGTCAGTGTTTGTGTCATGTAAGGGGGGGGGTCAGTGTTTGTGTCATGTAAGGGGGGGGTCAGTGTTTGTGTCATGTAAGGGGGGGTCAGTGTTTGTGTCATGTAAGGGGGGGGGGGTCAGTGTTTGTGTCATGTAAGGGGGGGTCAGTGTATGTGTCATGTAAGGGGGGGGGGGTCAGTGTATGTGTCATGTAAGGGGGGGGGGGTCAGTGTATGTGTCATGTAAGGGGGGGGTCAGTGTATGTGTCATGTAAGGGGGGGTCAGTGTTTGTGCCATGTAAGGGGGGGTCAGTGTTTGTGTCATGTAAGGGGGGGGGGGTCAGTGTATGTGTCATGTAAGGGGGGGGGGTCAGTGTATGTGTCATGTAAGGGGGGGGGGTCAGTGTATGTGTCATGTAAGGGGGGGGTCAGTGTATGTGTCATGTAAGGGGGGGGGTCAGTGTATGTGTCATGTAAGGGGGGTTCAGTGTATGTGTCATGTAAGGGGGGTTCAGTGTATGTGTCATGTAAGGGGGGGGGGTCAGTGTATGTGTCATGTAAGGGGGGGGGGTCAGTGTATGTGTCATGTAAGGGGGGGCTCAGTGTATGTGTCATGTAAGGGGGGGGTCAGTGTATGTGTCATGTAAGGGGGGGGCTCAGTGTATGTGTCATGTAAGGGGGGGGCTCAGTGTATGTGTCATGTAAGGGGGGGGCTCAGTGTATGTGTCATGTAAGGGGGGGGCTCAGTGTATGTGTCATGTAAGGGGGGGGTCAGTGTATGTGTCATGTAAGGGGGGGGGGTCAGTGTATGTGTCATGTAAGGGGGGGGGGTCAGTGTATGTGTCATGTAAGGGGGGGTCAGTGTATGTATCATGTAAGGGGGGGGGGTCAGTGTATGTGTCAGGTAAGGGGGGGTCAGTTTGTGTCAGGTAAGGGGGGGCCAGTGTATGTGTCATGTAAGGGGGGGCCAGTGTATGTGTCATGTAAGGGGGGGCCAGTGTATGTGTCATGTAAGGGGGGGTCAGTGTATGTGTCATGTAAGGGGGGGGGGTCAGTGTATGTGTCATGTAAGGGGGGGTCAGTCAGTGTATGTGTCATGTAAGGGGGGGGTCAGTGTATGTGTCATGTAAGGGGGGGGGGGGTCAGTGTATGTGTCATGTAAGGGGGGGGGCTCAGTGTATGTGTCATGTAAGGGGGGGGGGGTCAGTGTATGTGTCATGTAAGGGGGGGGGGGTCAGTGTATGTGTCATGTAAGGGGGGGGGTCAGTGTATGTGTCATGTAAGGGGGGGGCTCAGTGTATGTGTCATGTAAGGGGGGGGGTCAGTGTATGTGTCATGTAAGGGGGGGGGGGGTCAGTGTATGTGTCATGTAAGGGGGGGGCTCAGTGTATGTGTCATGTAAGGGGGGGGCTCAGTGTATGTGTCATGTAAGGGGGGGGCTCAGTGTATGTGTCATGTAAGGGGGGGGGGTCAGTGTATGTGTCATGTAAGGGGGGGCTCAGTGTATGTGTCATGTAAGGGGGGGGGGCTCAGTGTATGTGTCATGTAAGGGGGGGGGGGTCAGTGTATGTGTCATGTAAGGGGGGGGGTCAGTGTATGTGTCAGGTAAGGGGGGGGTCAGTTTGTGTCAGGTAAGGGGGGGGTCAGTGTATGTGTCATGTAAGGGGGGTCAGTGTATGTGTCATGTAAGGGGGGTCAGTGTATGTGTCATGTAGGGGGGGGGGTCAGTGTATGTGTCATGTAAGGGGGGGGGTCAGTGTATGTGTCATGTAAGGGGGGGGGTCAGTGTATGTGTCATGTAAGGGGGGGGGGGGTCAGTGTATGTGTCATGTAAGGGGGGGGGTCAGTGTATGTGTCATGTAAGGGGGGGGTCAGTGTATGTGTCATGTAAGGGGGGGGGTCAGTGTATGTGTCATGTAAGGGGGGGGGTCAGTGTATGTGTCATGTAAGGGGGGGGTCAGTGTATGTGTCATGTAAGGGGGGGGGGTCAGTGTATGTGTCATGTAAGGGGGGGGTCAGTGTATGTGTCATGTAAGGGGGGGTCAGTGTATGTGTCATGTAAGAGGGGGGGGTCAGTGTATGTGTCATGTAAGGGGGGGGGGTCAGTGTATGTGTCAGGTAAGGGGGGGGTCAGTTTGTGTCAGGTAAAGGGGGGTCAGGTAAGGGGGGGTCAGTTTGTGTCAGGTAAGGGGGGGTCAGTGTATGTGTCATGTAAGGGGGGGGCAGTGTATGTGTCATGTAAGGGGGGGCAGTGTATGTCATGTAAGGGGGGTCAGTGTATGTGTCATGTAGGGGGGGGGTCAGGGTCAGTGTATGTGTCATGTAAGGGGGGGGGGGTCAGTGTATGTGTCATGTAAGGGGGGGGGTCAGTGTATGTGTCATGTAAGGGGGGGTCAGTGTATGTGTCATGTAAGAGGGGGGGGGTCAGTGTATGTGTCATGTAAGGGGGGGGGTCAGTGTATGTGTCATGTAAGGGGGGGGGTCAGTGTATGTGTCATGTAAGGGGGGGGGTCAGTGTATGTGTCAGGTAAGGGGGGGGTCAGTTTGTGTCAGGTAAGGGGGGGGTCAGTTTGTGTCAGGTAAGGGGGGGGGGTCAGTTTGTGTCAGGTAAGGGGGGGTCAGTGTATGTGTCATGTCAGTGTAATTGTCAGGTGGGTTAGTGTAGGGGACAGGGGGTTAGTGTAGGGGTCAGATAGGTTACATGTGTCGCAAGGGCAGGTTAAAGTGGAGTCAGGGGCGCAGCCGGGGGGGGGGGGGCGGCAAAATTAGGTTTTGCCTAGGGTGTCAAAGATCCTTGCACCAGCCCTGCCCGTGTATGACCTCAGATCAGCTATTCCCTGAACTCTGCCTTCCTTTTACCTGGACTGTCATTGAACCACATACGCTGCCTGTCTGCCAACGGCAAGCACCTGTTTGCTTTGCTCAGTTTGTAACTCGTGTGTGTATTATATAGAGCAGGGGTGCCCAACCAGTGGCCCACGGAGCCCTCTGATGTGGCCCGTGACCTCTTGCTCTGGGATGGCTGGTTGGCAAGCCCATATTGCAAGTTGCCGACCTTCCATCTGAGAGCATCAGTGTTGTAAATAAAGCCGGCGGTAGAGGAAGCAAGCGGCTTTTCAGAAAGTGCACCACACCTGCAAGATATAATGGATGTCTATGGCAAAGTAACCACGGGAAAACCACAGGTACACTGCGCCACAATAGACCACAGACCATCAGTATAAAAGCAGCCTTAGGCCCCTTTCAAGCGATGGGTCCGACCCAGTCGGACCCTCCATTCTCTTCTATGGATCGGCAGATGTAAACAGACTTTTGTCCGTTTACACCTGCCTACCTCCAATCCGATCTGCTAAAAAAAACAGAAGTGGATCTGTCCCCTTCCATCTGATTGGATCAGAGGGCCCATAGAGCAGATTGGGCTGTGTCTGCTTGGCATATGCAGACTGGACACAGACCTGTCATCTGCCCACTCCGCTCATTGTGGCCCGTGACTGGTTACTAAGTCACTTTAAGTGGCCCTCGGCCTTCAGAAGGTTGGGCACCCCTAATATAGAGCATCAATGTTTTCTAAATAATGGTCCATTTCCGTTGGGCCCCCTTCACATAGGGCGGCCTCTGCCAGCTCAGTGAGGAATCTGTCAGCTGATCCCCACTGAGCAGGCGGATGGCTGGTCTGTCTGCTTTGCCCGCTGTCCTATGGGTGGTCGGATGTAAATGGACCGCCTTGTAGTTTTCAATGAACTACCACGGCTCTGTGGTAGTTCTTTAAATCTTCCTGTCAGAATTTATCGGCTTCCACGTACAAGGTACGAGCAAGAAGATACACTGACAGATCTGCAGGAGACCTGCATGCCATGAGCGATCTTCTGGTTGCTGGTGCAATGCTTTACAGGTTCCAAAAAACATAATAAATGCAAAAAAGATTTTTTACCTGCAAAAAAAGTGAATTTTTTGTCAAAAAGGTAAACTTATCCTTTAACATTAGTTTCTATGGGTCACGTTCACATCTATGCAGTTTCCACTGGTGTGTTCTTTGGAAAGGTGCAGGGCCTTTTTTTTTACATGCAGCACAGTGGATTCTTGGCTTCATAGTACTTGTACATGCATTTTTTGGTGCATTTTTCTGCAAAACAGACACCTCCTCTTAGCAACATTAAAGCGGTTGTATAATCAAATTTTTTACTTTTACCTACAGGTAAGCCTATAAAAAGGCTTACCTGTAGGTAAAAAGAATATCTCCTAAACCTGTATGGTTTAGGAGATATTCCCCTTGCAATGCGCCACTGACTGCAGCGGCGCATGCGCATCGGGGATTCTCGGCTGAAGTCTGTTTTAGACTAAACCAGTCGGGTCTATACGCCAGCTCCAGCTGCCCATACCACGCTTTGCCTTTTTTTTCCTGCATTTGGATTTTTATGGATGTTCAATTGCCTGAACTTTTTATGGATTTCAAATAAATCTTTTCGGATTTACACTGTGGAGGAACTTTCCTTTTTTCCATGTTCACTGCAAATTGATGTGATCGTTTTTCCATACCTGGATCCTTTCCCTGACTTGGAGACCCGGACCAGTAGTGTTATCAGCACAAGAGGAGGTGTTCTACAGATCTCTGCTGTCCTTTGGGTCCATATAGTGGACAAAGCGCTGTTGATCCACCACCGTATGGTGTGCGGATCCACTCTGGCTGGTAAGAGTATCCATTTCTCTTCTATTGGCCCAAGCTGAAGGCACTCCAGGGTGATGTTATACACTTCATATGTCTGCATAGATCATCTGACTCCTTCACCTTCCTAGTGTATCCTACAGTCGATGCAAGTTTCCTGCTGGATCCTTATTTTATGAACTCTATTATTAGATACTGCTGAATAGCATCTGAGGGACACATACAAAGCTCCCAACTGTCCCTGATTTCGAGGGACTGTCCCTGATTTGTAGCAATGTCCCTCTGTCCCTCATTCCTCCTCATTTGTCCCTCATTTTGGTCTGATCTATATAGTTGTATATAAAATGCACTTTTTAGCTATCAAAAAGTGTTTTTCAGTGCTAAACCTTTCATCTGATTTCTAAAGTGCTGCATTTGTAAATCCCAAAAGCCAATACAAAGGGAATGGTAGTGGTAAAAAAAGCACTTCTGGGTTTTACCAATCTTGTTTTTTGTACAATTCTCCTTTAAGGGGGCGTGGCAAGGGGTGTGTCCTATGCCTGCATACTTTTGCTGATAGGTGTCCCTCATTCCCATCTCAAAAAGTTGGGAGGTATGCACATATTCATCTGTGAGGCTGGGTTCACACTGATACGACACGACATTCATCCGACTTTCATCCTACTTTGCTCTGCGACATCAGTCCTACATTGATCCTACATTGGTCCGACATCCATCCGACATTCATGAACAGGATACTACTTTGATCCGACAATGTGCTAGTCTGACTTGTCCTTTGACCAATCAAAACAATCCCAGGGTGAGATAAATTCCTTTTACTGCTGCTGTAATCACCATGTCGGATGTCAAATGTCGGATGGTTAGGACAAGGATCCTACTTTGATCCGACTTCAATGATATTCAATGGGCTGAAGTATGATCAAAGTCGGACAGAAGTAGTACAGGGAGCATTTTTAATGTCGGACCGACTTGTGTCGGACCAG
This sequence comes from Rana muscosa, assembly GCA_029206835.1. NCBI lineage: Eukaryota > Metazoa > Chordata > Amphibia > Anura > Ranidae > Rana > Rana muscosa. The sequence goes on along the minus strand of CM055116.1, from coordinate 782,980,794 downwards.
TTAAGACGGCTCTCATAGGGATTCATTGATTTTCACACGTCATGCGACATGAGCTCCCAATGTCGGAGCGTTTGTCGGACAAGTGTGAACCAGGCCTTATGCCCTGCATGAGTCTGCTTCTGTTTATATAATGCTTTGTTTTATTGTTTCATTTTCACTTTTATGAACCATTTAGTATTAGTGTACTAATCTGGTTGTCAGTAGTCTGTGTGTGTTGTATGACTACTGGCAGACCGTTGAGATACCACACAGTATTACTTATGACATTCAGTTTTTACACAAACGCATTTGTGTTGCACACTTCATATTATTTAATACTACATGACACTGTGTATTCTGATATTAATTAGGGCTGGGAAAAAAATCGATTTTAATCTTAAATCGAGTTTTGAGCTCAAATCGATTCAGATTTGAAGAAAATCGATTTTTTTAGATTTTTTTATTTTTTTTTTAATTTTTTTTTCCTTCAAAGTTTCCGTAGCAGGATTGCAGGGGGCGTATCCGGAATGGCACTGGGCGGCGTTACCCCAATTACATCTACTCGCCACAGCCGCCATCTGCCTACCTGATCAGCGCGTCATGCAGACAGACGGCGGCCATTGCTGGGTTCAAAAGCCGCGCCTCCCGAGTCCTCGTAGTCTGTGATAGGCTGAACACTGCCTGCTGTGAAATTGAGTGTTCCGCCTATCACAGACTATTTCACAGCAGGCAGTGTTCAGCCTATCACGGACATCCTCTCATCCTCGTCTGTGTTACGAGGATGACCATGATAGGCTAGGGTGACCAGACATCCCCAGTTTCAGGGGACAGTCCCCTGATTGAGGACACTGTCCCCGGACCAAGTCTGTCCCCGGTTTTGTCCCCGGATTTGAACAGGAGCAGGGGCAATTTTAAAGACAGTCAGTGCAGAATAAAAAAAAAAATAATTCTGAATTACACACCCCCGCTCCGCCGCTCCTACTAGCTTAGGAGGGTGTATTTTTTCCATTATCTGTGCCCCTTTCTGATGATCATGTGCTGGTCGGAGCGGAGGGAATATTTCTTCAGTTTTGGGCGCTTGCCCATTCAGCTCCGCTTGCATGTTCTTCTGCCTTGGCTCAAGTCCCGGCCAGCCGCCTGCCTGTTTATCTCCTTGCCTTCCCTGGTGGAGTGATCTTCCTCCGCTCCCCACCCAGTAGTAGCCGGGGCCCGGAGAGTAAGACTTGACAGGCTGTGAGGCGAGTGGCGACGGGCAGAGAGTCGCCGATCGCCGCCATTTCTATTAAAAAAAAAAAAATGTGTCCCCGGATTTCATTTTAAAAATCTGGTCACCTTATGATAGGCGGAACACTGAATGCTGGGAAATTGAGTGTTCCGCCTATCACAGACGAGGAGGAGGTGCGGCTTTTTGAATACTGGAATGGCCACCGGTGTAGCAGTAAAATCCGTATACCATGAAAATCTGCATCAGGTACGGGCACAGTGAGACACGGGCACAGTGAGGCACGGGCACAGCAAGGCACGGACACAGTTCAATTCAACTAAGAGTAACCTCAAGATTTTTGTTGTTTTATTAGCTAAATCCAAATGCAGTATTAATAATTTGATGTTTAACAATCTTTGTTGCACACTGCACACTGACTTTGCAGTTAGAGAAAGGGTTTGCCTTTGCAATTTTGTTTGTTGATGCACTTTAATTAATATAATAAAAAAAAAAAAATCGAATCGTAAATCGAGTTTTTTATAAAAAAATCGCAGATTTTTTTGGGGGGGAAAATCGCCCAGCCCATATAATATATAAAAGGGTTTCCCAGCCTTTCTTTCACAGCGCCACACTTTAACATATATATTCTCGGCTGAAAGCCCGCCGGACCTTGCCGGAAAGAAGTCTCCCGCGTGCATGCGGGGGAGTGATGACATCGCGGCTCCAGCCACTCACAATGCTGGAGCCGCGATACCCGGAAGACACGCCGACGCAACATGTCCTCTCCCTCGGCATGGACCAGGTAAGTTACCGACTCCTCGTTCTAAGGTAAGAATTTCATAATGAGCTAGTATGCGGTGCATACTAGCTCATTATGCCCTTAGCCTTACAGGTAGCCGAAAAAATAAAAAAAAATGTCAGCGGGTATACAACCACTTTAATACACCCCAAAAAAAACACAACCATTAAAAATGCATATGAAAAAACACAATACGTGCCACAAACCCGCATCAACCGTACATGCATAGACTTGAACGGCTCCATTGAAGAGTCATTAAATGCATGCATGTACATTTAGAACTATCAGTGGCAGTGTGACTTAAGCCCTGTACACAGGGTCAAAACAATACAGCTTTCAAAGCGATCGTACAATAATCTGATCGTTAGTACACAGCTTTCGTCCAAAATTTTCCAAAGGGACAACCCCGAAAATTTCTCATACGATACCAGATCGTGTGATTTTTAATACCATACAACCAAATGCACACAATTTTACCTTGCTTATGGTGTGTTATTCCATAGTTCATTTGACTCAAACCGCATCAAAAATTTAACATGGGTGTGTTATTGATGGGTTCTTGCTGCGTCTTCAATGCATTTCAAACGGAGAGGTGCATTTTTTTAACTGACCAAAAAGGCAGCAAGCAGAATTTTTAACACCACAATAGAAGTGCAATGGACCACTGTGAAGACATACCGTATATACTCGAGTATAAGCCAAATTTTTCAGCACATTTTTTTTGTGCTGAAAATGCACCCTCGGCTTATACACGTGTCACCTTTTGCGCCTGATCTCCCGGAATTTGGGGACCCGGTACCGGCAGGCCGTAGGTCCCCTGGACCCCAGACTTGGCACACATGTATCCCCACTCTTCCTCTAATTGTGCAAAGTTTGTTGTCCGGGGGACCTACGGCCGGGGAGCACCGATTTTTCAAAGCCAGGCACCCCTTCCATAGACTCCCATGTTAAACGGTCATTTCTCTGGTGATTTTGGGGACCCGGTACTAGCCGGTCGTAGGTCCCCTGGGCCCGAATCTTGGCACACATGTAGCGCCATTTCTCCTTTTACAAGTGTGCAAAGTTTGTTGTCTGGAGGACCTACGGACAGGGAGCAACGTTTTTTTCAAACCCGGGCACCCCTTCCATAGACTCCCATGTTAAACATCAGTCTAGGCATGGGCACAGTGAGGCATGCACATGGACACAGTGAGGCAAAGTGAGACACAGTGAGGCATGCAGATGGACACCCTAGGCTTATACTCGAGTCAATACGGTTTCCCATTTTTTTTTGTGGTAAAATTAGGTGCCTCGGCTTATATTCGGGTCAGCTTATACTCGAGTATTCGAGTATAACATAGAAAGTTGAATATAATACAATTATCTATAAAAATTATATATAGTTTAAAAACTGTAATTTTAGGCCAAGTGCATCCTGCATTTGTTTTCGGTAATACAATTTCCATTCAGTGCACAGTTCTCTATACATTTAAAAATACTTCTGAAGTTGTAATATGTCATACGAGAATTTTCGTAACCTATACGTTTTTTTAACCACTTCAATACAGGGCATTTTCACCCCCTTCCTGCCCAGGCCAATTTTTAGTTTTCAGCGCTGTCGCACTTTGAATGACAATTGTGCGGTCATGCAACACTGTCCCCACAAATGGAGCTTTCTTTTGGTGGTATTTGATCACCTCTGAGGGTCTTATTTTTTGCGTGTAGCGCTACCCCCAATTAAGAGAGCCGCTGATTTGATTTCGGGCCCTGCACGCAGTACCGCCAACCCCCGGCAATCTTACTCGACCCACTCTGGCACAGTCAGTCTAGGGTTAAACTCCTATCACTCTCGGGTGTATTATACTTAATAATCTCTAAACAGTCAGACAACACACTGAGGCAAGAATATAAAATATACCGTATTTTTCGCACCATAAGACGCACCTGACCATAAGACGCACCTAGGTTTTAGAGGAGGAAAACAAGAAAAAAAATATTCTGAACCAAATTGTGTACTAAAATATTTTCCAGTGCCCATTAAATGCAGCCTGACCATTGCCACAGTAAACGCAGAGGGACCATTGCCACAGTAAACGCAGAGGGACCATTGCCACAGTAAACGCAGAGGGACCATTGCCACAGTAAACGCAGAGGGACCATTGCCACAGTAAACGCAGAGGGACCATTGCCACAGTAAACGCAGAGGGACCATTGCCACAGTAAACGCAGAGGGACCATGCCATCAGTGGTGTATTTAGGTTTTATGCTGCCCTAGGCCTGACTAAACTTGCGCACCCCCTAATTTAAATATGACCCACCCCTTCCTGTCAAGGCCCGCCCTGTCATCTTCATGGGAAGAGGACAGAGGGGACGCTGTGGGAAGAGGACAGAAGGTTGCCGTGGGTGAAGGACAAAGGGACACCCTGGGAAGAGGACAGAGTAACGCCCTGGGAAGAGGACAGAGTAACGCCCTGACAGAGGGGACGCAGTGGGAAGAGGACAGAGGGGACGCAGTGGGAAGAGGACAGAGGGGACGCCGTGGGAAGAGGACAGAGAGGGACGTTGTGGCGGTCAATAAGGCCTAGAGGATATCAGGTTAGGCACTTCCTAATGGCTCAGTCCCTGGGAACAGTAATGAATAATGGCCAACAGGCCCTCTTACCAGACCCAGCGAAATCGCAACAGTGATCCCTCTGGCTGGACGTTCGCTCACTCTGGGTTGCCTGGGGTGACTCTAGTCAGTAGTGTAGCATGTCTGTATCCTGGCAGTGGCTCGGTCTTTCTCCCTCTCTGGTGGTGCGGGTACAATGTGGCTCCCTCTCTGGTGGTGCGGGTACAGCGGTTAAAGTGTGGCTCCCTCTCTGGCGGTGTGGGTACAGCGTGGCTCTCTGGCAGTGTGGGTACAGCGTGGCTCTCTGGCGGTGTGGGTACAGCGTGGCTCTCTGGCGGTGTGGGTACAGCGTGGCTCTCTGGCGGTGTGGGTACAGCGTGGCTCTCTGGCGGTGTGGGTACAGCGTGGCTCTCTGGCGGTGTGGGTACAGCGTGGCTCTCTGGCGGTGTGGGTACAGCGTGGCTCTCTGGCGGTGTGGGTACAGCGTGGCTCTCTGGCGGTGTGGGTACAGCGTGGCTCTCTGGCGGTGTGGGTACAGCGTGGCTCTCTGGCGGTGTGGGTACAGCGTGGCTCTCTGGCGGTGTGGGTACAGCGTGGCTCTCTGGCGGTGTGGGTACAGCGTGGCTCTCTGGCGGTGTGGGTACAGCGTGGCTCTCTGGCGGTGTGGGTACAGCGTGGCTCTCTGGCGGTGTGGGTACAGCGTGGCTCTCTGGCGGTGCGGGGTACAGCGTGGCTCTCTGGCGGTGCGGGGTACAGCGTGGCTCTCTGGCGGTGCGGGGTACAGCGTGGCTCTCTGGCGGTGCGGGGTACAGCGTGGCTCTCTGGCGGTGCGGGGTACAGCGTGGCTCTCTGGCGGTGCGGGGTACAGCGTGGCTCTCTGGCGGTGCGGGGTACAGCGTGGCTCTCTGGCGGTGCGGGGTACAGCGTGGCTTCCTGGCGGTGCGGGGTACAGCGTGGCTTCCTGGCGGTGCGGGGTACAGCGTGGCTTCCTGGCGGTGCGGGGTACAGCGTGGCTTCCTGGCGGTGCGGGGTACAGCGTGGCTTCCTGGCGGTGCGGGGTACAGCGTGGCTTCCTGGCGGTGCGGGGTACAGCGTGGCTTCCTGGCGGTGCGGGGTACAGCGTGGCTTCCTGGCGGTGCGGGGTACAGCGTGGCTTCCTGGCGGTGCGGGGTACAGCGTGGCTTCCTGGCGGTGCGGGGTACAGCGTGGCTTCCTGGCGGTGCGGGGTACAGCGTGGCTTCCTGGCGGTGCGGGGTACAGCGTGGCTTCCTGGCGGTGCGGGGGTACAGCGTGGCTTCCTGGCGGTGCGGGGGTACAGCGTGGCTCTCTGGCGGTGCGGGGGTACAGCGTGGCTCTCTGGCGGTGCGGGGGTACAGCGTGGCTCTCTGGCGGTGCGGGGGTACAGCGTGGCTCTCTGGCGGTGCGGGGTACAGCGTGGCTCTCTGGCGGTGCGGGGTACAGCGTGGCTCTCTGGTGGTGCGGGGTACAGCGTGGCTCTCTGGTGGTGCAGAGTATTCTCTTTTGCTCCTCTTCAAGTTCTAACACCCCTCCCTCCCCTCCAGCAGAGTGCTTGCATGCTGGGGGAACTGGTGCCATAAACTCTGCAGGGACTTAATTTCCCATGATGCTCCCAGTGTCTTCTGATTGGCCCTCTGCTGTGGCCAATCATGGGGGGGGGAACAGTGGGCAGGAAGCTGGGTGGCGACCCAGCAAATCCAATTAGAGCCGCTCTCTCTTTCTCTTCTCCTTACAGAAAGGCAAGGGGGGCGGCGGGGGATATACAGACAGCCCGCAGCTCTCCTCTCCCTGTCACAGCGCCGCTGCTCTATTTGCCAGAGAACTCGGCAGCGGCGCTGTGACAGGGAGAGGAGAGCGGCGGATATCCCCCGCCGCCCCCCCTCCCTTTCTGTAAGCAAAAGAGAGAGAGAGCGGCTCTAATTCGATTCGCAAAGCCCCTGACACTGCGGCGGGGGGGGGGGCGGAGCCAGTGGCGACGGTCGGGGGATTCCAGAGGCTGTGAGCGGATGGCAGGGGCGGTGCCAGCGACGGCGGGGGGCGGGGCCCCTGTTATGTATTCGGACCATAAGACGCAGGGACATTTTCCCCCATATTTCTGGGGGGAAAAAGTGCGTCTTATTGTCAGAAAAATACGGTATATATCAGCTTTACTGGTAATGAAGGATTCAAGGTATAACATGCAACATATACATGGGCCTGCAGAGCCCTGCATCAATCAATGTACTAGGTGCAGCACAGTAATATGGCGCCGCGCAGTGTCCACCCCGCGGAGCTATTATGGCGTGCGTTCGCCTATGGCGCAGTAACACAAACTTTCTAAACTCCCCCTAAGTCAGGCCTGACATGGAATGGAACCGAGTCTCTTTCCCCTAGGAAAGGAAGGTTTCTTCACCGGCCAGCTTTTGTTGGTGCACTTAAAGGGATAACCATTTGTAATCCACATTAGGTGTTAACGTGAAATAACAGGGCAAACGGGGGGTGGGGGTAGATACTTCAACTCTGTCCTGCTACCGGATCCCCAAGAAAACACTGGTGAGCGAACAGCAGGCCTAGGCAGTGTACAGGCCTGAACACAACTCAGTCTATTGATATGGGCAGGTGCCCGCTCACAACTCCAGGCGCGATCCCAGCCTGGGACTTCCACCTCCTGTGTGTCGCACACAGCGTCTCCTCCGATCGAGTCCTCGATCCAACTCACGTCCTGTCACGACGGGTAAGGATCCACCCAGACTCCGCAGTATGGTGGAAGGCTCTTCGGACTTCAAGCAAGGCCTCAGGCTTCAGGCCTTGCTTCACAGCCGATCCGCACAGGATGACTTGTCACTTGACGCGCCGTGTCCCAAGAGAGCGAGCTCCGCCTCGCCTCCCACTTAAGTAACCCCTCCCATGAGTCTCTGCGGTGGAACCTCAGCCCGAATGGGGTTCTGGGTAACCTAGTCCTGGGCCTTAGAAGAGACCCTGCTACATGCGCTATAAACAAGAGTGACAAGTTTGAAAAAAAACACTATTTTTTTACTTTTTGCTATAATATGCCAATTTAAAAAAAAAAAAATTTCCTCAGTTTAGGCCGATATGAATTCTTCTACATATTTTTGGTAAATAAATCACAATAAGCGTATATTGATTGGTTTGCACAAAAGTTATAGCGTCTTCAAAAGAGGGGATAGATGTATGGCATTTTTTTTTATTATTATTAGTAATGGCGGCGATCTGCGATTTTTATTGTGACTGACATTGCGGCAGACATATCGGACACTTTTTTGGGACCATTCACATTTATACAGCAAAAAAAGTACTGATTACTGTGTAAATGTCACAGGCAGGGAAGGGGTTAACAATAGGGGGCGATCAAGGGGTTAATTGTGTAACCTAGGGAGTGATTCTAACTGTAGGGGGAAGGGACTCACAAGGGGAGGAGACTGACCGGTGTTCCTCCGTACTAGGAACACATCATCGGTCTCCTCTCACCTGACAGAACGTGGATCTGTGTGTTTACACACACAGATTCACGGTCCTGCTCTGTTATCTGGCAATCGCGGGTGCCCGGGCGACGCAGCGAGCGCTCCCTAGGCGGCTGGGAAGCCCAGGACGTCACAACACCCGCCCAGGATGGGCGATCCCTCTTGCGGACGTCATATCACTATGGGCGGGTAGGGAAGTGGTTAAACTGGTTGTAAACCCTGAACTATCACTTTTACCTACAGGTAAGCCTATAATAAGGCTTACCTGTAGGTACTGTGAATATCTCCTAAACTTGCACCGTTAAGGAGATATTCACTGTATCGGCATGTGCTGATGATGCACTGAAGAAACGGCTCGCTCGTGCCATGACCGGCGGCTCCCGTGCGCATGCACGGGAGTGACATTATCATGGCTCCGGCCAATCACAGCGCCGAAGACATGGTGTTGGTCACAACCAGGGCCGTCTTTAACGCAGGGCGAAAGGGGCATATTCCCAGGGCCCTGTCATTGTTGGGGGGGGGGGGGGGCCTGCGCTGCCCGCCCCTTGAGCCCCACACTGCCCGCCGGAGTTCGGCCACCTCCGGTGCTGGTCACATGCTGGCTGCTCGCTACTGTCACTTGGAAAGCACTGCTTGTGTATTTCCAAGTGACAGTGCTTCTCTCCCCGTGGCCTCTCTCATCCCTCGGGTATACACATTGATCTGAGAGCAGACTCAGCAGAGGAGGAAGGGGGCGGGGACTGTGCCCAGAGGAAGCTGCTTCTGTGACTGGTAGGCTGCACGGACATCGGAGGACAACATGCTGTGAGTAGCATTTGGGACAGAGGAAAACTCTGTACTGGAATCCGGGGGGACTTTATGGGAGGGAGAGCCTTGTACTCTGTACACCCATCTCAGTCCTGCACTCTGCACCCACCTCAGTCTGCACTCACCGCAGTCCTGCGCTCACCTCACTCTGCACCCTGTACATAGTGCACCCCTCAGTGCTAGTGCAGTTTGGCCACACCTTCATGCACTGAGAGGTTATGATGTGTAGTAACCTCTAGCAAATCAGTGAGCAATATTGATTTGCAGTAACCTCCTAGAATCCAAGTAGTGAGCAGTAATGTAATACTGCAGTAACCTCTAGCAACTAATCTGTGAGCTGTAATGATGTGTTGTAATCTCTGCCTGATCTGCTGCCGTAAACTCATTTTGAATCTAGCTGAGGGGGGCCCAATAAAATCTTTGCCCAGCGTCCAATGAATGTTAAAGACGGCCCTGGTCACAGCGGTGTGCCAGGACCGCTGCAACAGCTTCGATCTAAGCCAAGTATTTAATAATAAACTAGTATGCAATGCACACGAGCTCATTATGCCCTTTGTCTTTCAGGTTTTTTTTTTTTTTTGGAGAGTTTACTACCACTTTAACATGAAACTAGCATGCAAAAAAAGGCAGATATTCTCATTGTGTGTATGAGGCTTATGCCTTGTACACGTTTAGAAAATGGAATGGAAAAATACAGCGTTTGGAGCGATTGTCTGTCTGATAATCTGATCATTAGTACACAGCTTTCAAGAACCGATCATGACTGCTAACACAAAATCATGCGAAAGGTTCTTGTACGTTACCAAATTGTACGATTTTCGTTAAATCAGTATAGTATTCATCCGGAGAAAAAAAAATGGAGGAGCAAGACCACATACGCTTGGAAACAGAATACATTACAATGCATCACTTTCAGAGTTGTATTCGGTCATACTAGAGTTTTTGTAACCGCTTCATTTTTGATATGAGACTAGCATGCAAAAAAAAAGTGATTATTCCTCTGATATTCTCATCCTGTGTACGAATACAAATGTTATCTCCCAGCCAGTGCTCGCTATAATCCTGCATTCCATAGGACATGATCTATTATTCTCTATGTTCATTCCATTTTGTTCCATTATTCTCTATGGTCATTCCATTATTCTCTATGGGCATTCCATTTTGTTCCATTATTCTCTATGGGCATTCCATTTTTTCCCATTCTCTATGGTCCCATTATTCTCTATGGGCATTCCATTTTGTTCCATTATTCTCTATGGGCATTCCATTTTGTTCCATTATTCTCTATGGGCATTCCATTTTGTGCCATTATTCTCTATGGTCATTCCATTTTGTGCCATTATTCTCTGTGGGCATTCCATTTTGTGCCATTATTCTCTGTGGGCTTTCCATTTTGTGCCATTGTTCTCTATGGGCATTCCATTTTGTGCCATTGTTCTCTATGGGCATTCCATTTTGTGCCATTATTCTCTATGGGCATTCCATTTTGTGCCATTATTCTCTATGGGTATTCCATTTTGTTCCGTTCTCTATCCTGACAAATAACCAGCAACATGTGAAGCAGTTAATTTCTGTTGGAAGCTCTCCAGTCACACAGCGTAGCTCTCTAGAAGAATCTATGTGAGCGCGGGAAACTGGCAGTGTAAATTTGGCGCCAGCATCCTTCAGCAGCCCACCCAGCCGCAGCGCCCTCATGTCACTCCGTTCTCTGACTGACGTCACGTGTGTGTCTGGAGGGTGACGTCTTCCATTCATGGAAGTATTAGAATGTGTCAAACACCAGCAGGAAAGAACCTCTCCTCCGCCTCCACCAATAGACGCGCTGCACTTATTCTACCATAGGGCCATCTGACGTTATCGTCGTCCAATCAGCAACCTCCATTCTCTGACGAGTCTCTGTAGTGCACGCTTCTATTGGTCGTCCGCCCTGTCCGTCTTACATCGCTGGCGATGGCGCCTGGAGCCGCGACTGTGATTGGCTACGATCAGGCGCGAAATGTAACGCGGGAAAAAAAGAGAAGGACCGAGCGGCCGCCGCCTCCTGTCTGATGATCCCGTAGCTGTGCGGTCAGTGACAGTGTTACCGGGCGCCTCACCTCCTCCCTTTGTCGGATGGGTTGTACACCGCCAGAGAAGAAGGCGCGCTTTCCTCCCCGGTGTCCCTCAGAATGATGTCTGACGTGTACCCGTCTCCTGCCCTGCGCTCTTCTCCATCTCACGACTCGTCTCCTCCGCGCCCGGTACTGGTGTCTGTCATCAAGGCGGTGTCCCCCACCACCTCCGCCCACACTCCCATCAAACCCCGCCGGACGCCCTTCTCTGCCACCCCGCTCAGCCCTGTGCCCACCAGCCCCGGCTTCAGCGATTTCATGGTGTACCCCTGGAGGTGGGGGGAGAACGCACACAACGTCACCCTCAGCCCTGGAACCCCGGCCAGGCATCCTGTGCCCCCAGCAGAGCCTGGCCAAACTGCCCGGGAACCCGTCCATGAGGTCCTCAGCCCCGGCCAGACCGGCAGCAGCAGCGGAGGAGAGGAAGGATCCCTGAGGGTGAGACCTGGATCTATGCCTCGCTTTTATTTCCATTAAGCCTTCAGCTATTGGACTTCAAAGTGGGACTAAAGGCAAAACCTTTCTAGTTTGGAGATGGATCAGAACCCCCTGTCAGGTTTTTATTGCTGCCTGTGTTCTAATTAGAGAGATCATCCTCTCCATCTCATCCGTCTACTAGAAAGTGAAAGAAAATCCCATGTTTTAGGTTGCCTCCAGGAATGGAGGGGAAATCTAATGGTGGCACCCTGGGATTCTCACCCTTTTGTAGGGATCTTCTCACTTCTCCCCAATGGCACACAAATGGCAAAGAAAACCTAAAAGGGGTTGTAACCCTCCCTTTTAGGCCTGATTCAAACCTATGCATTTTGCAGATTTGCAATATAGAAAGTGTTTCTTAGGAAACCATGTTAAATGGACTGTAGTACAAATTGGCAAAAAGCATTAAAAATGCAGGTGTGAATCGGGCCTTAAGCCTGGTACACGCGATCACTCGGACGAAAATTAGATTTCGACACGATCGTACGATAATCTGATCGTTGGTACACAGCTTTCAAGAGCCGATCAGGGCAGCTTGTCAAAAATTATCCGATGGGACAAGCACAAAGCTTTTTCACCTACAATACCAGATCGTACAATTTTCATCCAAAAATACAAAACATTAATTTTAATACATTAATTCTTCATAACTTTAGACTCTTCATTTTCGAGATGAGCATGCTAAAAGAACCTAGACGATCACTCGTTCATTGTGTGTACCAGGCCAAAATATGGGGGGGGGGTTGGCTTTTAGTTTAGCTTTAAAGTTTTCACCTATTTAAAAAACAAACAAATGAAAAGGTGATGTTGCATCCTACAGCCACCTCCGGTCCCTGTTGTATTTACCTCTGTAGGTGATGAGCTGTCAGTGCCCACACAGCCGGTGTGTAACAGTCCCAAGGATTTAAAATCCTCTTGTGCTTCTGGAACGGGTCAGAGCGAGTCTGTGTGCCAGCACTGATCAATCAGAATTGCTCCGATTTATCCCGGAAGCACTGCACAGAAAAGAGTGGGGATTTCAAAGCACTGGTTGCTAGGGTAGAGACAGTTCATCACCCACAGGGGTAAGGACTTGGGGAGGGTGTACTCTACTTTTTTTTTTCTTCTGAAACGTTCACTTTTAGCCCTCGTTCACACCAATGCGGTTTGACTGTTCAAAATCGCATGATCAAAGTTGATTCATTAATGTAAACGTTGAAATAGTTGTGACTCATGTCGGTGACTTTTTTGTGATTTCATTGCAACTTGCATTGATTTCTGTTAAATGAAGTTGCAAGCAGCAATTAAATTGCTGATCCAAATCGGACTGATCTGCAGTTTAAAAAAAGCGCTGAAGTAGCACAATTTCAAAGCCACACTGGTGTGAACTAGGGCTTAGGCTCCATTCACATTTGGCGTTTTGGGATCTTGGACAGAATCTCTGCTATTCTGCTCAAGATCCCAAAATGCCAAATATGAATGGAGCCTAAAGCTACAAACTACTGTACTTTTGGGCTGTTGGCTTCAAAGTGTAACTAAAGGCAATACTTTTTTTCTACAATTGGATGATGTGGAGAGGTGTTGGAACCTTTGTTAGATGTTTGTTGCTGTCTCTGATTACAGTGACATCTGTGCAGGTTTCTGCGCAGATGTCAATGTAAATCGCTGGCCAAAATCGCAAAAAGTAGTACAGAAACGACTTTTTCAAATCGATGCAGCGTCGCACCTATTAGGACAGTTCCATTTCCGGCAAATGCTGCCGTTTTGATATGCGATTTGGCATGTCAAATTGCATGTCAAAACGCACCAGTGTGAACCAGGGCTTAATGTTTTTTCAGTTATGTACTGGAGTAGTGTTTGTTTTTTTTTGTTTTTTTAAACGGATTTGTTTCAAGTGTATGCATAAGCAATTGGTTGTTTTGAACAGCATGGGGGAAGATTTAAAACCCCTGCCAGTTTGTATTTTGTGGCTGGCTGTGTACTATTGGGGAAATATTCCTTCAGTTCCTGTCCCAGAGACACAAAAGGAAGTGAGGGGAAATCTCCCAGTGTGAGAGGAATTCCCCTCTGAGACAGTTGTCACCAGAACAGCAGTCCCCTTTGGAATATTCCTCATACCTCCTTGTTTTAGCAATAGCTCTACAGTTTCTATTTCCCTGTGACAATGGCCACTGGTACAAATAGAGGGGAAATCTCCCCAATGGGGACACAGACCTCCAATGAAAACGTATTGGTCTGACTCTTCCACATCATGCAAAATGTAAAAAAAATAAATTGCCCATTGATGCACTTTAAGGATCAGTAAATCCTTAGACTTCCTTCCCACAGTCTTTGTGAACACAACTAGCTTGCTTATACCAAGTCAGCTTTAGGCCGGGTTCACACTGGGGCGACAAACGCTCCGACATTGGGAGCTCATGTCGCATGACGTGTGAAAATCAATGTTTCCCTATGGGAGCCGTCTTAACTGGTCCGACACATGTCGGTCCATTGACACATGTCGGTCCATTGACACATGTCGGTCCATTGACACATGTCGGTCCATTGACACATGTCGGTCCATTGACACATGTCGGTCCATTGACACATGTCGGTCCATTGACACATGTCGGTCCATTGACACATGTCGGTCCATTGACTATCATTGAAGTCGGATCAAAGTCGGACCGCAGTCTTGCATGATCCGACTTTGGCATGCGACTTGTGCTGTGCTGCTCTTGAGGGGGAACTCCAGGCCAAATTTTAAATAAAAAACCGGCATGGGTTCCCCCTCCAGGAGCATAACAGGCCCTTGGGTCTGGTCTGGATTTGAAGGGGAACCCCTGCGCCAGAAAAACGGCGTGTGGGTTCCCCCCAAAATCCAAACCAGACCCTTATCCGAGCACGCAACCTGGCAGGCCGCAGGGGAAGAGGGGGGGACGAGAGAGCGGCCCCCTCCCTCCTGAACCGTACCAGGCCGCATGCCCTCAACATGGGGGGTTTGGTGCTCTGGGGCAGGGGGGGCGACCTGCGGCCCCCCCACCCCAAAGCACCCTGTCCCCATGTTGATAACAGGGCCTGTTCCCGACAACCCTGGTTGTTGGGGTCTGCGGGCGGGGGGCTTATCAGAATCCGGGAGCCCCCCTTTAATAAGGGGGCCCCCAGATCCTGGCCCACCACCCTGTGAATGAGTAATGGGGTACATCGTACCCCTACCCATTCACCTGGTGGAAAAAAAATTCAAGAAAAAACACAGCTTTTTAAAGTAATTTATTGCACAGTTCCGGGGGTCTCTGGTGTCGTCTCCGCGCTCTCCGGTTCTTTCTTCTGCCGGGCCTCCGCTATCTTCTTCCAGCTCTTTTGCTAGCGGAGGCCCGGTCTTGTCCGGCTCTTCGTTGTCCTTTGCCGGCCCCTCCACTATCTTCTTCCAGCTCTTTTGCTAGTGGAGGGGCCGGTCTTCTCCGTCGGCGTCTTCTTCTCTCTTCTCCTCCTCGATGTTGACTCGTCGCTTCCTCCCGCTGTAATACTGGCTGTTCGCTCCACTTCAAATTATTATAGGCTTCCCATGACGTCAGTCACATGCTCCCATGACGTCAGTCACATGCTCCCATGACGTCAGTCACATGCTCCCATGACGTCAGTCACATGCTCCGGGTGGCCCCCGGAGCATGTGACTGTGACGTCATGAGAAGCCTATATTAATTCGGAGCGGAGCAAACAGCCAGTATTACAGTGGGAGGAAGCGACGAGTCAACATCGAGGAGGAGAAGAGGGAAGAAGACCAGGCCCCGCTAGCAAAAGAGCTGGAAGAAGATAGCGGAGGCCCGGCAGAAGCAAGAACCGGAGAGCGCGGAGACGGCACCGGAGACCCACGGAGCTGTGCAATAAATTACTTTAAAAAGCTGTGTGTGTTTTTTTCTTGACATTTTTTCCACCAGGTGAATGGGTAGGGGTACGATGTACCCCATACTCATTCACATAGGGTGGGGGGCCGGGATCTGGGGGCCCCCTTATTAAAGGGGGGGCTCCCAGATTCTGATAAGCCCCCCGCCCGCAGACCCCGACAACCAACGGCCAGGGTTGTCGGGAAGAGGCTCTGTCCTCATCAACATGGGGACAGGGTGCTTCGGGGTGGGGGGGGGCGCAGGTCGCCCCCCTGCCCCAGAGCACCAAACCCCCCATGTTGAGGGCATGCGGCCTGGTATGGTTCAGGAGGGAGGGGGCCGCTCTCTCATCCCCCCCTCTTCCCCTGCGGCCTGCCAGGTTGCGTGCTCGGATAAGGGTCTGGTTTGGACTTTGGGGGGACCCCCACGCCGTTTTTTCGGCGTAGGGGTTCCCCTTAATCCAGACCAGACCCAAGGGCCTGGTATACTCCTGAAGGGGGAACCCACGCTGGTTTTTTATTTAAAATTTGGCGTGGAGTTCCCCCTCAAGATTCATACCAAACACAGTGCCTGGTATTGGCGGGGATCCAAGTCGGATCCCCGTTCATTGAAAGTCGGACTTATGTCGGCTTCATGTCGCAGGGCAAAGTCGGATCCAAAGTAGGACGGCTGTCGTGTTGCAATAGTGTGAACCCAGCCTGAGGCAGGAAAAGATTGACACCAGTGATAGAGGCTGTGTTCTCCACGGTGAGGCTGTTTTACTGATACTGACCCATGCTGCTGCAGTATCCAAGGATATTGCCATTGCATTCTTGTATAGAGCACTGTACACACTAGTGTTCAAGCTCTGGTGAAAGCAGTCAGATTGTCCTTTGTAGGTTTCCAAGGATGACTAAACCATTAAAGAATGAAGCTTATTTATCGCTAGGGGGGAGGGGGGGTTTGAGAACATCATTCATTAATATGAATGCCCACAAAGATATTTTGAACTTCTGCCAGTTGTAGCTCAAAAGCTAGAATGGGGAAAAATGCTGTACTTTCAGGAAGCCTATTTAACCACTTAACAACCACCTGCCGACAAATAACGGCGGCAGGGTGGTTGCTTAACTCTGGGAGGACGTTATATAACGTCCTCCCAGAATCGCGCTCCCGCGCGCCCCCTGGGGCGCGCACACGGGAAACTCCGTGACCGCCGGGTCCAGAGGACCCGGCGGATCACGAATCGCGGTAAATCGCCGCTGATAGCGGCCGTTTACCACGTGATCGCTCCGTCAAATGACGGAGCAATCACTTGTAAACAGACCGGCGTCATTTGATGACGCCGGTTCCTCCCTCCCCTCTCTGTACCGATCGGTACAGTGTGAGAGGGGAGGGGGAGGGAGCGGATGGCAGCAGCAGCACTGTGGGCTGGATCTGTGACAATTGCAGTCACAGATCCATCCATCCATCCATCCCTGCTCAGCCATCCCTGTGCTATACCCTGCCAATACTCTGCAATACACCCTGCCAATACTCTGCAAAATACCCTAGTGCAATACTCTGCAATACCCTGGTGCAATACTCTGCAATACCCTGGTGCAATACTCTGCAATACCCTGGTGCAATACTCTGCAATACCCTGGTGCAATACTCTGCAACACCCTGGTGCAATACTCTGCAACACCCTGGTGCAATACTCTGCAACACCCTGGTGCAATACTCTGCAACACCCTGGTGCAATACTCTGCAACACCCTGGTGCAATACTCTGCAACACCCTGGTGCAATACTCTGCAACACCCTGGTGCAATACTCTGCAACACCCTGGTGCAATACTCTGCAACACCCTGGTGCAATACTCTGCAACACCCTGGTGCAATACTCTGCAACACCCTGGTGCAATACTCTGCAAAATACTCTGCAATACCCTGCGCAATACCCTGCACAATACTCTGCAATACTCTGCACAATACTCTGCAATACCCTGCACAATACTCTGCAATACCCTGCACAATACTCTGCAATACCCTGCACAATACTCTGCAATACCCTGCACAATACTCTGCAATACCCTCCACAATACTCTGCAATACCCTCCACAATACCCTGCCATGCCCGGCAATACTCCGCAATGCCCGGCAATACTCCGCAATGCCCGGCAATACTCCGCAATGCCCGGCAATACTCCGCAATGCCCGGCAATACTCCGCAATGCCCGGCAATACTCCGCAATGCCCGGCAATACTCCGCAATGCCCGGCAATACTCTGCAATAACCACTTCCCGCCCTCCGGCCGTCATATGACGTCCTTGACTTTGTGCGGAGATATCTGAATGATGGGTGCAGCTACAGGCATCATTCAGATATCGGCTTTTTCAGCCGGCGATTCCCTACACCATAAGAACAATCATAGCGGCTGTTCCGCCGCTTGATCATTCTTACGGGAGGCGAGAGGGGATGTCCCCCGCCGCCCTCCGGTGCTTCTACCGACTCACTGCTACGATCAAAGCCAGGATTGTTGTTTTTTTTTTTTTGTATTTTTTTCAGGCTTCCCAGCCTAGAGGTGAGATGTGGGGTCTTATTGACACCCCCCCCCCCATATCTCACTGTAAAGAGGACCTGTCATGCCATATTCCTATTACAAGGGATGTTTACGTTCCTTGTAATAGGTATAAAAGTGATCAAAAAAATGTTTAGGGCGGAAAAACATGTCAAACTAAAATAAATAAAGTAAAATGAATACATTTTTATTTATTTTTTTAAAGCGCCCCTGTCCCCGTGAGCTCGCATACAGAAGCGAACGCATACGTAAGTCCCGCCCACATATGAAAACTGTTTTCAAACCACACATGTGAGGTATCTCTGCGAACGTTAGAGCGAGAGCAATCATTTTGGCCCTAGACCTCCTCTGTAACTCAAAACATGTAACCAGTAAAAATATTTAAAGCGTCGCCTATGGGGATTTTTTAAGTAGCGAAGTTTGGCGCCATTCCACGAGTGTGTGCAATTTTTAAGGGCGACATGTTAGGTATCTATTTACTCGGCGTAACTTCATCTTTCACATTATGTAAAAACATTGGGCGAACTTTACTGTTTTTTTTTTTTTTAAGCACAAAACATTTTTTTTCCGTAAAAAACGCGTTAAAAAAATTGCTGCGCAAATATCGTGCGAGATAAAAAGTTGCAACAACCACCATTATATTCTCTAAGGTCTTTGCTAAAAAAACATATATAATGTTTTGGGGTTCTATGTAATTTTCTAGCAAATAAATGATGATTTTTACATGTAGGAGAGAAATGTCAGAATTGGCCTTGGTGCTCCAGAACGCCTGAAGGTGCTCCCTGCATGTTGGGCCTCTGTATGTGGCCACGCTGTGTAAAAGTCTCACACATGTGGTATCGCCATACTCGGGAGTAATAGCAGAATGTGTTTTGGGGTGTAATTTGTGGAATGCATATGCTGTGTGTGAGAAATAACCTGCTAATATGACAATTTTGTGAAAAAAAAAAAAGAGAAAAAAAAATCTTGATTTTGCAAAGAATTGTGGGAAAAAATGACAACTTCAAAAAACTCACAATGCCTCTTTCTGAATACCTTGGAATGTCTTCTTTCCAAAAAGGGGTCATTTGGGGGGTATTTGTACTTTTCTGGCATGTTAGGGTCTCAAGAATTGAGATAGGCCGTCAGTACTTCAGGTGTGATCAATTTTCAGATATTGGCACCATAGCTTGTGGACTCTATAACTTTCACAAAGACCAAATAATATACACCAATTTGTACTTATTTTTACCAAAGATATGTAGCAGTATAAATTTTGGCCAAAATTTATGAAGAAAAAATAGTAATTTGCAAAATTTTATAACAGAAACGAAAAAAAAAATCATTTTTTTACAAAATTTTCAGTCTTTTTTCTCTTATAGCGCAAAAAATAAAAAACCCAACAGTGATTAAATACCACCAAAAGAAAGCTCTATTTGTGTGAAAAAAAGGACAAAAATTTCATATGGGTACAGTGTTGTATGACTGAGTAATTGTCATTCAAAATGTGAGAGCACCGAAAGCTGAAAATTGGTCTGGTTATTAAGGGGGTTTAAGTGCCCAGTGGTCAAGTGGTTAAAGTACACCTGTCATAAGACATGCATGGCCTGCCTCCTCCTGGAATGTGGTTTCCATTCTTTGACTACAGACCTGGAACAAGCATTGGGTGTGTCGGTTTTCTCCTTCCTATTTGCAGGTTGGTGACTCAGAACATATTGAAGCCAGGGGCATCAGCAGTTAAAGTTGTAAACCTCCATGGGGAAGTTGTACCTATTAGATAAGCCTAGAACAAGGCTTATCTAATAGGTACTGTACATTTTTCATAAATGTGCGCCGTTTAGAAGATATTTACTGTTTACCTGCAAACCTGGGCTTCATTTGCAGGTAAATAGCACATTATGCCTTTACTTTACAGGGAAGAAAGAAACCCACAGGGTTTACTTCCTCTTTAACCAGGCAGCCAACTTTCTGAAAAAAAAGAAATGACAGCATACACCTCATGACAGGAACTTTAACCACTTCAGCCCCGGAAGGATTTGCCCCCTTAATGACAGGCCATTTTTTTGCAATACGCCATTGTGTCGCTTTAACTGACAATTGCACGGTCGTGCGACGCTGTACACAAACAAAATGCATGTCCTTTTTTTTTTTCCCCTCACAAATAGAGCTTTCTTTTGGTGGTATTTGAAAACCTCTGCATTTTTTGCGCTATAAACAAAAGCTGACAATTTTGAAAACAATATTTTTTTACTTTCTGCTATAATACAAATAAAAAAAAATATATAAACAAAAATGTTTTCAGTTTAAGCCAATATGTATACTGCTTCATATTTTTGGTTAAAAAAAAAACAAAAAACACGCAATAAGCGTATATTGATTTTGCACAAAAGTTGTAAAGATTGCGGCGGACAAATCTGACCCCATGTGACACTTTTTGGGGACCAGTGACATAATTACAGTGATCAGTGCTAAAAAAAAATGCACTGACCAATGTATAAATGACACTGGCAAAGAACACTAGGGTGCAATCAAGGGGTTAACGGTGTTCCCTGGGTGTGTTCTAACTGTGGGGGATGGGCTTACTGGGCCAACACAGATTGCTGTTCCTGATCACTAGGAACAGCAGATCTCAGATTGTCCCCTGTCAGAACGGGGATCTGCCCTGTTTACATAAACGGATCCCTGTTCTGCCTCTCTGTACCGCATTTGCAGGTGGCCGGTAGACATCGAGTCTGTCGGGCCAACGGGAGCGCGTGCGCTGTGCCCACAATACATGCACAGACTAACGTACAGGTACGTCGGTTTGCGCAGCAAGGCGGTCGGCAAGTGGTTAAAGTGACACTAAACTCTGGTTTAACCACTTAACGACCGCTCACTGTATATATACGTCAGCAGAATGGCACCGACAGGCACAATCACGTAGAGCATACGTGATTGCCTTTGTATAGTTAGGGGGTCCAATCGGACCCCCCTCCTATACAGTGAGCGGTGGCTAAGTGTCCGGGAGCGTTCCGGGATGAGGGGGCAGCCATTCGTTTCCGGCCACCCCCTCGCGATCGCTCCCGGCGAATGGAAATGCCTCCTCTGTCTGTGTCAGGCAGAGGAAGCAGGAGGAAGTGATGTCATCTCTGGTGCGGCGCTCACATATACCGAGCGCCATACAAGAGAAGACATCAGGTCAGTGCACACAACACTACACTGACACCAGGACACATAGGGACATAAATCGCCCCCCCAGTCACAGTGTCACTGATTGCAGTGACCATTTATTTAGTGATCACTGCAATCGGTGACATTTGTGACTAAAAGTGTCAGTACATTCAGTTTTAGGTCCAGTGTAGCCCCCTAACCCCCCCTAATAAAGGTTTAACCCCCTGATCACCCCCCAGATAACCCTTTCACCCCCTATCACCACTGTCGCTAAGCGATCATTTTTCTGATCGCTGTCTTAGCGTCAGTGATGCCGATCGACAGCCAGTATTTTTTTTTAGGTTTGCTGCATGTTTTTATAGCGTCAGGTACCCCAATATATTATCTAATAAAGGTTTAACCCCCTTGATTGCCCCCCAGGTAACCCTTTCACCCCCTATCACCACTGTCGCTAAGCGATCGTTTTTCTAAACGCTGTCTTAGTGGCGGTGATGCAGATTGGTAGCCAGTAATTGTTTTTTAGGTTCGCCGCAGGTTTTTATAGCGTCAGGTACCCCCATATATTATCTAATAAAGGTTTTAACCCCCTGATTGCCCCTAGTTAACCCTTTCACCAGTGATCATCATATAAGTGTTCTGGGTGACGCTGGTTAGTTGGTTTGCTTTTTATAGTGTCAGGGCACCCGCCGTATATAACCCAATAAAGGTTTAACCCCCTGATCGCCCGGCGGGTGATATCAATTAGGTTTTAGCGTCAGATAGGGTCTGCGTCACACCCCAGGCAGCGTCAGGTTAGTGCCAGTAACGCTAACACCCACGCGTGAAGCATACACCCCCCTTAGTGGTATAGTATCTGAACAGATCAATATCTGATCTGATCAGATCTATACTAGCGTCCCCAGCAGTTTAGGGTTCCCAAAAACGCAGTGTTAGCGGGATCAGCCCAGATACCTGCTGGCACCTGCGTTTTGCCCCTCTGTCCAGCCCAGGCCACCCAAGTGCAGTATCGATCGATCACTGTCACTTACAAAACACAACAAACATAATTGCAGCGTTCGCAGAGACGGGCCTGATCCCTGTGACTCCAGTGCTGTAGGAGGTGGTTTCACCACCACAGTTAAAAAAAAAAAAGCATATATGCCGAAGCATTGGGGCAGCAGGGGCGGAGGAGCGATTTTGCTCCTAATGCCGCGTACATACGGTCGAAATTCCGACGGAGGCTTGCCCGTGGAAAAGTCCGACCATGTGTGTGCGGCATAACTTTATTTTAAAGCATGTCGTGTTTGGTATCTATGTACTCGGCCTAAGATCATCTTTTTTATTTCATCAAACATTTGGGCAATATAGTGTGTTTTAGTGCATTAAAATTAAAAAAAGTGTGTTTTTTAACCCAAAAAATGCGTTTGAAAAATCGCTGCGCAAATACTGTGTAGAAAAAAAAAATGCAACACCCACCATTTTAATCTGTAGGGCCTTTGCTTTAAAAATATATATAATGTTTGGGGGTTCAACATAATTTTCTTGCAAAAAAAAAAAATTTTTTCATGTAAACAAAAAGTGTCAAAAAGGGCTTTGTCTTCAAGTGGTTAGAAGAGTGGATGTAAGCTTCCTAATGTTGTGTATAAAATGCCAGAACAGTTCAAAACCCCCCCCAAATGACCCCATTTTGGAAAGTAGACACCCCAAGCTATATACTGAGAGGCATGTCGAGTCCATGGAATATTTTATATGTTGACACAAGTTGCGGAAAAACAACAATTTTTTTTTTTTTTTTTGCACAAAGTTGTCACTAAATGATATATTGCTCACACATGCCATGGGCATATGTGGAATTACACCCCAAAATACATTCTGTTGCTTCTCCTGAGTACGGGGATACCACATGTGTGAGACTTTTTGGGAGCCTAGCCGCCTACGGGACCCCAAAAACCAAGCACCGCCTTCAGGCTTTCTAAGGGTGTAAATTTTTGATTTCACTTCTCACTGCCTATCACAGTTTCGGAGGCCATGGAATGCCCAGATGGCTCTGACCCCATTTTGGAAAGTAGACACCCCAAGCTATTTGCTGAGAGGTATTGAGTATTTTGCAGATCTCGCTTTTTGTCACAGTTTTGAAAATTGAAAAAAAAAAAATATATATATATATATATATTATATAATTTTCTTTCTTCATTTTCAAAAACAAATGAGCTGTAAAATACTCGCCATGCCTCTCAGCAAATAGTTTGGGGTGTCTATATTCCAAAATGGGGTCATTTGGGGGGGTTTTGTGCTATTTTGGCATTTTATGGCCTTCGAAACTGTGATAGGTAGTGAGGAGTGAAATCAAAAATTTGTACCTAGAAATCCTGAAGGCGGTGCTTGGTTTCCGGGGTCCCGTACGTGGCTAGGCTCCTAAAAAGTCCCACACATGTGGTATCCCCGTACTCAGGAGAAGCAGCAAAATGTAGTTTGGGGTGCAATTCCACATATAACCATGGCATGTGTGAGCAATATATCATTTAGTGACAACTTTTTGTAATTTTTTATTTTTTTAGTCATTATTCAATCACTTGGGACAAAAAAAAAAAATTCAATGGGCTCAACATGCCTCTCAGCAATTTCCTTGGGGTGTCTACTTTCCAAAATGGGGTCATTTGGGGGGGGTTTTGTACTGCCCTGTCATTTTAGCACCTCAAGAAATGAGATAGGCAGTCATAAATTTAAAGCTGTGTAAATTTCAGAAAATGTACCCTAGTTTGTAAACTCTATAACTTTTGCGCAAACCAATAAATATACGCTTATTGACATTTTTTTTACTAAAAACATGTGGCTGAATACATTTTGACCTAAATGTATGACTAAAATTGAGTTTATTCGATTTTTCTTATAACAAAAAGTAGAAAATATCATTTTTTTTCAAAATTTTCGGTCTTTTTCCGTTTTATATCGCAAAAAATTAAAATCGCAGAGGCAATCAAATACCATTAAAAGAAAGCTCTATTTGTGGGAAGAAAAGGACGCAAATTTCGTTTGGGTACAACATTGCATGTCCGCACAATTTACAGTTAAAGCAGCGCAGTGCAAAATTCTGAATTCACCTCTGGTCCTTTAGCTACCAAATGGTCCGGGGCTTAAGTGGTTAATAGTGTATGTGTAATATATGTAAGTCCAGCCAAAGCTTGTTTGGCTGTACTTCTATGGATCACAGAAGTGCATTTTGTTTTGCACTCCTGGGACCCGGCTGAAGTCCGCTCTCTGCTGACGATTTCAGTCCAGGCACTGCGTCATCCCGACCACGAAGCCTGGATCCGCCAGGTGCCTGGACTGACACCCTGCTCAGCCTCTCAGCACGCCACTGAGAGCCTGAGATGGCCGCTCTGCCCCCTCCACAGCTTGGTGCTTCAGTGAGCAAAGAGGGAGAAGGGCAGAGAGCCTGCTGACTGACAGTCTGCTGCTCTCTGCTCATGGAGCTCTGAAAACCGAGCGATCGGCGGTGTTTGATTGCTTGGTTCTCAGTGTGATGGCGCCGGGGGAACAGATGCAGCATCCACCTAGGCAAGTATGATTGGGGGAGGAAAAAAAAATCCTCCTCAGAAAACTGCTGTAACTTCTATTCTTGGCCTCCAAATTAAAATTTTGTTTTCTTATATATTCTGCTTTGATCCATCTTTCATGTAAGAGGATGGCTTCATTCATTCTGAATGCTCCCACTGTATGTATGAGAGTAGTCATGGGGGGGGGTTCTCTTCCTCACTCCTGAGCACCTATTTGGAGGGGTTTATGTAATATAGTTGGTAGCTCCTCGAGGATGTTACAAGAAGGCAGAAAAACACAATAAATTACTTCATGAGAAATGGGTTACGTGGCCATTAACTGGTGAATGTATTTGAATTATTTGTGGCGAATAAGTATATTGCTTGGTGTCCCTTTTTTAAATTTAGCTTTTGGTAATGGTGCAGGAGAGAGTGATGCCTGTTGGCAATGGCCCTTAGTGTTTGTTTTTTCTTTTAAAGCGGAGTTCCACACAAGTGGAAGTTCTGCTCTTGTCTCCTCCCCCCCCCCTCCGGTGCAACATTTGGCACCTTTCAGAGGGGAGCGGATACCTGTCTGACAGGTATCCTGTCCCCCCGCTTGGGAGATCTCGCCATGGCAAATTACGCCAGCAGCTTGGCTTCTATCTTCCCTGCTGCCGGGCCAAGAGGAGAGAGGAGCAGAGCCTCGCGCATGTGCAGTAGGGTTCTTGGCATGAAGCCGCAAGGCTACACTGCCCTGTTCCCTTACCCACAATGGCAGCAGCAGCACCCAACTGCGTTGCTAACAACGCTGGACTCAGGACAGGCGAGTGTCCTAATATTAAAAGTCAGCAGCTGCAGTATGTGTAGCTGCTGGCTTTTAACTTTTGCAGGGATGGGCGGACCTCTGCTTTAAGGGCCACCTTACTTGTGTTCTAGTACCCATCATCTGGACACATGGTGAAGACAAGCATACTGTTGGGGACCTAGGCTGTACTAAAAACTTCTTCCTGCCTACTGCAAACAGTTTCTCTCTCTCCCCCCCCCCCCCCCCCCCCCATTTGGCAACTTTGCCTATACTTGTCTGTCTGATACTTTTCATGGAAAGCTTGATTTAATCAACGTTGGTGAACCAGATCCTTTCTTGTCGAAGTAAAAACCGTTGTCACTGATCATTGGTTTTTTTTGTCAACAAACGGAAATCTTTTTATAGAAGAGTTTTGCATATCCCTACCTACTAGCCTTTTCTAAGAGGATGGGCATGTGATTTCACTTTTCATTCTTTTTTTTTTTATCCATTTATTTTATGGTATTTGTCACTGAGAAGCCCCAAAATGTTGGCAATTTGACCTTTGCAACCCCATGTAGTCACAGTAAATTGTGGTAGCACGCTTTTGGGAGTGCTGGTGCCTTCTTACTTTGGGAGCACTGGGTATGTGTCCTGGACATCTGCTGTGGTCATTGCAGACACCCTTTGAATTAGATCTGTTTAAAAAGCAGCAGTCAGTATTGTGCAGCTCTTTGCGGGACAGTCTAGGCAGCCCAATACACTACAACACAGCTAAAATTGGGCTTTGGACATTATTTTTTTTTTTATTCAAACACTGCTCCAAAACACATGGCCATGTGTATGTTGTGCATTGGAATGCCATTCAAAATTAATGGCACCTTATGCATGTTAGGATGCACTTATTACCTTGACTTGGTTGCTTCAATGTTCTAATGTACAATTTTTAAAAGTGTGAGGATGAGATTGGATTGTGTACTGTTGGCATGGATTCCTAAAGTATTAGGCCTCATGCCCACAGATGTTTTTACAGCTGCGTTTTTGAGCGGTTTTTACAGCTTAAAAATGCCTGTCCATGTTAGTCTATAGCTTTATGCCCACCTAGGTGTTTTTGAGCTGCAAATGGCATAGGCGTTTTTAAGCTGTAAAAAAAACCCGGGACCAGTGCGTTCCGCGGCGCTGGCGTTGGGCATAAAACGCTGTGGCGGCGTTTTTGAGCTCCGGCGTTTTTATCTGGGCTAACTTTAATTTTTTTTTTTCCGAAAAAAAAAAATAAGTTTGAAAAATGTATAGACTAACATGGACAGGCGTTTTTAAGCTGTAAAAAACGCTCAAAAACGTGGCTGTAAAAACGTCCGTGGGCATGAGGCCCAAGTGTAAATTCTATTCTGTGAGGGGTTTAGTCAAAAGAAGAGGAATCTGCTGCTCCAGGTGTGTGCAATACCTTGATTGGAACCAAGTAGGAGTGCTAGCCCCGGCCCGCCTCCATAAAAACTTGAGAAAAATAAGAAATGGCTGCACATCCAAAGTTTCCAAAAGTGCCTTTTATTGCAGACGGTCAAAATACACCAGGGACACCAGGTGTTAGTCACGTTTCACACATCTGATCTGTGCTTAATCATTAATCAGTAATGATTAAGCACAGATCAGATGTGTGAAACGTGTCTACGTGACTAACACCTGGTGTATTTTTTTTTTTTTTAAACATTACAAGTCACCTGGTGTATTTTGACCGTCTGCAATAAAAGGCACTTTTGGAAACTTTGGATGTGCAGCCATTTCTTTTTTCTCTGCGAGGGGTTTAGGACTCAATTTTTCTTGAAGGCATAACTTTTCCTGTAGTTTCACTTTAAAGGCCAACTCTGCCTTCAGCAACATATTACACCTGTATTTAGGGCGTAACATGTTGCTAAGCCACCCCCTGAGCCCGCCACTGAGCCAGGTCATTCATTCAGAGATCTGTGAATAAATTACAAATCCTGTCTGCCACTGGCAGGCAGACGAAGTTAGCAATGGTAAAACAATTGTGATCAATCGGCACACTCGTAGTCCATTGACACTACTAGCTTTCCAGCTGTGAGCCCATACAGAGGTACAGTGCTGGAGGAAGAGTTTGCATGAGCCTGACATTGCAATCACTATCCGTTGATTGCAGGCTCCTGTGGAAAAAATAATTGTACATTTTGTTTCCTGCAAAAATGTGCAGTTATTTTTTCTTAAATGTGAACTTGGCCTGTTAATCTAGATAAAATGGCTATAACCCAACCTGCATGTATTTATCCAGCATGATTGGTCTTATTTCTTATTAAATTGGCACAGTACTTGTGTATGTTCTGGCACATAATGTATACAGTTGTTAATGTTTACTTGTGAACATCACAGGTTTATATCGAACATCAGATATCTAAACTGAGATTTTCACTTGCTAGACGTCAATATTTGGTGAATAAAAATAGTGTGGCGCTCAAAACAATAAAAATAAGTAAATGGCTACTTAAAGCAATGAAAACAGTGCTCTAATAACACAATTATACATGCGAGTCCGCTACAAGGGTATTCAGATGAATTGTCCTCTTTGCGAACTGTGTGATATACCGTGAAGGTACAACGTGAAAATGGAATAAAGTCCCAAATAACAAAAATATATGTGATCATGGATGTCCTTCAATGGATGACCTTCCCACAATGCAGACTGACAAAGGGACTTCAATGTAGAAAATGAATCAAGCAAGGAGAAGACACTAGTTGTTATAGATGGGTACTCTTACCGCTGATGGTGGACCCACCTACCGTACGGCAGTGGGTCTTGCAGGCTTAATGGTCACCAAGACCAAACGGGATGTAACTGGATGTCCTGGGTCCTCACTTGAACTCCAACCGGATGCTGAAAAGGTAACTCAAACGATGGATGGTTCTCACATGGGCCAGGTTCCACAGCAATCCGCGAAAAATATAAAGATGGAAGAAAACCAAAAAGACTCCAGATGGTGCAGGTCAATAAAAACCGATTGCCGGAATTTTATTAAATAAAAAAATTTTGTCCAACAATCATGCAGACAAATAAAAAGTGATCACGAAATAAAAATATATTCAAAGCAATATGGGGTGCAGCGTCAGCAGGCCCTACGCGTTTCGACTACTACAGTCTTCAACAGGGGCATGTTGAAGACTGTAGTAGTCGAAACGCGTAGGGCCTGCTATTATATATTTTTATTTCGTGATCACTTTTTATTTGTCTGCATGATTGTTGGACAAAATTTTTTTATTTAATAAAATTCCGGCAATCGGTTTTTATTGACCTGCACCATCTGGAGTCTTTTTGGTTTTCTTCCATCTTTATATTTTTCGCGGATTGCTGTGGAACCTGGCCCATGTGAGAACCATCCATCGTTTGAGTTACCTTTTCAGCATCCGGTTGGAGTTCAAGTGAGGACCCAGGACATCCAGTTACATCCCGTTTGGTCTTGGTGACCATTAAGCCTGCAAGACCCACTGCCGTACGGTAGGTGTGTCCACCATCAGCGGTAAGAGTACCCATCTATAACAACTAGTGTCTTCTCCTTGCTTGATTCATCTTCTACATTGAAGTCCCTTTGTCAGTCTGCATTGTGGGAAGGTCATCCATTGAAGGACATCCATGATCACATATATTTTTGTTATTTGGGACTTTATTCCATTTTCACGTTGTGCCTTCACGGTATATCACACAGTTCGCAAAGAGGACAATTCATCTGAATACCCTTGTAGCGGACTCACATGTATAATTGTGTTATTAGAGCACTGTTGTTTTCATTGCTTTAAGTAGCCATTTACTTATTTTTATTGTTTTGAGCGCCACACTATTTTTATTCACCATTCCTGTACACTTTGTTTGTTTGAGTGTTGGCAGCTTGCATGCACATTGTTTTTGGTTTAGCGCAGTATTTTCCCCCTTTTTTCCCAGACGTCAATATTTGATACTTTTATGCACATGGGCAGTTTTCTTTAGGCCCCATGTACACTGCTGCTGCTAAACGGATGTTCAGAGGCAGTTGGACACTTTTTTAAACTGCCCCTGAACTCATTCAATGTTATCTTATGTGTACACAGGTTCGTTCACTGTCGTTTTTAGGCAGTTGCGTTTTATAGCCCTTTTTTTTTTTTTTTTTTTTTTTTTTTAAGGCAAAAAGAGTTCAGACGCCAAACGCGGTAACCCGCATTTTTTTTTTTTTTTTTAATTGCTTCTAGACGCAAACGCGGCATGTAAACGCGACTAAACAGCCGTTTTTAGACTCGACTCCGGTTTCTAGCTGTCAAGTTAATAAATCGTTCAGGAGAAGTTGAACAACGTCCCATGTACATGAAGCCTTATAGGTCATTGTTTTTAAGTCTCATTCTATTAGACTGTAAACTAGGTTGCACAATATTACATTTTTGTGTGTGTGTTTAGAACTGCTTTCTTTTAAATCCTAACTTTATATTTTGATCGTATCTTTAGGTTTCACCTAGATAGTTTTGTATCTATTACTGCCTACTAAGTTTAATTGTTGAAATACCAGATATCAAGATAAGATGGCATGGATAGTTTTTTGTACTGCCTTCTGTGCTTGGACCTGGTGATTGACCATCCTAGCTTTAGGCCCTATTCACACTTATACGACTTGTACCACGATTTTGGATGGCAAAATCGTATGACAAGTCATTCTCCATGATTTTGAATGACTACCATTCATATTGGCACGACTTCAAAGTAGTTCCTGCACTACTTTTTTTCTAAAGTCGGATTCCGTATTAACAGATCAGACTTTGGCATGACTTGTGCATGAAAGGGAACTCAACGCCAATTTTTTTGAAAAAAAAAAACCCGGCATGGGTTCCCCCTTCATGAGCCTACCGGGCCCATAGGTCTGGTATGGATTTAAAGGGCAACCCCCACGCCGAAAAAACAGCGTGGGGTCCCCCCAAAATCCATACCAGACCCTTATCCGAGCACCAGCCTGGCCGGTCAGGAAAAGGGGTAGGGACGAGCGACCGCCCCCCCTCCTGAGCCGTACCAGGCCGCATGCCCTCAACATGGGGGGGTGCTTTGGGGCAGGGGGGCCCTGCGCCCCCCCACCCCAAAGCACCTTGTCCCATGTTGATGAGGACAAGGGCCCCTTCCTGACAACCATGCCTGTTGATTGTCGGGGTCTGCCGGCGCGGGGGCTTATCGGAATCTGGGAGCCCCCTTTAATAAGGGGGGCCCCCAGATCCCAGCCCCCCACCCTATGTGAATGAGTATGGGGTACATCGTACCCCTACTTATTCACCTGGAATAAAAAGTGTTAAAAAAACAAAACACTAGACAGGTTTTTAAAGTAATTAGGCAGCTCCGGCCTCTTCTTCTCCCGCTCTCCGGCCTCTTCTTCTTCTCCCGCTCTCCGGCCTCTTCTTCTTCTCCCGCTCTCCGGCCTCTTCTTCTTCTCCCGCTCTCCGGCCTCTTCTTCTTCTTCTCCCGCTCTCCGGCCTCTTCTTCTTCTTCTCCCGCTCTCCGGCCTCTTCTTCTTCTTCTCCCGCTCTCCGGCCTCTTCTTCTTCTTCTCCCGCTCTCCGGCCTCTTCTTCTTCTTCTCCCGCTCTCCGGCCTCTTCTTCTTCTTCTCCCGCTCTCCGGCCTCTTCTTCTTCTTCTCCCGCTCTCCGGCCTCTTCTTCTTCTCCCGCTCTCCGGCCTCTTCTTCTTCTTCTTCTCCCGCTCTCCGGCCTCTTCTTCTTCTTCTTCTCCCGCTCTCCGGCCTCTTCTTCTTCTTCTTCTTCTCCCGCTCTCCGGCCTCTTCTTCTTCTTCTTCTCCCGCTCTCCGGCCTCTTCTTCTTCTTCTTCTTCTCCCGCTCTCCGGCCTCTTCTTCTTCTTCTTCTCCCGCTCTCCGGCCTCTTCTTCTTCTTCTCCCGCTCTCCGGCCTCTTCTTCTTCTTCTCCCGCTCTCCGGCCTCTTCTTCTTCTTCTCCCGCTCTCCGGCCTCTTCTTCTTCTTCTCCCGCTCTCCGGCCTCTTCTTCTTCTTCTCCCGCTCTCCGGCCTCTTCTTCTTCTTCTCCCGCTCTCCGGCCTCTTCTTCTTCTTCTCCCGCTCTCCGGCCTCTTCTTCTTCTTCTCCCGCTCTCCGGCCTCTTCTTCTTCTTCTCCCGCTCTCCGGCCTCTTCTTCTTCTCCCGCTCTCCGGCCTCTTCTTCTTCTTCTCCCGCTCTCCGGCCTCTTCTTCTTCTTCTCCCGCTCTCCGGCCTCTTCTTCTTCTTCTCCCGCTCTCCGGCCTCTTCTTCTTCTTCTCCCGCTCTCCGGCCTCTTCTTCTTCTTCTCCCGCTCTCCGGCCTCTTCTTCTTCTTCTCCCGCTCTCCGGCCTCTTCTTCTTCTTCTCCCGCTCTCCGGCCTCTTCTTCTTCTTCTCCCGCTCTCCGGCCTCTTCTTCTTCTTCTCCCGCTCTCCGGCCTCTTCGGCTTCTTCTCCCGCTCTCCGGCCTCTTCGGCTTCTTCTCCCGCTCTCCGGCCTCTTCGGCTTCTTCTCCCGCTCTCCGGCCTCTTCGGCTTCTTCTCCCGCTCTCCGGCCTCTTCGGCTTCTTCTCCCGCTCTCCGGCCTCTTCGGCTTCTTCTCCCGCTCTCCGGCCTCTTCGGCTTCTTCTCCCGCTCTCCGGCCTCTTCGGCTTCTTCTCCCGCTCTCCGGCCTCTTCGGCTTCTTCTCCCGCTCTCCGGCCTCTTCGGCTTCTTCTCCCGCTCTCCGGCCTCTTCGGCTTCTTCTCCCGCTCTCCGGCCTCTTCGGCTTCTTCTCCCGCTCTCCGGCCTCTTCGGCTTCTTCTCCCGCTCTCCGGCCTCTTCGGCTTCTTCTCCCGCTCTCCGGCCTCTTCGGCTTCTTCTCCCGCTCTCCGGCCTCTTCGGCTTCTTCTCCCGCTCTCCGGCCTCTTCGGCTTCTTCTCCCGCTCTCCGGCCTCTTCGGCTTCTTCTCCCGCTCTCCGGCCTCTTCGGCTTCTTCTTCTCCGGCCTCTTCGGCTTCTTCTTCTCCGGCCTCTTCGGCTTCTTCTTCTCCGGCCTCTTCGGCTTCTTCTTCTCCGGCCTCTTCGGCTTCTTCTTCTCCGGCCTCTTCGGCTTCTTCTTCTCCGGCCTCTTCGGCTTCTTCTTCTCCGGCCTCTTCGGCTTCTTCTTCTCCGGCCTCTTCGGCTTCTTCTTCTCCGGCTCTTCGGCTTCTTCTTCTCCCGCTCTTCGGCTTCTTCTTCTCCCGCTCTCCGGCCTCTTCGGCTTCTTGTTCTTCTTCTTCTTCTCCGGCCTCTTCGGCTTCTTCTTCTTCTTCTTCTTCTCCGGCCTCTTCGGCTTCTTCTTCTTCTTCTCCGGCCTCTTCGGCTTCTTCTTCTTCTTCTCCGGCCTCTTCGGCTTCTTCTTCTTCTCCGGCCTCTTCGGCTTCTTCTTCTTCTTCTTCTTCTTCTCCGGCCTCTTCGGCTTCTTCTTCTTCTTCTTCTTCTCCGGCCTCTTCGGCTTCTTCTTCTTCTTCTTCTTCTTCTCCGGCCTCTTCGGCTTCTTCTTCTTCTTCTTCTTCTTCTCCGGCCTCTTCGGCTTCTTCTTCTTCTTCTTCTTCTTCTCCGGCCTCTTCGGCTTCTTCTTCTTCTTCTTCTTCTTCTCCGGCCTCTTCGGCTTCTTCTTCTTCTTCTTCTTCTCCGGCCTCTTCGGCTTCTTCTTCTTCTTCTTCTCCGGCCTCTTCGGCTTCTTCTTCTTCTTCTTCTCCGGCCTCTTCGGCTTCTTCTTCTTCTTCTTCTCCGGCCTCTTCGGCTTCTTCTTCTTCTTCTTCTTCTTCTCCGGCCTCTTCTTCTTCTTCTTCTTCTTCTCCGGCCTCTTCTTCTTCTTCTTCTTCTCCGGCCTCTTCTTCTTCTTCTTCTCCGGCCTCCTTCTTCTCCTCCCGCTCTCCGGCCTCTTCTTCTCCTCCCGCTCTCCGGCCTCTTCTTCTCCGGATAGAGCGTTGAGTCAACATCGGAGGGAAGAAGATGAAAATTGTGCAGTCATGCAACGTTGTGCCCAAATTTTGATCATTTTTTTTTCCCCCACAAATAGAGCTTTCTTTTGGTGGTATTTGATCACCTCTGCGTTTTTATTTTTGCGCTATAAACAAAAAAGTGTTGGGTTTTTTTTTCAAAATTATTTTTTAACTTTTTGCTATAATTGGCCCGCTATGTATTCTTCTACATATTTTTGGTGAAGAAAAATCGCAATAAGCGTATATTGGAAAAATAATTTTTGAATAAACAAAATGGTAGCGCTGTGTTCAGTGAATAAACAAATCTAAGCAAAAGAAATAAATGTACACCCTGTGAAGGAGAAAAAATGTACATATATCAAATATAGAAATAATAAGTGTCCATAATGTTAATCCAATGCTTGGAGAGCAAATGAAAAAAAGTGATAAGAGTCCACAAGTGATTATAATATTTCCAAGTGTTTAAACTTCAATGAAAAATAAATCTTCATGTGATATCTTGAATGAAAACTTCCACCACACCATAAGTGCTCAGTGATTCCACACCCTAAGGACTCACCAATAGGATATGCCTCGCACGCTCATGCTTGGCATCACAGCTTAATTAACCCCCAAGGGTATCGGACAGATCCAAACGGTGTATTAGCAAGCCAGATCACTCCACATGTAAAAATAAAATGTCTCCTATAGTGAAGTATGTCAAACTCTTTATTAAAACAGCACAAGTAGTCTTCAAATATTGCACTCGCATCTAATGGAACAGGTAAAAGCACTTCAGCAGTAAAACTTCCCAACCCCAGACAAGTTTGCGGTGGCAGCCGTGATATATTGCGGTCTCGGCGGACCCGGAATTAAATCCCATCTCACCCTCCACTGCGCTCGCTTGCCTCTCCACTTCACTCCAAAGCACTGCAAACTCCTGCACACTCAATGGCCGATGCGGTCGGTAAGTGGCCGGTAAGATCAGAACGTTATGCACCTTGAGCGACAGCCGTGTAGCCACTCCCAGATTAGTTTAGTCACTCTGGTCACATGAAGATTTATTTTTCACTGAAGTTTAAGCACTTGGAAATATAATCACTTGTGGTCTCATTTATCACTTTTTTCATTTGCTCTCCAAGCATTGGATGATTGTTATGGACACTTAAAATTTACATATATCAAATCTAGAAATAATTTCTCCTTCCCAGGGTGTACATTTATTTATTTTGCTTAGATTTGTTTATTTACTGAACACAGCGCTACTATTTTGTTCAAAGTAATTTTTTCCATTATTTTTTTTTTATTTAAAGTAGCAGCTTTAGGTTTATTTACATAAGCCTGACTCTGTCAAGCTTATTCCAGGGCGCAGTGGGGTGTAAGAAAGGAAAGGGGTGCGCATTATTTTCTTTTTTCACTATTGTTATTAAGCGTATATTGCTTGGTGCAAAAACTATAGCATCTACAAAATAGGAGATAGATTTATGGCATTTTTATAAAAAAAAATGTTTTATTTTTTTTTAAACTACTAATGGCGGCAATTTGCGGACACTTTTGACACTAATTTGGGACCATTCACATTTATACAGTGATAAGTGCTATAAAAATGCACTAATTACTGTATAGATGTGACTGACAGGGAAGGGGTTAACACTAGGGGACGATCAAGGGGTTAATTGTGTCCTAGGGAGTGATTCTAACTGTAGGGGGACTGATGAGAGGAGGTGACCGATCGTTGTGCCTATATACAAGGAACATATAATCAGTTCTCCTCTCCCCTGCAGGGCGTGGATCTGTGTGTTTACACACACAGATCCACGTCCCTGACCTGTGAAGAGCAATCGTGGGTGCCCGGCGGCTGCCGGGCACGCAAATTGAGACCACAGTGATGCGGCGAGCACGCGTGCGCTCACCACAATGCCGGGAAGTAAAGACGTCATATGACGTCCGCCCAGAGGGAGGGTTCCTGCCACCGTCATTTTACAATACGGCAGTAGGGAACTGGTTAAGTCCGCAGCTACAAATACAGCATCTGCTGACTTTTAATATTGGGACACTTACCTGTCCAGGGCACCTGGGATGTCCTCACCCGAAGCCGATCTGCTCCTGGGTGCAGGCGCCGTTATCTTCACTAAGGGAATCGGGAAGTGAAGCCTTGCGGCTTCACAGCCTGGTTCCCTACTGCGCATGCGCAAGTCGCACTGTGCAATCTCGCTGGTCCCTGCTGTCTTCTGGGACCTGTGTCCCCCATAAGACAGCAGGGGGGGATGGAGGAGGGGCCGGACATGGCGTAGCTCACCGCGTAATCTGCGAAGATCTATCGCCGGAAGTGGGAGCAAATACCTGTATTATAGGAGGAACCGGAAGTTCTATTTTTGGGTGGAACTCTGCTATATATGTTGTCCTTATGGTGGCGTTTCCTGGGGTTCCAGCAGGGATATGGAGGGAAAGATAGATCCCTCCATATCTGCTACATTTGTATTTTTTAGCCTTTTCCTGCTTCAAAAACCAAGACCTTGTTTAAAATGGCTTTTTTTATATTACTCTAGTTGGCTCTTAAACTACAAAAATGCTTTAAGTGGCATGCTTTGATATACTGTTACTAGCATTAATGTGATTTGTAAAGCCTGAACATTTTTTACCCTAATGCGTTACCTACATTAAGGTAAAAAATGCTTTCAGTATGTGTATCGCTCCCAATATACTTTCCTGAGCCCAATCTCAATCCAACTTTGTACCTGAAAGCAGTGGTCAGCAGTCCAATCCTATGAGAGAGCGGGGCTCAGCATCACTGTTTGTGTCTATAGATGCAGGCAGTGAGGTCTGGGATCAAGCCTCAGGTGTGACACAATAGGAAGCTGCTTCCTATGGTGGCACACTGAGGAGAGGCCAGGAGATCAGACCTCTGTGCAATACTATTACACAGAGCAGACAAGTATGCAATGTTTATTTTAAAAGAAGTTTTGACTTTACAAATGGTTTAATGGAGTTGGTATGAGATCTTTAAACTTATTTGGTTCCCTTTCACAGGATGGAATCCGACGTGGCCGTCCAAGAGCAGAAACGGTTCGAGACTTAATAAGTGAGGGCGAACACTCTTCAAGCAGAATTCGGTGCAATATATGCAACAGAGTGTTTCCTCGAGAGAAGTCTTTACAAGCTCATAAAAGAACACATACAGGTTAGCCTATAACGTAATTCCAGATTGGTAGTTGGTGAACTCCAGTGAGCTTTTAAATAGGGTAGCTCCATTTTTTACTACTGTGGCTCACACATCTCTAAAATGAAAGTCTAATGCAATGTATTTTCAGATTTATTTTTTATTTTTTTCCCTTGTAGTCCGGTGTCATCATAGTTTGAGGCTGATTTGTGAAATGTGGTCCTGTTCCCATAGCTTCTAGATTCTTTTTAATTTTACCTGGGTAATTCTTAAACCCGATTGGTTTCTTGGGCAAAGAGGCTTACCGTATATACTCGAGTATAAGCCTAGGGTGTCCATCTGCGTGCCTCACTGTGCATGCCTCACTGTGCCCATGCCCCCTACCTGATCTCCTGCGCTGTGTGATTAGACTGATGTTTAACATGGGAGTCTATGGAAGGGGTGCCCGGCTTTAAAAAATCGTTGCTCCCCGGCCGTAGGTCCCCTGGACAACAAACTTTGCACACTTGTAGATGAAGAGTGGAGCTACATGTGTGCCAAGTTTGGGGTCCAGGGGACTTGCGGCCGGGATCAGACGCACAAAGGTGAGGATGGACACACTCGATTATAAGCCGAGGGGGGCATTTTCAGCACAAAAAAATGTGCTGAAAAACTCGGCTTATACTTGAGTATATACGATAATTTGCTCAAAATGTAACAAGCTGGCTCACTGTTTTTCTGAAGAGGGAATAATTTACATACAGCATCAGTTTTCCTGACACTAGGCTCAATCCACTAAGCAATATAAATCTGTATTCTCATAAATGAGAGCCAGTGCCGAAATGAACAATCCAATAAATGAAAAGTTTTGTCAAATGGCTAATGTTAGTGAATAGAGTACTTCTTGGACATTCTTGACATAATGCATACAGCAGAGCAGCCAACACTAGTGGTGGTACAGTATGATTGATTTGATTTATTGTCATTGTAAAAACAAATTCACAATCAAATTACATTTCTACTCCACACATTATTCATACATCCTAATTTTCAACCATGCATTTACCACACAGAATTTATATATAAAAGTGTCCCCATATAAAAGTATAAAAAGTGTCCTCCTATTAAAAACTAAACAGTAAAATAAGACTGTGACCTCCTTTAATTTCATTCCTGCATTGATGGCCTTAACAGCCCTGGGGAAGAAGCTCTCTTTAAATCTTTTTGTCCTTGTTTTAATCGCCCTAAAACGTCTCCCAGGTGGCAATAATTCAAATAAATGACAACCAGGATGAGTCGGGTCTCTCACTATTTCTTTTTCATACATCACGGGACACAGAGCGACTTAGTCATTACTAATGGGTTATATAGATTACCTTCAGGTGTTGGCACTGGCCAATTCCAAACCGGAAGTACCCTCCCCTATATAAGCCCCTCCCATCCGGGAGCACCTCAGTTTTTTGCCAGTGTCTAAGGTGTTGGCCAAAGAGTAACATGTGTTTTCACTGGGCTTGCGTACAGGTTCTTTTGGGCCTTAGTAAGCTGTTCCGGATCCCACCAAAAAAGCTTCATAGCTAAACGGTCGGTACCCGGGCCTTGCAGCAGAAGAGCAAGGTTTTGCCTGTAATGCCTCTTAGGAGGGCTGGACCCTGGGATCCAGAGCTCTGGTCATACCCACGACCAAGATGTTGTCTGTGCAGGGTGCTATACAGGTCCAGGGGAGTGGAATCCTTGGGAACCCGGTCCCTGAAGGTTTAATTACAATGCCTGCCGTGATAGGTGAAGTTTGGACTTCTGTGGACCAAACAAAGTCCTGCGGCGGGGATCAGGTAAGTGGGGGCCCCCAGGAACTTGGTTCTATTGGGGGACCCCCAAGCCTAATTTGTCTTTCTGTCTGTTACCTAACGGTATTCCCGCTAAATATCTGTTTGCCTGTAACTACTGTAAATGTAAAATTTTAATAGTAGTCAAGAAAAAAAAAAAAAAAAAGGGACCGCGGTACCTGTGTTAAACCACTAGAGGCCGCTGTAGTCCATTTTTCTTGTCATGTGGATCTTTGGTTTTCTTAAGTCAAAAGATCCAGGCAGTTAGTAAGTTTCTCTGTGGGAATCCACTTCCTCTGCCCTGTTGCTGCGCTCATCCACCGCACAGGCCCTCCGGCAAAAAGGGCCCTGGCTCCTAGTCCCTGTTTGATTTCGAAAAGGGCGCCAATGGCGCGCGCGCGTGCACGCGCCTCCTATGAAAAAAGGGGCGGGGCGGGTGGATGACGCTCGATCCGCGGCGCTTCTGCGCATGTGCAGGCGTCCCAGCATGGTTAAAAGACACAGTACAAGTGTCAGCTGGATGCAAACAGAGCTAGCAACAAACAGTGGCACACAGAGGCGGTTGATGCAGGCATCCCCATAGAAAGGCACTTTAGTGGACACCAGCTGGTATATAGCAGCAACTGTGTTAGACTATTACCAGCAAAAATTGGTGTATGACGACGGGAATACCTCAGCTTTGTGCTTAAAGGATATGTCGTCCAGACGCTCCGGAAATAGGTCTTCCAGGAAGCCAAAGGGGTCTCCATCGGGCTCTGAGGATATTGGGCATGCTTGTATTGCACCAATCTCCCCTGAGAATTCAGAGGTCAGTAGCCGTAGAAACCCCGCAGGAATGCCTGGTGCTGCGGCTGTCCCCAGTCCACCTGCTCCTGTATATATAACAGAGGAGGTTTTATCCTCAACTCTGGGAGGATTGGAAGAGAGATTAACAGCATTGATCGCTGCTTCCCTGTCACAGGAAAAGCGCGTCCGATCTCCGTCTCCTCCTTCAGAGTGCCTGTTAGTGGAGGAACAGCCCCACACAGAGATCGACCTACCTGAAGGGGATCAGGATGAGGTTGATTCAGTTATGGAGGAATCAACAGTGGAAGAACCTTTCTCAGCATCTCAGGCTGAAAGATTATGGGTTCAGTCTCTGACTAACATGGTCCGATCAGCATTTAAAATGCCTCTGGCGGAACCACCATCCACTACGGTTTCCTCGCTGGGGTCGCTAAAAGCTGCCCAGGCTGTCTGTTCCTTCCCAATCCACCCTTTATTAGAAGGGCTTATTTACCAGGATTGGGAGCATCCTGATAAAATATTTGCTCCCCCCAAGAGATTTCCGGTGATCTATCCCATGGAGGATAAGTTCATAAAAAAATGGAGGGTCCCTACAGTGGACGCAGCCATCTCTTCTGTTAACAAATCACTGACATGTCCAGTAGATAATGTTCCAATGTTCAAAGACCCAATAGATAAAAAATTGGAGTCTTTACTAAAATCTACTTTCTCTACAGCAAGCATGGTGACACAACCTGCGGTAGCAGCGATTGGAGTCTGCCAAGCAGTGAAAGATCAGTTGAAACAAGTCTTAAGGGACTTACCAGATCAGCAGGCTCTTGCCCTAGCTGACTTCCTAGAGCCTTGTGTTTTGCGGTGGATGCCATAAAGGATACAATCCAACAGGCCTCCCGCTTTACGCTGTCTATAGTACATATGCGTAGGCTTCTGTGGCTCAAAAACTGGTCTGCTGAAGCTCCCTGTAAAAAACTGCTGGTTAGCTTCCCATTTCATGGAGAACGCTTATTTGGAGAAGATCTGGACAAATATATCCAGAAAATTTCTGCCGGTAAAAGTTCACTCTTACCGGTTAAGAACAAGAGTAGAAGTCCTTCTTTTAAGAGGCCTACTTCTCCAGTCCCGGGCACATCGGCTGTGAAGCAGTTCCGACGGCCTCCGCGGTCAAATTCAGGGGACAGAAATCAGGGACAATCACAGGGTAACAAGAAGCCCTGGGTCAAGAGAGGTACAAAACCTCCCCCCAAGGCATGAAGCGTTGCCCCCACTCAATCGGGTGGGGGGTAGACTTCAGTTGTTCACAGAGACCTGGCGGGACACCATCAGAGACAGATGGGTGCTCTCCGCAGTAAGTCTGGGATAAAAGCTGGAGTTAAAAGGCACTCCTCCTGCCCAATTTATGAGGTCAAACGTGCCAAGAGATCCCCAGAAGAGAGGATCCCTCCTGGCACTAGAACTATTGCTCCAAGGTGTAATCATAAAGGATTTCCCTGGAAGAAATCGGATTCGGGTTTTACTCGAACCTTTTCACAGTCCCCAAACCAAATGGGGACGTGAGGCCCATATTAAATCTAAAAGGGCTAAACAAGTTCCTAAATATCAGGACTTTTCGGATGGAGTCGATCCGATCGGTGGCCACCGCCCTACAAGGGCAGGAATGGTTAGCCTCGATCGACATAAAGGATGCTTATCTGCATATTCCCATCTTTCCGGCCCACCAGAAATTTCTACGCTTTGCAGTAGAAGGGCGCCATTTTCAGTTCAGAGCCTTACCTTTCGGTCTGGCCACAGCACCACGAGTGTTCACAAAAATTCTGGCCCTATTATTGGCCAATCTAAGAACACAGGGTGTAACGATAATGGCATATCTAGACGACCTGCTACTAATAGACCACTCAGTGGAAAAGCTGGAAGTAGCTATTCACAAGACAATCAAGTATCTGGAATATCACGGTTGGATTATCAACCGGGACAAGTCAGCTCTAAGACCAGTCAAAAGTCTGGAATACTTAGGGCTAAGGCTGGATTCAAATCGGAGAAAGATTTTCTTACCTCCAGAGAAGGTGTTGTCTTTAAAAGATTTGACCCACTTAGTGGGTACAAAAAGAAAACCATCCATACGCCTCTGCATGAGGCTGCTGGGAAAAATGGTGGCTTCATTCGAAGCGGTACCCTACGGTCAATTCCATTCAAGGAATTTGCAAAGGGCCATACTGTCAGCCTGGAACAAAAAAGTTCAGGCTTTAGACTTACCAATGTCCCTGTCCCCTTCCGTTCGCAAGAGCCTCCATTGGTGGTTGGTGCCCCAGAATCTGGAAAAAGGGAAACCCTTCAGTCCGGTTTCTTGGAAGGTAGTCACTACAGATGCCAGCCTCATAGGCTGGGGGGCAGTACTGGAGCAATGGTCTCTCCAGGGCAAGTGGTCAGAAGCAGAAAAGGCCCTGCCCATCAATCTCTTAGAGATACGAGCAGCCCGGTATGCCCTAGTAGCATGGACATCCAAACTCCAAGGGTCCCCTGTCAGAATTCAATCAGACAATGCCACAGCAGTGGCATATATCAATCACCAGGGTCGCACCAGGAGTCGTGCAGCCCAGAGGGAAGCAAATTGCATCCTGGAGTGGGCAGAAAAATATGTCCCAGCCATATCCGCGGTTTTCATCCCAGGAGTGGAAAATTGGAGAGCGGACTTTTTAAGTCGCCAACAATTATGCCTGGGGGAATGGTCTCTTCACCCCGAGGTTTTCCAGGCAATATGCCAGCGGTGGGGAACACTGGATGTAGATCTGCTAGCATCCAGATTCAACGCAAAGGTGGACAGATTTGTGTCTCGCACAAGGGATCCTCTAGCTTGCGGCTCGGATGCCCTAGTGTTCCCTTGGGATCAGTTCAAGCTGATATATGCATTCCCACCGCCACAATTGTTACCGCGATTACTCCGCAGAATCAGGGTAGAAAAGAAACCAGTGATTCTGGTGGCTCCAGCGTGGCCCCGAAGGGCATGGTACGCGGAGATTGTAAAAATGTCAGTGAGGAGTCCTTGGACCCTCCCACATC
This sequence comes from Rana muscosa, assembly GCA_029206835.1. Taxonomy (NCBI): domain Eukaryota; kingdom Metazoa; phylum Chordata; class Amphibia; order Anura; family Ranidae; genus Rana; species Rana muscosa. The sequence goes on along the minus strand of CM055116.1, from coordinate 782,938,819 downwards.
GTCCGGACCTGCTTTCGCAGGGACCGATATACCACCCTTCCTTACCAGCCCTAGGTTTGACGGCCTGGCTATTGAAGCCCACATTCTGAAAAAGAGAGGGCTCTCTAATTCTGTGGTATCTACCATGATCAATGCCAGGAAGCCGGTATCCAGGCAGATCTATTATAGGATCTGGAAAGCGTACATTAAGTGGTGTGAGGCCAAGAAATGGCATCCACGTAAGTACGTGATAGGGAGGATTTTGGACTTCCTACAGTGGGCTGTAGATAGGAAGCTGGCCTTGAGTACTATCAAGGGTCAGATTTCGGCCTTGTCAATATTTTTTCAAAGGCCCTTGGCTTCGCATTCACTAGTCAAAGCTTTCATACAAGGAGTGATGCGTATTGGCCCTCCGGTTAGTATTCCCATATGTCCTTGGGACTTAAACCTGGTTCTGTCAGTTCTACAGAAACAACCGTTTGAACCATTGCAACACATTTCCTTGGTTCTTCTCACCAGGAAATTGATTTTCTTAGTAGCCATTTGTTCGGCTAAAAGAGTATCGGAATTAGCCGCCTTGTCCTGTAAGGAGCCATATCTGGTTGTCCATAAGGACAGAGTAGTATTACGTCCTCATCCAGCCTTTCTTCCTAAGGTGGTATCGAGGTTTCATTTGAACCAAGATGTTGTTCTTCCTTCTTTTTTCCCCAAACCTAGCTCGGTAGAGGAAAAGTTATTACATTCCTTGGATGTAGTAAGAGCAGTTAAAGCTTATCTAAAAGCCACTGCTCAGATTCGCAGAACGGATACTTTGTTTATTCTGCCGGAAGGCCCTAAAAAGGGTCAGGCAGCATCAAAATCCACTTTAGTGGATTCGACAGGTCATAATACAAGCCTATGGCTTGAGAAAGAGACCGCCTCCGTTCAAAGTTAGGGCGCACTCCACAAGAGCAGTTGGAACTTCATGGGCAGTGCATCACCAGGCCTCCCTGGCTCAAGTATGTAAGGCCGCAACATGGTCTTCGGTACACACGTTTACTAGATTCTACCAGGTAGACGTTAGAAGTCAGGAGGATGTCGCCTTTGGGCGCAGTGTGTTGCAGGCCGCAAAAGATCCTCATGCCTGATGGCGCCCAGCTTATGTATCCCTCCCCTCATTTGGCATTGCTTTGGGACGTCCCATTAGTAATGACGAAGTCGCTCTGTGTCCCGTGATGTACGAAAAAGAAAAAGGGATTTTTATAACAGCTTACCTGTAAAATCCTTTTCTTGGAGTACATCACGGGACACAGAGCTCCCACCCCTCTTTTTTTGGGACACTTATTGCTTGGCTACAAAACTGAGGTGCTCCCGGATGGGAGGGGCTTATATAGGGGAGGGTACTTCCGGTTTGGAATTGGCCAGTGCCAACACCTGAAGGTAATCTATATAACCCATTAGTAATGACTAAGTCGCTCTGTGTCCCGTGATGTACTCCAAGAAAAGGATTTTACAGGTAAGCTGTTATAAAAATCCCTTTTTTTCCTGATCTACAAAGGCAACGAGTCTCATATATTTCATCTAGAGAAACAAGTTCACACCCTACAATTTTCTGCGTTGTTCGAACCACTCTCTTTAGAGCATGTGAGTGAACCACTGTTGCATCAGAGATTGAAGTTAATGTGGGCAATTAAGTGACTTACAGGTGGAGCAGTTAAGAGTTGGTAACACTGCCAGGCTTTTATTGCTGTGTTAAAGGGTAACTCCACTTTCATGGGGAAATAAAATTGCAAAAAAAGTATAGCATATACAATTGCAACACAAGTCATATTGTAATTGAATGTTAATAAAAATTACCTTTCCCTTACAGAAAATGACAGAGCTATAGATTGAAATGTGCAATGCAGTATTGATACCTGGAGGTGTTCTGTACAGAATGCCCCCCAGAAACATAATTTCCTGCTTGTGTTGCTCACTTATTTTCCCAGAAGTCTACACGAAGGCTGGTGGGAGTCAGCAGAAAAGTGCTATTTTTTAGCAGCGCTTTTAACCCCCACTAGCGGCCCCAAAGGGTCAAGAACGTTGCTGCAGCGGCGCTTTGCCGGCAGTTCGGCGCCGCTGACCATTGATTTCAATGGGCAGGGATGCATTAGGAGCGGTGTATACACTGGTCCTACAGCGCTGCGAAGATGCGGCGTGCAGGATTTTTTTTTTACTGTCTTGCCAGCACACCGCTTAAGTGTGAAAGCCCTCGGGCTTTCACATTGGAGTGGGAGGAGAGGCTCTTTACAGGCGCTATAGCGGTAAAAGCAGCCTAAGATGCAAGTCAGATTTTTGGCTTCCCCCTGCAACAAAAATGTCGTTTTTGGTAAGATACTCCCAATAGGAAATCGCGTCTGGGCTGCAGACCCTGCAACTTACCTCCAGAGCCCTGATTCTGCAGCAGCTGGTTGAGAATTATGAAATGACTCCGATTAGATTCCCAGAGAGGAATGTCCCCCCCCCCCCCCCCAACAAAAGTGGAATTACGCTTTAAGTTTTATATTCATCTATCCTGGTGACCAGTGTCACTAGAACAGAGTATATCTAAAATTTTAGGTGTGTAACGAAGGAGAAATATTTCAGTGAAAATACTTGTTCTGCTCACAACTGTCAAACGTTGGAACTCGACACGCTTTAGGTTTTTACGTTTTGTCTCGAACTGTGGCAAAAATCTCCAAAAAAGAGCACTCTATTGATAACTAGACACTTTTTGGCCAAAGGTTCCACTTTACAGCTTGCCAATACTTCCTTAACCACTTCAGCCCCGAACCATTTTTTTGCTAAAGGACCAGGCCCCTTTTTGCGATTCTGCACTGCGTTGTTTTAACTGACAATTGCGCGGACGTGCGATATGGCTCCCAAACAAAATTGACGTCCTTTTTTCCCCACAAATAGAGCTTTCTTTTGGTGGTATTTGATCACCTCTGCAGTTTTTTTTTTTTTTAAACAAAAATAGAGCGACAATTTTGAAGAAAATTCAATATTTTTTACTTTTTGCTATAATTAATAAATATCCCCCAAAAATATATAAAAATATATTTTTTCCCTCAGTTTAGGCCGATATGTAGAATACGTATTTTTGGTAAAAATTTCGTAATAAGCGTTTATTGGTTTGCGCAAAAGTTATAGCGTCTACAAAATACGGGGTAGTTTAATGACATTTTTATTTATTTATTTTTTTACTAGTAATGGCGGCGATCAGCGTTTTTTTTTTTTATCGTGACTGCGTCATTATGGCGGTCATTTTTGGGACCATTTTCCTTTTTACAGCGATCAGTGCTATAAAAATGCACTGATTACTGTGGAAATGACACTGGCAGTGAAGGGGTTAACCAGTAGGTGGCGCTGTAGGGGTTAAGTGTTTCCTAGTGAGTGTTTCTTACTGTAGGGGGGATGGGCTGTGTCACATGACACTGATCACCGCTCCGATCACGCGGAGATGAGTGAAAGGCCCCTTTCACACGGGGCGGATCCGTGCAGATCCGCCCCGTGAAGCTCCGCTTGCTCAGCGGGGATCGCTCCGTTGATCCCCGCTGAGCCGACGGATGACTGGGCGGTCCCCGCACACTGTGCAGGGACCGCCCTGTCAGAGCGCCGCTCTCCCCTATGGGGAATCGGATGACGACGGACCGTAGAGTCCGTCGTCATCCGATCCGCTCCGCCGACGGAAGGAAAAATAGGGTTTTCCTCCGTCACACTTTGGCGGAGCGGATGTCAGCGGACATGTCTCCGCTGACATCCGTGCCTCCATAGGGGTACATGGAGGATCCGTTTCAGGTCCGCCTAAAAAACTGACAGGCGGACCTGAACGGACCTCCGTGTGAAAGAGCCCTCATTGTCACTAGGCAGAGCGGGGAGATGCTTGTTTACATAAACATCTCCCTGCTCTATCTCTCCGTGAGAGGTTCGTGGGTGTCCCCGCGGCGATGGAGTCCGCGGAACCCACGGTCGGGCTCACAGAGAAAGCGGCAGGGTCGCGTGCGCGCTGTCGACCCCACGGCGGCATCTTAAAGGGGACATACCTGTCCGTGCCATTCTGCTGACGTTTATATATACAAGAGGCGGTCCTTAAGCGGTTAAGTTTAATTCCGAAAAAGGAATCTGTTCCATTTTGATTGCATCAGTTGAGCATTGTACATGTCTAACTAGTAAATCAAACATTTTTTTTTTCTTCTTTTTAAAGGAGAGAGGCCTTACCTTTGTGACTATCCTGAATGTGGGAAAGCCTTTGTACAGAGTGGACAACTAAAAACACACCAGCGCCTTCACACCGGAGAGAAGCCATTTGTTTGCTCAGAAAATGGTAAGTTGCCCCCTATTAACAGTGTACAGACACATTGGGGTAGATTTAGAAAACCTGGAGAGTGCAAACTCTAGTGCAAACGTGTATGCAAAGCTGACACAGATTTTAGACTCTAGTTTTAGTAAATCAACCCCGATTTGTGTTTATTTTTGTGACTGTTTTTAAAGGAATATAAAAATTCGCCCCTGCATCTTTTTCCTATATTTGATGGTTGTAGTGTAGCTTCAAAATTGTTAGGCCTGTTATGCTTTTGTTAGCACGTTAGAGTTGGTGCTAGAAGGTTTGGTTATAAGAATGTAGGCCTAAACTACATGGGTGCTGCAAGAGAAATTTGTCCAGCTTTTAGCCCTCTGACAGAAGCTGCCACTTTAAGACTTGCAAGCTGCATGCTAATTTCTAAAAAGTATCTGTAGTGTCCTTGGGAAGAAACTGTTTTGGAACTAGTATGCATGTGCTTAAAGCGGTGTTCCACCCATTTAAAAGTCAGTAGCTGCAAAAAGTGTAGCTGCTGACTTTTAATTAAAAGACACTCATCTGTCCCACGGTCCAGTCATACGGGCACCTGAAGCATTGCTCCTCTCCCGCCTCCTCGGCGACAGCATTATAACTGTGGGTGCCTGGCTGTGGCTTCACAGCCGGGCGCGTGCTGCGCATGCGCGACCCGCGCTGCGCATTGTGAATGGCCAGGCAATCTTCTGGGACCTGTGACGTGTCCCAGATGTCAGGGAGGGGGAGACTAACTTCCGGCGCCAGGGGAGGAAGTGGGAGCTGGGTGCCTGTCAAAAATGACATGCCAAATGTGGTATGTCAGGGTGTCACCAATACTTAAAGCGGAAGTTCAATTTTTTGGGCTGGAACTCAGCTTTTAGTCAGCCAATATCAGCTGTAAGCTATTTAGGTTAATGACAGATACCATTTTTTAACTGAAAGTGGAATAAGGACGAGATTTGTTACAATCTGTACACTTCATTCTGTGTACTCATGAAGGTAATTGCCAGCGGAATCAGGCTTGTGGTAGGTTTACTTTATACGTTTACCAGACGATTAATTTAACAACTTCATTACAGGGCATTTTCACCCCCTTCTTGCCCAGGCCAATTTTTAGTTTTCAGCACTGTCGCACTTTGACAATTGCGCTGTCATGCAACGCTGTACCCAATTTTTTTATTTTTTTCCCCACAAATAGAGCTTTCTTTTGGTGGTATTTGATCACCTCTGCGGTTTTTATTTTTTGCGCTATAAACAAAAGTGACAAGTTTGAGAAAAACACAATTTTTTTTTTTTTTTACTTTTTGCTATAATAAATATCGCCAATTTTCTTTTTTTACAAAACAAATTTTCTCCTCAGTTTAGGCCGTTATGTATTCTACATATTTTTGGTAAAAAAATCGCAATAAGCGTATATTGACTGGTTTACGCAAAAGTTAGTGTCTACAAAATAGGAGATTTATGGCATATTTTTTTTACTAGTGATGGCGGCGATCTGTGTTTATTTTTATTTTTTCTCTTCTCGTGACTGACATTGCGGCGGACATTTTTGGGACCATTCATACAGCGATCAGTGCTATAAAAATGCACTGATTACTGTGTAAATGTCACTGGCAGGGAAGGGGTTAACACTAGGGGGTGATCAAGGGGTTGTGTGTCCTAGGAAGTGAGCCTAACTGTAGGGGCGGGGACTCGCAAGGGGAGGAAACCTATCGGTCTTCCTCTGTATTGGGAACACACCATCGGTCTCTCACCTCTTTTCACACATAGATCCACGGTCCTGCTGTGTTAACGGGCAATCGCGGGTGCTGGCGGACATCGCAGCCGCTGGGCACGCGCATCGGCTCCAGAGCGGCGGGCACGTGCGTGCGCCCCCTAGACGGCCGGGAAGTCCAGGACGTCATATAACGCCCGCCCCGGATGGGAGATCCCTCCTGCGGATGTCATATAACTGGGCGGGATGGGAAGTGGTTAACATTTCTTATTTGCAGTGTGCTAATCTTGTTGTGCTGCAAACTAGGTAAACCTGTAAAGTGATTCTCCAGCCAAACCTTTATAGTAGTGTTTATGAAACCTCTAGCACATTTTATTACTGCCTGTGTCCTTATTGTAACTGATAAAGGTCTCTCCAACAGGAACACACAGGCTGCATTAAAAATCTCACAGAAGTGCAAATGATTTCTTCTCCCTGAAGGACAAATGAAAACCTTAATACTGAAAATGCAATGAGCGTCCTCTTCATCTACATTTATTATTTATTTTTTTCTAGCAGTCCTCTATCTGGTCTGATGATTTGTGTATGTATATCTGTAGGTTGTTTGAGCCGTTTTACACATGCAAACCGACACTGCCCCAAGCATCCATATGCAAGACTGAAAAGAGAAGAACCAAACAGTAAAAATGGCAAAATGCAAGGTGCTGATAACAAAGATACAGCAGAATGGTTGGCAAAGTAAGTTTGTGAGATGCTTTATGGCAGTTTTAAATTAGTTTGAATTGTTGCATTTATATTATTGGATTAGTTGTGCTTTCAGTAAGGACTTGTTTCTGGCCACTGCCAATAGGGGTGCAACGGATCAAAAAACTCACGGATCGTATCGATCCTCGGATCAGAGGCACGGATCAGATCAATTTTCGGATCAGCAAAGAAAAAAAAAACACAATCTTGTTACACCCACCGGAGTTTTAGATTTCAGTTTTTTTCAACACAAAACGGAGCGTGTATGCTTAAATACAGTATTTGTAAAGCCGACGGACTCTTTACATGTTAAATTTTAAAAGCAGCAGCAAACCTGACTTTACATGGTTGCTAATGTGACAGAACACCTCCTGATTTTGATATTTAACTAAATGTTAAATGTGAAAATCAGGTGTTTCGTCACATTAGCAAGCATGTAAGGTTTGCTGCTGCTTTTAAATTTAACATGTAAACAGCCCGTTGGATTTCCAAATGTATTTAAGCATAAGCTCCGTTTTGTGTTGAAATAAACTAAAATCTAAAACTCCGTTGGGTGTAACAAGATGTCCACTTGGCCCCTTCTCTATCATTACTGTGCAGGAGTGTGGGGTGGAGCAAGATGGCGGCGAAACGTCACTACAGCGGCCGCCGCCGGGTGTACCAAGATGGCCGCCGCTCCGGAGCTAGGCCGAAGCCGCGGCCTTTCCTACGGCCGAGGCTCCGGAGCGCTCCACGGATCGCGTGGTGTTCCGATCCGAACAGGGTGACCCGTTCGGATCACCACCGATCCGTTGCACCACTAATTGCCAAGCATGCCTCTCATCCACAAGATGTCACTCTTCATAAATGAAACCTGAATTTCCTATGCTTTTGTTGCTTACCACCAGCCGGAATTTGTCCACTTATTGGTTAAAATGCATCATGTATTCTGCCAGGGAGGATCTGTTGGAACAGTGATTGCATTGGTCCTCTTCTCTAAACCATAATTTAACTACATTTCCCATGGATCTTTGGGATTGGAGTGAATGTGGGAGGTACACTAGGCCTGTACATGTAAATGTGAACTCACCCACTTTAACATCACACCATTCATTCTCCAGCCATACTACTCAGTAACACAGTATGATAGGCTACAGCCTTATAAATGCAAAGCATGTTTGTTCTCTCCCCTCCAGCCACAACAGGAGATAAACATATTGCCCTTGCTTTATGTAATCATTGCTGAACTGTACATATATCCCATAATTATATTATACATGCTGTACTTTGCTGTAATTCAGTATTAGAAATATTCCTCCTGCTGCAGCTTTTATATCTTTCTAACAGCAATCGGTGTCCACCAGTGCAGTCTCACCAATGCAGAGTGGGATCGTTGTCAGAAATCATTGGGATGACACAGTGGGAATCTCGGGCTGTGACAGGTATTGTATGTGAAATACCAATTGTTGTAATGTTGCGAGGATCAGTATTTCACATACAATACCTGTCACAACCCGAGATCCCCGCTGTGTTGTCCCGATGATTTCTAACGATCCCGCTCTGCACGGAGAGGGCAGGGGGATGGGAACGGTGACTGTCAGGAAGCGAAGGAGGCAAGAGGGCGGCACAGACCGGGGGCTGAGATCCCTCCGCCCACTATATTTCTATTTCCTCCCTGCTTGCTCTACAGCGGTGGTCATCAACCCTGTCCTCAGGGCCCACTAACTCTATGTGAGGGGGCGATACAACCTGATTGCAGCATGTATGGTCATGCTTGTCTCCTTTCATTTAAAGTTCACATTTTGTTATAAAAACATCTTTGCCATTCTGAAGCTTCCCTCCAACCACTTTGCATATTTTATATATACTGTGATTCTGTACTTGCCAAATATCCTGCTGAAGCTACTGCCTGTTTACTTCCTGGATTTACACAGACACACACCTCCAGCTCTGCAGCCCTGCAGCTTTCATTGGCCCTCTGACTCATCCCCTCCCCCTTCCTGGCAAATTCACAAGAGTTAGAGAGCACTGTGCATGTCATCAGCCTAGGCTAATGATCAGACTAACAGGAAGTGGGCTGAATAAGGTATTTACTGGCCCAAGAAAACGGTTTTACTATCCAAAGTTAAAGGGCAGAAAGTTTAATAGATGGAAAGTTGAAAAAATGACTCGGTCTGCTTTGATACTACACAAGTTTGTCCGACTTTAGAAATTCCTGCACTACTTTGATACGACTTCAATGCCAGAGTGTAAAAAGTCACATCAAAGTCAGACTCAAGTTGCGTTGAAAATTGCGTGACTTTGGAGTCTGGCTAGTGTGTACCGAGCCTAAAGGAGAACTGTGGATCCCAGGAGTGCAGTTTTTCTCTGCACTCCTGTGACCTGTTTTCAGCAGACAGGGCTGAATCCCACTGTTGGCTGACTTCACAGAGCTGGTCCAGGCTGGGGAAAGATTGCGACCATATGGTTGGGATCCACCTGGCTCAGCCTCATCAAGCCACTAAGAGCATGGGCCAACCTCACCCAGCGCTCCAGTAAGCGTGGGGGGAGGCGGACAGCAGAGAGCCAGCAGTCACCAGCTCTGTTCTCGGAGCTCTGAGAACCGAGTGATCAGTGTTTGCTCGGTTCTCAGTCTTAGAGCTGGCAGGGGATTGATGCTAGCACCACCTAAAATAAAAAAATATATAAAAATCCTCAAACTTCTCTTTTAAATACCAGGGGAAGGGTGGGTGGATAGCTTCTGCACCAACTGATGTGAGCACATGGGCTTGGTAAAACTTTTTGTGGAGTAAATCAGCAGTGCCATTTCAGCCCAGTCACTAGCAGGCTTCAATATTGTATGCAGTTATCCTGTTAACCTTGGTTCACAGTCGTTTTTTCTTCGCCATTGAATTGGGTGGTTATCGTGGCAGGTCTAAAATGATTATATTCTGGGGGGGATAAGTGGTCTTTGCAAATAGTTTATTGGGTATAAGGCTGGCACAAGGGTGTAGGTAGATATTGGCCTTCCTTTGTCTCTACTAGTATTCTTGTACCAGGAATGGTAGAACTCTAGCATTTGTGTTCAGAAGTTGCAAAATATTACAATCAGTATCATTTCTACCCTAAAACTAGTTCATTTAGTTACTGTAAAAATATTTGCTGTGTAGCATCCTAAAATGTCTTACAAATCCTAAAACTGTTTTTCATGTTAAGTGTTTTGCTCACATTCCTAGCATCCTTTTTAAAATGCTTATCTTTATTTTCAGACACTGGGAAAGACAAGAGCAGTTGCCTCCAACATTAAAGATGAAACCTCTTCAGAAGGCAGACCAAGAGCAACAAGACCCACTAGAATATCTTCAGTCTGATGATGAGGAAGATGAAAAAAATGGGCCTCATTCTGCTGCTCGACACCGTCTCCAGGAGCAACGAGAGCGTATGCATGGCGCTCTGGCCCTGATTGAGCTAGCTAACATAGCTAGTGCACAGTTGCGCCAGTAACCCTATTGACATGTATGAAAGTCTTTTCCCTTGCAGTATAATTGGACCTTATTTCAGTTTCAGTGGCAAAATCCTCTGATAGTAGAAAAAGGTTACAAGATACGCTATGGGTTATAAGCTAAGCACCTTATTTGCTTGATATAGGCTGCTATCCTGTAGAATTTCTATGAAGAATGTTGCTGCTTCCTAATTTAGGAAGCGTGAGAGTTTTGCACTTTTTATGGTAAAGATAGTTGTAAAGTGTTTTATATAAAATATTTGTAAATATGGATTTGGAAAAGGTATAGTTTTTACATCTGTTTGAAATATTGGGTTTTACAAGCTTAACGTTGCTTTCCAGAGGCAGTTGTATGGTGCCAGTACCAAGAAATTGGTAATCACAATTATTCATGTAATTTATTTCTGTAGGCAAAATATATTGGGTCTGTAAACACAAGTTACAACTACACTTGCATCACAATAGCATGATTGTTCAAGTGGAATGAAAAGTTAAGCTTGTAAAATGAAGGCTTCAATAAAATGGATGCTACGATGCAAGACAGCACTTAAAAGGGGAGGATGTTTTATTGGTGGTATTGTGTTTTTTTATAGTAAACTATTTTTAGAATCTCTGCAAACACTAATTTTAATATCCAGCTTTTAGGATTTTTAAATATATATATTTTTGGCGAACTGCCAGGCTGTGTTAACGTTTGCAAACTGCCTAAAAGCCACTTTTATTGCTTTAACATGCCAGTCTTCTATAAAATGACTCAACTATTGGCTAGTGTTCTCAGAAGAAAGCACTTATTTTGTCTAAAAAGTTGGCTTAAAATAGTGTATGAAGCCACGGAATGAGTGTTCTATGTATACATTGAAAGCTGACAGTGCTCTTAAATTCCTGTTAACATTTTTTTTATTTTTATTTTCTCCTATGAGGCATTGTCCTTTAGACTTGATGAGAACTCTTCACAATAATTGCTCTTGATATTAGACATTTTATAAGGCTGAACGATTGCTAGAAAGCAGGTACTTTTTTTTTTGGTCCTGGCAGTTAGATTAGGCCAGTTTATCTCCTTAATTATGCATTAATTTGTTAATGTTTATTTTTTATCAAAAACATGATCCCATTTTCCCTGGTATGGACTAGGGCAAAAGCTTTAAGTGGTCTCTTACATTTATTCTGTTACAATTGATCTGAAGTGTAAACATTTGCTCTATTCAGCAAAGCAAACGCATAGCTGGCACTCTGGGGTGCCTGCCATGTTCAGTTAAAGCACCTCTGGTATCGGCAGTGCCTGGTACTTTGATAAGCAGATTCTACTTCGGGGTCCTTTCCACAGGGACATGCTCTGTTTTGATAGGTTGGCTCTATGGACAGACAGATGAAAACTAATGTTGGTAGATAAATGTAAACTGACGCACATCCATTTATAATCCTGCCCATAGTTAAATGAAATTTGAAAAGCCTGTGTGAAAGGATCCTTAGGGGACAGTGTAGTGCGCAATTCACTGCACTGAAATATATATATATATAATTTTTTTTTTTTTTGGGCGTACCTCATTCGCTCAATGTTTGGCAGTGTACTATGCTGCCTGACATTGCAGTGTGATTCAGGCTGATGTGCTGCAATAAATCGGTGTGCTGCATTTTATCGCAGCACACTGCAGCGCTAGGCTGCATTGCAGTGTGAAAGAGAAACAATTGTTTCCTGTGTCCATGCGGTGACAGACTTTATCTTGTGGTAAAACGGCTGTCATCATACATAGTGTGAATTGGGCCTTGGGTAGAGGGCCAGGCTTTGCCATCTGAGCCTCAAGATTGGCTCCTTACCAAGATGGGTATGTTTATTGACCAATAGTGAGGCCAGACATGCCCACAGGAATTATCTGCATAGCTTAAATAAAAAGCACACTGGCATGCTTGCAGTGTTGATACTATTAGGCCCCTTTCACACTGAGGCGTTTTTACAGGGTTTTCGTGGTAAAAATAGCGCTGAAATAATCCTGCCCCAGCATTCTCAATGTGAAATCTCTGAGGGCTTTCACATTGAGGCGTTGTGCTGGCTGGGCGTTGAAAAAAATCCTGCAAACAGCTTTTTTAGAGCAACTTTAGGGCGCATAAAATAGCGCTGTAAAAACGCCTATCCCCATTGAAATGAATGGGAACCGCGGTAAAAACGCATAGGCATAAGCGTTATTTTAAAAAATAATGCGTATGCGTTTTACCGCGTTCGCGCTATTTTTAGCGGTTTTTTCAACGCCTCAGTGTGAAAGGGGCCTTAGTGCTGTATTATACACTCTCAGTTTCATTTATGGGTTGATACACATTTTTACGTTTATTATGATTAAATGTATCAGTGTTGAAATAACATCTAAAATGCTTAAAGGGTGTGTTTTTTTTTTTTTTGTTTTTGTTTTTTGTATCTCATCAAGCTAAGGAAGACTGAGAAACCTTTATATGCACTTATTTCTAAAAAGGGAGTCCTAATTAATTTGATGCGTTTAAAACTGCTTTTTGTTCTAAAAATGTGGTTTAAGTGTCATCGTGCTTATAGCTAAGTTAGTAGTTTGGCATGAAATTTTAGCATAAAAGTGTACTCCGCTTTTGAATAAATCATTTCTAATTTAACCTGTCTTTGTGTTTTTTTTTTTGTTTTTTTTTTCAAATCTGAAAGGTTTGGTGTACAGGCTGCACACAATTGTAATTTCATCTGTTCGTTAACAAACATCTGGAAAAAAAAAGTTCTGGGAACTGGCGATGCACAGCATAGTCAGTATATATGTACACAATAAGTTACAATCCTTCTGATGAAAGGGCTTCATTTTCCAATTTCCATTGCAAAAGAAAGGGTTACGGAGGACTGGAACAGGCAAGGCATTTGACTTCTCGGATCCCCTCTGTTTGGAAGGCAAGGTTTACGGGACACAAAAGATGGCAGACTTGAGGTCACTAGCCTTCGAGATAAAGTCCTCACTGGTCAACCCTATGGTGGGCTGGGGCTTCCATTTCCTCAAAAGCTAAAGGAACTGAGGATTAACACAAAAGTTGGTCAACTGGCAGATTTTCAGCCACATGTGATCCCCCATAACAGCAGGAAGTCAGTGAAGGGACAGCATGATTGCTGAAAGATCATTATTTTTTTTCCCTCTTTACCCAATAGATACTGGCAGCTCCCTACCGGAGCCCCACTACCTGCTTGCACTTTGGCTACAGCAAGTCACCCAACATTGATATCATTGCACCAAAATAAATTATTACTGAAGTATGACATTGAAGCAGCAAATACAATCAGCAAACTGCTTACATGGTTTAGAACACACTAGTCGGTTTTATGACCAAGTCGTAGTACCATCTTAAATTCAGAAAAATTGGGGTCAATGCAATGTCTAGTGGTACCACCATGTACAAACTGCAATATTTAAAGCCCAACTCTAGAAGAAAAAAACCTGTCTTTGTGTTATGTCTAATTCAATGTTAAACCCAGTATGCAGCACTTTTTGTCCAGTCCTGTGCTAGATCTTAAAAATTAAACTCCCAAAAATTCTCTACTAAATCCGTAGTCTGGAACCAGAAATATTGCAGGTTTTGATGACGCATACCATTCTCAACCCACCCCAAAATAGCCATATAATACAGTAGATGGCAAAGAAAAAATGTCTCCCTCCACTAACAGCAAAAGCCATATGCATACAGTACAACAGATCAGCCCAACTTGTTAATGTAGGCTGTATAAGATCAACATATGTGGGAGTGCATAGATTGTGTTTTTCAGGTGCATAGAGTTATTAAAACGGCACTTAAATGGGGGGGGGACTCCTCCTTATTGGGTCTATTTTACAGAAGGCTACAGGTGTACCAATACATAGAAGCAGGTTGCAGAGTCTTGGTCAGGTGTCCTTTTCCTTGCTGTATCTACATCCATAAGTACCCTACTCCAAACACATTCAATTTAATACTTAATTGAGAAAACATTCCTTATGGTAATGGCATATACAACAATGTAATGTCCCAAGCAGAACTATACTCTTCTACCCTAGCGTGACGTGACTATGCACCCTTGCTGGTTTTGACCTCCTCTCACTGGGTTTTGGATCTTTGGTTGTTTTAACTGGTCTGGTCAGGATGGCTTTTCTATTATGCATGCACAAAGGAGTTCATCCACCCAGGTACCCAGCAGATGCCGGGATTGTGCACCAAGCTGTACATGCATAGCCTTGTACAGTTTAAAGGGGTTATATACCCAGTGAAGTGACTGGCCTCGGTTGTTAAACAGAGATGAAACAAATCCTTTGTAAGTTGTACCAGTTTATCTGTTTTCTCCGACTGCAAATGATTTTTAGAATCGATTAGTTGCCCGACTGGGTTTTTATTTTTATTTTATCCGGTTAATCAAAAAAAAAATTAAAGTGTGGTGTATAATTTAGCCATTATGTAAAGTTTAAAAAAACTATTTTTAGTGAATATCTATATGCAGTGGTAAGTATTAATAACCAGCTAAATGGTTGGGGAACAAAAGCTCTAATCCACTCTGAGAAACTATGTGTGTGTGTATATATATATATATGTGTATATCTATATCTATCCCACATTTGTTATATTATCTTACTCTTTCGTCCATGGACCGACACTGCTTCTCTATTGACAAAGTGGGTATTATCCGTTAATTAGGAGTGACTAGGCAGAAAACTTGTAAAAAGTGTTGCATCACACCTTCTACAGTACCGCCCAGGGGGCGGACCCTCTGGGTATATCCCCTCAGTCTGCATCTCGCAGATCAGTTCGTCAAAAAGCAGTACAAACTTAAAAGGAGGGGTGGGTGCTGTGTCGGTCCATGGACTCAGAGAAAAGGATTTTACGGTGAGTAAAAAATCCTATTTACTCTTTCGTCCATGGACCGAGACAGCTTCTCTATTGACAAAGTGGGGCGGACCCTCTGGGTATATCCCCTCAGTCTGCATCTCGCAGATCAGTTTTTTTCTGTCTAGCAAGGAGTAGGACATGGCTCCCTTCGGGCCCATTGGTCCGGGGGAAAAAATATGTTTTTTGCTAAATTTTTTTGTTTCCTGCGATCTTCGATCAATTGCCGACTGGGTGACAGGCTGGATCCTCGATCCTTGTAGTCTCCCCAGTTTTGGCCATCGAGCGTGTGCCGACCCTAGCTACGCGCTGGGTTTTCCACGACATGCCCGTCGCTCCACGGGTGGCCGGTGAGCCTACGCTCCAGGGCCTGCATCGGACCGCTCAGCTTTGGCTGACCTTGCGGCCGAGTCACAGCAGCCTGGCCGGGGAGCTTACGCTCCAAGCTTGCATCGGACCGCTCAGCTTCGGCCGACCTCACGGCCGAGTCGCAGCAGCCTGTCCGGTGAGCGTCGCGCTCCAGGGCATACATATGATCGTCCCCTTGGGTCCAATCACAGCATGCCTAGCCAACAGTCACCTTCCGTGCACGCACGATGATCTGTTTGGAATGTTTTCCAGCATAATACATGCAGGATATGTAAGTAAACTCCCCTGCCTCGGCTGGGTGATTTGGCTGGAGAGACCAAGTAAGTGGTTGTGGCCCCTTTATTCTCTCTCTCCCTGCCTTTACCTCCTCCCTGGGCTTCTAGCTAAAGGGTGCTGGGGGTCACCTAAGGGGTTCCACTGGAGCGGGGCTGGCTGTAACTAACATTTAAAAGAAATGTCATTTCTGCTTACATGTATGTGCTTCCTCCTCCATGCTGTCGGTGGCCATTTTGCGGTGGTCCATGCCGGGTTCGGCCTCTAGTGACTGCCCAGCGGCCATCTTCCTGTGGTTTCGGGGCCCTTTTCTTGTAGTCCCACACCCTCTGGCCTCTATCGACTGATCGGCGGCCATGTTTGTAATGATCCACGCTGTATGTATATATTGCCGTTCGGCGGCCATCGGCTGCTTTGGCCTCTATCTTCGGCTCGGCGGCCATTTTCTTAGAGTCCACATTATCTTCCATACAGACGTTTGGCGGCCATTTTGCAAGAGTCTCCGGCCTCTAGGGTGCATTACACTGGCACGAGAAATTCACACAGGAAGCACAGATAAGAGAAGCAGACTGACACAGCAGCAGTGGGACAGCATCACAGGTGCAGCACGGCAGCATAGCGGTACCGATCCAAGGGTGGTGAGTCCTCTGGGTGACCCAGCATCTCTGCAGCGCAGGAGGGTGGCCTATTGATATCTTGCCTGGAGCCCTGTGGGTGTCAGCGCGTGGTCAGATTGGCATCTGAGCCAGATGTCTTCTCCCCTGAAACACCAGATTTAGCAGCTGGTGCCCCTGAGGTGTCTATGAACGCTATGACGGCAATCCTAGAGGCGTTTGCTGCCAGGGTGGAAGCAGCACACGGGAATACAGGGGGTAGTAAATGCCCCCGTCCCCTGCAAGCTTCTGGGGATAATTCTGATGCAGAACCAGGTCCAGCTATGGCTCAGGGCCCAGATTCTGACGTATCAGAGACTGCAGACCGTGACCGCACAGTGAGGATGACTCCAAGTCCAGGTCAGTACGTGAGACGGCTTTGGTATCTGACCTTATTACTGCAGTGCGGAATGCGCTAAAGTTGGAAAATACTGCAGAAGCAGCAGAGACTCTGGTCCACTTTGGGTTTCATAAACCTGCCCACACTGCCAAGGTGTTCCCTTGTGTGTCTTATTTTCATAAACTCTTATACAAGGAATGGGAGAACCCACTGAGGGTCTTTTACAGCCCCAAAGAGGTTTGCGGTACGGTACCCCTTTGAGGAGTTTTCTGTAGAAATGGACCTCTCCCCCTATAGTGGACCCTTCGGTGTCCAGACTTAATAGAGCCACCACAATTCCAGTAGAAGGGGCTCCTGTTTTCAAGGACCCTGTGGATAAGAAGGCTGAAGCACTCGCTCGCTACCGATACTCAGTGGTAGGCTCAGACACTTACTGAATGGGCAAGATTGCTACTCCAGGGGTTAAGGAGCGAGATGCTCCTCCTGATGAGATAACATTGGCCGACCAGTTGGTCCAGGGCCTTAGGTTTGTCTGCGCGTCAGACGTGGATACTATTCCCCTGCTGTCAAAAAGCTTTGGTTTATGCAGTAGCAATACGCAGCCGGATCTGGCTGAAGGGCTGGTCTGCGGACCAGACCTCCAAGAAAGCCCTGTTGGATCTGCCTTTTTAAGGGCGACAGACTTTTTGGGGCCTCTATGGATGACATCATCAAGGATGCCACAGGAGGTAAAAGCACTTTGCTTCCTCAAACCAGCAAGGGTAGGCAAGCGTTTTTTTCGTCCCCCTAGGGCGACATGGAAAAGACCCCAGGCCGACAAGGAGCCTGCCAAAGGACAAAAGCGTCCTTGGTCCCGCAAACACAACAAGCCTGCGGACAAGTCTGCGCCCGCATGAAGATCCGCCCCCACTCAGCTCTCGGGTGGGGGGACGTCTTCGCAAATTCGCGACTCAGTGGACAGCTCTAGTCTCCGACAGGTGGGTTTGCGAAGTAATCTCAGGCTACAAGATAGAATTTCTCTCTTGTCCACCGGACAGATTCTTCACCTCCAATCTCCAGCTACTACCGACCTGTCGGGAGGCCCTGTATGGGGCGGTCCAGGGTCTGCTGGAACGCAGGGTAGTTATTCCAATTCCAGAACAGGAACGGGGTCAGGGTTTTTACTCCAATCTGTTCATTGTGCCGAAGAAGGATGGGGTTCATCCAATCTTGGATCTCAGAGCCCTCAATTGCTTTGTGAAGGTACAAAGATTTCGGATGGAGTCGGTTCGATCTGTAGTCACGGCTCTCCATCCGGGGGACTTTCTGGCCTCCTTGGACATCAAGGATGCATACCTGCATGTCCCCATATACTCCAGACACCAGAGGTTTCTGCGATTTGCTATCTGGAAGAACCACTACCAGTTTGTGGCCCTCCCGTTTGGCCTTGCCTCAGCACCCAGGACGTTCACCAAGGTGCTCGCTCCGATTCTGGCACTTCTAAGACAGTGGGGTATCGCTATCATGGGCTACTTGGACGACCTTCTACTGAAGGCCACTTCAAGCTCAGAATTAGAGGTAAGCGTGTCCATTACCTGTCAGACACTTCGAGACTGTGGTTGGATACTAAACACGCAAAAGTCAGTATTGGTGCCCACTCAACGCCTAGTGTTCCTGGGGTTGATTCTGGATTCCTCAGAGGCAAAGGTATTCCTCCCTGTGGAGAAGTTGCAGACCCTTCGGGCTGCAGTACGGCAGCTGACTTCCAGGAATTGGTCGTCACTCCGTTTTTGCATGCGAGTGTTAGGCCTCATGGTAGCCTCCTTCGAGGCGGTCCCATATGCTCAATACCACACGAGTGTTACAGAAGGAAGTTCTGTCCAGATGGAACAGATGTCCATCATCTCTGGATTATCAAATCTGAGTGAGCCACCTAGTCAGGAGATCCCTGGTATCGTGGCTGACAGCACCGGCTCTAATGGCCGGTAAGTAATTTCTTCCGGTTTACTGGATCGTGATTACGACGGACGCCAGCCTTACAGGTTGGGGGGGGGAGTCTGGGATGTTCAGTCGGCGCAAGGTCGCTGGACCCCAGAGGAAGCCCTCCTGCCGATCAATGTCCTGGAAATCCGGGCGATCAGGCTGTGCCTCTTCAAATGGTCTCGGAGGCTGCAAGGGTGTCCAGTCAGGATCCAGTCAGACAACGCCACAGCAGTGGCATATGTCAATCATCAAGGAGGAACAAGAAGCTTAGCTGCAGCATCGGAGGTCGCTCGCATCCGGAAGTGGGCAGAGAAGAGCGTACCGGCACTGTCGGCCGTGTACATTCCGGGTGTGGAAAACTGGCAGGCGGACTACCTGAGCCGCCAGATGCTGGACCAGGGAGAATGGTCCTTACACCCGGAGGTGTGCCAACTCCTCTGCCAAAGATGGGGCACACCAGACGTAAATCTTCTGGCTTCCCGACTCAATCGGAAGGTATTGTGGCCCGGTCAAGAAACCCATGGGCAGACGCAACGGACGCGTTGGTGGCATCGTGGGGTCAGTATCGGCTAATCTATGCCTTCCCTCCCTTAAGGCTTCTTCCTCTTCTGCTC